>CM038147.1:68237995-68850554 GCA_021437245.1 Aegilops speltoides
TACACAAAGATTTGACAAAGTAATCATAATGTGCAGATGAAACTGGCAACACTACGACTCGCTTAAAATCAGAAGAGTATATGTACATGCACAAAATATGCTGCGCTGCGGGCTACCTCGTACCGAATTATTACCTTGTGAACTAGAAAGAGTCTTGATTTAGCACCACCACGCAACCTTTCAATGCGATAGCAAGATAGACCACAATTTATTTGCTTACCTAAGAATACTCAGTCACAATGTTCCATTTGTCACCTATTACTCTTGGATGATTTGGATGTGTCTTCACGGACAATGTCACTTTAGTCACCAGGGATAGTATGATGTTACCAAAGAACTCTATCTCCCTCAGCTTCAGAAGATTATCAAGACCAGAGATCCCATACTTGGGCTCCCTCAGGAATGACAACGTAAGCCTCTCAAGACACGGCACCGAACCATCCTCGAAGCACACCTTGTCAATGTTCTCTAGGTTGTCAATAACCAATAGCTTGACTTTCAAAAATTTACCGCGTGGGAATATGAGGCAGTCATCGGCATATGATTTGTGATACAGCTTGAGGCAGAGCAGACTTGGCAAGTCTCCAAGGACATCTATGGCGTCGGCCCGCAGCCCGTTCTTGCGAAGAGTAAATGTCGAGACGTTTCTAAGTGATGCCACCCATCGAGGTAAGCGCTCCAGCTTGCCCGTCAGGCCAAAGCTGGTGACCAAGAGAGGAGGTGACTCCACCGAAGATAGCATTTCCTCCGATGAGATGCTTCCATCTCCATCAAATATTTTTATGGAAAGCGAGCACACAGAGCTCGACAGATTGCTTAATGATTCCACACAAGGTTTCCAGTTTACCTCTACCCCATGGAAGAGAATGTTCAGCTTCTTTAGATTTCTTAACTTGCTTATCTCCTGGAACACTGATGGGTCCTTTTTGTATCTCTATATGGCATAATGATTGAAGGGATGTCATGTTCATGAGAACCCCAGGTGTCATTTCTAGGCCACAGTATCCTTTGAAGAACTTCACACTACCTGTCCTAGTAAGATGTATCTTATGCCCAACTAACAAATGCTTTAGACGTGCTAGGCTCTTGGCACTACCTGGTAGCTTCTTAATAAGTGTTTCTCTGATATCTAGTGTCTCCAAGTAAATTAGATGGCCTATGAATCTCGGCAATTTGGAAATATTGGTATTTCTGAGGCTTAGATAATTCAGCTGGAAAAAATAACAGATACAGTCTAGATCCTTGTTACTCAAGCAGCTGCTGCCTTGCATATCCAGCACTCTTAACAGCCTCAGATGTGCGAAGAAGAATGGGATTTCCTCCATGGAAGGTGACATTCTAAACGTGCGAACATGAGCTACACTAGCATTTTTTGCGAATTCTTCCATGCGGGATACGACGAGGACGAGGTGGCCTCGACGGTGGATCGGGTGTTGCCGGTGGAGGATCAGGCAAGGGTGGGCCTTCATGCGAGCGAGAGGACGGAGATGGTCAGACGCGTGGTGCATCGGCGAACGGCGGCGACGGCACTACGGCCATGGAAGGGCCCCCTTCCCAAGGTTAGTCTACCGAACCTTACGCTTCTCGATATGATTCATCTGAATTCTTGGATTCAAGTCAAGAGGAAGAGGAGGCCGAACCGTCCGGGAAGTGTGCCGGCGGCGGCCGCGGCGAGATCGCCGGCGAGTCATGGCTGCGAGATCTCGCGGATGCGGGAGGCTCGTTTGAACTCGCTGTTGGGCCGAAAGATTGTTGGGCCGGCTCTGAGTGAGCCGGACCCCGATTTCCGTGGGCCTGGGTCAATTGGGTATGAGGCCCAGATTGACCAGGAACTTACGGCGGTTCAGGTCGAGGGCATTGGCCTGATCGACGTACCGGCTCGGTGTCATCGACCGTCAGGTCCTAGGGTTTTCCGACGTACGGCGAGACCGAGTTTCTGTGATCGTGGAGCGAGCCGTGCGCGCCGGATCCCCGCTCTGCGTGGCATGGCGGGCGGAGGACCGCCGCTGGCAAAAACCAGCAGCGGTGGCGCGCTTGGCGCCGCCGTCGCGGAGCGCCGGTGCCGGCCTGAGGCGGCGGCGGTGGTGCTCGAGCAGCGCTGGCACGGGCGGGGCGTCTTGGTGCGCAGCTTCGGCGTTGGTCGCGCGGCCACGTTGCCCGGCCAGGCGGCCATGGGTGTGGCTGGAGCGCGACCTCCCCTGCCGGGAGCTTTTCCCAGGAACGGCGCGGCTGGACGCGGGGCACCGCCGACGGGGAATAGATTTCCCGGGGCTGCCGGGGGTCGTGGAGACCTTCGGCCGCCGGCGCCTTCTCCTGTGGCTGCTGCAGGGCGCGGCAACCCGGCGGTGAGGCCGCCTGTCTTGGGTGCGCAGCCCCGTCCCACGGCGGGTCGACCGGGGCTAGGCCGCCTCTTTTGTGGCTCGCCGATCGCGAGCGCGGCGGCTCGGTCTGGAGCAAGCGCAGTTTCAGGACGCTTCGGCAGCGGGGGGAGCCTTGGAGGTGCCTCGAGGAAAGTGGGGTGACGACGGGCTTAATGCATACGGAGATGGTCAACACCGGGGGTCCTCGTCCACGGGTGGTGGGCGGGGATATGCTTGGCAGAGTGATGGCTCCACAGAGAGGCCCTTCCTGGGGCCGACGGGAGGCTTCGTCGAGGGCGCCTCTGGACCGGCCAACAGAAACCGCGGTGGTTTCCGGGGTAACCGCGGCCGAGGTGGTCGCTACCGCCCAAGAAAGCATCCGGTGGTGGTGGATCAGACAGCGGTTGATGACGGAACTCAGGAGATGGCCATTGAGGAGGCCACGACTACGGCTGAGGTGGTTGCTTCGGATGAGGTTGTGTCGGTGGAGGGCGCCGATAAGACTGAGCTGGACCGGGTGGCTAAGTATGCTCGCAAGAAAGAAAAGATGATTTGCTATCGTTGTGGAAATAAGGGTCACTTCATTGCTGAGTGTGAGGCGGTCCTATGCGACAGGTGCGGAAAGCCAGATCATGCTTCAGGGGATTGTCCGCTTATGAGAGAGCTGCCACCCAATCTGATGATGTATGGTGTGTTCTGTTCCGAGCTTACTTTTTTTGAGTCTCCGGTTGAGAGGAAGTTCTTGATGAGGTGCGTGATGTCTAACGGGATTGTTAAAGTGACTAAAGGAGAAGTCTCGATGTCCAGTTGTGCAGCGATCATGGAGGCGGCCGGGTGACTTCCTCTGGGAGCTTGTCGATCTGGAACCTAACGCTTTGGTGGAGTTTCCTTGGTGGAGGATTTCAGAGGTTACTCAGTTTTGGGATGTGTAAGGTGCAGTCACGGAGGGCATTCTTGAGTTCCATGAGTGGAAATTGGTGAGCCCCAAGGAAAGCCGCTTACTCGGGCTGGCTGCGTTTTGGGAGCTCCTCACGGACCTATGCAGGATGCGGGGTGGTGGCTAGTCTGGCTGTTCGGTTGGAAAGCGAGCGTGTTGCTATGGTCTTTACTAGAGCTCGGGGTGGCTCGCGTTCTTGTCGACATTTTGGATATTGAGTTTGTTCGGATGTGGTGAAGTGGGCTTATCGAGGACAGGTGTATAACATTGATTGAGTTTGAGGATGAGAGTTTGTTTGGTGAGGCACCTGCTATCGTCGATGTTGACATGCACGAGGGGACAATGGTATGGGCGCAAGGAGCCTGAGATGGCTGAGTCTGGCAGAGAGGAGGATAGACCGGGTCGGTGGCTAAGACCTCGGAGAGGCGACCGCACCTACTTCTTGATTCCATCGACCACACTGCGATTTGGGTCTTTTCAGCCTTCATCTGCACCTCCGAGATTATGGAGTGAGCGGGTGGAGTCGCCGGAGGAGTTTGAGTGCTCCCTTCCTGAGTTGGATCTTGATGACCAGAGTATCCAGGGTCGGGGAGTGGAGGGAGGTTCGGAGATGCCGCTACCGCCTCCCTCACCGATTCCGGTGACGGTGGAGCTACTGGAGACTCCGAGCGTGGTGGGGGCATTAAGGCAGGAGGCCTTGGCTCATCACCCTTCTGTCGCTCAGGTTGGGTCTCCTGAGAGGGAGATGCCCTCTTCGGGGGAGCGACCGGAGGCGGACGTTCTGTCTGAGCGCTCCAGGTTTTGTCCGGAGCAGGTGGCGCAGGTGGCGCTGCCGGCAACGGAGTTGGCTGTACCTAGGGGAGGTCGTATGGGGCAGGAGGCCCCGCACACCTCCCTTTCGGCTTCGACGGAGGCGGCTGCGACTGTCCTCCTTGGCGGGAGTCCGGGGAAGGTGTCCCCGGTCCATCCTTCCTCTTCGACGGCCGGGATGGTGCCACCCGCCGCCTTGAGGGGTGCGGCCGAGGGGGCAGTCGGCCAGGCGGCGTCGACTTCACCTAGCCGCGTGTCCGCTGGAGTCGGGAGTTTTGCTTCTGCACCGTCTGCGTGCACTGCTTCTCGAGAGGAGGTTGTTGCGTTCGGCGGTATCCCTGATCCGGTTGCTGAGGGACGACGGACGAGCTCCCGTCTCCAGGACCATCCGGAGGTTGATGACATGCAGCAGAGGTGCGCAATGAGAGCGGCCAAGCTTCGTGACATTGAGGTCACTACTGGTATGTCAGTCAATTTATCCAATTCTATTATGCATTTTTCTAAGGAGGAGATTATTCATAATGCAACTCAAGTAGGGGTTTCGCTAGGAAATAATAATATTGAAATCTCCAACTCGGTTAATGATCTTCTGGATTTGGAAGCGGAACGGGCCATAGAAACCATTCGCAACCTTGCGGCCGTAAGGCCCATGAATGATGCGGAGATTGACGCGTTGGGGGTGAGAGTGTTAGACAATTTGTGTGCGGATCTTGCACCTAACTCTATTGAGTCTGATGAGGATGAGGCCTCTATTGATGTTGGGAATCGTCAATCACCTGTCCCGCTGCCTGGTTATGAGGACCGGCCGGAGGATACTGAAAAACCTAAACGTAAGTGAAAGCGGAGGTGTATCCAGCATCCATGAGACGTAGAAGTGCTAGGATTATACGGCCAAAAATTTCATGATGAACTATGAAAGGAATCTTTTGGAATAGCAGAGGTCTTAAGGACTTGGCTAAAGAAGGTTTCTCGCTGAGGAGACTCGGGCGCCGACTAGATTTCGTTGCTCTCTCCAAAGCTGGAAGGGATAATTTTGCTCCGCAGTTTCTAGCTTCTCTTGTCGGTGGTATTGATTTTGACTGGCATTGCCTGCCTCCGCGTGGACGATCGGGAGGGATCTTACTGGGAGTGAGATGCGAGTCTCTTGAGGTCCGGAGTGTGGTGATGGGCGACTTTGCGGTTAAGTTTCGGGTTAGGTCTAAAGTTGATGGATTCGACTGGGCTTTAGTGGCGGTGTACGGAGCGGCACAACCCGAGCTTAAACCGGATTTTCTAGCGGACCTTGTTCAAATCTGTGGATCCGAACAACTCCCAATGCTGGTCGGGGGTGATTTCAACATCATTCGGCGGAGAGAGGAGAAGAATAATGATAACTTTGACGGGCGATGGTCGTTCATGTTCAACACAATTATTGAGAGCTTGGATCTGAGGGAGATAGAGCTTTCGGGCAGAAAGTTTACTTGGGCTAATGCTCTGCCCAACCCAACATTTGAAAAGCTTGATCGTGTGCTGGCCAGCGTTGAGTGGGAACAGAAATTTCCTCTGGTTATGGTGCAAGCTTTAACGAGGGGCATATCCGACCACACACCATTGTTTGTGGACTCCGGGGAGTCCAATTATGTGGGAAACAAGAACACCTTCTCATTCGAGATGGCTTGGTTTGAACGTGAGGGTTTCTTGGACCTCGTTGCCCGGGAATGGGATAAGGGTGGTGGAGGTAGGACGGCGGTTGAACGGTGGCAAAATAAAATTAGGCACTTAAGAAGTTTCTTACGAGGTTGGGCTAAGCACCTAAGTGGGGCTTATAAGATTGAAAAGGATAAACTCCTTACTCTTACGCAGGCCCTAGATACTAAAGCTGAATCTTCGATTTTGCTACCCGCCGAGCTCCAGGTTAAAAGCGAGGCCGAGAAGAGGTTGAAAGAACTTCTTCGCGAGGAAGAGTTGAAGTGGGCGTTGCGTGCTAAGGTCCGCAAAGTAGTCCAAGGGGATGCTAATACTCAATTCTTCCACCTGATTGCGAATGGCAAGCACCGTAAGAAGCGTATATTCCAGCTAGAGCAGGATGAAGGCACTATCATTGGCCAGGATAATCTCAAAACATACATCACTGAGTATTATAGACAGCTATTCGGACCACCGGAGGTTAATTCCGTGTCCTTGGATGAGTCGGGATCGAGGATGTGCCTCATTGTCGGTGGGCGATAATGAGATTTTGCTAGCCCGTTTACGGAGAAGGAGGTGTTTGATGCTATTGCACAAATGAAAAACAATAAGGCTCCCGGACGGATGGGTTTCGGCTGAGTTTTATAAAAGTCTTGCACGTTATTAAGGGAGATCTGTTACCTATGTTTAACGATCTTTTCTCGGGACAACTCCACTTGTTTCACTTGAATTTTGGAACTATCACATTACTCCCGAAGAGAGCGGAGGCTGTGCGAATTGAGCAGTTCAGGCCGATTTGCCTTCTCAATGTTAGTTTCAAAATTTTCACCAAGGTCGGGACGAACAGGCTCTCACAGATTGCGCTCTCTGTGGTGCAACAGTCCCAAACGGCTTTCATGCCGGACAGAAACATTCTTGAAGGGGTGGTTGTCCTGCATGAAACGCTCCATGAAATTCACTCTAAAAAATTAGATGGGGTAATTTTTAAGGTGGATCTCGAAAAGGCGTATGATAAGGTTAAGTGGCCATTCCTTCAGCAGGCATTGCGTATGAAAGGTTTTGATGATGCCTGGCGCCACCAGGTGGAATCTTTTACGCAAAAAGGGAGTGTTGGTATTAAAGTGAATGACGATATAGGTCATTACTTCCAAACTCACAAGGGCCTCAGGCAAGGAGATCCAATGTCCCCTATCTTGTTCAACATTGTGGTGGATATGTTAGCAATTTTGATAGGAAGGGCGAAGGATAATGGACAGGTTGGTGGCCTAGTTCCTCATCTGGTCGATGGAGGTGTATCTATCCTTCAATACGCTGATGATACAATAATCTTTATGGAGCATGATTTGGCCAAGGCGAGAAATATGAAGCTGTTACTATGCCTCTTTGAACAATTATCAGGGTTGAAGATCAATTTCCATAAGAGCGAGTTGTTCTGCTTTGGGAGAGCCAAAGACGAACAAGAGGCTTATAGGCAATTGTTTGGGTGTGACTTGGGAAGTCTACCTTTCTCCTACCTTGGCATTCCGATTCATCATCGTAGGCTAACTAACAAAGAGTGGAAGTGTATCGAGGATCGTTTTGAGAAGAAGCTGAGCTGCTGGAAGGGTAAGCTCATGTCATACGGAGGCCGGTTAATATTGATTAACTCGGTGCTCACAAGTATGCCTATGTTCCTCTTATCATTCTTTGAGGTTCCAGTGGGAGTTAGGAAAAGACTGGAATTCTATCGCTCTCGCTTCTTTTGGCAGGGTGATGAGCACAAGAGAAAATACCGACTTGCTAAGTGGGATATTATTTGTCGACCCAAAGACCAAGGTGGGCTTGGTATTGAGAATCTAGAGGTTAAGAATAGATGCCTACTTAGTAAGTGGTTGTGGAAGCTCGCGTCGATGCGGAAGCAATGTGGGTATAAATCATTTGCAGCAAGTACCTCAGACTAGAACGCTATCACAGGTATCGGTTAGGCCGGTGATTCGCCTTTCGGAAGGGACTAATGAAGGTAAAAGTATTACTGTTCAATAGGACAAAGGTTGTCCTTGGAAATGGTGCTACTACGCGTTTCTGGGAGGATACTTGGCTGGGAGAATCACCCTTGGCTATTCAATACCCGTCTTTATATCGTATTGCTCAACGACGTGAGGTGTTCGTGGCGACAGTATTTCAGACTATCCCCCTTAATATTCAGTTTAGACGGTCGTTAGTGGGCAATCGCTGGGAGGTTTGGCTCCAGTTAGTTAGGAGACTAATGGAGGTACAACTCTCGGACCAACCTGATGCATTACGCTGGAAGTTGACCAAGTCTGGAGCTTTTACAGTGAGGTCAATGTATCTTGATGTTATTAACTCAAGTTACATTCCAACATCCAAAAAGGTATGGGATGTCAAAGTTCCTTTGAAAATAAAAGTGTTTATGTGGTTTGTTCATAAACAAGTCATTCTCACAAAGGACAATTTGATAAAGCGTAATTGGACAGGACCTACTAGGTGTAGTTTCTGTGATCGGGATGAGACAATTAAACATCTCTTTTTTGATTGCCCGCTAGCTAAGATCCTATGGCTGACGGTGCACATTGCGTTTAATATTACTCCACCCACGACGGTTACCGCTTTATTTGGGACTTGGCTTAATGGGATTGACTCCGCATTAGCAAGGCAGATTCGGGTGGGAGTTTGTGCGTTGATGTGGACCATCTGGTTGTGCAGAAATGATTTGGTTTTTAACAGAGCGTCACAAATTCATTTTTTGCAGGTTATATTCCGAGCTACGGCTTTGATCCGTTCGTGGTCATTACTCACTCCGATGGAGGCCAGGGAGCATTTGGTTACTGGGTCTACCCGATGGGAGATGGTTGCTCGGGTTATCTTCAACCGGTTTGGATGGCGATCATGTAATAGGATAGGCAATTAGTTTTCCTATCTTCTTTACCCAGCCGGTTGTGGCTTTTTATCTCTGGCTAGTCTGTGTTTCTAGCCTTTCCTTCGTTTATTTTTGAGACTATGGAACTTTGTATGCACGACTTGCTGTTTTCTTTAATAAGAGGGCCGTATGCATCATTCTTGATGCAGAGGCCGGGGTACTCCCCTTTTCGAAAAAAAAAGATAATTCAGCTGGAAAAAATAACAGATACAGTCTAGATCCTTGTTACTCAAGCAGCTGCTGCCTTGCATATCCAGCACTCTTAACAGCCTCAGATGTGCGAAGAAGAATGGGATTTCCTCCATGGAAGGTGACATTCTAAACGTGCGAACATGAGCTACACTAGCATTTGTTCTCTGCACTGAGTGCCTGCTGCTCTGGAATGAGAGGCGGCGGATTTTGTCATGGGAATCCAGTGTGGTTCCATTTTCACAGAAGTATGATGCGAAGTTCTCCTCAAGTGACTTGGACATGATGACCTCAACCATTATATCATGAACTCGACAGCTTCTAACCTTGCCACTCCAATCAATTTTCACAGGATGCACCATGCTTCTGGCTACGAACTCATCGAAGTATCTTTCAGCAACCTCCTCCATACTAAGCCCATCTTTTTGTGTGATAAATCCTTCGGCTATCCACATTCTCAGCAAAGGTCCCCTCTTGATCACATAATTTTGAGGAAATATACTTAGATACAAGAAGCAAGCCTTCAGATGGTATGGCAGATCATTGTAACTCAAAGATAAGACTTGCTTTGTCCCTTCAAGTGTAGGATTTAATTCAAGTTCAGAGCCCAAGTTATCAGAAACCTTCTGCCACTCTTGTTTGGTTCTGTTTGGTTTGCTAGCGAGAAGGCTACCAATGCTGACTATTGCTAATGGTAAGCCTCCACATTTCTTGAGTATGGCATTTGAAACTTCCTCCAACTCATTGTTGGGCAATCCATCTACTAAGCCAAAGATCCTCTTGAAGAATAGCTCGCGTGATGCAATCTCAGATAGGCGTTGGATTTTGTAAATCCGATCTTGGGAATGACAACAACATGTATTAGCGACATCCTCGTTCCTAGTGGTTACTATAATCCTGCTTCCTTTTTCATTGTCAGGAAACACACATCTGATATTCTCCCATGCTGACGAAGTCCATATGTCATCAAGAATCACGATGTACCTACAATATAAAGTTGACAATATTCAGGTCATAGGACAATATTCCAGAATCAAAACATCTATTATTCAGGAGATGGAGCACCAGGGGTGAAGTACAGTTAATTGGAATATAATTGTGAACTAGAGCTACTTAACGCAAATTAACAAACACCACATATAAAAGATATACACGAACCGAAAATGCGTTGGAGCACCTGGCGACTACACCCACTGGAATCATGCCCATGCAATTGCCTCGGGATCCGAGCCCCTATATTAGAGTCATACGTATTGGACGGATTTCACAGTGTATAGCTCTGCAGCAGTCTGCATATCAAATGAATTATAAAGAGGCATTTCTGCTCTGACATGTCCTGCAGGATGCATGCATTGTTCACAGCCAACGCCCAAGAACCAAACTACACTTAAATGCTCCCACGCTCCTCATCCTTCCACCAACTCATTTTCATTTTCTTGACATCAACGTCGCTCTCCACCCACCCCTGACCAAGTTCTTCTCCATCTTTGCCCCCAAGAATCATCTTCACTCTCCATCTCTGTACTGATAAATGGTTCTCACCTCCATGTCCACTGCAAGCGTTCCTCTAGTGGACCTCGAGGTCCAAGCTTCTCTCTCACTGATGGTGTACCCCTACTGCAACAAGCATGATCCAATGGTGGGTCTCTCAAACACGCCTCAATCCAGTGAGACACTTCTACAAGTGTGAGCATCCAAAGCTACAAGTGTGAGCATCCAATGGTAAGTTTTTCATTTTGTATGTTCATTCCATCTAAAGCTACCTGTACTCATTCCGCGTTTTTCTTTTCGTTTTAGACTGAAAGTGCAAGTTCTGAAAGTGGGAGGACCAATATCACAACGTGCTTCGAGCTAAGTAGCCGAGATTGTTCATCCATCCAGCTTGCGATGACGGAAAATATCCCAGGACCCTGGTCCGCCTCGCCCTAGTTAATCTCATAGTCCTACCCACAACCCACTGTTTGCAGCAAGGTCATCTGATGTTCAGATACAAGAACGATCTCCGCAAGATTTGAACACCAAATAAAGAGAGGTCTTTGGGTGGTTTTAGAGTTTAGTAATGAAAACTACACTCCACGTAGGGATAAACGTACTCTTTTTCCCTACAGTATATTAGTAAGGTGGTATAGGCATGCCAAAAGTTTAGCGACATTGTACCATCACCAAAAAAATGCTAGACTTAGTTTTGGACGCCAACTAAACATACTCACGAGTCACGTCCAAGGAGCTGAGCCTCGGCCATCATGCCATGAATTCACTCAACATTTTTTTTTGAAAAGGGGGATTACCCCAGCCTCTGCATCAGAAAGATGCATACGGCTCAAAATAAACTTTCTTTTAACTCAACTAGCAAAGTGGCCCGCTCTTCGCGCGGGCTAGTATTTAATATAGTTTGGTTGCAATAAGTTCATATTTACCAGTTCTTTGGGCTGGTCGTTAAGTGGTGATTTTAAGGAGAGTTAAATACACCTATAGTACATAAACTTGCGTGGTGGGTACAAAATCATACATAAAGTTGAAAAATGATGCAAATGGGTCATTGAACTATAATTTCGGGTACATTTTGCTACATCTTCTGTTAAATCTAACGGTAATTGCAAGGCTTGCCGTTAACTTCATGAGCCAGCATGGTAGTGGGTATATGTATACGCTGGGTCCACTTGTTAGATGACTAGAGAAGGAGAAGCAAATATGTAGACGTAGGATTTGACCTTCGGACGTGAGATGTTTCAAGCACAGGGCTAAGGGCATTTCCAACGCTGATGCAAACCTCCTGCAACGATCCAAATCACGGAAGCCACCAACGTTGGTCTGTATCGGCCCGTGACACGGTTCAGACGTGATTTCTCCCGCAAACCGAAGATAAAATTGAGGGAGGTTTGCGGGAGTCCAGACCGATCCCAAGCCCGTTTCTGACCGCCCTGACCCATTCAAAACCCTCCCACTTCCCGCGCGTGTTTGGTCAGCGCCGCTCTAAAGCGTCAGCACCCGTGTACATGCCCGGTCAGAACAGATGCGACTGCTCACTGGCGCTGTCATTGAAGCAGCGCGCTGGCCGAGAGAGCGCCACCAGCGTCGCTTCCCAGTGCAGGTGATTGCCGCGTGTTCAAACAACACGACGGCCGCCCGCCCGTCCGTCTGCCGCCTGCATTGATGGCACGTGATTGCCGAGGTGTCTTCTCCGACGCCACCCGT
The DNA here is from genome assembly GCA_021437245.1 of Aegilops speltoides. Lineage (NCBI taxonomy): Eukaryota > Viridiplantae > Streptophyta > Magnoliopsida > Poales > Poaceae > Aegilops > Aegilops speltoides. The sequence continues at coordinate 68,250,069 of CM038147.1, forward strand.
CCACCCCTCTGCCGCCCACCGACGCTATATAAAACCGCTGTCCCGGCCATATCCACAATCATCCCTCTCCACACCACTCCCCGCCATGGATCCCTCTGCGGCCAAAGCTCTCTGAGACGGGCTTACGTCGAAGCAGAAGAAAGCCATGCCCGCCATCGCTGTTGATTGGCAGGCCGGCAGGCAGCCGGAGGACGTGCAAATGGAGGACACTTCTGACAACGAGCCAACGCCACCCTCCTCTTCCTCTCCACCCTCGCCAGTGCATTGCACCATGACTATCGGCGAGGCCTGTGCCATTATATGGACATGGTGCGGCAAGAGCAGTCCTCGGAGGCGCAGGCCGAGGCCAACTACAACCACAAGCTCCTTCAGGAGCATCTGCACGCGGAGGAGCTGGTCGCCGCCGGCAGGACGGTCGTGCCGGACGTGGACTTGGTGGAGCAGGAAGCACGGCTTGAGTCTTATACGAAGAAGGATACCTGGTCGATCTTTTTTGCAATTGAATGAACTCAATATCTCACGTACATACTTTCTCAATCAGGCTAGTGGACTGATATTGCAGCTCGACACGTTAAAGCTAGCTACTCCCTCCTTCCATCTATATACGGCCTAATGCATTTTTAAGACCGCTTTTGACTATTGACAAGATTAATAGTACATGACATGCACAATGTGAAAATTATATCATTGAATGCTCCTTTCACACACAAATTTAACAGTGTGCTTTGTGTAAGTTGCATGTCATATATTATTGCACTAATATTTGGTCAAAGTTAGCCTCGAAAAATGCATTAGGCCCTATATAAATGGAAGGAGGGAGTAGCTTCGTACACCGGTGAGATCGTATTGCCAACGGGCAACATACCGAATACACAGGCCGGTGGTTCAACCTCTCCGCCGGCGGTGAAGGTCAAGGCTGCACTTTTGATACCCACGTCAACTTTGCTTTACGAGAAGTCCAACCTCTCCGCCGTCGTCACCAGCACATATCTAGTCAGCTGATAGGTGGACCCGCATATACGTATACACAGAACATAGTGAGCTGCAAGTTAATGTCACACCGTTTGATTTAACAGCAAATGTATCAAAATGTATCCGAAATTATAGTTTAGTGGCCTATTTGTATCATTTTTCAAGTTTATGTATGAATCTGTACCCACCGCGCAAGTTCATGTACTATAAGTGTAATTAACTCTTTTAAGGATATAAGAGTTACCCCTTTAATGTTTCGGGAGGCTATGTTGTTGCTGAACTATTTTATTGGTACGTGCTCAAATCCACGGGTTTGCCTAATGTGGCTACAGTGATTTGTAAATGGTGTGTGCCTGGCTTGACAATCACGTTGTGGCGTATTAAAGTTTCCTATTTTTAGTATATAATATTTTCCCATGAAGTATCATATGCATAACATTTGATTCAATATGGGTTATTTCGTAACGATTATATTTTTTGTTCATATTCCTATTAATTATATGTTAGCATAGATTTATTTTTAACAAAACATACATCACCAAAACTTACCTAATTTACGCTAAAAATACGTATATGCATTGTACTTTTTCCCTAGATGATGTACATTAATCATAGTTGTTTTTTATAATTCATAGTTGATTATTTGTGTTATTTGTAACAAAATAATTTTTTCACTTGAATGGTTAGTTGATCTTTTAGCTCAACATGCCCACGTAGATGCACACAACATTTAGGCATCTGTCACACTCCACATCTTCACACAGAGGTTGGTCTTGCCTGATGCCCGTTGTACCATTTCTCCTTTCCTTCTTTTCTGCATTCACTCCCGGTTGCTGCCGGTGACCGATGTCCAGCTACTCCTAGGGCAAAGACACCCTCCATTTTTCAATTGACTCCCAAATTTATGTCGCTGGCTGATGTCTATATAAGCAAAGAGCAGCTTCGGTGCTATTGCTGATTCATTGTGGGGATGGATCTCATCTCTCCTATAGCCAACTTCGATCTAGACTGAGTTCATCCCCCAGAAGGCACATCCATATTAGTGAGTCAAGGCCGGCCGACACTTCATCTTCCTCCTCCATAGCGGCTGCTATCTTTGGCCTACAAGTTCAACGTTTTCCCTATCCCGTTCATGTCACATTTCCCCCTTCTTCTAGTCCTATTCATGTGTTTGTACCATTGAACCGATGTAATTAAGGTAGTGAAAATATTAATTTGTTTATGCCTATCAACTTTATTTGTGCTTGGGATTGATATTGGCAGTAGCTCCCGTACCCCTATTCATATTCATGCTCTCAAATATGTAATGATCCTCAAATATCAGTTAGTATTAAGCGTCAATGTTAGGTATGACTGAGTTGTTTCCATTAAATGCTTATGCATGTTTCCATTACTTATGCATATCAGTAGACCATATCCATCCTGCCATATCATGGTAGCAATGAATGTTAGTTATTATTTTGAAGATAGTTTGTAGTACTCCCTAAGTACCGGTGCATAAGTCACATTATGAAAACCAAATAATCCCAAACACTTAGGAGCAGTGCATTAACTACCCACCTCATTCCTTGTTTTTCGCCTTGAAAAAAGAATCGGCCAATAGGAGACATGTGTGGGCATTCAATGGCTTGAGACTACATAGCATAGCATGTGTCGATTCTCTGCATGCAATGGTATTAATTAGCAAATAAATATCAAGTTCTCTCTCTTTTCTTCCATCTTGGTCGTGGTGCACAATCTAAGATGACTAATACACCGGTCTGGAGGCAATATACAATTTTTTTTCATTATTTATCCTCGTCTAGTAAAAGGTCAGTATCAACATCTTATTGAAGAAGAACTATACTAAAGTTGTGTTTTTTATGCCTTTAGAATATTTATTTATATACTATTACCCTTTGTCCATCCCTTAATTGCGACTCTTGACAATGCTATGAATAGTTTTCCATGTGCAAACACATGTTTAGGCAGAGATAGGTCTATTTTTTTAATCTGCAAGTCTCACCTCCCCTTGTTTATTTTTAGTCACCGTACAATTGACTAATAAATTAAATAAGGTGTTATTTTAGTGACTAACCATCCACTTTATGTTTTTGTACCTCCCTATATGCTAGCTGCTGTTGATGTTCACTCGATTGACTAATGGCCAACTTATGAAACGATTATAGTAATTTATGAAGATCAAATACAAAGGCGCAGTCTTAATTTTTTGTGCTCCCTCGATTTTTTTCCTGATCTTGCTACCGGCATTGGCAGTGTTAGGCTCCCTTACACATATTAATTTTCAAAAAACTCCCAAAGACATATTAAGATTTAATAACTGAATAAGAAAACATGTTTGATTGCATTCTACATATAAAATTTAAAAATGGCCAAATGCTCTCATTATTGGTTGCAAAATAAGAAAAGCTTGAGGACACAGATATCACATAATATTGATTTGTGAATGTTTGAAACCAATGAACTATTTCCAATAATTGTTATTCTGAGAATTGTATAATAAGACCGACAGTGCTGGCACAAATACCCATTGTGACGGCTGCTACATGAGGTGGAGGACATAGGGGAGTAGTAGCTTTTCTATACGTGAGATGTAGTAGTTTTTTTTGTTTTTTGTTTTGTTTTGAGGGAGTGAGATCTAGAACATGAGATGTGCTAGATTTTTCCCTTTTTAGGACGTGAGGTCTAGTAGTATTTTTTTGTTCGTGAGATGTAGTAGCTTTTTTGTTTTTCCTTTTTTTTAGACTGAGATCCACAACATGAGATGTCGTGTAGTTGTTTCTTTTTTAGACGTGAGATCTAGTAGTTTTTTTTATTTTTTTTTAAAAGGACTTGAGGATAGATATATGATGTACATTTTTTGTTTTTTTAGAAGGACTTGGAGATAGATATAAGATGTGTACGTAGGATAAATCGGATCCACCAGGTTTACATGTAGTTATGTGAGATCTTCTAGTATTTGTTTTATTTATTTTATTTAAAAGGACATGTAGAAATACACAAGGTGTGTACATAAGTTTTTTTTGCACGTACATGCTAATTTTATTTAAAGCGACATGTAGAAATACACAAGGTGTGTACGTACGTTTTTTTTAACAACACTTCCATGCTAAGGTTTATTTAAATGGACATGTAGAAAGATATAAGGTGTATATTTTTTTATGTACATCTTTTTAACAGCATGAACATGCTAAGGTTTATATAAAGGGACATGTAGAAAGATATAAGGTGTGTAAGGTTTCTTTTTCAACAACACGTACATACTAAGGATAGTTGTAGTTGTTTTTTTAGATGGATCACTCTTCTTCTTTTTCTTAGGGGAGTGCTCATTTTTTTTTAACAGCACGTCCATGCTAAGGTTTATTTAAATGGACATGTAGAAGGATATGAGGTGTGTACATTTTTTTCAGCAACACGTACAATCTAAGGATAGGTGTAGTTCTTTTTTTTGAAATGGAGCGCTCATTTTTTTTTGAACAGCACGTACATGCTATGGTCTATTTAAATGGACATGTAGAAAGATACAATGTGTGTACATTTTTTTTCAACAACACGTACAGGCTAAGGGTAGTTGTAGTTTTTTTTTTGAGATGGAGGGCTCTTAGATCTAATCCATTAATTATGTCTTCTAAGTTATGGGTCCACCAAATCAACGATCAGATGTTTCTAATTATTGTGGTAATTTCTAGCTTATTTATCTTTTTTCTGATTAACCCGTCAAGCACTTTTTACATATAATAGATTTTTTTAAAAGGACTTGAGGATAGATATATGATGTACATTTTTTTTTAGAAGGACTTGGAGATAGATATAAGATGTGTACGTAGGATAAATCGGATCCACCAGGTTTACATGTAGTTATGTGAGATCTTCTAGTATTTGTTTTATTTATTTTATTTAAAGGGACATGTAGAAATACACAAGGTGTGTACATAAGTTTTTTTGCACGTACATGCTAATTTTATTTAAAGCGACATGTAGAAATACACAAGGTGTGTACGTACGTTTTTTTAACAACACTTCCATGCTAAGGTTTATTTAAATGGACATGTAGAAAGATATAAGGTGTATATTTTTTTTATGTACATCTTTTTAACAGCATGAACATGCTAAGGTTTATATAAAGGGACATGTAGAAAGGTATAAGGTGTGTAAGGTTTCTTTTTCAACAACACGTACATACTAAGGATAGTTTTAGTTGTTTTTTTTAGATGGATCACTCTTCTTCTTTTTCTTAGGGGAGCGCTCATTTTTTTTAACAGCACGTCCATGCTAAGGTTTATTTAAATGGACATGTAGAAGGATATGAGGTGTGTACATTTTTTTCAGCAACACGTACAATCTAAGGATAGGTGTAGTTCTTTTTTTTTGAAATGGAGCGCTCATTTTTTTTTTGAACAGCACGTACATGCTATGGTCTATTTAAATGGACATGTAGAAAGATACAATGTGTGTACATTTTTTTTTTCAACAACACGTACAGGCTAAGGGTAGTTGTAGTTTTTTTTTTTTGAGATGGAGGGCTCTTAGATCTAATCCATTAATTACGTCTTCTAAGTTATGGGTCCACCAAATCAACGATCAATGTTTCTAATTATTATGGTAATTTCTAACTTATTTATCTTTTTTCTGATTAACCTGTAACGCCCCGGATTTGATGCGCCAGGTGTCCGCCAGTTATTCGCCGTCGTTGCCATGTCTTTCGCTTGCGTGTTGCATCTTGCCATGTCATCATCCGCATTGCATCATCATGTTTTTAAAACTTGCATCCGTTCGGGTTCCGTCGCTTCTCTCCGTTGTCCGTTCCGAGCCCTTCCACACTCGCACGCGCCCGTGGCACGTCCGAATTATTATTTTATAAGTGGCATAAAAATGTTCTCGGAATGGGTTGCAACTTGTCGTGCGGTCTTATTATAGTGTAGACAGGCCGCCTGCCAAGTTTCGTCGCATTCGGAGTTCGTTTGATAGCCCAACCGTTAAATATATAACCGCGATATAGTCGGTATATTAAATCGGACGTTTCGGTCTCTCAAACAGATTGCCGGGCCGCATTTCTTTCCCTCTCTTCTCAGCCCGAGGCCCTCTTCACGAGCCACTAGACCCACCTACCTACCCTCCGCTCCGGACCGTCCGATGGCGATCGAGCGTCTCCGGAATGGAGCAAAACCCTCTAACCCTAGCCCTCGCTATATATGGACCTCCTAGTCCATTTTGGGCAGCCCCTAGCCCCCACCTACCTCTAGCCCTCTCCTTCCTCAATTTCGCCGCCCTCTCCTCCTCCGCCACTTGGCGCTGCCCTACCGCCACCACCAACCAGCGCCGCCGTCCCGCCGATTGAGCCAACCAGGGGCAGCCACGCCCTGACCCTCTCTCATGCAGCATGGCCTGCTGGCTCCATCGGTGGCCCGCCGGACCCGTTGACCGCCGCGCGCTGCCGGCGCTGAAGCGCTCAGCGCCCAACCTTCTCCGCGCCGTGGCGCCTCCCCGCCGGCCCGAGCTCGCTGGAGCCAAACCCCCCGAGCTGCCGGAGTTCGCCGAACCTCCGTCCAGGTCGCCGCCCCCTGTGCCTCCCTCTCCCTTCCTTCTCTCCTCGCCCTCTCGCTCAGCAGGAACCGCCGCCGCCAGTGGAACTCGCTGCCGCTGCCTCAAGGCCAGCGCCCGTGACCTCCGACCCCCACCTCTCGCCGACGCTGAACGGATCCCGGGTCCGGATCCGGCTGGATCAGCCTCCTCGCCTTCCTCCCGTTCGCGACCCGCCGTTCGCCGTCCACCATCGCCGGAAGCCGCCGCGGCGCGATCTTCTCGACCCGTCAGCGCAGGCGGCAGACGTGTAGCCGACCTCGGCCGCTCCGGCCAGCCGCCGCCTGCTTAGCTCCTTCGCTCCTGGGCCAGATCCAAGCCGGCCCACGTGCGCCCCTGCCGGCCTCACCTCACCCCCGACCGGGCCGAAGCCCAAGGGTGAGCAGCCCCTCCAGCCCCTCTCCTGTACACCGCTGGCCCAGTAGATTCGGCCCGTGGTTGTTTTTTTTCCGTTCTGCGAATTTTCCTATTATCTTGTGATTTACTAGTTTTGCAGAAAAACCCTTCATGATCATGCATTTAATAACTCATGAATGGTGCATCGGTTTAAAATGATTTAAACATGTAAAGTGCTTAGAATTTCATCTAGTTTCATAATATGCCACTTTCATCCATGTTTTAAATGTTTAACTTGCTGTTTATTTAAATTTGTCTAAATGCCATGCTAAAATGATTTATTTCATAACTAAATAACCGTAACTCCGATTTTAATAAACTTTATATGTAAATGGGGTAGAATTTTGCCTAGTTTAACATGGTGCACTCATCTTGCATGTTTAACAACTCTAAAATTGTGTTTAGGGCAGGACAGTACCAAACCTAATATATGCATATGAGGAGTTTTCGGACTTGTTGTTTGTTGTTCCGGCCTCATTTAAACTTGCCTAGTTAGGTAGTTTTTTTATGCTTCACCCCTTGCCATGTTAATCAACATTTAATATTGTTCGGTAGCTTAAACAAGAGAGAACTAAATAATTGATGTGGTGTTCCGTCAATATGCAACTCGTTGCATATTGAGCTCCACTTAACTTGTAGTTTTGTGTGTTGCAGTTTGCCATGCCATGCCTCATTAAACCGGACATGCATCATATTTGTCTGCGCATCATGACATGCTTATGCTTGTGTGTTTACTATGTTGTTTGTTTCTTTCCGGGTTGCCTCTCTCGTTAGCTTCGGTTTCGTTCCGGAGTTGTGAGGATTCGTTCGACTACGTCTGCTTGTCTTCGTCATGGACTCGTTCTTCTTCCTTGCGGGATTTCAGGCAAGATGACCGCTACCCTGGATCTCACTACTATCATTGCTATGCTAGTTGCCTCGTTCTTTCGCTATGCTGCGCTACCTATTACCTGTTTGTCCAGCCATCCCATATTGCCATGAACCTCTAACCTTTGACACCATTCCTAGCAAACCGTTGTTTGGCTATGTTACCGCTTTTGCTCAGCCCTCTTATAGCGTTGCTAGTTGCGGTGAAGTTGAAGATTTCTCCATGGTGGGCAGGGTTTTGTTGGGATATCACAATATCTCTTATATTATTAATGCATCTATATATTTGGTAAAGGGTGGAAGGCTCGGCCTTATGCACGGTGTTTTGTTCCACTCTTGCCGCCCTAGTTTCCGTCATACCGGTGTTATGTTCCCGGATTATCGTCCCTTACGCTGTCGGGTGATTTATGGGACCCCCGACAGTTCGCTTTGAATAAAACTTGTCCAAAGAAGGCCCAACATTGACTTTTACCATTTGCCCCACCACCACCTACTTTTCCTTGGGAGTAATTAACCCAAGGGTCATCTTTATTTTAGCCCCGGGCCGTGCTTGTCTAAGTGTTGGTCCGAACCGGCAGATCAGGGCCACCTCGGGCAACTCGAGGGCTGGTTTTACTCGTAGGGTGACCTATCCGTGTTGCCACGAGCGAGATATGTGCAGCTCCTATCGGGATTGTCGGCGATCGGGCGGCTTTGCTGGCCTTGTTTTACCATTGTCGAAATGTCTTGATGTACCGGGATACCGAGTCGATCGGAGTGTCTCGGGTGAAGGTCTATTCTTCGATGATCGCGAGAGCTTGTCATGGGCTAAGTTGGGACACCCTGCAGGGATTAAACTTTCGAGAGCCGTGCCGCGGTTATGTGGCAGATGGGAATTTGTTAATGTCGGTTGTAGACAACTTGACACCAGATCCGAATTAAAGCGCATCAACCGAGTGTGTAGCCGTGATGGTCTCTTCTCGCGAGTCCGGAAGTGAACACGGTTTCGTGTTATGTTTGACGTAAGTAGGTGTTCAGGATCACCTCTTGATCATTGCTAGCTTCACGACCGTTCTGTTTGTTCTCTTCTCGCTCTTCTTTGCGTATGGTAGCCACCATATCCTGCTTAGTCGCTGCTGCAACCTCACCACTTTACCCCTTCCTTTCCCATTAAGCTTTGCTAGTCTTGATACCCATGGTAATGGGATTGCTTTGAGTCCTCGTGGCTCACGGATACTTCAAAACCAGTTTGCAGGTGCCTATGTTACCGAGCAGGTGACGCAACCAAGCTCAAGGAGGAGCTCGTTGAAGATCTTGTCCTTTGTGTTGTTTCGTTCTAGCTGATCAGTAGTGGAGCCCAGTTGGGGTCGATCGGGGACCGTTTGTCGCATTTGGGGTTCTTCTTTTATTTTGGTTCCGTAGTCGGACCTTGATTGTATCTGGATGATGTAATGCTTTATTCATGTAATTGTGTGAAGTGGCGATTGTAAGCCAACTATATATCTTTTTCCCTTATGTATTACTTGGGTTGTGTGAAGATTACCTCACTTGCGACATTGCTTTCAATGCGGTTATGCCTCTAAGTCGTGCTTCTAATTATTATGGTAATTTCTAGCTTATTTATCTTTTTTCTGATTAACCCGTCAAGCACTTTTTATATATAATAGATGAACATGTATTACTTACTTAAAATGATAACAGCCATGTTCTTGAGGATAATAAGAACGTCGATGAATAACGAAAAGAAAAACAGTGTTAATTTTGTTTTTCGAACCATACAGTAGGACTGCATGTGAACTTTATAGATAGGAGAAGAAGACATTAAAATTTGGCTTAATTGCTTATGAGGATTGAGGAGAGCCATGTGTGGAGTGGACCAGCATCATGCTAGGCCATGTGCATAATCGGTACAATGACTCCTGTGATTAGAGAGCGGTGAACCAGCTATCAATTGGGTTAAGTGGAAGTAGAGGATGAACCAGCTATCAATGAGGCCAGGGACATCGCCTTGCACTGCCTTGGGGTCCACGACCGTCACGGCATTAATTATGTGATTATGCATTTATATCGATATGATATTAATTGCATATTAAACATGTTGAGCGCTCACCATTGAATCAAGCTACTTTTCCTTTTGGCACTGGAAACCATGTTTTGTATTAACTCAAACGAATCTTACCAAAAACATGTCCTACATTAACTAAATCAAATCAAATCTCACCGAAACCTCAACTAACTTACAAAATTACTTGCATTCCCCTACCCATATCCAAATCAAATCAACTCAAATCTTAACATAACCTCAACTAAATCAAACGTTTTTTTTGCGGGTAGAATCAAACGTTTTATTACCTCCCCCTACTCATACTCAAGTGAAATCAAATCTTACCGAAATCTAAAATATAGTGGGTATAAGGATATGTAGGACACGACTGGTGTTGAACTACTAGAATATGTGTGGAAATTAGCTACTAGATTTTTAAAAAAGCTGCCTAGCCGCTTTAACGATTATATATAAAAAACTAGTTTTTTGATAAACCAATAAATATTGATTCATGACGACAAAAGTCTTTTGTATGCAACAATAAATAGGTAAATTACAATTAAGACATATCTCTATAAAATTATAGCATCATCCTAGTACAAATTAGGAATGCGTAGTCATACCATGTTACTGTGCACGGCAATTATAATAGGAAAATTTTTGTTAGAAAAGCTAAATAACCAATCCACCTCTGACCTAAAAACGAACACACCAATATCTGGCGAACGTTTCTTAGGAGTGTTTCCCCAACGAACATTCAAGTTACCATGCAATTTCAAGCAAAGTAGGACTTGCCATGATCGAAAGGGAAAGTTGACATGCAGCCAAAAAAATGTCAGCAACTCCCTCCATCCAAAAATAAATGTCAGCTACTCCCTCCATCCCAAAATAAATGTCTTAACTTTATTAAAATTGAGACGCTTATTTTAAAACAGAGGGCGTATTTAATTTAAGAGTCAATTACACCGATGGTGTTAGAACTTGTCGCAAACGGTCACTTTAGTGCTAGAACTTGCGGCATACATTAAAATGGTGCAAAAACTTGACTCGGACGTGCAAATACGGTGCAAATCTCATTTGTATACGGCTGCGATGCTGACAAGGCATTACAGCGTGGCATAGGGGCCGCTGTCAGTGACTTCCAAAAAAATCTCGATTTATTAATTTTTTTTCTCTGTCAGGTGTATTGCATCCGGTGGGTCCCACTTATCAGCAAAACATCACAAATTTTATTAGAATGAAAAATATATGGAGCCGAGGGATTCGTATCGGTAACCTCTGTCTAAACAGCATGCGCCGCTAACCATCCGTCAAGAGTTCACATCACAACATAGAAGCATACACACGTTTTGTATATTTTAATTAAGTTATATAACTATAACTAAAGAATCTTATAATCGTAAAAAGGGTTACGCCCACGGTGTTTCAAGCCAGCTACCCAACTAAAACAACTAGGAGGGCGTGCCACTCCAACTATGTACTCACATGTGTAAATATAATTGCTACAGTTTATGTCTATGACAGTACGTGCTCCTGGGCTACAATTTATGTTATTTTTTTTCACTTTTCGAAAGTTGTATAGAAATGTAAATTGTAATTATAAATAATATACATATAAATAAATATATTAGACTAAACAATGCTCATCTATTAATTTTTAAAAATCCATGAAATTAAATTACGAATTAATTGTATAATTAAAAAGTTTTTTCTTATTAAATAAAATATGAAAGTAATTTTAGGAAATATGTGTATTTAAAAAATGTACAAGTTTTTTTAATAAAATATTCATGTTGTATATAAAATTGTGCACGCTTTAATTTTTATGTTGTTTTAATAAAATTTGCGTGTTTTCTAAAAATTAGATATGTAGATTTAAATTAATATAAATATATGCGGAAAAAATTAGCCTAGTGTGCATCGGACTATAGGTCAACGGTTTGAATCCTTGCCTGACTCCTATTTTTCTTTCTTCTAATACTAATAATACTAATAAAATTTGTGATGTGGGCTGACAGGTGGGACCATCCAATGCCATACATGCAGTTGCTGTACACCTCATAGGGGCCTTTACGTGAGAAAAAATAAAAAAAAATTAAGGTTTGTTTTTGTGAAGAGAACACCACACGCCCAATCTTCACCATAGTCACTAACAGCGGGCCCTATGCCATGCAGTCAAGCGTATACAAATGAGATTTGTACGGTATCTGCACGCTCAAGTCTAGTTTTTGCACCAATTTAACGTATGCCGCCAGTTCTAGCACTAAAGTGACTGTTTACGCCAAGTTCTAACACCACCAGTGTAATTGACTCTTAATTTAATATAAAAGATCTGGATCCAACGGCTGTTGGGGCGTTTGTTGGAACCTCCCTCCAACGAACGTTCCCGGTTAACATTTCCCAAAAACTATTCTGGGTCAACTGAGCGTCACCAAAACCGTGAAAACAATTGATGCGGTAGGTGTACTATATACCCTTTGTCTTGCAGGTAGCGCCTGAGCTTGCTGGCCAGCAGCGCCGTTTCCCAGTTCTCCATCCCGTGCAAGCTTACATCCATGGTAGCGTCGCCGGCAGCCAAGCGGGGCCGCTGGGTCAGTTCCCTGAGCATGTGCAGGAACAGCGCCCTGACGTTTAGCGTCTGCGAGACGATGAGCAACGGGGAGCACTGGAAGTCGGCGCCCTTCACCCGCTGGCTCCCGCACACCATCCTCGCCAGCGTGGTCTTGCCGAGCCCACCGAACCCGACGACGGCGAGCACCCGGAGCCTCGCGTCGTCCTCCATCAGCCAGCCGACGAGCTCGACCCTTGGCCCGTCGATGCCCACCAGCTGCGCCTCCTCGGTGAAGAGGGCGTGCAGCCGCGGGTCCAGGCGGCCGGAGACGCCGGAGCCGGACGCGTGGCTGCTGGCACGCCCGAGCGCCGTCTTTGGCGGCAGCACCCCGTACCTGGAACGCCGCTCGCCGGCGTCCCTGGCGCGAGTCTTCAGTTCTTGGAGCTGGGCCGCCATGCGCCGGTGACGGCGACCACCGCCTGATCCTAGCGTGGCGAGCAGACGCACGAAGCGTCGGAGCTCGGAGGGACGCCATGACGGCGCCGCCGTCTTTGTCGAACGGCTGCTGGCCGCGGACGTAGTCGTCGATGCAGTCCTCGGCGTCGTAGGCGATCTCCCTCACCTGCTTCACCCAGACCCGGACCTGGTCGTCGTGGCCGTCGGACGACTCGGCCAGGCTGCGGAGGAAGGCCGTCATGCTCTCGAGCTCGTCCTTGATGTACTGGACGTCTGGACCTCGCCGTGGAGGCGCTGCACCGGCCAGCTCTCCTGCGCGAGGAGGCCGCCGAGCTTGCACAGGAGGCCTCGCACGGCGCCCTCGGTCAAGCTGATGATGGCGCCCTCCATTTTCCAAACTGCAGCTTCTACCTTCACGCCACTATCTATCTTTATAGCGCATATCGCACCGCACTTGCTGTTTCTTCGAGGAAAGTAACACTTGGTTTTCAAGGCAACGTAATCACGCTCGGAAAAAATGTGCAATGTAACCAATCATATGTTTGTCAAACCAATCATGCATGATCTAGCTAGGTCCGTAATTTGTTTTTACATTGCTGGAAACTTCTCAGTGCGCGTCAGGATATCGCTATCACTATTCACTAGTCGTCCTTATAGGATGCTAAAGAACAATTTGTTTAAAGAGTGGAAATTTCATATTTGATCTCCTGAAAGGCCTATGAAATAATGGAATTGACTGATTGCCGTATCCTGATGATGCTTCGAGCTTAAGTCTAGTGATAATTATAGAAATATTCAGTCAGGACACTGACGTAGCTACTCGTCTTCAGGATGTACCTAACGCAGTCCTGGCCATCTCAGGCCCGGCCCTGTCGGCCCACCCAGGCTCGGCCCTAAAATACAGGGCCTAGGCCCGATGGGCTTGCTCGTGGGACGGGCTTGGGCCTAAGTTTTGAGCCCACCGGCAGGGCCTGGACGGGCTTGGGCTTGGCATATTGGCATTTTAAGGAAGAGGCTCGGCCCACGGCCCTAAGCCCTAAGGGCTTTTGAGGGCTTTTTACCAGATGGGCCGGGCTTGGTCTTGAAAAGTAGGCCCGATGGTAGGGCCTGGGAGGGCCTGGGTCTCAATTTTTTGCCGTGGGCTTTTTTAGGCCCGGCCCAAGCCCGGCCCGGCCCGGCCCATGGCCAGATATTCCTAACGGAATCACTTGTAGTATACGTCACCGTAAACTGCCTACTACCATAGGTGCATGGCAAGAGAGTCCTTCACGGAAGAAGTAAAGTTGTGCTGATAACGTCCAAACGTGTGGCAGGAGGACCCCCGGACCGAACATTCGGTACAAGGGATCGATCCCTGATGAAGTCATGTACCTAGGGTAGGGTCACAGACCTGTCTTAAGTACCCTTCCCAAGGACATCCTCAGAAGAAACTGCCTTCTAGTCGACCAAGAGAGACTTCACTCGACGGACTCGAAGGACTCGACCATGAAGACTCACTCGACCACCAGGAGATCAAGAGCCACTCTGCATCCAAACGATCTGTAATTAAGTAGTCTTTATGGCATTTAGGACACTTTATGTAAGGCGTTACCAGTGACGCCCAACCTTAATGTACTTTATACCCTGCATAACTGAGGGCCGGAGGAGTCTGGCAGACACTATATAAGCCACCCCCACCTCAGTGTAAAGAGTTCGCACCCCTGTAATCCATACACGCATAATCCAGTCGACCGCCTCCGGGCTCCGAGACGTAGGGCTGTTACTTCGTCCGAGAAAGGCCTGAACTCGTACATCGCTTGTCTTCACAACTGCTCCATAGCTAGGATCTTGCCTCTCCATACCTACCCCCATTCTACTGTCAGACTTAGAACCACGACAGTTGGCGCCCACCGTGGGGCAGGTGTTTTAGCGATTTTTGGAGAAGTTGCAATTATTTCGATTGCTTTCGTCATGGTTTCTGGTGGAGTTTTGGTCGAGGGCCGCGAGATCCGTCTCGGCGCGCTCACCTTCATCGCCGACGACTCCGCTTGGCTTCAGGAGGCTCCACTCGACATCGACGCGCTCCCCGTCCGCGGGGCGATGCATTTTCGGGGCGTGTGTCCGTGGCGTTCTGCTGCGGCAACCGTCAACTCCATATCGGTCGACTCCCCTGTCATCCTCCTCCTCGTCTCCCTTGGTATAAGCGCTCTGGTGGTCGAGACTCCAGCTGTGGGTGAGACCGTGTGGCTCGCCAGACAGCCACCATCAAGTCGCGCAATCGAGCCCGACGAATCCCTCTGACTGTTCGATCGTCGACCGGCTCAGAGACCGCATCCGAAAAGCGACAAAGAGCGATCCGGCGGCGGAGGTCTTGATGGTCAACGGGCCTCGTAGCCCTCCCGGCTTCCCCCGCGACGACGGGGTGGACGGTGGAGGCGACCCAGCTCAAGTCCATGAGGAATATCAACCCGAGCCACTTAACTCCCTGCAAAGGGAAGAACTTCGCCGTAGGAACATGGATGCCCTGCATACTCCTACCGCAGGAGAAAGCCCCGAGGCTCGTGCCTTGGAGGAGGCGCGTTTGGCCAACTTTGCTGAACGCACTCGTCCAGAGAATCTCCAGCGAGCACTCGACGAGCGCGCGGCAACGAGTACCCGATTCCAGTCGACGTCAACTCTTCCCGCAGCCAACTCAGGTATATCGAACCCCGATTCAGAATTTAGCAGCTACAACCCGTATAGCAGAGTCGATTCAGCCCTCTCAGTCGGAGGCTGGCAGAGGCTTGATGCAGATTAGAGATTTGCTCCGGGCAGCAGGGGATCAGAATTCAGCCGTGTCGCAGTCGCGCAACAGGATTCACAGTCGATCCGTCGCTGCGAATACGGTTCAGTCGGCTCACAGCCCTAGATCGCCTCCGCGGCATGAAGGACGCGAGAATCGACGGGACCAATATGATGACCGATACGATCGCGATGATAGGCGTCGAGTACCTACTCCTCCCCCGAGGGGTGGGTCCTACGCTCATCGGCAGCAAGATGACAGGCGCCAGCTCAGTGTGGGACGAAGAGCTCCGGTCGACCCCAGGGAACCAGGCTTTGACGCACGATCCATCATCGTGCAATGCTTGGTCGATCGGAACAGGGCTCATCGAGGTGGCCACGGCAGAGATGCGCCCACTAGCAGCTGAGTGCATGTTTCTGGTCCGGAATGTTTCAGCAGGGCTATCAGAGCCGCGGTGATTCCCCCCAACTTCAGGTTGGCGACTGGAGTAAGCAAGTTCACCGGTGAGTCTGAGCCTGAAACTTGGCTTGAAGACTACCGAGTGGCGGTGCAGATTGGTGGCGGGAATGATGAAGTGGCTATGAAGCATTTACCACTCATGTTGGAAGGTTCGGCCAGAGCGTGGTTGAATCAGTTAACCCCTAACATCATTTACACTTGGGAAGATCTTTCCCGAGTGTTCGTCAGAACATTCGAAGGAACTTGCAAACGACCAGCTGGATTGACAGAGCTGCAAGTTTGTGTGCAGAAGTCGAATGAGACCTTAAGAGAGTATATTCAGAGATGGATCACTTTGCATCATATACCGTGGAGAACGTGTCTGATCATCAGGCAGTCTGCGCCTTCAAGGATGGCGTTAAGAACAGAGAATTGAGTTTGAAGTTTGGTCGGACCGGAGATATGACCTTGAGTCGGATGATGGAAATTGCTACCAAGTACGCCAACAGCGAAGAAGAGGACCGACTCCGGAGCGGCAAGTACAAGCCTAGTCAGTCGGAGAAAGGAAACTCCAGTCGGAAGCAGAAGCGGAAGGCCGAACCAGCGGCTCCTGGAGAGGCTCTGGCCGTGACTCAGGGCAAGTTCAAGGGAAAACCCAAAGGATCCTGGAACCCCAAGAAGGTGAAGGATAAAGAAGGAAATGACGCGATGGATCTGCTGTGTCACATCCACACGAAGAAAGACGAAGACGGTAATTTCATTTACCCGAAGCATACCACTCGCCAGTGCCGGCTCCTGATCCAGCAGTTCCAAGGTAAACAGCCCAAGGACAAGGAAAAGGAGTCGGACAAAGCCGAAGACAAGGAGCACAGTGAGGGAGGATATCCTCATGTTAACTCCACTCTGATGATCTTTGCGGATGTGGAAAGCAAGAGCCGACTGAAGGTTATCAACCGTGAGGTGAACATAGTCGCCCGGCGACGCTTGATTATCTCGAGATGGTCCCAAACTCCCATTACATTCGACCAGTCCAATCACCCGACTCATATAGCCACCCCTGGGAGGCAAGCTTTGGTGGTCGACCCGATCGTCGAGGGCACTCGACTGACGAAGGTGTTAATGGATGGTGGTAGTGGACTGAACTTATTATATGCGGACACGCTGAAAGGAATGGGCATTCCGATGTCCCGACTGAGCACCAGCAATATGATTTTTCATGGAGTTATACCTGGAAAGAAAGCTGAGTCACTCGGCCAAATAGCTCTGGACGTGGTGTTCGGTGACTCGAAGCGTTTTCGCAAAGAGAAGCTGACGTTTGAAGTCGTGGACTTTCAGAGCGCTTACCACGCTATTTTGGGGAGACCAGCTTACGCACGGTTCATGGCTCGACCATGTTACGTGTACCTCAAACTGAAGATGCCCGGCCCCAAAGGCGTGATCACTATCACTAGTGACCGGAAAAAAGCAGAAGAGTGTTTCCAGAAGGGCTCGCAAATTGCCGATTCCCAGGTGACAACGGTCGATCTAGAGGGATACAAGAAAAATGCCGATCCGAGTGATTTGTTGCGGGCTAAGAAGCCTGCCACAGAATCAGCGTTTCAGTCGTCCGGTGAGACAAAGCCCGTTCACATTCACCCGACCGACCCCAATGCAGCTCCGACCCATATTTCCACAACACTCGACCCTAAATAGGAAGAAGCGCTCATCTAGTTCCTCCGTGAGAACTGGGACATCTTTGCATGGAAGCCTGCTGACATGCCGGGTGTTCCCAGGGGAGCTGAGCATCTCCTTAGAGTCGACTCAGCAGCAAAACCAGTCAAAGAACATCTTCGGTGGTCCGCCGTCCAGAAGAGAAAAGCCATTGGTGAGGAGGTGGCTCGACTATTGGCGGCGGGATTTATCCGAGAGATATACCACTCCGAGTGGCTCGCCAATGTCGTCATGGTTCCTAAGAAGGACAAGTCTCTCCGCATGTGCATTGATTTCAAACACATCAATCAGGCCTGCCCGAAAGATCATTTTCCTCTCCCTCGCATCGATCAAATTGTTGACTCGACTTCGGGATGCGAGAGATTGTCTTTTCTAGACGCCTATTCTGGGTACCATCAGATCCGTCTGTACGGACCCGATGAAATAAAAACAGCTTTCATCACTCCATTCGGGTGCTTCTGCTATATCACCATGCCATTCGGCCTCAAGAACACCGGAGCCACGTTCATGAGGATGATTCAGAAGTGTTTACTCACTCAAATCAGTTGGAACGTTGAAGAGTACATGGATGATATTGTGGTCAAGTCACGAAAGGGTTCCGACCTATTAACTGACCTCGCTGAAACGTTTGCCAATCTCAGGAGGTACGATATCAGGCTCAATCCGTCAAAGTGCACATTTGGAGTTCTAGGTGGAAAGTTACTCGGTTTTCTCGTTTCCGAACGAGGAATCGACGCTAACCCAGAAAAGGTTGGCACTATACTCCGAATGAAACGCATACATGCGAGTGCACAACGCCCGAAACTTCTTGGATGCTTGGCGCGTTAAGTCGATTCATCTCTCGCCTCGGTGAAAAGGCATTGCCTCTTTACCGACTGATGAAGAAGGCAGACAAGTTCGAGTGGACTCCAGAAGCTGATGCAGCGTTTGCCGAGCTAAAAGCTCTGCTCTCCACCCAGCCGGTGCTTGCTGATCCAATCAGCAAAGAGCCTCTGTTGCTTTATATTGCAGCCACAGGACAAGTCGTCGATCTAAAGATTTACGGTCGGCGGGAAGAAGAAGGAAAGCCTTCAAAGTTCAGCGCCCGATGTATTATCTCTCTGAAGTTCTGACTCCATCAAAGCAAAGATATCCTCATTATCAGAAGCTTGTGTATGGGATCTACATGACCACGAAGAAGGTTGCTCATTATTTCTCGATCATTCCATTACGATGTCACGACGCTCCACTTTCAGAGATTCTGCACAACAGAGACGCAACTGGTCGAGTGGCGAAATGGGCGATTTAACTCCGTCCCCTTGATATCAAGTTTGAGGCAAAGAAAGCCATTAAGTCCCAAGCAATAGCAGATTTCCTTGCCGAGTGGATCGAACAGCAGCAGCCGACTCAAGTTCACTCGGAGCATTGGACCATGTTTTTTGATGGCTCTAAGATGTTAAATGGTTCCGGTGCTGGGGTAGTCTTGGTTTCCCCCAGAGGAGATAAGCTCAGATATGTGCTCCAGATTCACTTTGATTCCTCCAACAATGAGGCAGAATACGAGGCCCTTTTGTATGGGTTGCGCATGGCCATTTCACTCGGCGTCCGTCGCCTTATGGTTTATGGCGACTCAGATTTGGTGGTCAACCAAGTGATGAAGGAGTGGGACGTTAGAAGCCCGACCATATTTGGATCTTGTAATGCTGATGAGGAAGCTTGAAAAGAAGTTTGAGGGGTTAGAGCTCCATCATATACCCCGACTGAAAAATCAAGCGGCTGATGATTTGGCAAAGATAGGTTCCAAGAGAGAAGCCATTCCCAGTGGTGTGTTCTTGGAGCATATCCATACTCCATCAGTCAAAGAAGATCCTTTTACTGAAGAAGCTCCGCAGCCCAAGAGTGCCACAGATCCGACTGAGGTTGAAGTTCCAGCGGTGGTCGACTTGGTCATGGAGGCTTTAGTGATCACTCCCGATTGGACAGTTCCATATATCGCGTATATCCTAAAAAAGAGCTCCCAGAGGACGAAGAAGAGGCTCGACAGATCGTCCGCCTATCCAAAGCCTTTACTGTGATCAAGGGGCAGCTATACAAAGAGAGCACGACTGGAGTTTGACAGAAGTGCATAACGCCAGAAGAAGGTCGAATAATCCTTGATGATATCCACTCGGGGACCTGTGGCCATCATGCGTCCTCTCGGACCATCGTGGCCAAAGCATACCGAGCCGGATTTTACTGGCCAAGGGCGAATGAGATGGCAAAGGAGATAGTGGACAAGTGCGAGGTCAGTTTTACTCCAACAAGTCACACAAGCCTGCGTCAGCTCTGAAGACCATACCACTCGTCTGGCCCTTCGCAGTATGGGGGCTGGATATGGTGGGTCCCTTGAGAACAGGTCGAAGCGGTTTCAGGCATGTACTGGTGGCAGTCGACAAGTTCACCAAGTGGATTGAGGCTAAACCCATCAAGAACCTTGACGTCGGTACTGCTGTCAGCTTCATCAGAGAACTGATATTCAGATATGGAGTCCCGCACAGCATCATCACTGACAATGGTCAAACTTCGATTCGGAGGAATTCAGAGCATTCTGCACATCTCAAGGCACATGAGTCGACTACGCTTCAGTCGCCCATCCCCAGTCGAATGGACAAGCGGAGCGAGCCAATGGCTTGATCCTCAAAGGGTTGAAACCCCTACTGATGCGTGACCTCAAGCATGTGGCTGGAGCATGGGTCGACGAGCTTCCCTCGATGCTTTGGGGTCTAAGGACCACGCCTAATCGGTCGACTGGAAGAACTCCATTCTTCTTGGTCTATGGAGCTGAAGCGGTCTTGCCGAGTGATCTGCTCCACGATGCTCCTCGAGTTGAGCTCTACAACGAAGCTGAAGCGGAACAAGCGTGGCAGGATGCAGTCGACCTTTTAGAGGAAGAAAGAGAGATGGCTCTGATCCGATCGACCATCTACCAACAGGACTTGCATCGCTTCCACGCCAAAAACGTGAAGAGTCGAGCCTTCCAGGAAGGGGATTTGGTCCTCCGAGTGGATCAGCAGAAACCACACAAGCTTGCTCCTTCTAGGGAAGGACCCTTCATCATCACCAAGGTTCTCCACAATGGAGCGTACCGTCTCTACAACGTCGAGCACAACATCGACGAGCCCCGAGCTTGGAACGCGGAGTTACTCCGCCCCTTTTACACTTAAGTATTCACTCGGATGAGTTGTAATAAAAGTACTTCTGTAGTTCATATTTCGAAAGATAATAGTGTCATAATTTCCCCGATGATTTTTTGTCACTTTTATTTTGTTTAGTAAAATTCCCCCAGTGGGTGGCTTAGCTGCGAATCCGTTTCGCCTAAGTTTGTAAAAAAAAAATCTTTACCGAGTGGCGAGCCAGTCTCCCACTCGGGGGCTTAGCTGTGAATCCGTTTCGCCTAAGTTTCAATAAAATCCTACCGAGTGGCGAGCTAGTCTCCCACTCGGGGGCTTAGCTGCAGTCCAAGTACTCGCCAAAGTTTTGAAAATCCTACCGACTGGCAAGCCAGTCTCCCACTCGGGGGCTTAGTTGCAGTCCAAGTACTCGCCTAAGTTTTAATAAAATCCTACCGAGTGGCGAGCCAGTCTCCCACTCGGGGGCTTAGCTGCAGTCCAAGTACTCGCCTAAGTTTTGAAAATCCTACCGAGTGGAGAGCAGACCTCCCACTCGGGGGACTTAGCTGCAGTCTAAGTACTCGCCTAAGGACAAATACAACATGCGCTCGCAAGGAGGACGAGGTGCAGGTCGACTGCTACCCTCTCCTCCGAGCTATGCCACAAGTACAACGTGCGCTCGCAAGGAGGACGAGGTGCAGGTCGACTGCTACGTTCTCCTCCGAGCTACGCCACAAGTACAACATGCGCTCGCAAGGAGGACGAGGTGCAGGTCGACTGCTACCCTCTCCTCCGAACTACGCCACAAGTACAACGTGCGCTCGCAAGGAGGACGAGGTGCAGGTCGACTGCTACCCTCTCCTCCGAGCTACGCCACAAGTACAACGTGTGCTCGCAAAGAGGACGAGGTGCAAATCGACTGTTACCCTCTCCTCCGAGCTACGCCACAAGTACAATGTGCCTTCCATAAGAAGGACATCTTAAAAATCTTACCGAGTGGAGAGCAAACCTCCCACTCGGGGGCTTAGCTGCAGCCCAGTGCTCGCCTAAGTTTTGAAAACCCTACCGAGTGGAGAGCAAACCTCCCACTCGGGGGCTTAGCTGCAGCCCCGTGCTCGCCTAAGTTTTAAAAATCCTGCCGAGTGGAGAGCAGACCTCTCACTCGGGGGCTTAGCTGCAGCCCCGTGCTCGCCTAAGTTTTAAAAATCCTACCGAGTGGAGAGCAGACCTCTCACTCGGGGGCTTAGCTGCAGCCCAGTGCTCGCCTAAGTTTTAAAAATCCTACCGAGTGGAGAGCAGACCTCCCACTCGGGGGCTTACCTGCAGCCCAGTGCTCGCCTAAGTTTTGAAAATCCTACCGAGTGGAGAGCAGACCTCCCACTCGGAGGCTTAGTTGCAGCCCCGTTGAGGGAGTCCTGGACTAGGGGGTGTCCGGACGGCCGGACTATCATTATCCGCCGGACTCCAAGACTACGAAGATAGAAGATTGAAGACTCCGGCTCGTGTCTGGATGGTACTTTCCTTGGCGTGGAAGGCAAGCTTGGCAATACGGATATGTAGATCTCCTACCATTGTAACCGACTCTGTGTAACCCTAGCCCTCTCCGGTGTCTATATAAACCGGAGGGCTTTAGTCCGTAGGACAAAGTACATTACAACAATCATACCATAGGCTAGCTTCTAGGGTTTAGCCTCCTTGATCTCGTGGTAGATCTACTCTTGTACTACCCATATCATCAATATTAATCAAGCAGGACTTAGGGTTTTACCTCCATCGAGAGGGCCCGAACCTGGGTAAAAACATTGTGTCCCTTGTCTCCTGTTACCATCCGCCTAGACGCATAGTTCGGGACCCCCTACCCGAGATCCGCCAGTTTTGACACCGACATTGGTGCTTTCGTTGAGAGTTCCTCTGTGTCGTCACCGATAGGCTTGATGGCATCTTCAACCAACAACGCTGTCCTTGATGAGACCTTTCTCCCCGGACAGATCTTCGTATTCGGCGGCTTCGCACTGCGGGCTAATTCACTTGGCCATCTGGAGCAGATCGAAAGCTACGCCCTGGCCGTCGGTCGATTCGAAGCTTAAACTTCACGGCCGATGTCGCGGAGACTTGATCTTCGACGGACTCGAGCCACAGCCAAGCGCCGCCAGCCGCGTGACGACGGGCATGATTTAGCTCGCCACCGAGCGGTGCCCTGGTGGCGCACCGGATCCGCCCGCCATTAGCGAGCCGATTGCTATATCGAGGATGGTGGATAGACGCCACAGGGGCTTTAACATCCACGGCGATGGAGCCGAACACTGATCTTGTCCCCCGCAAAACTCGTGATTCCGAGGCGCCGGACTCCTCGTCGGACTCCAAACCTCCCGCGCCCCTACCAATCGATCCGGATTGGGCGCCGGTTATGGAATTCACCGCCGCGGACATCTTTCAGTACTCGCCTTTTGGTGATATCCTGAATTCACTAAGGCATCTCTCGTTATCAGAGAGTCTGGCGGACTATGGCGGGAGGGCTGGGGAAATGCAGACGACGAAGAAATTCAAAACCCACCCACCACCCACTTTGTAGCCACTGTCGAGGATCTAACCGACATGCTAGACTACGACTCCGATGACATCGACGCTATGGACAACGATGCCGAGAGCGATCAGAACCAGCGCCATGAGGCATCGAAGACCACCTCGTCATACGACATATACATGGTGGACACCCCAAAAGATGGGGATGGCGAAGAAGCAGGAGGCAGATTCTCTAAAGAAGCAACCCAAACGCCGACGTCGTGGCGCCATCTAAATCCGCCACAAAGAAGAATGGAGATTCCGCACGGAGACAATAACACCGGAGAGCGCCAAGACAATCCCCTCAAAGAAGACTCGGCGCAGGAGGACGCAGAAGCAAGCCCCCACGAGAGGGCGGGCATTTAAGGGGTTGAGGATGATAACTATATGCCTCCCTCCAAGACGAAGCAAGCCTCAACGATGATGAATTCGCTGCACTGAGGATCCCGTCGAACAAGAGCGCTTCATGCGCAGGCTTATTGCCATAGCAAACAGCCTAAAGAAAAAGCAGCAACAGCTCCAAGCTGATCAAGACCTGCTGGCCGATCGATGGACCGAGGTCCTCGCGGCCGAAGAGTATAAACTCGAACGCCCCTCCAAAAGTTACCCAAGATGCAAGCTGCTCCCCCGATTAGAGGAGGAAGCATACGTACCTTCATCACCAGCGCACGATATGGCTGACCGACCACCCCGTGGTCGTGACAGAGAGGCATCCAGGCCCCCAGCCAAGACCGTACCTCGGCATCGCTCCAAAAGTATGAAGCCAAGAGGGAACGCGCTGGACTTGCGAGACATATTGGAGGACAAGGCAAGACAATCCAGATCCATCTACGGATCACGTGGGCGCCCTACGACCCGCGACGAGTACCGTCCCGCCGGTTACAATAACACCGGCCGGGCCGAACACAGCAGACAGCGCTCTCTCAAGCTGCATCGTGATATCGCTCAATACAGGGGCGCCGCACACCCTCTATGCTTCACTGATGAAGTAATGGATCATCAGATCCCCGAAGGGTTTAAACCCGTAAACATCAAATCCTACGATGGCACAACAGACCCCGTGGTTTGGATCGAAGACTATCTTCTCCACATTCATATGGCCCGCGGTGATGATCTCCATGCCATCAAGTATCTCCCACTCAAGCTTAAAGGACCAGCTCGGCATTGGCTAAATAGCTTGCCCGCAGAGTCAATTGGGTGCTGGGAGGACCTGGAAGCCGCCTTTCTCGACAACTTCCAGGGCACGTATGTGCGACCACCAGACGCCGATGACCTAAGCCCCACATCTCAGCAGCCGCAGACGAATCGGCCAAACAATTTCGACACGATTCTTGACAAAGAAAACCAAATCGCCGACCGTCCGGATGCAGAGGCCCTTGCAGCCTTCAAACATAACATCCGGGACGAATGGCTAGCCCGGCACCTGGGACAGGAAAATCCGAAATCCATGGCAGCCCTCACATCGTTAATGACCCGCTTTTGCGCGGGAGAGGACAGCTCCCGCAGCAACAACCTCCGCAAAAATTCTGGCAGTCCGGATACCGAGGACAACAACGACAGGTCACGTCGAAACAAAAACAAGCGCCGCATTAACGGCGATGATAAGGAGGATACGGCAGTCAATGCCGGATTCCGAGGCTCTAAACCCGGTCAGCGGAAGAAGCCATTCAAAAGAACCACTCCGGGTCCGTCCAATCTGGACCGAATACTCGACCGCTTATGCCAGATACATGGCACCTCTGAAAATCCAGCTAACCACACCAATAGAGATTGCTGGGTGTTCAAGCAGACTGGCAAGTTAATTGCCGAAAACAATGAGAATGGGCTAAATAGCAACGACGAGGAAGAGACCCGACCGCCGAACAACAGAGGACAGAAGGGTTTCCCCCCACAGGTGCGAACGGTGAATATGATATACGCGACCCACATACCCAAGAGGGAGAGGAAACGCGCACTAAGGGACGTCTATGCGATGGAGCCAGTCGCCCCGAAGTTCAATCCATGGTCCTCTTGTCCGATCACTTTCGATCGAAGAGACCATCCGACCAGCATACGCCATGGCGGATTCGCCACATTGGTTTTAGACCCAATCGCCGATGGATTTCACCGACGAGAGTCCCGATGGACGGCGGCAGAGCTGAACCTCGCTTTATCAGATACAAGGCGCAAAATGGGCATAGACCCATCCAGATTAAACCTACAAAGACAACCTTTAAAGGTGTCATCCAGAGTGGAGGCCAACTATGACAGGCTCGGTCACACCGAAGTGGTCTTCGGATCCCGGACAATTTCGAGCGAAGAGTTAATCTTCGACATAGTCCCATTTCGCAGCGGCTATCACGCTCGCTTTCGGACGAACCGCGTTTGTAAAATTCAATGCGGTGCCGCATTATGCATACCTAAAGCTCAAGATGCGAGGCCCTCGTGGAGTCATCGTGGTCAATGGGAATCTAAACGCCCTCCGAATGGAGGAACATACACGCTCTCATGGCGGAAGTCTGAGCAGCCTCTTAAGGCAATTCTCAAGTCCGACGGTTAAAAGGCGGACACAGCAAAAGCGTGCGGAGCAATGCCAACCAAGACCACTGGCGCGATCAGAGCATGCGAGTAATGCGGCCCCAACCTCGCCTCGCCAGCATGATCGCAAGAATAACACTCGCGTGCATCATTACGCTTTGGAGATACCATGGGCGCAGGGAAAGGGGCACGATCACAATGGACCCAGAGTGCGGCTCGACCACACCAGGGGCTCACAAGTGTGCCCCCCTTCTTTTTTACTTTATTTTTCTTCTTCTTTTATGTACACAGGACTCTATTAACCAGAAGCCCTGTCCAGTGGTGAACCTGCCGAACTCATGATGCAACAGTCAGGGACTAAAGAAGGCCGCGACGAACACTCAGGTGGTCTCAATTACGAGCATTAAATTCGATTATATAAACCAAGTCTGCAGCTCATCCCTGGAGGGGGACATGTTTATTCAGTCCAAATCCCTTGCTTACCGCACTATTTGTAACAGTCCGCTCTACTAGCAGACTTTCTTTCATAAAACAATGCAGCACCTCTTTATTGCAATTGCATTACCTTTTATATATATGTTCATTACATGACATCTTGCACCCGTATATTTTGGTATGGCCGAATACGCCAGGGGCTTCTGTTCCCCAATTTATGGTGTGATAAAGTCCGAACACTTTCACAAGTGCAGCACCCCGAACTTATAGCATTATATGAATCGGCTCCGAATCATGTCTTGGGTCAATAGTTGGGTTTGCCCGGCTCCCACGTTTTGGTGCCTTACGCCCGTTCGTCGGCTAAGGTGGCCTTGGGAGAACCATCGCGATGCGCCCGGTTGAGCTGGGTTAACACCTCGGAGAAAGCTAAAACTGACCGGCATGATAAGGCGAGAGACTGGTCGCTGTTCGAGAGGTTTTTCGGGTCATAAAGACTCACGCCGCTTCGAGCGAAGTTCCGGATAATGTCCGACGAAGGCGTGGATAGCGCCCCGGATTCGGTCTTCCGAATACCAGGGGCTTCGCCGAAATTTAAAATTATAGAATTCTATGGCTAAGTGAGAGTGTTCAAGCATTATAAGTCCGGTCGCCTTGTTCGTTGTGTTGAGCGCCTCCCTGGATGGACCCAACAATGGGAACAAGAGTGCTCATGTTTATCCCGAACACCCCAGCACTCGCAGCTTGGGGGCTGAAGCTAACGACTTGCCATCTCTCAGATTTTATAAACGGCCGAACAGAAGGTAATATTTTAAATTAAACAGGCGTTGCTCATGGCGCATATGAACGAAGTTTTCAGCGCACAGGATAAATACACAGCGAGTTCACTCAAAGATTACATCTCGGGAGCACTCATACGCAATATCGCAGCTCCCTTCAGACAACTTTATAATACCGCCCGGCGTGCGATGCTCCTTGCCGGCGGCGGATCCGTGAGCTTCTCCGCATCCGGTTTGCCCCATTGCACCTTTATGCGGGCAAGGGCCCGACGAGCACCTTCAACACAGGCGGAGCGCTTGAATACATCCAGCCTGGGGCATGCATCCACCAGCCGCCGCACGAGGCCAAAGTAGCTTCTAGGCATGGCCTGTCCAGGCCACAGCCGGACTATGAGGCCCTTCATGGCCTCCTCGGCTACCTTTAGGAGTTCGACCAGCCGCTTCACTGGTCGCTTGGGGGCACCGGACGGCCGGCCTCGGCAGATTGAGACCGAAGACCATCTCTGCCGAGCTCCCTCCTCGCCACGATAGAATGCGGCGGCATCGGGACGCACTACACGGCAGATCTGCAAACGCCTCGAGAGCTCCGACCGGGTAAGTATCCGTAATTCACATTAACATGCCTGCTTTGCATGAGAAATTCCTTACCCGCAGGTATCTTCTTTATGTCCTCAACCTCCTGAAGGGCCTTCTAGGCCTCGGCCTTGGCAGACTTGGCACTTTCGAGGGCCGAGGCAAGCTCGGACTCTCGAGTCTTGGAGTCACGCTCCAAACTCTCATGCTTTTCCATGAGAGCTTGGAGCTCTTGCCGAACTTCCGCCACCCGTGCCTCTTGCTTTTCTCGCTCAGCCCATTCCACGGCCGCACTGCGTTCGGCCGCGGACACAGCATCCTTCAGGGTTGCCACCTCGTTAGTGGCCCCTGCAATACACATATTATCCTTGTTAATTTTATTTGCAACCAAAACCCTTTTCTGTAAGGTACTTATTCAAAGAGGTGTTACCCACCTTCTTTTTCCTCGAGCTGCCTCTTGGCATGGCGAGCTCTTGCTCGACCGCCGAGATCCTTCTTCATCACCTCGACCTCCGCCGTTAACGCGGCAGAGGTCAGCAGCGCAGCCTGCAAACCCATATTGACATATTTTACGCAACCTGCGTATATCTTGTTAGATCCTCATCCGCTTTTCTTTCCGAACACGAACTAAGCATCGAGGCTCTTGTCTATGCGGTATTACATTATATAATTTTAACTTCTTACCTCAAAGCCTGTTAGAAGGCTGCTGCAGGCTTCGGTCAGCCCGCTCTTGGCGAGCTGAACCTTCTCAATCACCGCACTCATGATAGTGCGATGTTCTTCCTTGATGGAAGCGCCTTTAAGCGCCTCCAACAGGTTATCCGGCGCCTCCGGTTGGACGGAGGCCGCCGGCATCGCGGTCCTGCCCTTCTTTCGAAGGGGCCGCTTGCCGGACTCTGGAACCACTGCGGGTTCCGATGTAGAGTCCGGCACGAAGTCCGGGAGGCTGCCTAACGGTGCCTCCGGAGCCTCCTCCTGATGGGTCCCTCTTTGGGATCCCACCTCGGCGTCCTCGTCGGCGCGTGGGGTAGAGGCAGTCGGGATGGAATTTAAATCCGACAAGGCCAACGACCCGCTCATCGAGTCGGGGAGATCGTCACCGACCGGACTACGGGCAGAATGCGGCGTTAGAAGGACACTGCATGACATAAAATATACGGCATATAAATGATCCGAATACTTACGATCCTGCCGGACGCCCGCCCTTGAGGCCACTCATCCTCGCCAGCGTTGATGTTGGCGAAACTGTCCGGGGATAGTTCTCCCCTTTGGACCCTTGGCCTCCCGATTGGGGAAGCCTTCCTCTTCTTCTCTCCTCCTGCGGGAGAGAATACTACTCCTCCTCGTCTTGGGAGAGAGTCCTCGTCGTCGCCGACGCCTGATTCACGGAACTCTTTCGAGTCCCCGTGGCCACCTTCTTGGCCTTCTTCTCCGGCACCACGTGCGGTGCCGGAACCAGCAGCCCTGTTAAGCGGGCGTTCACTGGGTCTTCTGGCATGGGAGCCGGGCTGATAAGCAGCTTGGTCTTCGCCATCCATTCCTGTCAAAGGAAGAGGCAGAATGAAACCCCACTGAAAGTTAATTTAATCAGCACAAGTGTCCCGTAATGGGGTTGAATCACTTACCTCGTCAGTTGGACACTGCGAGCTGAATCCGCGATCTTCCGTTGTGGATGCGGGAGCTTCGGCGCCCTTGAACAGCACCCTCCAGGCGCCTTCGTATGTTGTATCGAAGAGCCCGCTCAGCACCTGGTGCTGTTCCGGATTGAACTCCCACAAATTGAATGCCCGTTCTTGGCATGGGAGAATCCGCCGGAGGAGCATGACTTGGACCACGTAGACGAGCCGGAGCCTATTGCTCACCATCTTCTTGATGCAGGCTCGGAGTCCCGTCAGCTCCACCGGATTGCCCCACTGCAAGCCCTTCTCTTTCCAGGAGGTGAGCTGCGTGGGGATTCCAGATCTAAACTCGGGGGCCGCCGCCCATGTGGGCTTGCGCGGCTCGGTGATGTAGAGCCACCCCGATTGCCATCCCTTGACGGAGTCCACGAAGGTCCCTTCCAGCCAAGGGACGTTGGGCAATTTGCCCAACATGGCGCCTCCGCATTCCGCTTGCGTGCCCTTCACAACCTTCGGCTTGACGTTGAAGGTCTTGAGCCACAGGCCGAAGTGGGGCTGGATGCAGAGGAAGGCCTCGCACACGACGATAAACACCGAGATGTTGAGGATAAAATTCGGCGCCAGATCGTGGAAATCCAGGCCGTAGTAAAACATGAGCCCCCTGACAAATGGATGGAGCGGAAAGCCCAGTCCGCGGAGGAAGTGGGGGAGGAAGACGACCCTGTCATGAGGCCCAGGGGTGGGGATGAGCTGCCCCTCGTCGGGCAGCCGGCGCTGTGATATCGCCGAAAGGTATCCGCGTCGCGAAGCTTGGTGATGTCCTCCTCCTTGGCGGTGGAGGCTAGCCATTTACCTCCCGCTCTGGACATATTCGGAGAAGGTCGAGGCGAGATGCGCAAGCTTGGGCGTTGGAGCTTGAGTGCGCGGAGATGGATAAGCAATGGAGGAAGAAGGCGTAGGTGAGAAGGTAAATCCTTATCCCGTATATATAGGCGGACTAAACTATGCGTTCCCACCAGCCTGGTAAAACTCGCTTATCTCCCAAGCGCCACCATCAATGGTGCGGTTGGGTTACTCACGTCCGTATTGATGAGAATCCCGGAATAAGGGGAACATGATCTCTGCTTTGACAGGACGTGCCAAGAAACGCGCCGCTAAGCGTCTTGAGGTGGTATGGTAAAAAATGATTCAAACAAGGGCTTGGTAGCGGTGTGATGTCACGCCGCATAATACGTCAGCAGATTGAGCTAGTGTATATTTTATTCTCTCTACGGTGGAATGTGGAAATTATTTTTGCAGAGCCGGACACTATCCTGGTGTTCATGATCTTCTCTGGATTATTCAAAGGAGGAACCCACCTTGCAATGCCGAACATTATGCGCGCCGGACTTATCGTCATTGAAGACTGGTTCAGGGGCTACTGAGGGAGTCCTGGACTAGGGGGTGTCCGGACGGCCGGACTATCATTATCCGCCGGACTCCAAGACTACAAAGATAGAAGATTGAAGACTCCGGCTCGTGTCCGGATGGTACTTTCCTTGGCGTGGAAGGCAAGCTTGGCAATACGGATATGTAGATCTCCTACCATTGTAACCGACTCTGTGTAACCCTAGCCCTCTCCAGTGTCTATATAAACCGGAGGGCTTTAGTCAGTAGGACAACGTACATTACAACAATCATACCATAGGCTAGCTTCTAGGGTTTAGCCTCCTTGATCTCGTGGTAGATCTACTCTTGTACTACCCATATCATCAATATTAATCAAGCAGGACGTAGGGTTTTACCTCCATCGAGAGGGCCGAACCAGGTAAAAACATTGTGTCCCTTGTCTCCTGTTACCATCCGCCTAGACGCACAGTTCGGGACCCCCTACCCGAGATCCGCCGGTTTTGACACCGACACCCGTGCTCGCCTAAGTTTTGAAAATCCTACCGAGTGGAGAGCACACCTCCCACTCGGAGGCTTAGCTACAACCCAGTGCCTTCCTAAGTGAATTGGGGAACAAGTCGATTGCAATAAGCACCTCGCTTTAACCTGCAAAAGATACCTCAAAATCAAATGCAAGCGTATTCAAAACGTCGAGTCCAAATTTGGCTAACACCTAATGGAACTGAAAGTGCTCAGGCGCTAAGCCTGTTAAGGTTTGTCGGTTACAAAAATCACTCGGCATACCGAGGCAAATTTAAAGTGTCGAGCTCAAGAAGTTTTTTACCCCTCCTGTGGAGGGCTGGAAGGTGCAACAAACTCGTCAAGGTCAATTCCATCAGCAATCCGAGTGTCAGCGGCGATGAAAGTCTCCATGAAAGACCGGAAATCATGCTTCTTGGTGTTAGCCACCCGAAGAGCCGCCGGCTTGTCCTCTCGTGCATCCTTGCAATGGACTCAGGCCAGAGACAAAGCAACATCTACACCGCAGCTGGCATAAGACTTCTTCCACTCCTGCACTCGACTTGGGACTGTGTTCAGTCGAGTCATCAGAGACTCGAGGTCATTCTGGAGTGTCTCCCTGGGCCAGAGCGTAGCGTCGATGCGGGAAGTGGCGACCTTCAGCCTTGCGAGATAGTCAACGACGGCAGCAACACGAGACTCAAGCCGGAGCACGTTCATGGCGACTTCATCATTAACTGGAGAGTTGATGGGATCCAAGTTGGGCTCCAGTCGACGAGTCTCCTCTTCGAAGTTTTGGCAAAATTCTGCAAACACAACTACCGAGTCAAGACAACGGTCGAATGGAAAGATCACAGTTAAAATACCTATTTGGTGCAAAAGATTACCTTAGAGCATGAGGAATAACTTTTTGGCGAGTCCGCCCAGATAAGCCTCCAGATCGTTCTTCTTCCCCACCAGCTCACTGGCCTTGTCACTCAGGGCAATCTTGTAACTTTTCAGTCGACTGACCTCTTTGTTGGCAACATCAAGAGCAGCTTTCAGATTGGTATTTTCTTCTTCAAGCTTGGCGACCGAAGCCAACTTCTTGTCCGCGAGCTTGGTCTTCTCCAAAGCTGTTTTCTGCATTTCAGCCAACTCAAGGTCTTTCTTCTTCTGGGCATCCTTCACTTTGCCTGCAGAGTTACAGCAAGGTCAGAATTTGAAACAAATGAGGAGCAAAAGCAGTCGTTGAAAGCCTCACCAAACATACCTTTAGCTTCCTCCTTCGCCTTCGCCAAATTCTCATGGACCAGCTTCAGATCAAGCTCGAGCTGGATATGTTTGTTGTCCAACTCGGTGTAACGAGCCGCAAGGTCGCAGGATTTCTACGAAGAACCAACCGACAGATGTCAAAGACAATTCACTTCCGAGTGACTAAGGAATAAACCTACGTTTCTAAGACTACGGCCGAATGCAAACATTCGACCATAGTCTCGGGGACTACACCCAGTGGGCGCACTCAGTGTGCCCCCACTAGTTCTATCAAGTTAGAGTCGACCAGTCGACCAACAACAAAAAAAACAGGAAAGTTCTTCAGACTGTAGTCAACTGCCAGCAGTCGACCACAGTCTCGGGGACTACACCCAGTGGGTGCACTCAGCGTGCCCCCACCGGTATGTAAATCCATCCGACCTACTCGAATGAAGGAACAACTTAAGATATAAAGACTATGGTCGACTGCCAGCAGTCCACCATAGCCTTGGGGACTACACCCAGTGGGTGCACTCAGCGTGCCCCCACTAACTCGGAATTTCAATCGACACACCAAGTGGGTGTAGGACAATCACTAAGAATTTCAGAAAGAAGAACCTTCAGACATCATATCCTAACAGAACAGGCGGTGACCGACTGACCTGAACGTTACTCTGAAGAGTGGAACTGGCGTCATAGGCTGCCTGGCTAGCTTCTCGGATGGCCTCTTTCGCAGCGCTGGCTTGGTCCTCTGGGACGTAGTGGGTCGAGAAAAGTGAAGGCTGTGCAGCACTCAACGACGCGGGGTGAGCACTCGCCAACGGCACCGCAAAAGATATGGTAGGTCAAGTGATGTTTCCTCCCTCCGCGACCAGTGTCTCGGGTGCTGGCACGTCCTGAGTCACCTTGCCAGCAGACGCTTTCCTGCTCCTCCTTTGCTTCAACGGTTCCTCATCGTCGTCGTCAGGAAGGGTGATAACGACATTAGACGGAGCTACAGAAAAGAATCAAAGTAAGAGACCAAGAACCAATCGACTGAAGAAAGAACTATGAAAGTCGTACCAGGTTTTGAAGTGACAGCGTCTTCCATCTCATGATCGCCAGCTCTGGCTGAGGTATCAGAAGTTGCAGCGCTGCAGTTCCAGAAGTCAGTCAGATGATTCACGAGTCGACCAAGAATAAGTTTATGGGGAACAGAAAAACTCAAGTAGCATCATTACCCTGAGATAGTGGGGATCACCATCTTCATCTTCGGCAAGACCTTTGTCAAGACCGGTTTTCCGGGTATAAATTTCCAGAAAAAGACCGTCGTGCTCATTAGCCCCAGGATTACTGTTAGCTGATGAGGCTCCAACTTGATACAGAAACTCCAAGCAAAATACAAAATATGTGGTACAATACCATTCTGGCCTGTGAGTACAACAAATGGTTTCTAGAGGTTGATGGCGGAAGCGGTTTGTGAAACATCAGTGTCCATGGGACTCCATTTCCCACAGGAACAGCTGACCAGGTTAACTCCTATCTTCACGAGGCTGCTATCATCGCTGCTTAGGTTCCGGGGCTGTCATCGGTTGCTCCTCTCCGTGCAAGAAAAATCTGGCCAAGACAATAGCCAGGGACAAGCCAGTGAGTACTTTGAATGTACTCGCAAACATTATGAACACAGGTATAACATAACAATGGTGTGCTGAAAAATATTTTATGCTCATGACGTTAGTCACAAAAGATAACTAAAACTCTGATGCGTGCAAGCAAGTTATTTATAAAAATGCAATAACATAGTAGTGTTAAAATTTATGAAATAAATAACAAGCAATGCTACGGTCAAGGCGTCGAGCGACACCACATAAAGGGCTTTAAAAGAAATGCCATAATCAAGGCGTCGAGCGACACCACATAAAGGGCTTTTAAAATAAATGCCACAACAAAGGCGTCGAGCGACACCGCATAAAGGGCTTTAAAAGAAATGCCACAATCAAGGCGTCGAGCGACACCGCATAAAGGGCTTTAAAAAAGCGCCACGGTCGAGGCGTCTGGCGACACCGCATAAAGGGCTTTAAAAGAAATGCCACGATCAAGGCGTCGAGCAACACCACATAAAGGGCTTTTAAAATAAATGCCACAGTCGGGCGTCTAAGCGACACCGCATAAAGGGCTTTAAAAGAAATGCCACAGTCGGGCGTCTGAGCGACACCGCATAAAGGGCTTTAAAAGAAATGCCACAGTCAGGCGTCTGAGCGACACCGCATAAAGGGCTTTTAAAATGAACAATCATAGTGAATATCCCGGAGGTAGAACCATCCCAGAGATACTCGATAATAACAATAATATCACGGGTTAGTCAACGATAATAATAATCATAATCATCATAAGTCACAAGTCACAATCCATGTTGTTCCATTACAGTTAATGACTTCACCTCCAAGACCGACACTAAGACCGACACATGACCCATCCCAGACTGTAGTCCTTAACCATGGACACGGCTATTCGAATAGGTTTAATCTCTGCAGAGGGTGTACTCTTTACCCACGAGTAACGGATTTCTTTAGTCCATCAAGACTAATTCCGTCTATGGCCTTTTAGTTGAAAACACACCTAACTTGCACACACCAGCTTAACTCACACGTGTCTGGAATCACCCACGACACCTGTTAAGCAAACTCTAAGTGGGGAGGCTACAACCTCGCGTAGCATGGGATCAAATTTATATCGCGCGCTCTAAGGGGTGGCCTCCCCTCTCGGTCCCAACCGGAAACACCCATGCCCCCGGACTAGGTGGCCTGCGTACCAGCTACAACCGGTATCTTCCACCATGGCCTCTTTGTATGGTGTGTGCTAGAAAGAGGTTGACAACTTACTAAACCGTACTCTACTTGCTGTAGAGACGAGTGGTAGTACGAAGCAAGTATGGGGGTTACTGGCACAAGACTCGATCTACGGCCGACTTAGGAGGTTTAAGTATTCCCTGCATGATTAGCATAACGAATATGTTCCAACCAACAGAGTCACCGCTCATATCACCTTGTCATGCCATACCAGACCTAACCGTCCCGACGGAGACCGGCGACAAACTCATGCCTACCCAAGGCAGAGGTTTTCCCGGGTTCCTGCCAGTATGCATGCAAGGCACATGAGGGTGATTATTATCACAAGTGTGTTCATTTCCAACAGCAAGGAAATCACTAATATGCACTCATGCACATGATCATTCCACATGAAATAACAAGTCTTTCGAAATGCGGTGGTGTTATAAATGTATCAACGAACACACCAAAAATATTGTGCCGGGGTTCAGAATGCTTGCCTTCAGGTCACGGAAAGGCAGGGTGCATTTCAAACTCTTGAAATATTTCTTCTCCCTTCAAAAATCCTATTTTAGAAATATAAAAGAATAAACACACAAAATAAAAACAGCACAAAAAGTTGTTATGAAATTTTTTCAAATAAATCTTAAAATAAACTAGGTGAAATTTGAGAGAGGTAGGAAAAGGAATCAGTCAATTTGGAGTTATATTTAAAAAGATATAACCAGTCAAATTTCTGGTCAAATCTGTTTTTAATAATAAAACAGAAAAGAAAACGTTTCGGCAGAAATACGCTTTCGAAGTGGGGGAAAGTACTTGGGCTTTTTACGCCTTCACTTAAAACACGTGGAGGCGGGGCTGGGTCACTGACAGTGGGTCCATGGGGCCCACTGGTCAGGTTTGACCAGTCGCCTCTCCCTCCTTTACCCTCTGCCCGAACGGGGGCGGGATTCCGGCGACCGTCGCCGGCGACTGGCGGCTCCTCGCGGGGCCCCGAGGGCGGGGATGGATCTGCCACTCCTAGGCAGTCCTTCCGGTGGTCGCAGGGTCGCCGGAGGTGGAGGGTCGCCATGCGCAGCTCCATGGCGGAGGGGGCTTTGGGGGGCAGAGTGATTTTTGGGCTGCGGTGGTCTCCTGCCAAAATTGATTGAGGGGTTGCACTCGCGAGAGGAAGGGGGAGTTCTTGGCGAATAGAACGGAGAGGGGGAGGTACTAGGGGTGCCGGATTGGCCGGGGCGGTGGCGGCAGCAGGAGTTGCCGGAGATGAGGAAGGAGGCCTCCCCGGGTCGAATGCGAGCTAGGGGAGTGCCATTTGGGTGGCCTGAGATTGCCTGCGTGCTCGGGGAAGCTCGGGAGCCTCCTTTTATAGCTCGCCGAGGTCGGTTCGTGGCGGCGGATGAGGATCTTGCGAACCGCCTCTCAGAGCTTGGTGGCAACGTGGCGTGGCTAGGGATGACGGCAGGAGCTAGCGGACGAGTGGGCAGCCTTGGGCGAGGCGGCGGCGGGGAGGCTTGACGGCGCCGACATGAGCAGGGCTGTCGAGGCGACCATGGCGGCTAGCTCTTAACTGCCGGGCGGCGAGGGGCGGCTTGGCGTGTTGCGGTGAGAAGGGGAGCGGATGAGGTCGGGGGCGCGGCTCTGTAGGCGAGCAAGGGCCGGGGCATGAAGCGGCGGCCCGAGCGCACGCACGTGCAACACGCGCGCTCTGGGCGCGCCCAGAGCACGCACTGAAGGTGTTCGACACAATGCCTTGGCATGCTACAGGTCGGAGGTGAGGGTGGCAAGCCACAGGACTAGGTTATAGATAGAGGGAGACTCAATGGACAAGGTGGTTTGGTCAGGTGGCCAATTTCATAGTGTAGACTTGAGATCATGCCAATTCAGTCCATGCACTCTAGGTGTTTGTCAAAATGCCAAAGGCACCTAGGCTATTCTTGGAGGGGCCAAATCTTCCAGACTAGTGTCTCTGTGGATGAAAGAGAGGGTGGTGAAGTTAGTTTGCAGAAAGGAGAAACTTGCTAGTGCAAGTTTTGCAAAACTTCAATTCTGGATAGAAGGCAAATGGCATTGTTGCAAGCACTTAGAATCATCCAATGGGTCCACTCTCCTGGACTTAAGGGTTTAACATGGAGGACTACAAGTAGGAGAAAGAATATATGGCCAAGGAGTAAGAAATAATATGGATGCTGTACAAACCATCATGTTGGACCAGAATGAAGATGAGGTTGTTTCACTCAAAATTTTCAAAGAACATCACTGGATTTTTGCATATAATGGAATTATATGCTCCTAATGACATCCCATAATTTTGGTGGAGGCTAGAAAGAAATATTTAAAAGGGTTGTAGTGCAAAATTGCTCTCTGGACCAGAGAAGAAAAACATGTGTAGCACTCAAAATATTTCAAGAATAAAAGATATTTTTGTATAAAAGTGATTTAAAAAAATCACATGACATCTCCAAATTTTGGTGGGATTTTTAGATAAATATATCAAATGGTTGTAGTTCAAAAAGAGCTCCAAAACTTAAAGAAAGTCATTTTAAGGAATAAAGCTCAGAGTGAAATAATTTAATAAATAAATCTCCTGATTGAAAGATGTTTTTAAATGAGAGGGAAATAAGTCCAATATGTTTTGGAAGGATCCACCTGGGAAAAACTCCTTAATATTAAAAGAAAAGTTTTGAAATCAACAGATATATTCTTGCAGGCAAAATTTTTAAACTCTTGGCAAAATTTAATAACTAAAACTTGGTTAAATTTTTGGGGTGTTACAATACTACCCCCCTTTAAAAAAATATCATCCTCGAGATTTGCTAAAAGCCGTTGTGAAAAACAAATACTCCATATGTGTACGGGCGGTTGTGAGTCTGCTGCCGCGGTGCTGCGTCAATAAAAATAATAATCCACGTAGTGTGGGGGTAATCGATGCAGCAATTCAGTAAAAAGAAAACTCATACTAGGATTTTCGCGGTTACACCAGTTATTCACGAAAGAAATTACTCATACCAGTAGAAACTAAGTACTAGACTCATCGCACAAATTTGAGGTACCACGCATAAGTTACAATGCAAATATAAACGCTGCAAAAACAAATATAGTACTGACGTCTAAAATGAAAACGGTAACTGGGTGTGGTCCTGATAAAATGTCTCAGGCAAAGGGATACACTCCTCTTCTATCGGAGGCAGTGGATTGACCAGTCGATGTATGCGTCTCTCCGGGTCGGGCCTTAGTGATCTGCCGATTGCAATCTGAGGATTTAAATCAGCGAGACTCTGGAGATAATCCATTACTCGCTGGTTCAAATGCTCTTGAGCGATGATGTACTGGATAAGGTTGGCTAGTACTGGGTCTTTCTCAATCCGTCCACCGGGAAAAGATGTAGCTTCTCCGGGTGCTGCACGGCTCGGAAAGTAATAATATCCTCGTTCGCGGGCATAGGGTACTGCGGATTGAAGGCGAGCAATCGCTTCTTTCGCAGCATCTTCTATGGCCAGTTGTGGGGTTGGCATAGATTTCCCCATGAAGGAAACTTCTGTTGGATCTTGGTTGGGGTCTATGGGAGGAATGTGTACTACTGCCCAATATTCCGAGGTGGAAGGGGTGATTCTAGATTTGAACAGCTCGTACTGGGGTGGCTGGGTAGAACCCATGGTACTGCGGGTAAAGTCCCGTAATATTTTGACAAAGCTACCTGGGGTTGCATCTGGGGTTCTCAGATGAATACTGGGGCTCGACATGACAAGAAATGGTTGTGAGAGTGGTGCACGAGGTGAGGGTTGCTGGGTAAGGTCACAAGGTGGCCTTCTTATATAGCATCTGGGCTGGTTTATTTACCGTGGTGAAAGGTAATAAGTCCGCCAGATTACCTCAAGAGTCGGGGTCCGTGCCGGAGATACACATATCTCATAAAGGGACGTGTTACTGTAGTTGTCGTCAAGGTTGGTCTTGGTAGCTGTGCCCGGAAATTATGCAATTGCGTGCTGACAAAAATACGCAAGGTCATTCTATTAAAACAGGGGCACATCAACAGGCTG
The DNA here is from genome assembly GCA_021437245.1 of Aegilops speltoides. Classification (NCBI taxonomy): domain Eukaryota; kingdom Viridiplantae; phylum Streptophyta; class Magnoliopsida; order Poales; family Poaceae; genus Aegilops; species Aegilops speltoides. Next base: position 68,289,397 of record CM038147.1, read on the forward strand.
CGTTAATATACACGGTCGCACGATTACAAAGTGAGGATACAATGAGACTCGGTACTACTCGTACGGCTTAGTCTACCTCGTTTATGTCTAAACGGGCGTGCCTGGTGGATGTCGAGTCTTCTCCACGTGTCTCACTGCCGGGATTAGTCGGAGATGGCGGAGGAACGACAGGGTCGGGGTAGCGATGATGACCATCGCGGGGATTGTTGGCCACAACCCCGTTGGAGTGTGCTCCCAAAAGGTGACGAAGCACTACTGGGGTCATCAAAGCATCTCGGTTGATGGCTGGAGCTGAACTCCGGGTTTCGATCGGGTGTCCGAACAGCACGACTGGGTTGTCGGTGTCGGGCTCGTCTTCTCTTCTTGCTGGGGCTCGACGAACCAACTCTCCTCGAGCTGCGATCAGATCAATGGTGATCTGGTCGAACAGTGCCTCTAGTGCACTTACATAGCGCACTAGGTGCAACATTGCGGGATCTGTCTCGTGATTCCGCTGGCAACGTGGGGTGGTCTACCATACCCTTCGCGTCTGGGGTAGTAGTGGAACGAGCGACAGTTAACTCTGGGCGACAAGTGCCTGAGATGAACTATAGCCTCTCGAGCAGCTAGTTGTATGGCTTGTGGCTCAAAGGAAGTTGTTCTTCCGGTGAACACAGTAAAGGCGTTCGGGCGCTAGACCCCTACCGTAGATGTGTACAGTGGCCCAGAATTGGCGGTCCTCACCACTCATGGGTCCTTGGTACACAACATATTCCGTGGCTCCTCTAACGATAGGCACGACGGGTGAGGTTTGCGAGGATGGTCACAAAACCTCCAAGGTTGGTTCTTTGTGGTCTCATTGTGCACTATGGGGCCGTGCATTGTGGCTAGGTTGGGGAAGACATTTGTCTTTGTCTTTGGGTTGGGGCTAGCATGCCCTTTTTATAGAAAAAGGGGATGGAGTCTTCCTTCGCACGCTTGTGGGGAGACATCTTGGGTGCTGGTTACTGGCGCGTGATCGACAAGCTAGGTTGGTAGGTTGGGCACCGACTGCCAAAAGTGTCGGGGTCACTGTGTGGCTATCTTGCACGAGAAGCTTGGCTGGGTTTTGGTTATGGTCTGGTGGGTTGGTTTGCCTAAGTTTATTGACCTGGCTAAGATAGGATTAGCCAATGGTCAGCCTGGCTCTGATACCAAGTCTGTCACGACCGGTTTTCCGGGTATAAATTTCCAGAAAAAGACCGTCGTGCTCATCAGCCCTGTGATTATTGTTAATGATGAGGCTCCAACTTGATACAGAAATTCCAAGCAAAATACAAAATATGTGGTACAAGACCATTCTGGCCTGTGAGTACAACAAATGGTTTCTAGAGGTTGATGGCGGAAGCGGTTTGTGAAACATCAGTGTCCATGGGACTCCATTTCCCACAGGAACAGCTGACCAGGTTAACTCCTATCTTCACGAGGCAGCTATCATCGCTGCTTAGGTTCCGGGGGCTGTCATCGGTCGCTCCTCTCCGTGCAAGAAAAATCTGGCCAAGACAATAGCCGGGGACAAGCCAGTGAGTACTTTGAATGTACTCGCAAACATTATGAACACAGGTATAACATAACAATGGTGTGCTGAAAAATATTTTATGCTCATGACGTCAGTCACAAAAGATAACTAAAACTCTGATGCGTGCAAGCAAGTTATTTATAAAAATGCAATAACATAGTAGTGTTAAAATTTATGAAATAAATAACAAGCAATGCCATTACCAAGGCGTCGAGCGACACCACATAAAGGGCTTTAAAAGAAATGCCACGATCAAGGCGTCGAGCGACACCACATAAAGGGCTTTTAAAATAAATGCCACGATCGAGGCGTCGAGCGACACCGCATAAAGGGCTTTAAAAGAAATGCCACGGTCAGGCGTCGGCGACACCGCATAAAGGGCTTTAAAAGCGCCACATCGAGGCGTCTGGCGACACCGCATAAAGGGCTTTAAAAGAAATGCCACGATCGGTTGTCGGCGACACCACATAAAGGGCTTTTAAAATAAATGCCACGATCGGGCGTCTAAGCGACACCGCATAAAGGGCTTTAAAAGAAATGTTACGGTCAAGGCGTCGAGCGACACCGTATAAAGGGCTTTAAAAGAAATGCCACGGTCAAAGGTCGAGCGACACCGCATAAAGGGCTTTTAAAATGAACAATCATAGTGAATATCCGGAGGTAGAACCATCCCGAGATACTCGATAATAACAATAATATCACGGGTTAGTCAGCGACTAATAATAATCATAATCATCATAAGTCACAAGTCACAATCCATGTTGTTCCAGTTCTGGTTAACAGCTTCACCTCCGAAGACCGACACTAAGACCGAAACTTGACCCATCCCAGACTGTAGTCCTTAACCATGGACACGGCTATTCGAATAGGTTTAATCTCTGCAGAGGGTGTACTCTTTACCCACGAGTAACGGATTTCTTTAGTCCATCAAGACTAATTCCGTCTACGGCCTTTTAGTTGAAAACACACCTAACTTGCACACACCAGCTTAACTCACACGTGTCTGGAATCACCCACGACACCTGTTAAGCAAACTCTAAGTGGGGAGGCTACAACCTCGCGTAGCATGGGATCAAATTTATATCGCGCGCTCTAAGGGGTGGCCTCCCCTCTCGGTCCCAACCGGAAACACCCATGCCCCGGACCGGTGGCTCGCCTACCAGCTACAACGGTATCTTCCACCATGGCCTCTCATGCGGTGTGTGCTAGAAAGAGGTTGACAACTTATCGAACTGTACTCTACTTGTCTGAGAGACGCAGTGGTAATCTGAAGCAAGTATGGGGTTCTTGGCACAAGACTCGATCACGGCCGACTCGGGAGGTTTAAGTATTTCCTGCATGATTAGCATAACGAATATGTTCCAACCAACAGAGTCACCGCTCATATCACCTTGTCATGCCATACCAGACCTAACCGTCCCGACGGAGACCGGCGACAAACTCATGCCTACCCAAGGCAGAGGTTTTCCCGGGTTCCTGCCAGTATGCATGCAAGGCACATGAGGGTGATTATTATCACAAGTGTGTTCATTTCCAACAGCATGGAAATCGCTAATATGCAGTCATGCATATGATCATTCCACACGAAATAACAAGTCTTTCGAAATGCGGTGGTGTTATAAATGTATCAACGAACACACCAAAAATATTACGCCGGGGTTCAGAATGCTTGCCTTCAGGTCACGGAAAGGCAGGGTGCATTTCAAACTCTTGAAATATTTCTTCTCCCTTCAAAAATCCTATTTTAGAAATATAAAAGAATTAACACACAAAATAAAAACAGCACAAAAAGTTGTTCTGAAATTTTTTCAAATAAATCTTAAAATAAACTAGGTGAAATTTGAGAGAGGTAGGAAAAGGAATCAGTCAATTTGGAGTTATATTTAAAAAGATATAACCAGTCAAAGTTCTGGTCAAATCTGTTTTTAATAATAAAACAGAAAAGAAAACGTTTCGGCAGAAATACGCTTTCGAAGCGGGGGAAACGTACTTGGGCTTTTTACGCCTTCACTTAAAACACGTGGAGGCGGGGCTGGGTCACTGACAGTGGGTCCATGGGGCCCACTGGTCAGGTTTCACTAGTCGCCTCTCCCTCCTTTACCCTCTGCCCGAACGGGGGCGGGATTCCGGCGACCGTCGCCGGCGACTGGCGGCTCCTCGTGGGGCCCCGAGGGCGGGGATGGATCTGCCACTCCTAGGCGGTCCTTCCGGTGGTCGCAGGGTCGCCGGAGGTGGAGGGGGTCGCCGGCGGCGAGCTCCGCGGCGGAGGGGGCTTCGGGGGGCAGAGTGATTTTTAGATAAATATATCAAATGGTTGTAGTTCAAAAAGAGCTCCAAAACTTAAAGAAAATCATTTTAAGGAATAAAGCTCAGAGTGAAATAATTTGATAAATAAATCTCCTGATTGAAAGATGTTTTTAAATGAGAGGGAAATAAGTCCAATATGTTTTGGAAGGATCCACCTGGGAAAAACTCCTTAATATTAAAAGAAAAGTTTTGAAATCAACAGATATATTCTTGCAGGCAAAAATTTTAAACTCTTGGCAAAATTTTAATAACTAAAACCTGGTTAAATTTTTGGGGTGTTACAACCTTGGCCGGCTTCGATGGTGCCACCCTGGATTGCTTCAGAGCTTTCTCGGTCGGCACCGGAGAAGTGGTTCGAGGGCACTTGGTCGACTGAGCAACAGTTGCGACCCCCTTACCACGCTCGGTTGTAGAGTCATGGATGATCTTCGAGCGTCTTTCCGAGCGAGGCGGTGCAATTTCCTCCTCCTCCTCCTCCTCTTCTTCCTCCCCATCAGAGTCATCACCTTCATCATCATCAGCGGCATCCGAATCCCAGTCCTCCTGGCTTTCGCCCCCACTTCCTTCCTCCTCCATAGTCGGCGTCTGAGCTCCATTGGGCATCGAGTATAATTCAGTGGTGGCCTGACAGACAACAAAACAAAGGTCAATCGACCAATTTGCAGCAAAAGCAGAATGAGTATAGCAAGATTACAAGTGAAGATAAAGTGGGTGTACCGTGTCCGGAGTATAGGAATGGTCAAGTGGTGGAATCCTCCTGGCTCCTCGAGGGTTGTCCTTATTCCCTGTGACCGCGGCCATCCACCTCTCGAGGTGGCGCTGCCGATCGCTTCAGATGGACCCGAGTTTCGTCCTCGGTTCCACAGTACAGCCACATTGGGTGGCCTCGGTACTGAAGTGGCTGGATGCGCCGCCTAAGGAAGACCTCCAGAAGGTCCATGCCCGTCACTCCTTCCCGAACTAGCTGGACTACACGCTCCATCAACATTTTTACTTGGGCCTTCTCCTCAGGGAGCACTTTCAGAGAAGAGGGCTTGTTCACTCGGTCCATGGAAAACGGAGGGAGACCACTCGGCTGCCCCGGCGTCGACTCGTCTTGGCAGTAGAACCAAGTCGACTACCATCCTCTGACCGACTCGGGGAGGGTCATGGCCAGAAAAGTACTCTTGCTCCTCATCTGAATCCCAAGACCCCCGCACATCTGAATAACCTTAGTCCTATCATCATCTGGACTCGCCTTTTTCACTGTCTGTGAGCGACAAGTGAATATGTGCTTGAAGAGACCCCAGTGCGGTCGGCAACCCAGGAAGTTCTCGCACATGGACACGAAGGCAGCAAGGTAGGCGATGGAATTTGGATTGAAATGGTGGAGTTGCGCCCCAAAGAAATTCAAGAAACCATGGAAGAAAACACTCGGAGGCAGGGAGAACCCACGGTCGACGTGAGTGGCTAGAAGAACGCACTCACCCTCCTGCGGCTGCGGTTGCCACTCGTTCCCCAGGAGCCTCGCTGCCTCGTGAGGGATCAAACCCTCGTTGGCCATCTCGTTGAGATCCTTCTCGGTGATGGTCGAGCGGATCCAATCCCCTTGAACCCAACCGTGCGGCAGGCGGGACCTTGACGAGGATCCGCCCCGACTGGTCGCTCTCCCTTTCGCCTTCCCCGTCGTCGTCGCCTTCTTCGCGCGCTCCAGAGCCGCCGTCTTCTCCTTCACCATTGTTGCCGGCGAAGAGCACAAGGAATGGTTGGGCGGAGGCGAGAGCGGGCGCTGCGGGCGGTGGTGGAGAGGACAGAAGGAGAAATGGGGAGGTACTGTTCCGAAAACCCTCGCCCGACGCATTTTATAAGGACGCTTCTGAGTGGATGACAAGTGGGCCCAGACGATCCTATCACATCCTGAAACAGTCGCGCGCGCTTGATATGTGGCGAAAAAGGCGGCATGGAAATCGAGGCGTCTATGCCCTATCCCATCCGAGCGCCATGGTCCGCCCCGCTTTGCGCGCTTCCCAAAAATCGGATCCCACAAAATCCGCTAGCAACAAATCAACCTATCAGACGGAAGATTTCCTGCAATCCGTCGCTCGGAAGTTTACTAAGTTCAAAAGTTCACTCGACATAAGAAAGGAATGGATCAAGACGACTGAAAGAAAAGTAGCTGCATCAACAAAAATATTATTGGTCCAAGTTGAGACATGTTCAGAACACAAAAACAAGTCGGGAATATTAACAACTCCTTCCTCACTCAAACCTCGATCCATTCGGGGGCTAATGATGAAGTCATGTACCTAGGGTAGGGTCACAGACCTGTCTTAAGTACCCTTCCCAAGGACATCCTCAGAAGAAACTGCCTTCCAGTCGACCAAGAGAGACTTCACTCGACGGACTCGAAGGACTCGACCATGAAGACTCACTCGACCACCAGGAGATCCAGAGCCACTCTGCATCCAAACAGTCTGTAATTAAGTAGTCTTTATGACATTTAGGACACTTTATGTAAGGCGTTACCAGTAACGCCCAGCCTTAATGTACTTTAAACCCTGCATAACTGAGGGCCGGAGGGGTCTGGCAGACACTAAATAAGCCACCCCCTCCTCAGTGTAAAGGGTTCGCACCCCTGTAATCCATACATGCATAATCCAGTCGACCGCCTCCGGGCTCCGAGACGTAGGGCTGTTACTTCCTTCGAGAAGGGCCTGAACTCGTACATCGCTTGTCTTCACAACTGCTCCATAGCTAGGATCTTGCCTCTCCATACCTACCCCCATTCTACTGTCAGACGTCTTAGAACCACGACAATCCCCCCAATCGATTTCGTCCGGCAGGGGGAAGAAACCCACCACGCGAATGCCAGCCAAGAAGACGCCCTACAAAAACCAAAAAGGAGTAAAGAAAAGACCAGTAATAACGAAACAGATGAAAAAGCGTAGATTTTGTTTTTCTTCCTGTGCAAATAAAAGCCCAGTTTTTGCTCTACTACGAAAAAATGCCATCAACTTTAGAGGCAGAAAAAAACCCATGAAAATTACAAAAGAAATGCAATTCAAGTTTCAGCAAAAGTATTTGATTCCTTAAAATAAAAAGCATGGCAAAGGTACCACAGCAAGAAATTGCAAATTGCCATGGCAAAAAATATGTTTGAAAAATGACCATGGACTAAAAGGTTCATATATGAAGATCCATAGACTAAAAATATATGTCATGACCATACACTATAAAAACCATGATGCATTCGGCTATATTTGACATGGGCCATGGCAACTTTGTTGGAAATGTACTATATATGATCTATAGCCTAAAAAATGTCTAGACTATAATTTCATGGCATGATCCGTAGATTAAAAAATGCCATGATCCATACACTAAAGTTTCCATGATGTATAGACTATATTTGCCAAGGTCCCTACGCAAAAGGAAAATTGCCATGTTGCATAAAAGGGAGAAAATTTGGCCATGTTGCATATAGTAATAATTGTCATGATCCATAAACTACATATACAATGCTCGAACAACTTAATTTGCCATGGGAAAAAATTGCAATGGTACTATACGAGCAATGAGGAGTAAAACTAAGTGTTGCCACAGGCCATGGCAATACATACACTAAGTTTGCCATGGTCCCGTTCGAAAAAGAAAATTTGCCATGTTGCCAAAAAAGTGCCATAGCAAAATGCATATTCAAGTTGCCGTCATCTGAAAAGTAAAGTTGCCATGTTGTATGAACTACAATTGCCCTGAACCATGGCTAAAAAATATAGGAAATTGTCATGGCAAGAAAATTGAATAGATTGCCATGAAGTGTATTCATATATTAGAAAATTGCCATAACCCATAAACTACAGTTGCCATGCTCCATGCAATAAAGTTGTCGTGGTCCCATCAAACAAATTAATTTGTTGTCGATGTTACAAAAAGAAAAGAGTTTGCCATGACATTTAAACTACATTTTCCATGTTATGAATTATGAATTCGCCATGCCCTGTAGATTACATGTAGTGTGTGTCAAACAACATATTGTTGATACGATGCCGCATCATATCTTAGATAGTTAGTCTCAGGTTGTTAGCTAGAGTTTATCTTCTCATTGATATCTTATCTCTATCTAGCTTCCTCTCCAAGATGTAATCGTATCTCAACTGTATGCGCTATCAGGGAGGTGCACCCTGTCTATAAACACATACAGCGTCCCCTCGAGTTGAGGTACGATGCTTTCCGCCATCGCACATGGTATCAGAGCCCTTCTCTTCCACAACGTCTAAAACCCTAAACTCCATCTAGTGCAAACCATGTCGTCCTCCTCCGGTGCCTCCCAGGCTGGCCCCAACGGCCAAGTCACGGAGAGGCTCTCCCGCACGAACTACGTCCTTTGGCGCGCGCAGATCACGCCGCGGGTGCGGGGGCGCGGGTGTCTTCGGCTACGTCGACGGCACTACACCGGAGCCGGCCAGGATCCTCTCCACCAAGGGTAAAGATGGGAAGGAATCGGCTGAGCCGAACCCTCTCTACCCCATCTGGGCGCGAGAGGACCAGCAGGTGCCCGAGTACCTGCTGAACAACCTCACCAAGGAAGTGCTCGTGCAGGTGACCACAATCACCATAGCGCGCGAGGTCTGGACGGCACTGTCGAGGATGTTCTCCTCGTAGTCGCTTAGTCGTGTTAACAACATCAGAACCTCCCTGGTGAATGCCCAGAAGGGAAACAAGACCGTCGCCACCTACTTCGCTGAGATGCGCGGCTTCGCTGATGAGCTGGCCACCGCCGGGAAGCCTCTCCAGGACGATGAACTCATCTCCTACATCCTGCATGGCCTCGACATGGGCTACCAGCCGCTTGTCTCCGCCCTCGACGCCCGAATCACCCCGGTATCCCTCGATGAGCTTTTTGCAATGCTTAGCAACTTTGATCAAAGGGTGGCACAGGACCAGGGATAGGGTTGATTCAAGTCGTCGGCTAACACCGCGACGCATGGGCGCGGTGGCTACTCAAGTCATCGTGGCCCTCCTCGCTCCAAGGGCAAGCAGGCGAGTGGCGGTAGCAATGGCGGGTCCAACTCACACAATGGACGACCCAACTCCACCAACATCAGGGCCACCGCGACGGGTCTATCAGGCTGCGCCCGGACGTGGTGCGTTGCCAGATCTGTGACAAACCAGCCACACGACAAGGGATAGCTGGTACCGGTTCGATGAGGACGAGGCCTCTTCTGAAGATGAAGAAAAGGTTGTTGCTACTGCTGACGACTCATATGGCATCGATACCAATTGGTATCTTGACAGCGGCGCGATGAACCACCTCATCAGTGAACTAAAGAAAGTGACACTCAAGGAGAAATATCATGGCAAGGACCAGATCCACACCGCAAGTGGTTCAGGTATGAGGATACGTCACATTGGCCATTCAGTTTTTCGTACCCCTCGTCGACAATTTCATCTTAGGAAAATTTTGCATGTCCCTAGCACCGACAAAAACCTTCTATCTGTCCATCAAATCACCCTTGACAATCATGTCTACATCGAGTTTCACCCCTTCTTCTTTTTGATCAAGGATCAAGTCACGAGGAAAACTCTCTATCGAGGTAGATGTGTTCGAGGCCTTTACCCGTTGATTCCGGAGCTTCGAAGATACAATAAACAAGGTTGTGGTGCTATCAAGCTTTCAGCCACAAGATGGCACGACAATTTAGGGCATGCTTCATTTTCCTTAGTTGATCATTTATTTAAAATAATAAGCTCCCGTTTGTTGGTGAGCACAATGTTGAATCCATTTGTGATTCTTGTCAGAGAGCAAAAAGTCATCAACTCCCTTATCCTATTTCCACTAGTGTTTCTACTCAACCATTGCAATTAATTTTTTCTGATGTGTGGGGTCATGCCCCAAGCTCCGTTGGTAGACACACATACTGCGTTAGCTTCATTGATGACTATAGCAAGTTTTCTTGGTTCTACATTCTTAAAAAAAGGTCAGAAGTGTTCCAAGTCTTTAAAAACTTCCAAGCTCTTGTTGAACACCAGTTTGATAGAAAAATTCTTGCTGTCCAATCCGACTTGGGAAGGGAGTATGAAAATTTAAACTCCTTTTTCCAAACGCTAGTAATTTCCCATCATCTGTCATGCCCACACGCTCACCAACAAAATGGGTCTGCGGAATGTATGCATAGGCACATCGTTGAGGTTGGCCTTGCTCTCTTGGCCCGAGCTTCTATGCCCTTAAAATTTTGGGACGAAGCATTTCTCACTGGCGTACACATCATTAACATGCTTCCTAGTCGGATTATCAACAATGAAACTCCCATAGAAAGGCTTCTCCACACAAAACCAGATTATAAATCTCTTCATGTTTTTGGCTGCGCTTGCTGGCCAAATCTCCGCCCCTACAACTACCGAAGCTTATGTTCCGCTCCAAACAGTGTGCGTTTCTTGGGTATAGCGCTCAGCATAAGGGTGTAAAATGCCTTGACATCTCTACTGGTCGTGTCTACATCTCTAGAGATGTTGTTTTTGATGAGATAAAATTCCCTTTTGCTGATTTACACCCTAACGCCAACGCCAGCGCCTTACTTCGCAAATAGATCCTCCTTATTCCACCTCACCTCTCCAATCATGATCAAGGGGAACACGGTAACTGTGATGATCATTTGTTGACTAATCCTCCTAACCATATGCATGAGCTTTGTGATGACACAAGAGATCATAGCGGTGAAAATAGTGAAGAATACGGCGAAAACAGCAAAGAAGATGGTGCAATACTCTGCCCATATTGTATGTGTCATGGCGGAGGGAGCACATGCGTCTTGCAATCCAGTGTGTCAGAAGCGGCAGGAGGATATGCCTCGGGATCCAGCATGCCAGCAGCGGCAGGCGGATCCTCCTCGGTGTAAGGGCATATTTATCCTTAAGGTGTTTTGGTGATTGATGACAATGCTTTTGCGGACTAATCGTGTGCCTTGAGTTTCTCAGACGCTTCATCGCTAGGCACAAGACGGTTCGGTGCCCCTCAGACGCTTGAAGACGGCGTTTCTCTACGTTTCTTTTTGGTGGATTTGAATCGGAGGGGAGCCGTACTATTAAGAGGGGGTCCGCGTCGGAAAGGTTCGGGTGGAATCATCACGTACATGTTTCCTTCCTTGTCTCCATCTTTCCCTTGCACTTTGGAGCATCCCCCGTTTATCCTCTATGCGGTTGTCCTGGCTGCTGTTGCTGAGCTTGCGGTAGTACTGATCCCCGGAGCGGTAGTACCGCAGCACTCTTGGTAGTACTGCCGTGCCACGGGCAGCAGTAGTACTGCTGAGCCCACGGTACTACCGCTCCTCTGGAGTCGTAGTACCGTGGCTCCCAGGCCAAGTGCCGCTGATTCGTGGTAGTAGGGGCGGATGTAATTTTTTACATCCGCGCCTCCTGATAGTACCGCGACCACGTGCTTGTAGTACCCGCCTACCAAGTGCCGCTGCTTCGCGGTAGTAGGGGCAGATGTAATTTTTTACATCCACACCTCCGCGGTAGTACCGCACTTCGTGTGTGTTAGTAACGCGCGCGCGGCCTGTTTCAGCTGCCATGCGGTAGTACCGTGTCGGATTGTTGCATCGTTTCTTTTCCAGCGGAAGTAGGCACGGGTGTATTTTTATTCATCCACGCCCTTCCCAGGCTAGGACTTTCCTACCTTGCGGTTAGTACCGCGAGGGGGAGCGGTAGTACCGTGCTTGCGGTAGTACTGCTTTCAGTCAGGCATGTTCTAGTCTCTGCAGCTGCCGCGGTAGTACCGTGGTCCCTCACGGTAGTACCGCGTGGCCTTGCGGTAGTACCGCGTTTCTGGAGCAGTAGTACCGCATGTCGCGGGCTGGATAAGTGGATAACGGTTGGATTTTGTCCACAGCTATAAAAGGGGTGTTTCCTACCTCTAGTTGACTACCTCTTCCATCCCTAAGCTCCATTGTTGCTCCAAACTCCATTTTTGCCCGATCTCTCTCCCTAGCCAATCAAACTTGTTGATTTGCTCAGAATTGGTTGAGAAGGCCCCGATCTACACTTCCACCAAGAGAAATTTGATTCCCCCACTAATCCCTAGCGGATCTTGTTACTCTTGGTTGTTTGAGCACCCTAGACGGTTGAGCTCACCTCAGAGACATAGTCCATTGTGTTGAAGCTTCGTGGTGTCGTTGGGAGCCTCCAATTATGTTGTGGAGATTGCCCCAACCATATTTGTAAAGGTTCGGTCGCCACCTTCAAGGGCACCAATAGTGGAATCACGGCATCTCGCATTGTGTGAGGGCGTGAGGAGAATACGGTGTCGCTAGTGGCTTCTTGGGGAGCATTGTGCCTCCACACCGCTCTAACGGAGACGTACTTCCCCTCAAAAGGAAGGAACTTCGGTAACACATCCTCGTCTCCACCGGCTCCACTCTTGGTTATCTCGCGCCTTTACTTTTGCAAGCTTACTTGTGTTGTCTCCCTTGCTTGCTTGTGTGCTTGTTGTTGTTGCATCATATAGGTTGTTCATCTTGTTGCATATCTAGACAACCTACTTTGATGCAAAGTTTAATTTGGTAAAGAAAAGCTAAAAATTGTTAGTTGCCTATTCACCCCCCTCTAGTCAACTAAATCGATCCTTTCAATTGGTATCAGAGCCTCGTCTCTTTATTAAGGACTTTACCGTCCAAAGAGTATGGTTGACACCATAGACGATGGGGAGGAGGAGCACTCCGGTGTGAACCTGATCTCGTCTACGGGTGATGGGGGAACCACGGTGTCCCGTGAGGAATTCAATGTGGCCTTGGGCACATTGAAGACCTCCATGACAACCACGGCTGAAAGCATGTTTAATAAATTCTTAGAAGGACTTAAACTACCTACCTTGCCGTTGAGAGTGGGTGATCCCACTAACAAGGTGACGGATGCTAACTCCGACAAGGGGGAAGCTAATAGTGAGAAGGGTCCTTCTACTAGTGGTAGAAATGGCACCGGCATCTTTACCCATGTGGAACCTCCAACTTACGGAGGACCGATTCCCTCTACTCATTTAAATCATGCCGGTCCTCCTCCTAAGATTGTGAAAAATGAGGATTTTGATTCTTGGGTGTATCGCTTCAAGCGTCATTTAAATCATGTGAATACTAATCTTTGGAGAATCATTGAAGAAGGTTTCTATCTGCATGATCGAAACAACTTCACCCCTAGAGAAGCAGTGGATAATCTATTCAATGAGAATGCTCTCTTCATCATCCAAGATGCTATCCTCCCCGAAGATCTCCCTCATCTTCGACCCCATGCCATGGCCAAGGACGCATGTCAATGTGTTGTGTCTCTCTATCGGGGAAGTGCTAGCATTCAACGCTCCAACTATGAAGTGGTGCAAGATGAAGCCGATGAGTTTGCAATGAAAGAAGATGAAGAACCTCGTGAGCTCTTTCGAAGAGTGATCAAACTCGCAGTCTCACTCCGAGATCATGGGAGCAAGGACACAAATGAAAATTGGATCAAGCGCAAGTTCCTCAAGGCCATGATGCCCTACAACAAGGCCATGTCCTCCATCATTCGTCAAAGACCGAACTTCCACTCCATGACCTCAAGTGAAGTGTTGGATGAGTTCGTTGCAATGAGCATCTTGGACAAGACCGCCGACAATGCGGTGCTCCGTTCTCAAAGGGCAAAGAAGCCCAACCTTGCCTTGAAGGCCAAGCTTATTGTGGAAGAAGAGGAAGAAGAGGAGGATGAGGAGAGCAACCCCGAAGATATGAAATATGATTATCATGAGCACATGGCTCTTGCTTCAAGACAATTTTGGAGCAAGAAGAATTCAAGGCCCAATTTCAACAAGACCAACTCAAGTGGCTTCAAGGGCAAGCAACGAGTAAGAACATGTTACAACTGTGGCAATGTGAGCCATTTCGTTGTGGATTGTCCTTATGAGAAGCGGGAAGACAATGGTGGCAAGCTTATCCAAAAAGATAAAGCCAAGTCCTTCCCCAACAAGAACAACTTCACCAAAAAGACTCATTCTCGAGGGTTGGTGGTTCAAGAAGAATACCGTGAGGATGACGATGATGATGAAGATAGTGAAGCGGTGGCCATGGCATCCGTTGCCATTGCCACAACTCCCCGGATGTCCCTCTTTGATTCACCCAACGAGAACATCACCGCCAAGTGCCTCATGGCCAAAGCCTCTAACAAGGTAACCCCCAACATCAAAACCACCATCATTACTAATCCCTCTTTGGAGGGTTGCTTTGATGAACATGAGGGGTCTAATGAGGATGTGAATGAATTTGAGTCATTTATGAGTAAGCTCAAGGGCAAATCCAAGAAGCACTTTGTTGCTCTCTTGGAACAACTTGGTGGAGGCAATGACATGATTGATGCTCGTGAATAAACCATCTCTAAGATGGAAGGTCATAGTCGTGACTATGCCGATGAGATATCGGATCTCTCTAATGCTCTTGAGGAAGTGCGTGGGCATCGTTTGACTCTTGAGGAGTCACACAACGATGACCATGCTAAGTTAAAGAAAGATCTTGATCATGCTCTTGTTGTGTCTCGTGTGCTAACTTCCGAGAAGGCTAAACTTGGGGTTGATCATGCTAGACTCAAGGAGGAGTTTGATGTTCTTGACAAGGCCCACAAGGTTTTGAAGGGTGCTCACGCTAACCTCAAGCAGTCTCATGCTCAACTCCAAGTTAAGCTAACTAAGGACAAGGCCACCTTTCCTCATATGGTATTAATTGATAATGCATATGCTACTAACCCGTGTTGTGAGCATGTGCATCTTGTGGAGGAGAATGCCAAGTTGAAGGATCAACTTGAGAAAGGCCTTGTGACATGCATTCAAGGTGAGAAGAACCTCAACGACCTTTTGAGCAATCGAAAGGTATTTGTGGCCAAGAAAGGAATTGGGTTCGCACCCAAGTCCAAGAACAAGAAGAAGAACGACAAGACCAAACGACCTCCTCCTCTCAAGCAAACTTTTGTGAAAGAGGGAGAGGGTGCTCCTAAGGAGAAGAAGGAAAATGTAAAGGGTGCTGATGTCAAAAAGGGAAAAACCATCTCCCCCAACAAAGCCTGCGACTTTAACCCTTCATATGTGTTATGTCGTGCTAGTGATGGGCATGTTTATGCTAAATTTGTTGGTTCCCCTTATGAGTACATTGAATGGTCTATTTGGGTTCCTAAGACCATTGTTACTAACATCAAATGACCCATTACTAAATGGGTACCTAAAACCAAGCATTGATCTCTTGTAGGTGTTTGCTTCCGGTGGGGGATCATGGTTGCTCGATAGTGGAGCAACAAATCATATGACCGGGAGCAAGGACTTGGTGGTGGACGTGCACAAGATTCCTTCTATGCCCACCAATGTCGAGTGGGGTGATGCCTCGTCTTCTAAGGTATTGGGTCTTGGAAAGGTTGTCATTTCTCATGATCTAACGATCGAGAAAGTCCTGCTTGTTGAGTCCCTTACATTCAATCTTCTTTCCGTTCGTCAACTTGCACTCATGGGCTTTGCCACTTTCTTTGATATTGATACTGTGGCCCTCTTGTGGAGCAAGACTCTTAAAGTATCCTTTGTTGGGCATGTCGAGAATGGTCTTTATGTGATTAACTTTTCGGAGCAACCCACTAAGACCGCGACATGCCTAATGGCTAAAGTTGATGTGGGATGGCTTTGGCATCGCCGTTTAACCCACGTCAATATGAGATCTTTGCAAAGTCTCCTTAAAGGGGACCATGTCCGTGGACTAACAAATGTTAGTTTTGCCAAAGATCGTGCTTGCAGTGCTTGTATTGAAGGAAAGCTTCATGAGAAGGCTCACCCTCCCACGACCATCATCTACTCGAAGAGACCCTTGGAGCTCCTTCACATGGATATCTTTGGGCCTCCATCCTTTGATAGTCTTGGAGGTAGAAAGTATTGCTTGGTGATTGTGGATGATTATTCAAGATACACTTGGGTATACTTCTTCAAGAGGAAGAGTGGGACTCAACAAACTGTCATCGACTTTGCAAATGAAGCTAAACGTCAACATGATGCAAAGATCTTGACAATAAGAAGTGACAACGGCACCGAGTTCAAGAACAACACATTGGATGAGTTTCTTAGTGATGAGGGGATCAAGCATCAATATGCTGCACCATATTGTTGGGTAACGTTGCATAAAATAAATTTTTTCCTACATTCACCAAGATCAATCTATGAGTTCATCCAGCAACGAGAGAGAGGAGTGCATCTACATACCCTTGTAGATCGCGAGCGGAAGCATTCAAGAGAACGGGGTTGAGGGAGTCGTACACGTCGTGATCCAAATCACCGGAGATCCTAGCGCCGAACGGACGACACCTCTGTGTTCAACACACGTACGGTCAGCGTGATGTCTCCTCCTTCTTGATCCAGCAAGGGGGAAGGAGAGGTTGATGAAGATCCAGCAGCACGACGGCGTGGTGGTGGATGTAGCAGGGATCCGGCAGGGCTTCGCCAAGCGTCTGCGGGAGGGAGAGGTGTAGCAAGGGGAAAGGGAGGCGCCAGGGGCAAGGGTGCAGATGCCCTCCCTCCCCCTCTCTTCATATAGGGTCCCCAAGGGGGGGCTCCGGCCCTAGGAGATGGGATCTCCTGGGGGGTGGCGGCCAAGGGGGGAACTTGCCCCCCAAGGCAAGTGGAGGCGCCCCCTCCCCTAGGGTTCCCAACCCTAGGCGCAGGGGGGCCAAGGGGGGGAGGGGCGCACCAGCCCACCAGGGGCTGGTCCCCTCCCCACTTCAGCCCATGGGGCCCTCCGGGATAGGTGGCCCCACCCGGTGGACCCTCAGGACCCTTCCGGTGGTCCCCGTACAATACCGGTGACCCCCAAAACTTTCCCGATGGCCGAAACAATACTTCCTATATATAATTCTTCACCTCCGGACCATTCCAGAACTCCTCGTGACGTCCAAGATCTCATCCGGGACTCCAAACAACTTTCGGTTTGCTGCATACTAATATCTCTACAACCCTAGCGTCACCGAACCTTTAGTGTGTAGACCCTACGGGTTCGGGAGACATGCAGACATGACCGAGACTCCTCTCCGGTCAATAACCAACAGCGGGATAAGGATACCCATGTTGGATCCCACATACTCCTCGATGATCTCATCGGATGAACCAAGATGTCGAGGATTCAATCAACCCTGTATTCAATTCCCTTTGTCAATCGGTACGTTACTTGCCCGAGAGTCGATCGTCGGTATCCCAGTACCTCGTTTAGTCTCATTACCGGCAAGTCACTTTAATCATACCGTAATGCATGATCCCGTGACCAGACACTTGGTCCCATTGAGCTCATTATGATGATGCATTACCGAGTGGGCCCAGAGATACCTCTCTGTCATACAGAGTGACAAATCCCAGTCTCGATTCGTGCCAACCCAATGGAAACTTTCGGAGATACCCGTAGTGTACCTTTATAGTCACCCAGTTACGTTGTGACGTTTGGCACACCCAAAGCACTCCTACGGTGTCCGGGAGTTGCACAATCTCATGGTCTAAGGAAATGATACTCGACAATTGGAAAAGCTCTAGCTAAACGTACTACACGATCTTTGAGCTATGCTTAGAATTGGGTCTTGTCCATCACATCATTCTCCTAATGATGTGATCCCGTTATCAATGACATCCAATGCCCATAGTAAGGAAACCATGACTATCTGTTGATCAACGAGCTAGTCTACTAGAGGTTCACTAGGGACTTGTTGTGGTCTATGTATTCACACGTGTATTATGATTTCCGGATAACACAGTTATAGCATGAATAATAGAGAATTATCATGAACAAAGAAATATAATAATAACCATTTTATTGTTGCCTCTAGGGCATATTTCCAACAGTCTCCCACTTGCACTAGAGTCAATATTCTAGTTACATTGTGATGAATCGAACACCCATTGCATTTTGGCGTTGATCATGTTTTGCCCTAGGGAGAGGTTTAGTCAACGGATCTGCTACATTTAGATCCATATGTACTTTACAAATATCTATGTCTGCATCTTGAACATTTTCACGTATGGAGTTGAAGCGACGCTTGATGTGCCTGGTCTTCTTATGAAACCTGGGCTCCTTGGCAAGTGCAATAGCTCCAGTGTTGTCACAGAAGAGTGCCATTGGACCCGACACATTGGGTATGACTCCTAGGTCGGTGATGAACTCCTTCACCCAGATAGCTTCATGCGCTGCCTCCGAGGCTGCCATGTACTCCGCTTCACATGTAGATCCCGCCACGGCGCTCTGCTTGCAACTGCACCAGCTTACTGCCCCACCATTCAAAATATACACGTATCCGGTTTGTGACTTAGAGTCATCTAGATCTGTGTCGAAGCTAGCGTCGACGTAACCCTTTACGACGAGCTCTTCGTCACCTCCATATACGAGAAACATGTCCTTAGTCCTTTTCAAGTACTTAAGGATGTTCTTGACCGCTGTCCAGTGTTCCTTGCCGGGATTACTTTGGTACCTTCCTACCAAACTTACGGCAAGGTTTATATCAGGTCTGGTACAGGTCATGGCATACATGATAGACCCTATGGCTGAGGCATAGGGGATGACACTCATCTCTTCTTTATCTTCTGCCGTGGTCGGGCATTGAGCCGAGCTCAATCTCACACCTTGCAATACAGGCAAGAACCCTTTCTTGGACTGATCCATATTGAACTTCTTCAATATCTTATCAAGGTATGTGCTTTGTGAAACACCTATAAGGCGTCTTGATCTATCTCTATAGATTTTGATGCCTAATATGTAAGCAGCTTCTCCAAGGTCCTTCATTGAAAAACACTTATTCAAGTAGGCCTTTATGCTGTCCAAAAGTTCTATATCATTTCCCATCAAAAGTATGTCATCTACATATAATATGAGAAATGCTACAGAGCTCCCCACTCACTTTCTTGTAAACGCAGGCTTCTCCATAAGTCTGCATAAACCCAAACGCTTTAATCATCTCATTAAAACGAATGTTCCAACTCCGAGATGCTTGCACCAGCCCATAAATGGATCACTGGAGCTTGCACACCTTGTTAGCATTCTCAGGGTCGACAAAACCTTCCGGTTGCATCATATACAGTTCTTCCTTAAGGTGACAGTTAAGGAATGCCGTTTTGACGTCCATTTGCCATATCTCATAATCATAGTATGCGACAATTGCTAACATGATTCGGACGGAGTTCAGCTTCGCTATGGGAGAGAATGTCTCATCGTAGTCAATCCCTTGAACTTGTCGATAACCCTTAGCGACAAGTCGAGCTTTATATATGGTAACATTACCATCCGCGTCCGTCTTCTTCTTAAAGATCCATTTGTTTTCTTTCGCTCGCCAATCATCGGGCAAGTCTGTCAAAGTCCACACTTTGTTTTCATACATGGATCCTATCTTGGATTGCATGGCTTCAAGCCATTTGTTGGAATCTGGGCCCGCCATCGCTTCTTCATAGTTCGAAGGTTCACCGTTGTCCAACAACATGATTTCCAAGACAGGATTGCCGTACCACTCTGGTGCGGAACGTGTCCTTGTGGACCTTCAAAGTTCAGTAGGAGCTTGATCCGAACTATCTTGATCATCATGATTAACTTCCTTTCTTGTCGGTGCTGGCACCACAGGAACATTTCCTGAGTTGCGCTACTCACCGTTTCAAGAGGTAGTACTTCATCAAGCTCTACTTTCCTCCCATTTAATTCTTTCGAGAGAAACTCTTTCTCTAGAAAGGACCCGTTCTTGGCAACAAAGATCTTGCCTTCAGATCTTAAGTAGAAAGTATACCCTATGGTTTCCTTAGGGTATCCTATGAATATGCATTTTTCCGACTTGGGTTCGAGCTTCTCAGGTTGAAGTTTCTTGACATAAGCATCGCATCCCCAAACTTTTAGAAACGACAGCTTAGGTTTCTTCCCAAACCATAATTCATACGGTGTCGTCTCAACGGATTTAGAAGGTGCCCTATTTAAAGTGAATGTAGCTGTCTCTAGAGCGTATCCCCAAAATGATAGCGGTAAATCAGTAAGTGACATCATAGATCGCACCATATCCAATAGAGTGCGATTACGATGTTCGGACACACCATTTCACTGAGGTGTTCCAGGCGGCGTGAGTTGTGAAACGATTCCACATTTTCTTAAGTGCGTACCAAATTCATGACTTAAATATTCTCCGCCACGATCTGATCGTAGGAATTTTATCTTTCGGTCACGTTGATTCTCTACCTCATTCTGAAATTCCTTGAACTTTTCAAAGGTCTCAGACTTGTGTTTCATCAAGTAGACATACCCTATCTACTCAAGTCATCAGTGAGAGTGAGAACATAACGATATCCTCCACGAGCCTCAACGCTCATTGGACCGCACACATCAGTATGTATGATTTCCAATAAGTTGGTTGCTCGCTCCATTGTTCCGGAGAACGGAGTCTTGGTCATCTTGACTATGAGGCATGGCTCGCATGTGTCAAACGATTCATAATCTAGAGACTCTAAAAGTCCATCAGCATGGAGCTTCTTCATGCGCTTGACACCAATGTGACCAAGGCGGCAGTGCCACAAGTATGTGGGACTATCGTTATCAACTTTACATCTTTTGGTATTCACACTATGAATATGTGTAACATTACGCTCGAGATTCATTAAGAATAAACCATTCACCAGCGGGGCATGACCATAAAACATATCACTCATATAAATAGAACAACCATTATTCTCGGATTTAAATGAGTAGCCATCTCGAATTAAACGAGATCCTGATACAATGTTCATGCTCAAAGCTGGTACTAAATAACAATTATTGAGGTTCAAAACTAACCCCGTAGGTAAATGTAGAGGTAGTGTGCCGACGGCGATCACATCGACCTTGGAACCATTCCCGACGCGCATCGTCACCTTGTCCTTCGCCAGTATCGCTTATTCCGCAGCTCCTGTTTTGAGTTACAAATGTGAGCAACCGCACAGGTATCAAATACCCAGGAGCTACTACGAGCACTGGTAAGGTACACATCAATTACATGTATATCACATATACCTTTGGTTTTGCCGGCCTTCTTGTCCGCTAAGTACTTGGGGCAGTTCCGCCAAAGTGACCACTTCCCTTGCAATAAAAGCACTCGGTCTCGGGCTTGGGTCCATTGCTTGACTTCTTCACGGCAATCGGCTTACGGTAGCGGCAACTTCCTTGCCGTCCTTCTTGAAGTTCTTCTTACCCTTGCCTTTCTTGAACTTAGTGGTTTTATTCACCATCAACACTTGATGTTCCTTTTTGATCTCTACCTCTGCTGATTTCAGCATTGAATATACCTTAGGAATGGTCTTTTCCATCCCCTGCATATTCAAGTTCATCACAAAGCTCTTGTAGCTTGGTGGGAGCTACTGGAGAATTCCGTCAATGACCGCGTCATCCGGGAGATTAACTCCCAGCTGAGTCAGGCGGTTGTGCAACCCAGACATCTTGAGTATGTGCTCACTGACAGAACTATTTTCCTCCATCTTGCAGCTGAAGAATTTGTCAAAGACTTCATATCTCTCGACCCGGGCATGAGCTTGGAAAACCATTTTCAGCTCCTCGAACATCTCATATGCTCCGTGTTGCTCAAAACGCTTTTGGTGCCCCGGATCTAAGCTGTAAAGCATGCCGCACCGAACGAGGGAGTAATCATCAGCACGAGACTACCAAGCGTTCATAACGTCTTGGTTCTCTGGGATTGGTGCTTCACCTAGCGGCGCTTCTAGGACATAATCTTTCTTGGCTGCTATGAGGATGATCTCGTGTTAGGACCCATCCGTATAGTTCTTGCCATCGTCTTTCAGCTTGGTTTTCTAGGAACGCGTTGAAGTTCAGGTGGACATGAGCGTTGGCCATTTGATCTACAAGACATATTGTAAAGATTTTAGACTAAGTTCATGATAATTAAGTTCATCTTAATCAAATTATTTAATGAACTCCCACTTAGACAGACATCCCTCTAGTCATCTAAGTGAAACATGATCCGAGTCAACTAGGCCGTGTCCGATCATCACGTGAGACGGACTAGTTAACGTTGGTGAACATCTTCATGTTGATCGTATCTTCTATACGACTCATGCTCGACCTTTCGGTCTTCCGTGTTCCGAGGCCATGTCTGTACATGCTAGGCTCGTCAAGTCAACCTAAGTGTATTGCGTGTGTAAATCTGGCTTACACCCGTTGTATTCAAGCGTTAGGATCTATCACACCCGATCATCACGTGGTGCTTCGAAACAACGAACCTTCGCAATGGTGCATAGTTAGGGGGAACACTTTTCTTGAAATTATTATGAGGGATCATCTTACTTACTACCGTCGTTCTAAGTAAACTAGATGAAAAACATGATAAACATCACATGCAATCATAATAGTGACATGATATGGCCAATATCATATTGCTCCTTTGATCTCCATCTTCGGGGCTCCATGATCATCTTCGTCACCGGCATGACACCATGATCTCCATCATCATGATCTCCGTCATCGTGTTAACTATTACTTCTACTATTACAAGAACATGATCTCCATCATCATGATCTCCGTCACCGGCATAGCCAACTATTACTTCTACTACTATGGCTAACGCATTTAGCAATAAAGTAAAGTAATTTACATGGCGTTTCTCAACGACACGCATGTCATACAAAAATAAAGGCAACTCCTATGGCTCCTGCTGGTTGTCATACTCATCGACATGCAAGTCGTGATTCCTATTACAAGAACATGATCTCATACATCACATATATATCATTCATCACAACTTTGGCCATATCACATCACAAAACACTTGCTGCAAAAACAAGTTAGACGTCCTCTAATTGTTGTTGCAAGTTTTTACGTGGCTTCTATAGGTGATCTAGCAAGAACGTTTTCTTACCTACGTTAAAGCCACAACGTGATTTGTCAACTTCTATTTACCCTTCATAAGGACCCTTTTCATCGAATCCACTCCAACTAAAGTGGGAGAGACAGACACTCGCTAGCCACCTTATGCAACTAGTGCATGTCAGTCGGTGGAACCTATCTCACGTAAGCGTACGTGTAAGGTCGGTCTGGGCCGCTTCATCCCACAATACCGCTGAAGCAAAACAAGACTAGTAGTGGCAAGAAAGTTGACAACATCTACGCCCACAACAAATTGTGCTCTACTCGTGCAAAGAGAACTACACATAGACCTAGCCCATGATGCCACTGTTGGGTAATGTTGCATAAAATAACATTTTTCCTACGTTCACCAAGATCAATCTATGAGTTCATCCAGCAACGAGAGAGAGGAGTGCTTCTACATACCCTTGTAGATCGCGAGCGGAAGCGTTCAAGAGAACGCGGCTGAGGGAGTCGTACACATCGTGATCCAAATCACCGGAGATCCTAGCGTCGAACGGACGGCACCTCCGCGTTCAACACACGTACGGTCAGCGTGATGCTCCTCCTTCTTGATCCAGCAAGGGGGAAGGAGAGGTTGATGAAGATCCAGCAGCACGACACTGTGGTGGTGGATGCAGCAGGGATCCGGCAGGGCTTTGCCAAGTGTCTGCGGGAGGGAGAGGTGTAGCAAGGGGGAAGGGAGGCACCAGGGGCAAGGGTGCGGCTGCCCTCGCTCCCCCCTCTTTATATAGGGTCCCCAAGGGGGGATGCCGGCCCTAGGAGATGGGATCTCCTTAGGGGCGGCGGCCAAGGGGGGAACTTGCCCCCCAAGGCAAGTGGAGGCGCCCCCTAGGGTTCCCAACCGTAGGCGCAGGGGGGCCCAAGGGGGGGGGCACACCAGCCCACCAGGGGCTGATCCCCTCCCCACTTAAGCCCATGGGGCCCTCCGGGATAGGTGGCCCCACCCGGTGGACCCCCGAGACCCTTCCGGTGGTCTCGGTACAAGACCGGTGACCCCCGAAACTTTCCCGATGGCCGAAACAGCACTTCCTATATATAATTCTTCACCTCCGGACCATTCCGGAACTCCTCGTGATGTCCGGGATCTCATCCGGGACTCCGATCAACTTTCGGTTTGCTGCATACTAATATCTCTACAACCCTAGCGTCACCGAACCTTAAGTGTGTAGATCCTACGGGTTCGGGAGACATGCAGACATGACCGAGACTCCTCTTCGGTCAATAACCAACAGCGGGATCTGGATACCCATGTTGGATCCCACATACTCCTCGATGATCTCATCGGATGAACCACGATGTCGAGGATTCAATCGACCCCGTATTCAATTCCCTTTGTCAATCGGTACGTTACTTGCCCGAGACTCGATCGTCGGTATCCCAATACCTCATTTAGTCTCGTTACCGGCAAGTCACTTTACTCGTACCGTAATGCATGATCTCATGACCAGACACTTGGTCACATTGAGCTCATTATGATGATGCATTACCGAGTGGGCCTAGAGATACCTCTCCGTCATACGGAGTGACAAATCCTAGTCTCGATTCGTGCCAACCCAACAGACACTTTTGGAGATACCCGTAGTGTACCTTTATAGTCACCCAGTTACGTTGTGACATTTGGCACACCCAAAGCACTCCTACGGTGTCCGGGAGTTGCACAATCTCATGGTCTAAGGAAATGATACTCGACAATTGGAAAAGCTCTAGCTAAACGAACTACACGATCTTTGAGCTATGCTTAGAATTGGGTCTTGTCCATCACATCATTCTCCTAATGATGTGACCCTGTTATCAATGACATCCAATGCCCATAGTCAGGAAACCATGACTATCTGTTGATCGACGAGCTAGTCTACTAGAGGCTCACTAGGGACTTGTTGTGTTCTATGTATTCACACGTGTATTACGATTTCCGGATAACACAGCTATAGCATGAACAATAGACAATTATCATGAACAAAGAAATATAACAATAACCATTTTATTATTGCCCCTAGGGCATATTTCCAACACATATACCACACAACAAAATGGTGTCGTGGAGAGAAAGAACCGGACGTTGATGGATGCAGCAAGGACCATGATGGCGGAGTTCAAGTCTCCATACAACTTTTGGGCTGAAGCCATCAACATAGCATGTCATGCATCCAATCGGCTTTATCTCCGCAAAGGCTTGAACAAGACTCCTTATGAAATACTCACCGGTAACAAGCCCAATCTCAAGTACTTTCGGGTGTTCGGGTGTAAGTGTTTCATTCTCAAGAAAGGTGTTCATTTCTCTAAATTTGAGGCTAGAGCTTATGAGGGCATATTTGTTGGTCATGCTACAAACTCTCATGCTTAATGTCCTCAACAAGTCCACCGGACTCATTGAGGAGACGTGTAACGTGGAGTTTGATGAAAATAACGGCTCCCAAGTGGAGCAAAGTGGTACTTGTGATGTAGGTGATGAAATTCCACCCCAAGCCATAAGAAGAATGGGTATTGGTCATATTCTACCCAGTGAGGAACCCTTTGTGGCCGAAGGAGAAGGACAATGCTCCACATAATCAAAGTGGAGCCATCACCTCCCCAAGACCCACACGCTTCCGAAGAACAAAGTGAAGGCCCTCAACCTCGTGAACAGGACCAAGGGCAAGATCAACCTCAAGATGGTGGTGCACCACCAAATGATGCCCAAGGTCAAGTTCTCCCCCTCGAGCAAGTTCAAGATCAAGAACAAGCTCAAGACGGCGCTCAAGATAATCAAGTTAACCCTCCTCATTCCACATCCGAGGAGGAATTAGAGCGTCGTGCCGCGAAGATTGCTTCCAAGCTCACCACCAAAGGTCATCTCATGGAGAATGTGGTTGGAAGACTAAGAAAGGAGGTAAGCACTCGTAGACAATTAGCAAACTATTGTGAACATCACGCGTTTGTCTCTTGTGTTGAACCCCAAAAGGTTTATGAGGTGCTCGAAGATCCAGATTGGCTCAATGCCATGCATGAAGAACTCAACAACTTCGAGTACAACAAGGTGTGGAGATTGGTTCCAAGGCCGTCAGGGAACCACAACGTCATTGGAACCAAGTGGATTTTCAAGAACAAGCAAGATGCTCATGGGAACATCATTTGCAACAAGGCAAGATTGGTAGCACAAGGCTACTCCCAAGTCGAGGGTATCGACTACAATGAAACCTTTGCTCCCGTTTCTCGTCTTGAATCCATTTGTTTGTTGATTGCTTATGCTTCCCATCACAACTTTAAGTTACAACAAATGGATGTGAAAAGTGCTTTTCTTAATGGTCTTATTAATGAGTTGGTTTATGTCAAGCAACCCCCCGGGTTCGAGGATCCCTACTTCCCGGATCATGTGTATCAACTCGATAAGGCACTCTATGGCCTTAAACAAGCCCCACATGCGTGGTATGACCACCTTACCGAGTTGTTACAAGATTGTGGATTTGAGGTTGGGCAAATCAATCCCACTCTTTTTACTAATAAGGTCAAAGGGGAGTTGTTTGTATGCCAACTATATGTTGATGATATTATCTTTGGTTCCACTAACAAAGCTTTCAATGAGGAATTTGCTGCTCTCATGACCTCTAAGTTCAAGATGTCTTCGATGGGAGAGTTGAAGTTCTTCCTTGGTTTTGATATCAAACAAAGAAGAGAAGGTACCTTCATCAACCAAGCCAAATACACTCAAGACATGCTAAAAAGATTCAAGCTAAGTGATGTCAAGCCGGCTTCTACTCCAATGCCTACCAAGTGCCAACTTGACATTGATCCCAATGGTAAAGCGGTGGATCAAAAGGTATATCGCTCCATGATTGGCTCCTTGCTTTACCTTTGTGCATCTAGACTAGATATCATGTTGAGTGTGGGAATATGTGCACGGTTTCAAGCCGCACCGAAGGAAAGCCACTATGTGGCGGTCAAGCGAATCTTTCGATATTTGGCTCATACCCCAAACTTTAGCTTATGGTACCCAAGAGGAGCAAACTTCAAGCTTGAAGGGTATACGGATTCCGATTGGGTGGGAGACAAAGTGGATAGGAAGTCCACTTCCGGAGGGTGCCAATTTCTTGGTTTCTCCTTGGTGAGTTGGTCTTCGAAGAAGCAAAGTTGTGTGTCTCTCTTGTCCACCGAAGCGGAATATGTGGCAGCCGGTAGTTGTTGTGCACAACTCTTATGGATGAGGCAAACTTTAAAGGAGTACGGTGTCATTTGTGACAAAGTGCCTCTTTGGTGTGATAATGAAAGTGCCATCAAGATTTCTCTCAACCCGGTGCAACATTTCAAGACGAAGCATATTGAGATTCGGTATCACTTCATCCGGGATCACATTAGGCGAGGGAAGATTGAGCTCAAGTATGTCAACACTCATGATAACCTTGCAGATATTTTCATGAAGCCCGTGGATGAAGCAAGATTTCGCGAGTTAAGGCATGAGCTAAATATCATTGATTCAAGCAATGTGACTTGAGCCCTTGCACCTCCCACCACACTCAACTTGTTGTCTAGTTTAGGTGTAGGCATGGACATAGGGGGTGTGTTGTTCTCTCAATGAACTCCCCCTCCCCCCATTATGCGTAAATCGATCAACTCTTTCACATTAGCCATTTTCGATGGCACTTGTGCTTCAAAGACGAGTTTTAGTCATGGGCCCAAGGATAATTCTTCGCGGTGCCATACCAACTGACTCAAACATAGGTGGCTCCGGCCACCGCCCTCTCTTTTGAGAGGTAGTGTCGTGTGGTTGCTTCTTGTTGACTTTCTGCCTTTGTGTTGTGCGTGTTCTTGTGGTGTCTCTTGTGCTCAAAGTTTCCTTGCGAAGACCTATTTTTCGTATGTTTGAAACCTATTTTTTCTTGAGCTCACGGTACTACTGCAGCCTGCTACGGTACTACCGCGTGTAGAGAGAACGGTACTACCGCCCCAGCGCGGCAGTAATTTTTTACTGCCGCCTGGGCAAGCGGTACTACCGCTTTGGTGCGGTACTTCAGCTCAAGCGGTACTACCGCGATGAGGTGCAGTACTACCGCGCTTTCGCAGACGCGTGGGGATAAGGCCGGGCAGGGGGAGTTCTAACTCCCCCATACCCATTCGTCTGTTTCTCCCCACTTTGTCTCTCTCTCTCTCGCTCGTGAACGGGGCCAGAGTCCATCACCGGATCTCCGCCTCCGGCTGCCCTCCCGCGATTTCGTCCGGTGGGATCGTTCCCCACCACGTGCTCTTGCCATGGAACAAGGTCCATCCCGAAATCCCTTTCTTTTTGGTTGTTTTCTTTGCCTCTAGGTTTTTGGGGAGATACATGTGTTCTTGAGATTTTAGGCTAAATCTATGCAAGAGTAGGTTGTAGGAGAGTAGTATTGCGTACGGATTATACTTGATATGTTGTCCTGTGATGGATTTGATCAACCATAGTACCGCCGTGGTATCACGGTTCCCCTCAGATTCAAATTCTGGTTCGGATCTGACGCGGTGCAGTACTACCGCGCCACAGGTACGGTACTACCGCCCGTCCGGTGCGGTACTACCGCACGAGCTGCGGCACTAGGATCTTACTACCGCTCCCAGTCCCGGTACTAACGTGACTTCACACGGTACTACCGCAACTAGGAGCGGTACTAAAATTTTAGTACCGCAGCACCAGGCAGTACTACCGTTGGGTCAAATCTCTCTTCTGGCAATTATCCCGTATGCTTTCTATGTGTTTCTTTTGCTTTGCCGTGGTCTTTGCATTGATCCTTCTTGCTTGTCGTGGGTGTTTTGCGCTTTGTGTCTCAGGTGGTGGCTCTCGCCGTTCCAATCCCAGTCGTGACACGGGCTCCAAGCATATGCGCAATCCAGGTGAAGCACCAGAGGGCTCCACAGCCCGCAAGCGTTTTGTCAAGACCTCCGCTAGCAAGCCCAAGGAACCCGCTAAGGGCATGGATGAGATTCCCCCTTCTGAGTACGTCCATCTCAGGCAGCTCAACCCGTATGTGAATCCTCGTGCTACCATCAGAGGAAGTGAATTGTTTTGGTCCAAGCAGCAGACTCTCATTTATTTGGATGTCATCAAGAACAAGAAAAATACCTACGTGGATGTCAAGTGGATAGACATGCATCACCTGAGGAAGGACAAGTTTTGTGAGTACTTTGGAGAAGCTCTGGATTCGGTGGAGCAGTTTGGTATTGAACATGTGATCTCTTTCCAACTTGACTATGACCCTGAGCTTATCTATCAGTTCTCTGCCTCAGTTTTCTATCACTCTGGGAGGAGTGGAGGATGACCTGGATGACCAATGGCCGTCAGTTGTCTGCTACCTGGAAGGAGTTCATGGATCTGCTCCAGGTTCCTGATGACGGGCTCGACACACCCGTGGGAGTTCGCCACCATGCCAATTCTGAGTCTTCTAACAAGGACAAGATTCAGCCGTTCTATGTTGAGAAGGTGCTTCCCAATGGCAAGTCGGCGTGGGTGCTCAACTCCTTTCTGGATATCATGTATCGCATCTTCCGCAACTCTTTGTTCCCTCGCATTGGCGACAAGGACAAGGTTCATGCCTATATGGTGGATATGATGCTCCTGTGCGAGGAGGCACGTGTGTCTCAGACTCAGCCACTTGACGTCTCACACATCATGTGGTGTGAGCTTCGGTTTGCGGTGTTCAACCGCAAGGTGCCTACCTATGGACCATATCTGTTTATGTTGATCTCCAAGACTTGGGAGAAGCTGTACCCTGGTGACGAGTTCCTTGCTCCAGACTGGATTCGACATGATCCCATCAGTCTCCGTGTCAATCCCAACTGGGCCAACACCACTACTCGTGCTGAGGCGTCTGCTGCTAGGAGGGCTGTTGATGAGGAGGGGGCTGGAGCAGATGATGTTGCTAAGGACCGTGCTGCTAGGTCTTCGCATAGTTCCTCTGAGCCCTCGTGGGCCAAGAAGCTGAAGGACAAGATGAAGACTCTTTTCTGCATGCAAGCTAAGGGGCAGTACAGGACTCACGTGGCATCCAAGGAGAGTCGCCGCCGGGATAAGAAGCTCATGAGGCTGTATGGAGAGGACGTGTCTGGCGGTTCTGAGGATCGCATCATTCTAGAGGCTGAGTGGATGGTGAAACAAGGCTACAAGTGGACTGATTCTGAGCAGGACGTCGAGGAGACCATTCCTGCCGCCGAGTCTGACGAGGAGCATTGGGATGATTTCTCTGCTTGAGCCACCCCTTGTGTGTAGGTGTCCTCTCTGCCTTTTTGGCGTCTTGATGCCAATGGGGGGAGAGTGTAGGGATTTGCCAGTCGTGTGTCGTGTTCGGTGTGTTTGCTCTCTTGTTTGAACCTCGTTTCGGTTGCTTTGGGTTGGTTTCCTTCATATGGTGTAAGACATATGCACTCTACCTACCTTAGTGAGCTTGTGATATATTGTGCAATCTTTGTTTTATGCTCTTGCTTAGATGATAGTCTTACCCTTGCCAGATCATGCCTTGTCTCTAAAATATAGGGGGAGTGTTGATCCTAGTTTGTGTGCTGTGCAGTCCAAAGCATCCATCTAGATTGCACACATCTAGGGGGAGCCCGTCTATATTTTAGAGAGGTGGGGTTTGACTCTGCTCAATATTATCTTCCTTTGTGCAAATCCTGTATTGTCATCAATCCACCAAAAAGGGAGAGATTGTAAGGGCATATTTATCCCTAAGGTGTTTTGGTGATTGATGACATGCTTTTGCGAACAAATCGTGTGCCTTGAGTTTCTCAAACGCTTCATCGCTAGGCACAAGACAGTTCGGTGCCCCTCGAAGACTATTGAAGACGGCGTTCTCTACGTTTCTTTTTGGTGGATTTGAATCGTAGGGGAGCCGTACTATTAAGAGGGGGTCCGCGTCAGAAAGGTTCGTGTTGGAATCATCACGTACACGTTTCCTTCCTTGTCTCCATCTTTCCCTTGCACTTTGGAGCATCCCCCGTTTATCCTCTATGCGATTGTCCTGGCTGCTGTTGCTGAGCTTGCGGTAGTACTGCTCCCCAGAGTGGTAGTACCGCAGGCACCTGCGGTAGTACCGTGCCATGGCGCGGAAGTACCGCGGGAGCCCACGGTAGTACCGCTCCTCTGGAGTCGTAGTACCATGGCTCCCAGGCCAAGTGCCACTAATTCGCGGTAGTAGGGGCGGATGTAATTTTTTACATCCGCGCCTTCGCGGTAGTACCGCACTACGTGCGCGGTAGTACCGCGCTCGGCCTGCCAAGTGCCGCTGCTTCGCGGTAGTAGGGGCGGATGTAATTTTTTACATCCACACCTCCGCGGTAGTACCGCACTTCGTGCGTGTTAGTACCGCGCGCGCGGCCTGTTTCAGCTGCCATGCGGTAGTACCACTCCCCGGCGGTAGTACCTTGTCGGATTGTTGCATCGTTTCTTTTCTAGCGGAAGTAGGCACGGATGTATTTTTATTCATCCGCACCCTTCCCAGGCTAGGACTTTCCTGCCTTGCGGTAGTACCGCGAGGGGAGCGTGATACCGCACTCGCGTAGTAATCGCTTCATCGAGCATGTTCTAGTCTCTGCAGTCTGTCATGTAGTACCGCTGTGGCCTTGATAGAGTACTGCGTTCGAGCGGTAGTACCGCATGTCGCGGGCTGGATAAGTGGATAACGGTTGGATTTTGTCACAGCTATAAAAGGGGTGTCTCCTACCTCTAGTTGACTACCTCTTCCATCCTTAAGCTCCATTGTTGCTCCAAGCTCCATTTTTGCCCGATCTATCTCCCTAGCCAATCAAACTTGTTGATTTGCTCAAGATTGGTTGAGAAGGCCCCGATCTACACTTCCACCAAGAGAAATTTGATTCCCCCACTAATCCCTAACGGATCTTGTTACTCTTGGGTGTTTGAGCAGCCTAGATGGTTGAGTTCACCTCGGAGCCATAGTTCATTGTGGTGAAGCTTCGTGGTGTTGTTGTGAGCCTCCGATTAAGTTGTGGAGATTGCCCCAACCTTGTTTGTAAAGGTTTGGTCGCCGCCTTCAAGGGCACCAATAGTGGAATCACGGCACCTCGCATTGTGGGAGGGCGTGAGGAGAATACGGTGGCCCTAGTGGCTTCTTGGGGAGCATTGTGCCTCCACACCACTCTAACGGAGACGTACTTCCCCTCAAAAGGAAGGAACTTCGGTAACACATCCTCGTCTCCACCGGCTCCACTCTTGGTTATCTCGCGCCTTTACTTTTGCAATCTTACTTGTGTTGTCTCCCTTGCTTGCTTGTGTGCTTGTTGTTGTTGCATCATATAGGTTGTTCACCTAGTTGCATATCTAGACAACCTACTTTGATGCAAAGTTTAATTTGGTAAAGAAAAGCTAAAAATTGTTAGTTGCCTATTCACCCCCCTCTAGTCAACTATATCGATCCTTTCACTCGGGATCCGGCGCGTCAGCAGCGATAGCGCTCGATGTTGCATGAGGCGCGCCAGCAGCGCCCGTCTCCGTGTCGGCCACGAGGCTAGTTGTGGCTGGCAGCGGCGGCTCCACCAGCCCGCGTCAATCAGTGGTGCCATGCGCCCGGTTGCCACTGGCCCGATTAGCGCGCGCTTCAGGACCAACCTGCTGTCTACAAGCGGTGCGACGTGACAAAATTTCGTGTTTTGACCCTTTTCTGAAACCTATTCGAGATTTGACCCTGTTTGAAATTTTTTTGAGATCTGACCCTTTTGCTACCACCAGAGTCAATGGCGGTAGGGTGTAACAACGTACCGCCAGGGACCTTGGCGGTAGGAAACATCCCTACCGCCAAACATACTGGCGGTAGCCTGTACAACCCTACCGCCAAGGTGCTCAGCGGTAGGCACGAGCATGCAGTGTGTTCAATACTTAGCGGGATTTTGCGGTAGGGCATGCAACCCTACCCCAGGGGCCTTGGCGGTAGGCTGTTATACCCTACCGCCATGGACCCTGGTGGTAGCAAAAGGGTTAGATCTCGAAAAAAATTCAAACTAGGGTCAGATCTCGAATAGGTTTCAGAAATGGGTCAAAACACGAAATTTAGCCGTGCGATGTGGTGCGACTGGCTGGCACGGGGCCAGATGTGGTAGGTGTGGGCTTGTTGGGAACGTAGTAATTTCAAAAAATTTCCTACGCACATGCAAGGATCATGGTGATGCATAGCAACGAGAGGGGAGAATCATGTCCACATACCCTCGTAGACCGAAAGCGGAAGCGTTAGAACAACGCGGTTGATGTAGTCGTACGTCTTCACGATCCAACCGTTCCAAGTACCGACCGTACGGCACCTCCGAGTTCAGCACACGTTCAGCTCGATGACGATCCCCGGACTCCGATCCAGCAGGGTGTCGGGGAAGAGTTCCGTCAGCACGACGGCGTGGTGACGGTGATGATGTTCTACCGATGCAGGGCTTCGCCTAAGCACCGCTACGATATGACCGAGGTGGAATATGGTGGAGGGGGGCACCTTACACGGCTAAGGAACGATCACGAAGATCAACTTGTGTGTCATGGGGTGCCCCCTGCCCCCTTATATAAAGGAGGGAGGGGGGAGGTGGTGCGCATGGAGGAGTCCTACTCCCACCGGGAGTAGGACTCCCCCCTCTTGCCTTGTTGGAGAAGGAAGGGGGAAGGGGGAAAGAGGAAAGGGGGGCTCCGCCCCCCCTTCCTTGTCCTATTCGGACTAGGGGGAGGGGGCGCGCGGCCTGCCCTGGCCGGCCCTCCTCTTATCCCTTAGGGCCCATGTAGGCCCATGAACCCCTGGGGGGTTCCGGTAACCCCTAGTACTCCGGTAAAATCCGATTTCACCCGGAACGATTCCGATATCCAAATATAGGCTTCCAATATATCAATCTTTATGTCTCGACCATTTCGAGACTCCTCGTCATGTCCGTGATCACATCCGGGACTCTGAACAACCTTTGGTACATCAAAAACTATAAACTCATAATATATCTGTCATCATAACGTTAAGCGTGCGGACCCTACGGGTTCGAGAACGATGTAGACATGACCTAGAACTGTTTTCAGTCAATAACCAATGGAGGAACCTGGATGCTCATATTGGCTCCTACATATTCTACGAAGATCTTTATCGGTCACACCGCATAACAACATACGTTGTTCCCTTTGTCATCGGTGTGTTACTTGCCCGAGATTTGATCATCGGTATCCAATACCTAGTTCAATCTTGTTACCGGCAATTCTCTTTACACGTTACGTAATGCATCATTTCATAACTAACTCATTAGCTACATTGCCTTCAAGGCTTATAGTGATGTGCATTACTGAGAGGGCCCAGAGATACCTCTCGGACAATCAGAGTGACAAAACCTAATCTCGAAATATGCCAACTCAACATGTACCTTTGGAGACACCTGTAGAGCTCCTTTATAATCACCCAGTTACATTGTGATGTTTGGTAGCACACAAAGTGTTCCTCTGGTAAAAGGGAGTTGCATAATCTCATAGTTATAGGAACTTTGTATAAGTCATGAAGAAAGCAATAGTGACATACTAAACGACCAAGTGCTAAGCTAACGGAGTGGGTCAAGTCAATCACATCATTCTCCTAATGATGTGATCCCATTAATCAAATGACAACACATGTCTATGGCTAGGAAACATAACCATCTTTGATTAATGAGCTAGTCAAGTAGAGGCATACTAGTGACATTGAGTTTGTCTATGTATTCACACATGTATCATGTTTCCGGTTAATACAATTATAGAATGAATAATAAACATTTATCATGATATGAGGAAATAAATAATAACTTTATTATTGCCTCTAGGGCATATTTCCTTCAGTCTCCCACTTGCACTAGAGTCAATAATCCAGATTACACAGTAATGATTCTAACACCCATGGAGTCTTGGTGCTGATCATGTTTTGCTCGTGGAAGAGGCTTAGTCAACGGGTCTACAATATTCATGTCCATATGTATCTTGCAAATCTCTATGTCTCCCACCTGGACTTGGTCCCGGATGGAATTGAAGCGTCTCTTGATATGCTTGGTTCTCTTGTGAAATCTGGATTCCTTTGCCAAGGCAATTCCACCAGTATTGTCACAGAAGATCTTCATTGGTCCCGATGCACTAGGTATGACACCTAGATCGGAAATGAACTCCTTCATCCAGACTCCTTCATATGCTGCTCCCGAAGCAGCTATGTACTCCACTTCGCATGTAGATTCCGCCACGACGCTTTGTTTAGAACTGCACCAACTGACAGCTCCACCGTTCAATATAAATACGTATCCAGTTTGCGATTTAGAATCGTCCGGATCAGTGTCAAAGCTTGCATCGACGTAACCATTTACGACTAGCTCTTTGTCACCTCCATAAACGAGAAACATATCCTTAGTCATTTTCAGGTATTTCAGGATATTCTTGACCGCTGTCCAGTGATCCACTCCTGGATTACTTTGGTACCTCTCGCTAAACTTATTGCTAAGCATACATCAGACTGGTACACAAGATTGCATACATGATAGAGCCTATGGCTGAAGCATAGGAACATCTTTCATTTCTCTCTATCTTCTGCTGTGGTCGGGCATTGAGTCTGACTCAACTTCACACCTTGTAATACAGGCAAGAACCCTTTCTTTGCCTGATCCATTTTGAACTTTTTCAAAACTTTATCAAGGTATGTGCTTTATGAAAGTCCAATTAAACGTCTTGATCTATCTCTATAGATCTTAATGCCCAATATGTAAGCAGCTTCACCGAGGTCTTTCATTGAAAAACTTTTATTCAAGTATGCCTTTATGCTATCCATAAATTCTATATCATTTCCAATTAACAATATGTCACCTACATATAATATCACAAATGCTACAGAGCTCCCACTCACTTTCTTGTAAATACAAAGCTTCTCCAAAAGTCTCAGATAAAACCATATGCTTTGATCACACTATCAAAGCGTTTATTTCAACTCTGAGATGCTTGCACCAGTCCATAAATGGATCGTTGGAGCTTGCATACTTTGTTAGCACCTTTTGGATCGACAAAACCTTCCGGTTGCATCATATACAACTCTTCTTCCAGAAATCCATTCAGGAATGCAGTTTTGACATCCATTTGCCAGATTTCATAATCATAAAATGCGGCAATTGCTAACATGATTCGGACAGACTTAAGCATCGCTATAGGTGAGAAAGTCTCATCGTAGTCAACCCCTTGAACTTGTCGAAAACCTTTTGCAACAAGTCGAGCTTTGTAGACAGTTACATTACCATCAGCGTCAGTCTTCTTCTTGAAGATCCATTTATTCTCGATGGCTTGCCGATCATCGGGAAAGTCAACCAAAGTCCATACTTTGTTCTCATACATGGATCCCATCTCATATTTCATGGCTTCAAGCCATTTTGCGGAATTTTGGCTCATCATCGCTTCCTCATAGTTCGTAGGTTCGCCATGGTCAAGTAACATGACTTCCAGAATAGGATTACCGTACCACTCTGGTGCGGATCTTACTCTGGTAGACCTACGAGATTCGGTAGTAACTTGATCTGAAGTTTCATGATCAATATCATTAGCTTCCTCACTGATTGGTGTAGTTGTCACAGGAACCGGTTCTTGTGATGAACTACTTTCCAACAAGGGAGCAGGTACAGTTACCTCATCAAGTTCTACTTTCCTCCCACTCACTTCTTTCGAGAGAAATTCCTTCTCTAGAAATGATCCGAATTTAGCAACAAAAATCTTGCCTTCAGATCTATGATAGAAGGTGTACCCAATAGTCTATTTTGGGTATCCTATGAAGACACATTTCTCCGATTTGGGTTCGAGCTTATCTGGTTGAAGTTTCTTCACATAAGCATCGCAGCCCCAAACTTTAAGAAACGACAACTTTGGTTTCTTGCCAAACCACAGTTCAT
Organism: Aegilops speltoides; assembly: GCA_021437245.1. NCBI lineage: Eukaryota > Viridiplantae > Streptophyta > Magnoliopsida > Poales > Poaceae > Aegilops > Aegilops speltoides. Next base: position 68,325,955 of record CM038147.1, read on the forward strand.
AAGGCGACATCTCAACGGATTTTGATGGTGCCCTATTTAACGTGAATGCGGCCGTCTCTAAAGCACAACCCCAAAATGATAGCGGTAAATCAGTAAGGGACATCATAGATCGCACCATATCTAGTAAAGTACGATTATGACGTTCGGACACACCATTTCGTTGTGGTGTTCCGGGTGGCGTGAGTTGCGAAACTATTCCACATTGTTTCAAATGTGGACCAAACTCGTAACTCATATATTCTCCTCCACGATCAGATCATAGAAATTTTATTTTCTTGTTACGATGATTTTCCACTTCACTCTGAAATTCTTTGAACTTTTCAAATGTTTCATACTTGTGTTTCATCAAGTAGATATACCCATATATGCTCAAATCATCTGTGAAGGTGAGAAAATAACGATACCCGCCGCGAGCTTCAATATTCATTGGACAACATACATCAGTATGTATGATTTCCAATAAATCAGTTGCTCGCTCCATAATTCCGGAGAACGGCATTTTAGTCGTCTTGCCCATGAGGCACGGTTCGCAAGTACCAAGTGATTCATACTCAAGTGATTCTAGAAGTCCATCAGTATGGAGTTTCTTCATGCGCTTTACACCGATATGACCTAAACGGCAGTGCCACAAATAAGTTGCACTATCATTATCAACTCTGCATCTTTTGGCTTCAACATTATGAATATGTGTATCACTACTATCGAGATTCAATAAAAATAGACCACTCTTCAAGGGTGCATGACCATAAAGGATATTACTCATATGAATAGAACAACCATTATTCTCTGATTTAAATGAATAACCGTCTCGCATCAAACAAGATCTAGATATAATGTTCATGCTCAACGCTGACACCAAATAACAATTATTTAGGTCTAAACTAATCCCGATGGTAGATGTAGAGGTAGCATGCCGACCGCGATCACATTGACTTTGGAACCATTTCCCACGTGCATCGTCACCTCGTCCTTAGACAATCTTCGCTTAATCCGTAGTCCCTGTTTCGAGTTGCAAATATTAGTAACAGAACCAGTATCAAATACCCAGGTGCTACTGCGAGCATTAGTAAGGTACACATCAATAACATGTATATCACATATACCTTTGTTCACTTTGCCATCCTTCTTATCCGCCAAATACTTGGGGCAGTTCCGCTTCCAGTGTCCAGTCTGCTTGCAGTAGAAGCACTCGGTCTCAGGATTAGGTCCAGACTTAGGTTTCTTCTCTTGAGTAGCAACTTGTTTGCTGTTCTTCTTGAAGTTCCCCTTCTTCTTCCCTTTGCCCTCTTTCCTGAAACTGGTGGTCTTATTGACCATCAACACTTGATGCTCCTTCTTGATTTCTACCTCCGCAGCCTTTAGCATTGCGAAGAGCTCGGGAATAGTCTTGTCCATCCCTTGCATATTATAGTTCATCACAAAGCTCTTGTAGCTTGGTGGCGATGATCAAGAATTACATCAATGACACTATCATCAGAAGATTAACTCCCGCTTGAATCAAGTGATTATTATACCTGCACATTTTGAGTATGTGTTCACTGACAGAACTATTCTCCTCCATCTTACAGCTATAGAACTTATTCGAGACTTCATATCTCTCAATCCGGGCATTTGCTTGAAATATTAACTTCAACTCCTGGAACATCTCATATGCTCCATGACGTTCAAAACGTCGTTCAAGACCCGGTTCCAAACCGTAAAGCATGGCACACTGAACTATCAAGTAGTCATCAGCTTTGCTCTGCCAGACGTTCTTAAGGTCATCAGTTGCATCTGCAGCAGGCCTGGCACCTAGCGGTGCTTCCAGGACGTAATTCTTCTGTGCAACAATGAGGATAATCCTCAAGTTATGGACCCAGTCCGTGTAGTTGCTACCATCATCTTTCAACTTAGCTTTCTCAAGGAACGCATTAAAATTCAACGGAACAATAGCATGAGCCATCTATCTACAACAAACATAGACAAGCAAAAACTATCAGGTACTAAGTTCATGATAAATTTAAGTTCAATTAATCATATTACTTAAGAACTCCCACTTAGACAGACATCTCTCTAGTTATCTAAGTGATCACGTGATCCAAATCAACTAAACCATGTCCAATCATCACGTGAGATGCAGTAGTCTCAATGGTGAACATCACTATGTTCATCATATCTACTACTCCCTCCGTTCCAAAATAATTGTCTTTCTAGCCATCTCAAATGGACTACAACATACGGATGTATGTAGACATGTTTTAGAGTGTAGATTCACTCATTTTGCTCCGTATATAGTCACTTGTTAAAATCTCTAGAAAGACAATTATATAGGAACGGAGGGAGTATATGATTCACGTTCGACCTTTCGGTCTCCGTGTTCCGAGGCCATATCTGTATATGCTAGGCTCGTCAAGTTTAACCTGAGTATTCCGTGTGTTCAACTGTTTTGCACCCGTTGTATTTGAACATAGAGCCTATCACACCCGATCATCACGTGGTGTCTCAGCACGAACAACTTTCGCAATGGTGCATACTCAGGGAGAACACTTCTTGATAATTTAGTGAAAGATCATTTTAAAATGCTACCGTCAATCAAAGCAAGATAAGATGCATAAAGGATAAACATCACATGCAATCAATATAAGTGATATGATATGGCCATCATCATCTTGTGCTTGTGATCTCCATCTTCGAAGCACCGTCCTGATCACCATCGTCACCGGAGCGACACCTTGATCTCCATCGTAGCATCGTTGTCGTTTACGCCATCTATTGCTTCTACGACTATCGCTACCGCTTAGTGATAAAGTAAAGCAATTACGGGGCGTTTGCATTTCATACAATAAAGAGACAACCATATGGCTCCTGCCAGTTGCCAATAACTTCAGTTTACAAAACATGATCATCTCATACAATAAAATATAGCATCACGTCTTGACCATATCACATCACAACATGCCCTGCAAAAACAAGTTAGACGTCCTCTACTTTGTTGTTGCAAGTTTTACGTGGCTGCTACAGGCTGAGCAAGAACCGTTCTTACCTACGCATCAAAACCACAACGATAGTTCTTCAAGTTAGTGTTGTTTTAACCTTCGCAAGGACCGGGCGTAGCCACACTCGGTTCAACTAAAGTGAGAGAGACAGACACCCGCCAGTGACCTTTAAGCACGAGTGCTCGTAACGGTGAAACCAGTCTCGCGTAAGCGTACACGTAATGTCGGTCCGGGCCGCTTCATCTCACAATACCGCTGAACCAAAGTATGACATGCTGGTAAGCATTATGACTTGTATCGCCCACAACTCACTTGTGTTCTACTCGTGCATATGACATCTACGCATAAAACCAGGCTCGGATGCCACTGTTGGGGAACGTAGTAATTTCAAAAAATTTCCTACGCACACGCAAGGATCATGGTGATGCATAGGAACGAGAGGGGAGAGTGATGTCCACGTACCCTCGTAGACCGAAAGCGGAAGCGTTAGAACAACGCGGTTAATGTAGTCGTACGTCCTCACGATCCGACCGATCCAAGTACCGAACGTACGGCACCTCCAAGTTCAGCACACGTTCAGCTCGATGACAACCCCGGACTCCGATCCAGCAGGGTGTCGGGGAAGAGTTCCGTCCGCACGACGGCGTGGTGACGATTATGATGTTCTACCGACACAGGGCTTCGCCTAAGCACCGCTACGATATGACCGAGGTGGAATATGGTGGAGGGGGCCACCGCACACGGCTAAGGAACGATCACAAAGAACAACTTGTGTGTCATGGGGTGCCCCCTGCCCCCGTATATAAAGGAGGGATGGGGGAGGTGCGGCCGGCCCCTAGGGGTGCGCCTGGAGGAGTCCTACTCCCACCGGGAGTAGGACTCCCCCCTCTTGCCTTGTTCGAGAAGGAAGGGGAAGGGGGAAAGAGGAAATGGGGGCGCCGCCCCCCCTTCCTTGTCCTATTTGGACTAGGGCGGGAGGGGGCGCGCGGCCTGCCCTGGCCGGCCCTCCTCTTCTCCCTTAGGGCCCATGTAGGCCCATTAACCCCCGGGGGGGTTCCGGTAACCCCCTGGTACTCCGGTAAAATCACGATTCACCCGGAATGATTCCGATATCCAAATATAGGCTTCCAATATATCAATCTTTATGTCTCGACCAATTCGAGACTCCTCGTCATGTCCGTCATCACATCCAGGACTCCGAACAACCTTTGCTACATCAAAAACTATAAACTCATAATATATCTGTCATCGTAACGTTAAGCATGCGGACCCTATGGGTTCGAGAACGATGTAGACATGACCTAGAACTGTTTCCGGTCAATAACCAATAGCGGAACTTGGATGCTCATATTGGCTCCTACATATTCTACGAAGATATTTATCAGTCAAAGCGCATAACAACATACGTTGTTCCCTTTGTCATCGGTATGTTACTTGCCCGAGATTCGATCGTCGGTATCCAATACCTAGTTCAATCTTGCTACCAGCAAGTCTCTTTACTCGTTACATAATGCTTTATTTTGTAACTAACTCATTAGCAACATTGCTTTCAAGGCTTATAGTGATGTGCATTACCGAGAGGGCCCAGAGATACCTCTCCGACAATCGGAGTGACAAAACCTAATCTCGAAATACACCAACTCAACATGTACCTTTGGAGACACCTGTAGAGCTACTTTATAATCACCCAGTTACGTTGTGATGTTTGGTAGCACACAAAGTGTTCCTCCGGTAAACGGGAGTTGCATAATCTCATAGTTATAGGAACTTTGTATAAGTCATGAAGAAAGCAATAGCAACATACTAAACGATCAAGTGCTAAGCTAACAGAGTGGGTCAAGTCAATCACATCATTCTCCTAATGATGTGATCCCGTTAATCAAATGACAACACATGTCTATGGCTAGGAAACATAACCATCTTTGATTAATGAGCTAGTCAAATAGAGGCATACTAGTGACATTAAGTTTGTCTATGTATTCACACATGTATCATGTTTCCGGTTAATACAATTATAGCATGAATAATAAACATTTATCACGATATGAGGAAATAAATAATAACTTTATTATTGGCTCTAGGGCATATTTCCTTTAGGGCTCAGGTGCCGATTCCTGCCAGATCATGCCCGCTGGTCGGGTGGGATCCTCTGTGCCGGATTCCTCTCCCGCACATCAGCCGCATGCCACAGAAGATCAGCCAGTAGTGGAACCCACCGAAATTGCTGGTGCAGGCGGATCAGCCTCAGATCGGGTGCAGATTCCTAGTCCTGATTCACCCATAGGATCCTCTATGCCGCAAAACAACACTGCTGCACAACAGTTACACGGCCAATCACGGGTAAATAAGCTAGTTTATTACAAGCACATAACCAAATATGGTATGATCTATTCTACAGGTGAACCAGGTGAGCCAAACACACTTGAGGAGGCTCTTGGTGATGAGAAGTGGAGAAAGGCAATGCATGAGGAATACGTGGCACTACAAAAAAAATAAAATGTGGCATTTGGTTCCTCCAAGGCAAGGTAAAAATCTTATTGACTGTAAGTGGGTCTTTAGGATCAAAAGAAAGTCTGATGGAACATTTGATCATTACAAGGCAAGGCTAGTTGCTAAAGGCTTTAAACAACGGTATGTCAAAACCATGAGGACACCTTTAGTCCAGTTGTAAAAGCTGCCACCATCCGTCTTGTTTTGTCTATTGCAGTTTCCAGGGGATGGAGTCTTCGACAGTTAGACGTACAAAATGCGTTTCTTCATGGTGTTCTACAAGAGGAGGTTTACATGAAACAACCTCTTGGGTTTGAAAACAAACATGCACCCTCTCATGTATGTAAGCTTGATAAAGCATTTTATGGATTTAAACAGGCTCCTAGGGCCTGGTATTCTCGTCTCAGCAAAACGATGCAGATGCTTGGCTTTGTTCCTTCAAAGTCTGACACCTCATTGTTTATTTACAATAAGTCCAATACATCAATATTTGTTCTTATATATGTTCATGATATTATTGTCACAAGTTCATTTGATGAGGCAATAACAAGACTGTTAAAGGACTTAAGTGCTGAGTTTGCCTTGAAGGACCTTGGAGATTTGCACTATTTCCTAGGGATTTAAGTAAAGAAGCACAAGGATGGACTTCATCTCTCTCAGGAAAAATATGCAAATGATTTGGTAATAAAAGTTGGGTTGCAAGGTTGTAAACCTACCACTACTTCTTTGTCTAGTACGGAAAAATTGTCTCTCACGGAAGGAACACTCTTGAGCTCAGAAGACAACACAAGGTATAGAAGTCTTGTGGGTGCACTTAAATATTTGACCCTCACACGACCTGATATTTCTTTTGCTATCAACAAAGTGTGTCAATTCCTTCATGCACCACTACTAGGGAAAAGCCTTAGCAGTAGCGCGAGTTATGTTCTTATCAGTAGCATGGGTGGCCGCGCTACTGATACAGTGCTCTAGCTAATGCTTATCAGTAGCGCAGTCTGACCAGCGCTACTGCTAACTAGGGATAGAGGCAACGTTTGTCTGAAACATGCGTTGCTGATAATAGATGCAGCGCCCTGATGAGAAGAGTGCTACTGCTAAGAGCTCGCTGCTGCTAATGCCATACCCCGCGCTACTGTTATTAGTTTTTATTTTATTTTTTTGCTCCACATTTTGTGCTGCTGAATTTTGTTTTGGGATTTATACAATAATCTCTAGCATATCATACACATACAGATGTAATCATAGCATATACATAGCGATACAAGGTGGTCATCATCATAATCATCATCCAACAGGAAGTGGTCTCTCGTCATTATTTCGAAAATAGCGATACAAGTCTCAAATACTTGCAACTACATCGCCATCTATCTAAACAATGATATACGCAAGAAGAGCTATCACTATGAGTGAGAGTGAAACTATGCAATACATGAGGCGGCGGTTACGAGTCCTCTCTCGCGCTAGCTGATACGTCTCCATCGTATCTACTTTTCCAAACACTTTTGCTCTTGTTTTGGACGCTAACTTGCATGATTTAAATGGAACTAACCCGGACTGACGATGTTTTCAGCAGAACTGCCATGGTGTTATTTTTGTGCAGAAATAAAAGTTCTCGGAATGACCTGAAAATCCATGGAGCAACTTTTTGGATTTAATAAAAAATATTGGCGAAAGAATCAACACCAGGGGGCCCACACCAAGTCCACGAGGGTGGGGGGCGCCCCCCTAGGGCGCGCCCCCTGCCTCGTGGGCCTCCTGGAGCTCCACTGACCTCAACTCCAACTCCATATATTCACGTTCGGGGACAAAAAAAATCAGAGAGAAGGATTCGTCGCGTTTTATGATACGGAGCCACCGCCAAGCCCTAAACTCTCTCGGGAGGGCTGATCTGGAGTTCGTTCGTGGCTCTGGAGAGGGGAATCCGTCGCCGTCATCATCATCAACCATCCTCCATCACCAATTTCATGATGCTCACCGCCGTGCGTGATTAATTCCATCGTAGGCTTGCTGGACGATGATGGGTTGGATGAGAGTTACCATGTAATCGACTAAGTTTTGTTAGAGTTTGATCCCTAGTATATATCCACTATGTTCTGAGATTGATGTTGCTATGACTTTGTTATGCTTAATGCTTGTCACTAGGGCCCGAGTGCCATGATTTCAGATCTGAACCTATTATGTTTTCATGAATATATGTGAGTTCTTGATCCTATCTTGCAAGTCTATAGTCACCTATTATGTGTTATGATCCGTTAACCCCGAAGTGACAATAATCGGGATACTTACTGGTAATGACCATATTTTGAGGAGTTCATGTATTCACTATGTGTTAATGCTTTGCTCCGGTACTCTATTAAAAGGAGGCCTTAATATACCTTAGTTTCCAATAGGACCCCGCTGCCACGGGAGGGTAGGACAAAAGATGACATGCAAGTTCTTTTCCATAAGCACGTATGACTATATTCGGAATACATGCCTACGTTACATTGATGAACTGGAGCTAGTTCTGTGTCACCCTATGTTATAAATATTACATGAGGAATCGCATCCAACATTATTATCCATCACTGATCTAATGCCTACGAGCTTTTCATATATTGACCTTTGCTTAGTTACTTTACCGTTGCTACTGTTATAATTACTACAAAACTGCTACTGTTACTTTTGCCACTGTTATCGTTACTTCCATACTACTTTGCTGCAGATACTAAGTTTCCAGGTGTGGTTAAATTGACAACTCAGCTGCTAATACTTGAGAATATTCTTTGGCTCCCCTTGTGTCGAATCAATAAATTTGGGTTGAATACTCTACCCTCGAAAATTGTTGCGATCCCCTATACTTGTGGGTTATCAAGACCTTTTTCTGGCACCGTTGCCGGGTAGCATAGCTCTGTTCCTTGAGTCACTTGGGATTTATATCTGCTGGACACTATGAAGAATTTGAAAGATGATCGAACTACTATTTTGCCCTCACCTACGAGGGGAGGTAAGGGATTGCCATCTAGCCTTGCACTAGATTCTCCTTCTGTTATGAGTAAGTTTGCGACACCTAAACCTACTACTGCTATTGATTCTGATATGTCGCATGTTATTGATGATGCCACTTCTGCTATGCATGATACTTATGATGAAACTACTTCTATGCTTGATACTACTGTGCCACTTGGTGAATATCTCGATGAGCAAATTGCTAGGTCTAGAGAAAGAGAAATTATTGAACCTGAACACGATGATGTGAGTGATGATGAACCTATGCCTGTTATTCCTGAGGGTTATCTTTTTAATGTTGAATCTATTGAAGCTGTTCTTGCTTGCCAGGATAGTCTTGAACGTAAGAGGTTGCTAATTAAGTGGAGTAAAGAATCTTTTAGAGGTATGATGAGACCCAACCCTGCTTTTGCTACTTCACCTATCTGTGTTCCTGATCAGGATTATTATGATTTTTCTGTCGATCCAGATATAATTACTTTGGTTGAATCTAATCCTTTTTATGGCTATGAATCTGAAACTGTTGTGGCACATCTTCATAAATTAGATGATATAGCTAGCCTGTTTACTAATAATCAGAGATCGCGCCACCTTTATTTACTCAAAATATTTCCGTTCTCATTAAAGGGTGATGCTAAGAAATGGTTTAATTCTCTTGATCCTGGTTGTGTGCAAAGTCCCCAGGATATGATTTATCACTTCTCTGCTAAATATTTCCCTGCTCATAAGAAACAAGCTGCTTTGAGGGAAATATACAATTTTGTGCAAATTGAAGAAGAGAGTCTCCCACAAGCTTAGGGGAGGCTTCTCAAGTTACTTAATGCTTTGCCTGATCATCCTCTTAAGAAACCTGAAATATTTGATATCTTTTATAATGGACTAACTGATGCTTCCAGAGATTACCTGGATAGTTGTGATGGTTCTCTTTTCAGGGAAAGAACACCGGATGACGCTGAAATTTTATTGAATAATATGTTGGCAAATGAAAATAATTGGGCACCTCCTGAGCCAACTCCTGAGCCAGCTCCTGAGCCAATTACTGATCCTATTCCTAAACCAACTCCGAGGAAGAGAGGTGTTCTATTTCTCAGTCCCAAAGATATGCAAGAGGCAAAGAAATCTACGAAAGAAAAAGGTATTAAAGCTGAAGATGTTAAGAATTACCTCCTATTGAAGAAATACATGGTCTTAATTTACCGCCTGTTGAAGAAGTATATGATCTCAATTACTTATTTACTGAAGAACCTCCCAATATCCCGACACAGGTAGTAAAGGTAAATTCTCTCTATAGATATGATAAAGCTGAAGTTCCTCCTACTAAAATTGCTAGTCAGTGCTTGGATGAGTTTGATGACTTTATGTTTAAGCAAGATGACTTTAATGCTTATTTTGGTAGATAATTAAAACAAAATACCTTTATGATTAAATGCTTGAGTGATTATATGGCTGATATTAGAGGTGAACTTAAACTTGTTAGCAAACATGCTTCTATGGTTACCACTCAAGTAGAACAAGCACTTAAAGCTCGGAAAGAAGTGCTTGATGAAATGAATAGTAAGAAAAATGACTATGCTGTTAGAGTGGCTACTAGAACTGGTAGAATGACTCAGGAACCTTTGTATTCTGAAGGCCACCCTAAGAGAATCGAGCAAGATTCTCAAAGAAATAATATTTATATGCCTAGTTCTTCTAAGAGGAAGAAAAAGAAAAATGATAGGACTTTGCAAACTTCTAGTGAACCTATTGCTGAACCACCTGAGAATCCAAATGATATCTCTATGTGTGATGCTGAAACACAATCAGGTGATGAACAGGAACCTAGTGATAATGTTAATGATAATGTTCATGTTTATGCTCAACCTAGTAATGATAATGATGTAGAAGTTGAACCTGCTGTTGATCTTGATAATCCACAATCAAGGAATCAACGTTATGACAAAAGAGATTTTGTTGCTAGGAAACACGGTAAAGAAAGGGAGCCATGGGTTTAGAAACCCATGCCTTTTCCTCCGAAACCATCCAAGGAAAAGGATGATGAGGATTTTGAGTGCTTTGCTAAAATGATTAGACCCATCTTTTTGCGTATGCGATTAACTGATGTGCTCAAAACAAATCCTTATGCTAAGTACATGAAGGATATCATTACTAATAAAAGAAAGATACCGGAAGCTGAAATTTCCACCATGTTTGCTAATTATACTTTTAAGGGTGGAATAGCAAAGAAACTTGGAGATCCAGGAGTACCTACTATACCATGCTCCATTAAAAGAAATTATGTTAAAACTACTTTATGTGATCTTGGAGCCGGTGTCAGTGTTTTGCCTCTCTCTCTTTATATCGTAGACTTGACTTGAATAAGTTGACACCTACTGAAATATCTTTGCAAATGGCTGATAAATCAACTGCTATACCTGTCGGTATTTGTGAGGATGTGCCTGTAGTGGTTGCAAACATTACTATTTTAACGGACTTTGTTATTCTTGATATTCCCGAGGATGATAGTATGTCTATTATTCTTGGAAGACCTTTCCTTAATACTGCAGGGGCTGTTATTGATTGCAATAAAGGCAATGTCACTTTTCATGTTAATGGTAATGAGCATACGGTACACTTTCCGAGGAAACAACCTCAAGTTTATAGCATCAACTCTATCGGAAAAATCCCATCGATTATATTTGGAGGTTTTGAATTTCCTCTCCCTACTGTCAAGAAAAAGTATGATATTGTTATTGTTGGGGATTTTCATATCCCCATTGAGGTAACTTAGTGTCATTCGAAATTTCTCCGGTTCCGTGATTATTCAGAATGAGTTTGTTAACAAGACTTGATCAACCTTGTTAGTGGGTTCATTTTGACGGTCACGAGATGGATGAAACTAGAAGCACAACCTTCTGTGCCCTTTTTATATTTTCTGTTAATTAGTAAAAATAAAGTAAAATAATATTTTTCTATCTGTTTCCTGACTTATCCGTGCAATATAAAATATCCCAAAAATAAAAGTCCTCAGAATGCCATGCCAATTTAATATGATTTTGTCGGGAATATTTGAGAATTTACTATGCAAAAATTACCACGGGGCTACCACCTAGCCACGAGGGTGGAGGGCGCGCCCTATCCCTTGGGCGCGCCCCCTGCCTCGTGGGCCCATGGTGGCCCTCCTCCACTTATTCCTGCACCATCTTCTTCCTCTGCCTCACACAAACACGAAAAACCAACTTAAGCATGAGTTCCAGCCCCCGTTGTTGTGATTTTCGATCTCCTTGCTCAAAGCACCTCTTGCAAAACTACTTGGGGAGGTTGTTCCTTGGTATGTGACTCCTCCATTGGTCCAATTAGTTTTTGTTCTAGTGCTTTATTCATTGCAAATTTGTGCTGCATAGGTGACCATGTTCTTGAGCTTGCATGTCAAATTTATATGGTTCCAAGTAGTTCCAATGCTTTATATAGGCTCTAGGCACTTGTGGGAGTTGTTGCTATCAATTTTATTGAAGTTGGTTCACTTTAATTTGAAGTTACTAAAAATTTCAGATTGTTTCAGAAATAATGAAGAGACTTTTGAGGGGCTCGTCGAGCCGAAGCTCTAAGGAAAAACAAAAGGAATAAGAGGAGAAGCCCAAATTTAATTTACGTCGCACTGCGGAGGTCCGGCCGTGTGAATGGCCTTTCGATGACTTCTTGAGGAGAGCTGGGATTCATGAAGATTTCTATTTATTGATTGAGAACGCCGGCCTCACCGACTTCCTCCACGACCAACGTCATCAGCGTCTCTTACTCACAAATACTTTTGTGCAAAACTTCTACTTTTTCCCTAAGAAATCACCTGCAACAGTAGAGTTTCATTTATATGACGTTGTTAAAGAGATGACTTTAGCAGAATTCTGTGAGGTTTGCAGAATACCCTTTGAGGGCACCTTAGATGAACCCCACCGTAATGAATTAGAAGCTTTTGTCAACACTATCACAGTGGGAGAAACCAGGAAGGTTTCTGATGCGAGGATCACTAGCATTCATTATCCTGTTTTATGCTACTTTGCCATATTTGCTAGTCGTTGCTTGATTGGACGCGGAAACTGTGGGAACCTTAGTATTCCTGATATTATTATTTTGCTCCATGGTTTATACCGCAATAACTCTGTTAGTATGGGTGGAATTGTTGCTAGAAGGTTAAGTCTGAACCGTACTAAGGGCCCCATCTTTGGAGGCATTTATGCTTCACGCCTAGCTGAACATTTTGAAATACCTATTAGGCATGCGGAGAAAGAAGAAACAGCGCTGCCCCGTGCTTATTTAGATTACAAGAGTATGATAGCGCATGATTTTGTTGTTAAGAGTTGCGATGGGGAGCTCAAATATAAATTATACTTTGATAAACATCACCCTGAGACTATTACTCTGCCTGCTCCTTCTTTGTTTAACTTGTATGCAGAGCCTCACATTGTTCCGTGGTCAGCTGTTCAAGCCTATCGGAACCCTGCACCAGCTCCGGAGCCGGAGCCACAAGATGAGCCTCCACGACTATCTGTTTATTCTTGGGATCCATAGGAGGCCGCCAGCCAATGGTAGCCGAAGTCTACTTCATCACAGTACGACCCCAGCTTCACCTACGGATATCCGCCAGGCCATCCCTGGCAATAGACCAACTTAGGCCAAAAGCCTAAGCTTGGGGGAGTACGCATTTCCCACCGACATTACATTTATGTTCACACACACACTCATTGCTAGATGTCGGTGCTCATACTTTTTCACTGTAATATCCATGCTAGTTTATTTTCCTTTTTCCTGCTTTCTTCTTGTGTGTTTGTTAAACTTTAACCAAAAAAATTAGATAGTCTAATTTCCATGTTTGTAGTAGAATTAAAAAGAAAACCCAAAAATATTTCCCGTTCTTCTTTTTACTTGTTGGGAGCTTTCCTGTGTAAATAGTTTTTATTTTCTTTTCCTTTCTTTGGGGGTCGAGAAGACCGTATTGAAAATGCTTAGTGGCTCTTATATGCATGATCGTTTATTTAACTTAGAGCCCATATTACTTGTCTTCTCTCTTGAGTTGAATGCTTGCAGATTCCAGCTTAGTCCAATGCACGTGCACTCTTACTGTTATACACACCGTTCGATCGTGCAAGTGAAAGGCAATAATGAGGATATATGATGGACTTATTGGGAAGAGAAAAGCTGGTATGAACTCGACCTCTTTTGTTTTTGTAAATATGATGATTCATCTTTCTTGATTCAGCTATTATGAAGTAAACATATTTGCATTGACATTTAGAGATTATAGTTGCTTGTGCCATGCTTGATTAGCTATGAGTTATAATGGTTTACATTGCGTGACAACATGCTATTAGAATGATTATGATATGGTATGATGGGGTGGTATCCTCCTTTAAATGCATTGAGTGACTTGACTTGGCACATGTTCACGCATGTAGTTGAATCCAATCAACATAGCCTTCATGATATTTATGTTCATGGTGGATTATATCCTACTCATGCTTGTACTCGGTGTGAATTAGTTTTAATGCATGTTTACGACTGTTGTCGCTCTCTCAGTTGGTTGCTTCCCAGTCCTTTGCTAGCCTTCACCTGTACTAAGCGGGAATACTGCTTGTGCATCCAAACTCCTCAAACCCCAAAGTTGTTCCATACGAGTCCACCATACCTTCCTATATGTGGTATTTACCTGCCGTTCCAAGTAAATTTGTATGTGCCAAACTCTAAACCTTCAAATAAACATTCTGTTTTGCATGCTCGAATAGCTCATGTGTCAACTAGAGCTGCCCTTATCTTCCGTGTTAGGCGGGTTATTCTCAAGAGGAGTGGACTCCGCTCCTCATTCACGAGAAAATGTCTGGTATTCGGGATGCCCAGTCCCATGCTTTATGCAAACTAAATCAAAATAACTGCAAACAAAACTCCCCCTTGGACCCGTTGAATGTTGGAGGCACTCGTTGTTTCGAGCAAGCCATGGATTGATGCTTGTGGAGGAGGGGGAGTATAAACTTTACCATTCTGTTTGGGAACCGCCTATAATCTGTTTAGCATGGAAGATATCATTGTCTTTTAGTTGTTATGTTGACAATGAAAGTATGCCGCTCAAAATATAATTTATCTCTATTTCAAAACCGAGCTCTAGCACCTCTACAAATCCCTGCTTCCCTCTGCGAAGGGCCTATCTATTTACTTTTATGTTGAGTCATCACCCTTCTTATTAAAAAGCACCCGCTGGAGAGCACACTGTCGTTTGCATTCATTATTATTGGTTTATATTGGGTATGACTTGATTGGATCTCTTTTACCATGAATTACAATGTTTAGTCAGTCCTTGATCTTTAAAGGTGCTCTGCATTTATGTTTTGCGGTCTCAGAAAGGGCTAGCGAGATACCATTTTGTTATATAATGTTATGATTATTTTGAGAAAGTGTTGTGACCCGAGTTTTATTATTATGGCTCGCTAGCTGATTATGCTATTGATATGAGTAATTGTGAGACCTACGTGTCATTGTGAGTATGGTTAGTTCATAATAATTGCTGAAACTTGAAAGCTGGCTTTTCATGTTTACAACAACAAGAGCAAACAGAGTTTGTAAAAGTTTTTCTTTTTCTCTTTCAGTTTGTGAACTGAATTGCTTGAGGACAAGCAAGGGTTTAAGCTTGGAGGAGTTGATACGTCTCCATCGTATCTACTCTTCCAAACACTTTTGCCCTTGTTTTGGACTCTAACTTGTATGATTTGAATGGAACTAACCCGGACTGACGCTGTTTTCAGCAGAATTGCCATGGTGTTGTTTTATGTGCAGAAAACAAAAGTTCTCGGAATGACCTGAAACTCCACGGAATATCTTAGAATAAACAATAAAAAATCCTCGCCAAAGATGAAGGCCAGGGGGCCCACACCCTGTTCACGAGGGTGGGGAGCGCGCCCCTCCCCCCTAGGCGCGCCCCCTACCTCGTGGGCCCCCTGGTGGCCCTCTGACGCCAACTCCAACTCCATATATTGGCTTTCGGGGAGAAGAAAATCAGAGAGAAAGTTCCATTGCGTTTTATGATACGGAGCCGCCGCCAAGCCCAAATCTCTCTCGGGAGGGCTGATCTGGAGTCCGTTTGGGGCTCCGGAGAGGGGGATTCGTCGCTGTCGTCATCATCAACGATCCTCCATCACCAATTTCTTGATGCTCACCGCCGTGCGTGAGTAATTGCATCGTAGGCTTGCTGGACGGTGATGGGTTGGATGAGATTTATCATGTAATCGAGTTAGTTTTGTTAGGGTTTGATCCCTAGTATCCATTATGTTCTGAGATTGATGTTGCTATGACTTTGCTATGCTTAATGCTTGTCACTAGGGCCCGAGTGCCATGATTTCAGATCTGAACCTATTATGTTTTCATGAATATATGTGTGTTCTAGATCCTATCTTGCAAGTCTATAGTCACCTACTATGTGTTATGATCCGGCAACCCCGAAGTGACAATAATCGGGACCACTCCCGGTGATGACCGTAGTTTGAGGAGTTCATGTATTCCCTATGTGCTAATGGTTTGTTCCGGTTCTCTATTAAAAGGAGCCCTTAATATCCCTTAGTTTCCAATAGGACCCCGCTGCCACGGGGCGGTAGGACAAAAGATGTCATGCAAGTTCTTTTCCATAAGCACGTATGACTATATACGGAATACATGACTACATTACATTGATGAACTAGAGCTAGTTCTGTGTCACCCTATGTTATGACTGTTACATGATGAACCACATCCGGCATAAGTATCCATCGCTAATCCGGTGCCTACGAGTTTTCCATATACTAGTTCTCGCGTATTTACTTTTCCGTTGCTACTGTTAGAATCACTACAAAATACCAAAAACATTACTTTTGTTGTGTTTACTTTTGTTACCGTTACCACCACTATCATATTACTTTGCTACTAAACACTTTGCTGCAGATACTAAGTTTCCAGGTGTGGTTGAATTGACAACTCAGCTGCTAATACTTGATAATATTCTTTGGCTCCCCTTGTGTCGAATCAATAAATTTGGGTTGAATACTCTACCCTCGAAAACCGTTGCGATCCCCTCTACTTGTGTGTTATCAACCACCTTCAGTGGAGTTTCATTTATATGATGAGGTTAGGGAGGTGTCACTACGTGATTTTTGTGGGGTTTGCAAGATACCCTTTGAGGGCAACATAGAGGAACCACATCGTAGTGATGTGGATGGATTTATTGATATGATTACTGTAGGAGAAACGGGGAAGGTTTCCGATGCAAGAATTACTAGCATACACTTTCCTGTTCTACGTTACTTGCAATATTTGCTAGTAGATGCTTAATCGGTCGCGGGAACTGTGGAAACCTTAGTGCCCCTGATATTGTTATTTTGTGCCATGCCTTGTTTCGCGATAACACTGTTTGTTTAGGCGCTATTATTGCTAAACGATTAAGTCTGAACCGTACAAAGGGCCCCATCTTTGGAGGCATCTTTACTTCACGCCTTGCTAAGCACTTTAGGATACCTATTAGGCACTATGAGAAAGAGGAAAAGTTGCTGCCCACTAATTTTCTAGATTATAAGAGTATGGTAGCACATGAATTCATTGCTAAAAATAATGAGATGATGCTTAAATACAATTTTAGATTTAATAAAACTCATAGTGAGACTATTATCTTGCCTGCACCCTCTTTGTTTAACTTATCTGCAGACACGTACCTCATCTTGCTGGAGGCCGTTTACGCATACCGGAGCCAGACATCAGCTCCAGAGCCTGAGCCGGAACCACCACTTGACCCTTATCGACATTCCTTTTATTAGTGGGATCCGAAGGAGATCGCCAGCCAGTGGCAACTGGATGACACTCCTCAGTACACCGGAGAGAGTAGCTCTTATCCATGGGAATAGACCAACTTAGGCCAAAAGCCTAAGCTTGGGGGAGTATGTATTTCTCACCGACATTACGTTCATGTTCACACACTCATTCTAGTTGTCGGTGCTCATACTTTTTCATTGTATTATCCATGCTAGTTTATTTCCCTTTCTTGCTTTCTTCTTGTGTGTTTGAATAACCTTAAGAAAAAACCAAAAAAAATAGTTGTAGCTTTTAGCTAGTTTACTTTTCGTGCATGTAGTAGCAGTAATTAAAAGAAAAATCAAAAATATTTCTCATTCTTCTTTTGCTTGTTGGGAGCTTTCCCGTGTAAATAGTTTTATTTCTTTTCTTTCCTTTGGGGGTCGAGAGGAGAAGGCCATGATGAAAATGTTGAGTGGCTCTCATATGCATTATTGTTGATTTAACCAAGAGACATATTACCTTGTCTTCTCCCTTGAATTGAATGCTTGTAGATTCCAGCTTAGTCCAATACACGTGCACTATTATTATTATACACACCGTTCGGCCATGCAAGTGAAAGGCAATAATGACGATATATGATGGACTGATTGAGATGAGAGAAGATGGTATGAACTCGACCTATCTTGTTTTTGTAAATATGATTAGTTCACCGTTCCTGTTTCAGCCTATTATGAATAAACATGTTTGCAATGACAATTAGAGATTATAGTTGCTTATGCCATGCTTAATTAGCTAGGAGTTTATAATGGTTTACCTTGCGTGCCAACATGCTATTAAAATGGTTGTGATGTGGTATGATAGGGTGGTATCCTCCTTTGAATGATTAGAGTGACTTGACTTGGCACATGTTCACACATGTAGTGGAAACAAAATCAACATAGCATCCACGATATTTATGTTCATGGTGGATTATATCCTACTCATGCTTGCACTCAGTGTTGATTAATTTTAATGCATGTTCATGACTGTTGTCGCTCTCTAGTTGGTCACTTCCCAATCTCTTTCTAGCCTTCACTTGTACTAAGCGGGAATACTGCTTGTGCACCCAAAATCCATAAACCCCAAAGTCATGCCATATGAGTCCACCATACCTTCCTATATGCGGTATCTACCTGCCGTTCCAAGTAAATTTGTATGTGCCAAACTCCAAACCTTCAAATGAAATTCTATTTTGTATGCTCGAACAGCTCATGTATCAAATAGGGTTGTCTGTATCTTCCATGTTAGGCGGGTTATTCTCAAGAGGAGTGGACTCCGCTCCTCACTCACGAGAAAATGGCTGGTAACCGGGATGCTCAGTCCCATGCTCAAATCAAAATAATTGCAAACAAAAATCCCCCAGGATTGTTGCTAGTTGGAGGCACCCGTTGTTTCGGGCAAGCCATGGATTGATGCTTGTTGGTAGTGGGGGAGTATAAACTTTACCTTTCTGTTTGGGAACCGCCTATAATGGGTGTAGCATGGAAGATATCGAGATCTCTTGGTTGTTATGTTGACAATGAAAGTATGCCGCTCAAAATATTATTTATCTCTATTTCAAAATCGAGCTCTAGCACCTCTACAAATACCTGCTTCCCTCTGCGAAGGGCCTATCTATTTACTTTTATGTTGACTCATCATACTCTTATTAGAAAGCACCAATTGGAGAGCACCGCTGTCATTTGCATCCATTACTATTAATTTATATTGAATATGACTATGACTAGATCTCTTTTAGTCAGTCCTTGATCTTCAGAGGTGCTCTGCATTTATGTTTTGCGGTCTCAGAAAGGTCTAGCGAGATACCATCTTGTTATATCATATTATGATTGTTTTGAGAAAGTGTTGTCATCCGAGATTTATTATTATTGCTCGCTAGTTGATTTTGACATTGACATGAGTAAACATGAGACCTAAGTGTTATTGTGAATATGGTTAGATCATAATCTTTGCTGAGAACTTGAATGTTCGCTTTACATATTTGCAACAACAAGAGCAAACAGAGTTTGTAAAAGTTTTTCTTTATCACTTTCAGTTTATCAACTGAATTGCTTGAGGACAAGCAAAGGTTTAAGCTTGGGGGAGTTGATACATCTCCATCATATCAACTTTTCCAAACACTTTTGCCCTTGTTTTGGACTCTAACTTGTATGATTTGAATGGAACTAACCCGGACTGACGCTGTTTTTTAGCAGAACTGCCATGGTGTTATTTTTGTGCAGAAATAAAAGTTCTCGGAATGACCTGAAAATTCACGGAGCAACTTTTTGGATTTAATAAAAAATATTGGTGAAAGAATCAGCACCAGGGGGCCCACACCCTGTCCACGAGGGTGGGGGGCGCCCCCCTAGGGCGCGCCCCCCTGCCTCGTGGGCCCCCTGGAGCTCCACCAACCTCAACTCCAACTCCATATATTCATGTTTGGGGAAAAAAATAAGAGAGAAGGATTCATCACGTTTTACGATACGGAGCCGCCGCCAAGCCCTAAACTCTCTTGGGAGGGCTGATCTGGAGTCCGTTCGGGGCTCCGGAAAGGGGAATCCGTCGTCGTCGTCATCATCAACCATCCTCCATCACCAATTTCATGATGCTCACCGTCGTGCGTGAGTAATTCCATCGTAGGCTTGCTGGACGGTGATGGGTTGGATGAGATTTACCATGTAATCGAGTTAGTTTTGTTAGGGTTTGGTCCCTAGTATCTGATACATCTCCAACATATCTATAATTTTTGATTGTTCCATGCTATTATATTACCCGTTTTGGATGTTTATGCTCTTTAATTACACTTTCATATCATTTTTGGGACTAACCTACTAGCCGGAGGCCCAGCCCGAATTGCTGTTTTTTTGCCTATTTCAGGGTTTCGAAGAAAAGGAATATCAAACGGAGTCCAAACGCGATGAAACCTTCGGGAACGATCTTTTTGGAACAAATGCAAACCTTGAGACTTGGAGTGGAAGTCACACGACAACTGAGGCGGCCACGAGGGTGCCCGGCGCGCCCCCTACAGGTGGGCGTGCCCCCCACCCTCATGGGCCCCTCGAGCGTCCATCGACCTACTTCTTCCTCCTATATATACCCACGTACCCTGAAACCAGCTATAGCACCACGAAAACCTAATTCCACCGCCGCAACCTTCTGTATCCGCGAGATCCCATCTTTGAGCCTTTGCCGGCGCTCCGCCGGAGGGGGAATGGACCACGGACGGCTTCTACATCATCACCATAGCCCGTCCGATGAGTTGTGTGTAGTTTACCACAGACCTTCGGGTCCATAGTTATTAGCTAGATGGCTTCTTCTCTCTCTTTGAATCTCAATACAAAGTTCTCCTCGATCTTCTTGGAGATCTATTCGTGTAACTCTTTTTGCGGTGTGTTTGTCGAGATCCGATGAATTGTGGGTTTATGATCAAGTTTATCTATGAGAAATATTTGAATCTCCTCTGAATTCTTTTATGTGTGATTAAGTTATCTTTGCAAGTCTCTTTCAACTATCAGCTTGGTTTGGCCTACTAGATTGATCTTTCTTGCAATGGGAGAAGTGCTTAGCTTTGGGTTCAATCTTGCGGTGTCCTTTCCCAGTGACAGCAGGGGCAGCAAGGCACGTATTGTATTGTTGCCATCAAGGATAAAAATATGGGGTTTATATCATATTGCATGAGTTTATCCCTCTACATCATGTCATCTTTCTTAATGCGTTACTCTGTTCTTTATTAAATTAATACTCTAGATGCATGATGGATAGCGGTCGATGTGTGGAGTAATAGTAGTAGATGCAGGCAGGAGTCGGTCTACTTGTCATGGACGTGATGCCTATATACATGATCATGCCTAGATAATATCATAATTATTCGCTTTTCTATCAATTGCTCGACAGTAATTTGTTCACCCACCGTAATACTTATGCTATCTTGAGAGAATCCACTAGTGAAACCTATGGCCCACTGGTCTATCTTTTATCATATAAGCTTTCAATCTACTTTTATTTGCATCTTTCCTTTTCCAATCTATATCGTAAAAATACCAAAAATATATTTATCTTATCATATATCTCTATCAGATCTCACTTTTGCAAGTGGCCGTGCAGGGATTGACAACCCCTTTATTGCGTTGGTTGCGTGTTCTTGTTTGTTTGTGTAGGTGTGTGGGACTTTTGAGGAGCCTCCTACTGGATTGATACCTTGGTTCTCAAAAACAGAGGGAAATACTTACGCTACTATTGCTGCATCACCCTTTCCTCTTCATGGAAAACCAACGCAAGCTCAAGACGTAGCAGTATCCACTATGTTCTGAGATTGATGTTGCTATGACTTTGCTATGCTTAATGCTTGTCACTAGGACCCGAGTGCCATGATTTCAAATCTGAACCTATTATGTTTTCATGAATACATGTGAGTTCTTGATCCTATCTTGCAATTCTATAGTCACCTATTATGTGTTATGATCCGTTAACCCCAAAGTGACAATAATCGGGATACTTACCAGTGATGACCGTAGTTTGAGGAGTTCATGTATTCACTAAGTGTTAATGCTTTGGTCCGCTACTCTATTAAAAGGAGGCCTTATTACCCCTTAGTTTCCAATAGGACCCCGCTGCCAGGGGAGGGTAGGACAAAATATGCCATGCAAGTTCTTTTCCATAAGCACGTATGACTATATTCGAAATACATGCCTACATTACATTGATGAACTGGAGCTAGTTCTGTGTCACCCTATGTTATAACTATTACATAAGGAATCGCATCCGACATAATTATCTATCACTGATCCAATGCCTATGAGCTTTTCAGATATCGATCTTTGCTTAGTTACTTTACCGTTGCTACTGTTACAATTACTACAAAACTGCTACTGTTACTGAAGGAGTCCTGGACGAGGGGGTGTACGGATAGCCGAACTATCATCATCGGCCGGACTCCAAGACTATGAAGATACAAGATTGAAGACTTCGTCCCGTGTCCGGATGGGACTTTCCTTGGCATGGAAGGCAAGCTTGGCAATACAGATATGTAGATCTCCTACCATTGTAACCGACTCTGTGTAACCCTAACCCTCTTCGGTGTCTATATAAACCGGAGGGTTTTAGTCCATAGAACAACAATCATACCATAGGCTAGCTTCTAGGGTTTAGCCTCCTTGATCTCGTGGTAGATCCACTCTTGTACTACCCATATCATCAATATCAATCAAGCAAGAGTAGGGTTTTACCTCCATCGAGAGGGCCGGAACCTGGGTAAAAACATCGTGTCCCTTGTCTCCTGTTACCATCCGCCTAGACGCACAGTTCGGGACCCCCTACCCGAGATCCGCCGGTTTTGACACCGACATTGGTGCTTTCATTGAGAGTTCCTCTGTGTCGTCACCGATAGGCTTGATGGCTCCTTTGATCATCGACATCGACGCAGTCCAGGGTGAGACTTTTCTCCCCGGACAGATCTTCGTATTCGGCGGCTTTGCACTGCGGGCCAATTCGCTTGGCCATCTAGAGTAGATCGAAAGCTACGCCCCTGGCCATCAGGTCAGATTTGGAAGTCTAGACTTCATGGCTGACATCCGCAGAGACTTGATCTTTGATGGATTCGAGCCACAGCCGAGCGCGCCGCACTATCTCGATGGGCATGATTTAGCTCTGCTGCCGGACAGTGCCCTGGAGGCCGCACACGAGTCCGCTCCGACCCCTAGTTTGGAGTCGATTGCGCAGATCGAGGATGGGTGGCTATACACCGCCTCGGGTCTGCTACCTCTACGGCGATGGAGCCGAATACTGACCTTGTCCCTTGTAAAGCTCGTGACTCCGAGGTGCCGGACTCCTCTCCGGACTCCGAACCTCCCGCACCCCCTCCAATCGAATCCGATTGGGCGCCGATCATAGAGTTCACCGCCGCGGACATCTTTCAACACTCACCTTTTGGCGACGTCCAGAACTCGCTAAAGTATCTCTCGTTATCAGGGGAGTCCTGGCCGAACTGCGGTCAGGACGGTTGGGATGCGGACGACGAAGAAATTCAAAACCCACCCACCACCCACTTCGTAGCCACTGTCGACGATCTAACCAACATGCTAGACTTCGACTCCGAAGACATCAGCGGTATGGACGACGATGCCGGAGACGACCAAGAACCAGCGCCTACTGGGCACTGGAAAGCCACCTCAACTCATGACATATACATGGTGGATACACCAAAAGGAAGCGATAACGAGGAACAACGGGACGCGGCGAAGGATAATTCCCCCGAAAAACAACCAAAACGGGGACGCAAGCGCCGCCCGAAGTCCCTCCTCGATAACAACAGCACCCATAATGACCCAGCCATAGAGCAGGGCGAACCAGTGGATGATGAACATGCAACCAAGCAACCATCCGAATAGGATGAATTGGACAAGCAACCCATCCCCGGCGAAAACAACAGTCCAGACGATCTCACGCCGGACACATCACCGGAGCATAAGAACCTTCACAAAAGGCTCTTCGCTACCGCAAGAAGTTTGAAGAAGTAGAAACGGAAGCTCAAAACAGTGGAAGACGTACTCAGGATGAGATGGAGCAAAGTACTCAAGACCGCAGACAAATACGGCAATAGTCACCAAGCAAAGAGCTACCCGAAGCGCAAGATGTTGCCCGAATTCGACGAGGAGGCCGTAGAGCCACCACAATAAAAAAGCAAAGAGGCCGCCTGGCCTGATAGACGACCAGATGACAGGCTAAGAGCGGCAAGCGGCGCCGCATACAACATGGCACATGATACACATAAAGATCCTCGCAAAAAGGATGGCCCGTTCAGGTCCATTTATGGGCCAAAAAAGAGGGCTCCAGGAAGCAACACAACACGCCAAGTGTTCGAAGATAACGGCAGACCTAAATACAGGGGCGCCGCACACCCACTATGTTTCACCGATGAGGTACTGGATCATGAATTTCCAGTGGGTTTTAAGCCCGTAAACATAGAGGCATACGACAGAACAAGACCCCGGAGTCTGGATTGAGGATTACATCCTACACATACATATGTCTAGAGGAGACGATCTCCATGCCATCAAATACCTACCCCTCAAGCTCAAGGGGCCAGCTTGGCATTGGCTCAAAAGCCTCCCAGAAAATACCATTGGAAGATGGGAAGAGCTCGAGGATGCGCTTAGAGCAAATTTTCAGGGGACTTATGTCCGCCCTCCGGATGCAGACGATTTAAGTCACATAACTCAACAGCCCGGAGAGTCAGAAGGCAAATTCTGGAACAGGTTCCTCACCAAAAAGAACCAAATAGTCGACTGTCTGGACGCCGAAGCCTTAGCAGCTTTTAAACATAACGTCCAAGACGAATGGCTCGCCAGACACCTCGGCCAGGAAAAACCAAGATCAATGGCCGCGCTAACGAGCCTCACGACCCGCTTTTGCGCGGGAGAAGATAGCTGGCTGGCAAGATGCAGCACCAGCGACCCGAGTACATCCGAGGTCAGAGATGGAAATGGGAAATCACGACGCAGAAAAGATCAGCGCCGGAATAAAGAAAATGGCCCAAAGAACACGGCGGTTAACGCTGGATTCAAAAGCTCTCGGCCGAACAACAAAACACTGCCTCTTAAGGACAACAGTGACGAGCTATCCAACCTAAACAAAATCTTGGATAGGATATGCCAAATTCATAGTACCCTTGGGAAGCCTGCAAACCACACCCACAGAGATTGTTGGGTCTTCAAGCAGTCTGGCCGACTTAACGCCGAACACAAGGGGCTCGACACACCAAGCGAGGACGATGACGAACCCCACAAGTAGAGCGCCGGAAAACAAAAGAACTTCCCACAAGAAGTCAAAACAGCGAATTCACTTCAAGTGATAACAAGGAAAAATAGGGCGGCATCCGCCAAAGCACATGTCGCACGGTCCACTCCAGCAGAATCACGAGATTGGATGTCAAAACCAATTACTTTCGACCATTTGGACTACTCCAGAAGTATTCGAAACGCAGGATGGACTGCTTTGATATTGGATCCTATAATCAACGGACTACAACTTACACAAGTCCTAATGGATGGCGGCAGCGATTTAAACCTGCTATATCCAGACACAATCCAAAGAATGGGGATAGACCCTACCAAAATTCGCCATAGCAGCACTTCCTTCAAAGGGGTGATGCCAGGCCCTTACGCCAATTGCACGGGCTCCTTACTAATAGAAGTTGTGTTCGGTTCATCCGACAACTTCCGTCGCGAAAAGCTAATCTTCCATATCGCCCCATTTAAAAGTAGCCACCAGGCACTATTGGGACGTGAAGCTTTCATCCGCTTTAACGCAATACCGCATTACGCGTCTCTTACACTTAAAATGCCCGGTCAACGCAACATCATCTCCTTAAAAGGTCGCTCAAGACCCCGGACACGGCTAGGAGAGTCCGGCATAAATAAACTAGGGGCTTCCTAGCCGCATACCCCTTCACAAGGGGCTGTGCGCATGAACAATGAGAGCCAATAAAAGCTCAACTTTATTCATTTATTCATACTCTATTTTAAATACATTTTTGCACGATACCTTTCCAAACTAAGTTCTTCTCTTTTATAGATGAACAGCGTGCTACACCCGTCCAGGATACAGCACAACGGAGACACAGGCGCAGACGTGCAGCAGGGACCCGTTGCAAGGATTCTTTCCAGATTAATACCATGCGTAAACCTTTCTTAATGTCTCTTGTTGATACACATCCCCCGGTTTCTTACCATAACCATGGAGGAGGCTGGCGTTTTGGCATTGGCCGCGCCAGAAGTTCTCGCCCGTACCTGGACACTAGGGGCTTAGGGCATTGTTCCGCCCGTTATCATAAAGACCGAATACCTCAGGGAGTGTTCGCCGTCTCGAGTTAGGCCTTATATGCATCAGCTCCGAATCATGTCTTTGGTCAAATGTTGGGTTTTCCCGGCTCCTGT
Organism: Aegilops speltoides; assembly: GCA_021437245.1. Classification (NCBI taxonomy): domain Eukaryota; kingdom Viridiplantae; phylum Streptophyta; class Magnoliopsida; order Poales; family Poaceae; genus Aegilops; species Aegilops speltoides. Next base: position 68,352,137 of record CM038147.1, read on the forward strand.
GTTTTGCTGCCTTATGTTCCGTATCATCGGCTAACGCGGCACCAGGAGAACTACTGCGATTGTGCCCTGGTTCGGCCAGGCGAGCACCTCAGTAGAGAAAGCAGAAAACTGACTGTCATGATATAGCGAGAGACTGGTCAGCCACTCGATCGATGACCAGAATGTCTAGAATTCCTCCGCTTTAACGAAGGACCGTTTCCCGGTCAGGCACATACGCGCCTCGAATTTGGAGAGCGCGGTGCCCCTAGGGGCTATATCGTAGCCCCACCTTCGAACTCCTATGGCTAAGTGAAAGTGATAAAGCATAATAGTCCGGTTGCCTAGTTTGCTGCGCTACCACCATCCTTCACATGACCAAGACGTTGGATTACGTGTGAAAATGCGACCTTTTTTGCAAACACCCCCGCACCCTGTGCGTGGGGGCTGAAGCCGAAGACTGCCATCTTTCAGGTTATATACACATATACATTAACGGCCGCACAGGAAATATTTCAATACTTGAACGCACAAGTATAAAAAGCCGTTACATTATAAATGTGGTTTCACAAACCATACATATCATTTGAACATAACATTTTTCGAGCACTGCGACTCTATTACACGAGCGCCCTATAGGACTTCCCCAAAATAGTGCTCGGCGGGTAACCGGCTCTCGTCCGAACCCCAGGTTGCAACATCGGTGGCATCCATCTCCGTCCAGTATGTCTTCACACGGGCGAGAGCCATCCGTGCACCCTCTATGCATGCTGACCGCTTCATCGCCTTGAAATGCGGCACCGCCCCAAGGAATTGCTGCAATAAGCCAAAATAACTCTTCGGCTTGGGCCTATCCAGCCACAGATGAGCCACCACATCCGTCATGGCAAATCCGGACAATCTATTCAGCTCAGCCCACACAGCCAACCGATCGGTCAACGGAAGTGAACGCTCCGTACTGTGGAATTGAGACCAAAAAAGCTCTTCCATCTCGTGATCCTTTTGGCTTTGGAAGTGAATGACCACATCCGCCGCACTCGCCGTCAAATCCAGATAAGGATCCTCCGCACCCCACAGCTGGCCCAATTGAGCATACTTCTGATCCGTGAACTTCCTGCGAAGCAGAAAGGGCTTTCCGGCCGCAATGTCTCCGGCCTGACGCAGCTCCTCCTTTATAGCCCTCATTGCAGAACGGGCATCCTTGGCTTCGGCGGTGGCCTTCTTCAGGTCCTCTTGCTCCGCTCGACGTTCTTTTTCAAGAACCTCATAGCGGTCAGTAACATCCTTCAGCTTCATGGCCATTTCGGCCATCTCCTCCTTGCTTCGGCAGTGAGCAGCCTTTTCGGCTTTTAGCTCTTTGGCCACCTTCGAGGCAGCCGCATTACTCCTTCTGGCCTGCTCCTTGGCTCGAGCAAGTCTGCCCGAAGGTTTTCCACAGCAGCGGCACCATCTGCATCAAGCATACATGTTGTAAGGAATGGGCGTCAGCTCCCTTACTAGGTAACCGCGGAGAAACCACTCACCTTGTGACTCGTCAAGTCGCCTATTGACCAACGCGATGTCCGCATCCGCAACATCCAGTTGCCGCTTCAGTTCGGCAACTCTATCAGTCCGGCTGGCCACCGAACGCTCCGCCCCCTGGATAGGAATGGCGACATATTAAAACTAAGATTATGATCCTCGGCACGTTGTCACTTCTGACAATGTACTGAGTCTCAGGGGCTACTATCTATACAGGGCGCAATCTATGTGCAAAACTGTCAAAAGGTATGTCATTTTTACGTACCTTAAACCCCGCCAGTAAACTTCTGACGGCATCATGCAACCCGCTCTCAGCGGATGAAATTCTTTCAATCACTATACTCATTATTGTACGGTGATCTTCTGAGATAGACGCCCTCTCGAGCAGATCCTTCAGCTCCCCCGGCCGTACACCAGTTGGTGCCGAACTCTCCGGCCCTGCCGGACTCGGTGAGACCCTCCGCGACGACACCTCAGGGTCATCTACCCCACCTGACGGTGCGGAAGATGGAGGCGTCTCGCTCTCCATCATCTCCGGACGAAGGTCCCCCGAAGATGAGCTTAGCTGAGAAGGGCGGAGATCCGAACTACAAGGTAAAAACTTCAGTTATCCTTAGAAGCAAAAAAAGGGATGTCCCTTATTACAAAACTCCCCTTTTTCTACTTACGGCTTGCTGGAGGGCTGATTCCTTAGGGGAGATAGTGCGGCCAGGGCTTCCCCTGGCGCAGGACCCTCTGGTGAAGATTTCTTCCCCCGCTTTGAGGCCTTAGGCTCCGGGTCTTCGGAAGCGGTCCTCTTCTCCCCCTGGAAGGAGGGATTCTCAATCCCCCCTTTCTTGAAAGCCTCCTTAGTAGAGGCGGTAGTTCCTCTGTTTTCCCCTTCGCCCTCTTCTGAAGGCGCAACCTCCAGCATCTTGACCAACACGGGATCCGGCGTGGTCTCCGGGAGGGAGGCCGGACACCGTATCAGTTTTGCTTGCGCTATCCACTCTTGTTCAAAGGACGATTGGTTAAAAGGAAAGTCCATGATATGCAAACGAACGATATGTCCGGACACAGGGCTACTTACTTGAGTATCCGGACGATTGCACCTTAAGCCGGCGTCCTCGGTCAATTCCGGACACACCTCTTGTGATCCAAAGAAAAGTTTGTACATCTCCGTGGGTGTCGTACCCATGAAGTGTTGGAGAGCTCGTGGCCCCTCCGGGTTGAATCCCCACAGGCGAAGGGGGCGACGTTTGCATGGCAGAAGACGCCGGATTAGCATGACCTGCGCCACTACGACCAGATTGATCTCCCTCTCTTGGAGGTCTCGAATCCGGCCCTGCAATAGGGGTACGTCCTTGGACGGCCCCCAGTCAAGCCCTTTGTTGACCCATGATGCCAGCCGTTGGGGAGGGCCGAGCGAAAGGCGGGCGGCGGCCTCTGCCTGCTGCCCCTGGGAGCGGTGATATAGAACCACTGCTACTGCCACAAACCGAGCTCCTCTTGAAAAGAGCCCTCAGGCCATGGAGTATCGGCCCTCTTGCATATAACCGCCCCGCCGCACTCTGCTTGACGCCCCTCAATCATCTTCGGCTCCACATTGAAGGTTTTGAGCCACAAACCAAAGTGAGGGGTGGTGCGGAGGAAGGCTTCGCAGACGACTATAAATGATGAGATATGGAGGACGGACTCCGGAGCCAAGTCGTGGAATTCCAACCCATAGTAAAACATGAGCCCCCTCACGAAGGGATCCATCGGGAAGCCTAAACCCCGATGGAGGTGAGACACAAACACGATGCTCTCGCCTGGCTCGGGAGTGGGAATGACTTGCCCTTGGGCAGGCAGCCTATGCGAAATCTTGTAGGTTAAGTACCTGGCTTCTCTCAGCTTTAGCATGTCCTCCTCCGTGACGGAGGAGGGAATCCACCGGCCCTGCAGGTCGGAGCCGAACATTGTCGAAGGTCCGAAGCGCCCGAATCTGAAGCCCTGAGTGCTGGAACTTGGGGCGAGGGGTAGATTCGGTTGAGGATTGAAGAAAAGAAACGAGCCTTGGTCTCATTGTAAAGAGGGAGGATACCAAGAGCCGTCCCCGTGACCGTTTGGAACTCGCCTTCGATGGAGGAGGCGTGGCAACGGACGCGGTTGGGTTACCCACGTCCGTATTGATGGGAATCCTGGAATAAGGGGAACACGATCTCTGCTTCGATAAAACGTGCCAAGGAAACCGCTTCGCTAAACGCGCTGAGGTGGTATAATAAAAACAATTCGGGTAAAGGCTTGGTAGTGGTGTGACGTCACGCCACAAAATACGTCAGCAGATTGAACTCGTGTAAATATTATTCTCTCTACGGTGGTATGTGGAATTTATTTTACAGAGCCGGACACTATCCTGGCGTTCACAATCTTCTATGAATTATACGGAGGAGGAACCCGCCTTCCAATGCCGAAGACAATATGCGCGCCGGACTCGTCGTCATTGAAGCCTGGTTCAGGGCTCTTGAGGAGTCTGGACTAGGGGTGTCCGGATAGCGAACTATCATCATCGGCCGGACTCCAAGACTATGAAGATACAAGATTGAAGACTTCGTCCCGTGTCCGGATGGGACTTTCCTTGGCGTGGAAGGCAAGCTTGGAAATACGGATATGTAGATCTCCTACCATTGTAACCGACTCTATGTAACCCTAACCCTCTCCAGTGTCTATTTAAACCGGAGGGTTTTAGTCTGTAGAACAACAATCATACCGTAGGCTAGCTTCTAGGGTTTAGCCTCCTTGATCTCGTGGTAGATCCACTCTTGTACTACCCATATCATCAATATCAATCAAGCAGGAGTAGGGTTTTACCTCCATCGAGAGGGCCCGGATCTGGGTAAAAACATCGTGTCCCTTGTCTCCTTTTACCATCCGCCTAGACGCACAGTTCGGGACCCCCTACCCGAGATCCGCCGGTTTTGACACCAACAGTTAATTTTGCCACTTTTACCGTTACTTCCATACTACTTTGCAACTAAATACTTTGCTGCAGATATTAAGTTATCCAGGTGTGGTTGAATTGACACCTCAACTGCTAATACTTGAGAATATTCTTTGGCTCCCCTTGTGTCGAATCAATAAATTTGGGTTGAATACTCTACCCTCGAAAACTATTGTGATCCCCTATACTTGTGGGTTATCGCTAGCGTGAACCTCAAGTAACTAGCTTCTGCTTCTTGTCTGCTTTTGAAGCTTTTATAGCTGGCACCCGAGACCCCATTCACTTGTGCCCACTAGTAGAAAAGGGGGCACTTGTCTCGGTTCGTAAGGTACTTTAGTCCCGGTTCATGAACCTGGACTAATGGGTCGTTACTAATACCTCCACCCTTTAGTCCCGGTTCAAACACGAACCAGGACAGATGGTCCTCCACGTGGCCGGTGCGCCAAGCCTAGGCAGGGGGGCCTTTGGTCCTGGTTGGTGGCACCAACCGGGACCAAAAGGCGTCCACGCGTCAGCATTCCACTGGTTGGGGTTTTTTTTTTGAAAGGGGGGGGGTTGGGGGTTTTGGGGGGTTAATTTAGGTGTTTCATATATTGTGTTAGCTAGCTAATTAATAGAGAGAAGTGTCCTCTCTTATGTTTGTGCTTGGTCGACGCTACGTACTATATACATAGAGAGGCCCTCGACACGCTAGCTAGTAAGAAAATGAAGGGAACCATTAAGTACAGAAGTTCGTCATGCATACCAAGAGAAGTGATCGATCGACCTCTCCTTCTCCGAGAGATTGGTCGAAAAACAAGTTTTCGTATCATGTATTCGACGCTACTGGCTACATACATGTACAATACGTAAGATCTCTTAATTACAATCCCCTAGCAATTGAAATCAACTTCCACATGGTATTCTCCGGCTTTATTGATGACGTGGTCAAGAAAGAATCCCGCCAATTCCACTTGAATTACTTTCATGCGATCTGGTTCTAGGAGTTCATTACGCATCTGCCACGTCTAATTTGAAGAAGGGGGTTAATTAATGCATGTATATGAGTGAAACTCAACAGAAATGATGGTGTAATTAAATGAAATTGTGAATATTATTGCTTATGCACTTCAAATTGTCTTTTAGAGTAGCCCCGCTTATTTTTCAAAGTCGTTTTGTGGATGAACTCGCACACGTAGTATCCATAGAAATCATTCCCTAGTTCCTGCCACAAGCACTTTACGAGAAATAGAGGTCAATCAAACTGATAATGAAGCATTATAAATGGCATTGATGAAAGTATAGCTATAGAATCAACGGGAGATGCGCGCAACTAGCTAGCCAGTAGTACTTACTTTCGGGTATGTATATCGCAGCTCCTTCGGCAGTCCCGGAGCTTCTGCGGTGAACTGTTTCCAAACCCTGCAGGACAACGAAAATAATTATTATTACTTGAGATATCAGGAAATGAACAAAAATTTGCCAATATGGTGCGATAATGATCGATTGAACTTACTTGTTGAGCATTTCAGTCATGTCCGCATAGGTTTCGGGATCTTTCCGTCTCGAGTCTAAGACGGTTACTAGTCCCCGCTCAAGCTTAATCTCTAGAAGAACATAGTGGTACCTGCGCACGCATGCATAACTCATCAATTACATTACTATAACCTCGCTCGAGTAATAAGGGAAACCGAATATGCACACGACAGTAATACTCACTTGCCATTGTAAGAAAAGAGTATGCTATCTTTGTTTTGATTTTTGATCAACGATTGTAGCAAGTTTTCCTCGGCCTCTTTGACATGCTTTTAAACCAGAAATTCATCTATGATATTTGTGTTAATGAACCCAATATCATAAATTTCTTGTTTTTTGCACTTGACGATCTTCAATCTGCATAATATATTGAGGATAATTAATTATAAATACATGCAATGAAAGAGCCGAGCTATATATAGAGACTTAATGACAGAGATAGTACTTACAGGCAGTAGCAAAAGACCGTTAATTTATCGAGGGCCTTTGGATTGAAGAACGCGAAGAACTCCTCAAATGGAACACACAACAGATCAGTTCCAACGAGGTCGTGCTCCTCTTTAATGTGCAGATACAAACTATTCGTCCCCCCAGACTCTCTGCAGGTTTTCATGTACCAAGTATGGAATCTTCACATCATCGTTGTTAGAGATTTTTCATCTTTGACGAGAGGCTTCCCGTACTCATATCTGTGTTCGTCCACCTCCGTGAAATCAGGAAGTTGATCGTCAGGCATTAGCGACGATGTTGCCGCTATACACATTGAGCGGGGGGCACGATTAGTTTGCTTGTTCGCCGAGCTAGTCAATTTTTTTCGCAGCTGCTTGTTCTCTTGACCTTTGATGTGTGACAGTACTTGCCGACCGCTCCGCTTGGAGATATGTCTGTTCAGTAATGCGCTCATAGTTGGTTCTCGGCGGAGACTTTGCTGGTTTCCTCAGGGCATCGAGAGTGCGCTTTGCTTTCACCGGATCTACGTTCTCCTCCGGAGGTGGATGTCTCTTTGCTTTCACCCCTTCAAAGAACTCCTTCACGTGGGTCCGCACGATCGTATCATTTTCCTCCTCGGTCCTCTCATACGGTAACTTCTCTAGAGGCTTGAGACGTGGACCATATCTATATTGCCTCCCGCCTCTGGTTATGCTGCTAGACGCCGGAGTAGACGGAGCAGCTGCGGCGTCTGTCTTCTTTCGTGCTTGCTTACGAGGCGGAGGAGAAGGACTACGACACGCCGGAGCAGCCGGGGCGGCGGCGGGTCTCTTCCGCCCTTGCTGGCGAGGCGGAGAAGGAGGAGGCTGCTGGCTGCTCGGGAGCGCCGGCGCAGGCGGATAAGGAGGCGGAGTGCCGCCACGCACCACAGAAGGAGGCGGAGTGCCACCACGCGCGTGCCTCGATCGCCACTCACGGAGGAGGAGGCGGAGGAGGCGGAGTGCCCCGACTCACGGGAGGAGGAGGAGGAGGCGGAGGCGCCCAGTTCGGAAGGTTGATGAGCTCCTTCCGCCATAGGCATGGAGTCTTGAGCGTAACCCAGCCTATTCTCCCCTTCACCGGTAGGGTGGTCAAGCAGGAGGTCCTCAAATCCCTCCGTTATTTCATCCACCATCACCCTAGCATATCCTTCTGGAATCAACCGGCAGTGATAAGTTGCGCCGGGTCCAGTAGGATAAACAGAGCCAACAGCCGCCTTGACCTTCAAATTGATCCATCACGTCATAATGTGGCAATTTTGGGACTCCGTGATAGCATCCACGGGATAGCTGGCAGGAGCCGTCAAGACATGCTCCGGCTGAAGCAGCTCGGTGGAAGCCACGCTACTTCTCCGCTGAGATGGCGGGGTAGCTTCGGGGGAAGCTTCGGCAGGTCGTTTGCTGCTATCTGCTGCTTCTCGTTCCTCTAGCCCCATTACCCTTTTGTGCAGCGCCTGCAGTTGGCCCTGCTCCAGCTTCTTCCTCCTCTCGTGGGTTTTGTAACACCTGATACGTCTCCAACGTATCTATAATTTTTGATTGCTCCATGCTACTTTATCTACTGTTTTGGACTATATTGGGCTTTATTTTTCACTTTTATATTACTTTTGGGACTAACCTATTAACCGGAGGCCCAGCCCAGAATTGTTGTTTTTTGCCTTTTCAGTATTTCGAAGAACCAGAATATCAAACGGTGTCCAAACGGAATGAAACCTTCGGGATCGTGATTTTCCAACTGAACGTGATCCAGGAGACTTGGACCCTACTCCAAGAAGCTTCCGAGGAGGTCACGAGGGTGGAGGGCGCGCCCCCCTACCTCGTGGGCCCCTCGGAGCTCCACCGACGTACTCCTTCCTCCTATATATACCTACATATCCCCGTATGATCAAAGGGGGAGCCAAAACCTAATTCCACCGCCGCAACCTTCTGTATCCACGAGATCCCATCTTGGGGTCTGTTCCGGAGCTCCGCCGGAGGGGGCATCCACCACGGAGGGCTTGTACATCATCACCATAGCCCCTCCGATGAAGTGTGAGTAGTTTACTTCAGACCTTCGGGTCCATAGCTAGTAGCTAGATGGCTTGTTCTCTCTTTTTGGATCTCAATACAATGTTCTCCCCCTCTCTCGTGGAGATCTATTCGATGTAATCTTCTTTTTGCGGTGTGTTTGTTGAGACCGATGAATTGTGGGTTTATGATCCAGTATTATCAATGAAAATATTTGATTCTTCTCTAAATTCTTTTATGTATGATTGAGTTATCTTTGCAAGTCTCTTCGAATTATCCGTTTGGTTTGGCCAACTAGATTGGTAGTTCTTGCAATGGGAGAAGTGCATGGCTTTGGGTTCAATCTTGCGGTGTCCTTACTCAGTGACAGAAAGAGTTGCAAGGCACATATTGTATTGTTGCCATCGAGGATAACAAGATGGGTTTTTTATCACATTGCATGAATTTATCCCTCTACATTATGTCATCTTGCTTAAAGCGTTACTCTATTTTTAACTTAATACTCTAGATGCATGCTGGATAGAGGTCGATGAGTGGAGTAATAGTAGTAGATGCAGAATCGTTTCGATCTACTTGTCACGGACGTGATGCCTATATACATGATCATTGCCTAGATATACTCATAACTATGCTCAATTCTGTCAATTGCTCAACAGTAATTTGTTCACCCACCGTAGAATACTTATGCTCTTGAGAGAAGCCACTAGTGAAACCTATGGCCCCCGGGTCTATTCTCATCATATCAATCTATATCACTTTATTTACTTTCTTTTTTATTACTTTGCCTTTACTTTTTACTTTGCATCTATCTATCGAAAATACCAAAAATGTTATCTCTATCAGATCTCACTCTCGTAAGTGACCGTGAAGGGATTGACAACCCCTAAGCGTTGGTTGCGAGTTGCTATCGTGTTGTGCAGGTACGAGGGACTTGCGCGTGACCTCCTACTGGATTGATACCTTGGTACTCAAAAACTAAGGGAAATACTTACGTTACTGTGCTGCATCATCCTCTCCTCTTCGGGGAAAACCAACGCAAGCTCGAGACGTAGCAAGAAGAATTTCTAGCGCCGTTGCCGGGGAGGCTTACGCAAAAGTCAACATACCAAGTACCCATCACAATCCCTGTCTCTCGCATTACATTATTTGCCATTTGCCTCTCGTTTTCCTCTCCCCCACTTCACCCTTGCTGTTTTATTCGCCCTCTCTTCCCCAATCTCCTCCTCTCTTTCCATTGCCTTTTCGTCGTCCTTTTGTTTGCTCGTGTGTTAGTTTGCTTGCTTTTCATCATGTCTAATTCCTTATCCGCTCCTATGTCTCCCGAGTTTGAAGTTCTACACTTCAAGCAAAGGCAAGGAGAAAACTTAAAAGATGCTTGGTATAGGATGATGGAATCTTATCATAAGTTCACCCTAGAGGTGAACTTTAGAATTCTTCTTCAAAAAATTTATGTTGGGTTAAATATGACGCATAGACAACTCTTGGACTGCATTGCCAAGGGAAATTTCATTGAGATTGATCCCAGTATTGCGCATGAAATTATAGAGGGAATAGTGGGAACACTACCCCAAAAGGGAGGATCTCATCCTACCCAAGGAGAAACCCAAGTGTTTGAGAAGATTTGCGAAGTAACAAATTTTTTACAAAAGTCTCTTGAGCCTCTTAAATGTGTTAGCGGAAATCTTCACCGCATGAATATGTTGATTACTCTTTGCTATAAGCGGTTGGATTCTTTAGATCTAAAAATTTCTGAGTATGAAGGGAAGAGGAAAGAACCTCCCGGGTTCGAGCATGACTCCACCAAAAAACTGAAAATTAAAGATGACACTACCTAGATCTATCCTTGCTTTTATGCCTAGCTAGGGGCATTAAACGATAGCGCTTGTTGGGAGGCAAACCAATTTTATTTTGTGTTTTTTGTTTTTGCTTCTGTTTAGGAATAAATAATCCATCTACCTTCTGTTTGGATGTGGTTTTATGTTTTAATTAGTGTTTGTGCCAAGTAGGACCTATAGGATAACCTACGATGATAGTTGATTTGATTCTGCTGAAAAACAGAAACTTTAGCGCTCACGAAATTAGCTGCCATTTTTTACTGGAGAGTGATTTTAGGTTGTTTCTTTTTGCTTCTGATCAGTAAACAAATTTTCCAGGACTTCCTATTTTGGCAGAATTTTTAGAGTTCCATAAGTTTGCCTTAGTTACAGATTACTACAGACTGTTCTGTTTTTGACAGATTCAGTTTTTCGTGTGTTGTTTTCTTATTTTGATGAATCTATGGCTAGTAAATTAGTTTATAAACTATAGAGAAGTTGGAATACAGTAGGTTTAACACCAATATAAATAAATAATGAGTTCATTACAGTACCTTGAAGTAGTCTTTTGTTTTCTTTTTCTAACGGAGCTCACGAGATTTCTGTTGAGTTTTGTGTTGTGAAGTTTTCAAGTTTTAGGTGAAATCTTTTGATGGATTATGGAACAAGGAGTGGCAAGAGCCTAAGCTTAGGAATGCCCATGGCACCCCCAAGATAATCCAAGGACACGAAAAAGTCAAAGCTTGGGGATGCCCCGGAAGGCATCCCCTCTTTCGTCCACTTCCATCGGTAATTTACTTGGAGCTATATTTTTATTCACCAACATGATATGTGTTTTGCTTGGAGCGTCTTGTATTATTTGTGTATTTGCTTGTTAGTTTAACACAATCATCTTTTATGTACACACCTTTTGAGAGAGCCATACATGAACTGAATTTGTTAGAATACTCTATGTTTTTCACTTATATCTTTTGAGCTTGATAGTTTGCTCATAGTGCTTCACTTATATCTTTTTGAGCGTGATAATTTTTGCTCTAGTGATCCAGTTAGATATTTTTGAGCATGGTGGTGGATTTGTTTTAAAGAAACTTGATCTCTCATGCCTCACTTAGATTATTTTGAGAGTCATTAATAGCATGGTAATTTTCTTAATGTTAATATACTTGGTATTCATGATATGTGAAACTTTCTTTTGAGTGCGTTGAATACTAAGATAAGTTTGATGCTTGATAATTGTTTTGAGATGTGGAGGTAATAATATCAAAGTCGTGCTAGTTGGGTGATTATGAATTTGAGAAATACTTCTGTTGAAGTTTGCAAGTCCCGTAGCATGCACGTATGGTTAAAGTTATGTAACAAATTTGAAACATGAAGTGTACCTGGCTTGTGCATCCTTATGAGTGGCAGTCGGGGACGAGCGATGGTCTTTTCCTATCAATCTATCCCCCTAGGAGCATGTGCGTAGAACTTGATTTTTGATGACTTCTAAATTTTTGCAATAAGTACATGAGTTCTTTTGACTAATGTTGAGTCCATGGATTATACGCACTCTCATCTTTCCACCTTTGCTAGCCTCTTCGGTACCGTGCATTGCCCTTTCTCACCTTGAGAGTTGGTGCAAACTTCGCCGGTGCATCCAAACCCCGTGATACGATACGCTCTATCACACATAAACCTCTTTATATCTTCCTCAAAACAGCCACCATACCTACCTATCATGGCATTTCCATAGCCATTCCGAGATATATTGCCATGCAACTTCCACCATCATCATCGTGACATGCATTACTTTTGTCATAATGCCATTGCATGATCTTGTAGTTGACATCGTATTTGTGGCAAAGCCACCTTGCATTATTTTTCATACATGGCACTCTTGATTCATTGCACCATCCCGGTACGCCGCCGGAGGCATTCATATAGAGTCATATCTTGTTCTAGTATCGAGTTGTAATTCATATGTTGTAGTGAAAGTGTGATGATCATCATTAGAGCATTGCCCATATAAAAAAGAGAGAAAGGCCAAAAAAAGAGAAAGGCCCAAAAAATATATATATATATATAAAGGGCAATGCTACTATCTCTTTTTCCACACTTGTGCTTCAAAGTAGCACCTTGTTCTTCATGTAGTGAGTCTCATATATTGTGCTTCAAAGTAGCACCATGTTTTTCATATAGTGAGACTCTTAAGTTGTCTTGTTCATACTAGTGGGAATTTTTCACTATAGAACTTGGCTTGTATATTCCTACGATGGGCTTCCTCAAAATGCCCTAGGTCTTCATGAGCAAGCAAGTTGGATGCACACCCACTAGTTTTCTTTTGTTGAGTATTCATAGCTCTAGTGCATCTGTTGCATGGCAATCCCTACTCCTTGCATTAACATCAATCGATGGGCATCTCCATAGCTCATTGATTAGCCTCGTTGATGTGAGACTTTCTCCTTTTTCGTTTTCTCCACACAATCCCCATCATCATATTCTATTCCACCCATAGTGCTATATCCATAGCTCACGCTCATGTATTGCGTGAAGGTTGAAAAAGTTTGAGATTATTTAAGTATGAAACAATTGCTTGGCTTGTCATCGGGGGTATAGAAGTTGGGAACATCTTTGTGTGACGAAAATGAAGCATAGCCTAACTATATGATTTTGTAGGGATGAACTTTCTTTTGCCATGTTATTTTGAGAAGACATGATTGCTTTGATTAGTATGCTTGAAGTATTATTATTTTTGTGTCAATATGAACTTTTGTCTTGAATCTTTCGGATCTGAATATTCATATCACAATTAAGAAGATTTACATTGAAATTATGCCAAAGTATCACTCCGCATCAAAAATTCTTTTTTATCATTTACCTACTCAAGGACGAGCAGGAATTAAGCTTGGGGATGCTTGAAACGTCTCCAACGTATCTATAATTTTTTATTGCTCCATGCTACTTTATCTACTGTTTTGGACTATATTGGGCTTTATTTTTCACTTTTATATTACTTTTGGGACTAACCTATTAACCGGAGGCCCAACCTAGAACTGCTGTTTTTTGCCTTTTTCAGTATTTCGAAGAAACAGAATATCAAACGGAGTCCAAACGGAATGAAACCTTCGGGATCGTGATTTTCCAACCGAACGTGATCCAGGAGACTTGGACCCTACTCCAAGAAGCTTCCGAGGAGGTCAAGAGGGTGGAGGGTGCCCCCCTGGGCGCGCACCCCTACCTCGTGGCCCCTCGGAGCTCCACCAACGTACTCCTTCCTCCTAAACCTAATTCCACCGCCGCAACCTTCTGTATCCACGAGATCCCATCTTGGGGTCTGTTCCGGAGCTCCGTCGGAGGGGGCATCCACCACGGAGGGCTTCTACATCATCACCATAGCCCCTCCGATGAAGTGTGAGTAGTTTAGTTCAGACCTTCGGGTCCATAGCTAGTAGCTAGATGGCTTCTTCTCTCTTTTTGGATCTCAATACAATGTTCTCCCCCTCTCTCGTGGAGATCTATTCGTTGTAATCTTCTTTTTGCGGTCTGTTTGTTGAGACTGATGAATTGTGGGTTTATGATCCAGTATTATCTATGGAAAATATTTGATTCTTCTCTGAATTCTTTTATGTATGATTGAGTTATCTTTGCAAGTCTCTTCGAATTATCCGTTTGGTTTGGCCAACTAGATTGGTAGTTCTTGCAATGGGAGAAGTGCATGGCTTTGGGTTCAATCTTGCGGTGTCCTTACTCGAAGTGATGTAAAGAGTTGCAAGGCACGTATTGTATTGTTGCCATCGAGGATAACAAGATGGGGTTTTTATCATATTGCATGAATTTATCCCTCTACATCATGTCATCTTGCTTAAAGTGTTACTCTATTTTTAACTTAATACTCTAGATGCATGTTGGATAGCGGTCGATGGGTGGAGTAATAGTAGTAGATGCAGAATCGTTTCGATCTACTTGTCATGGACGTGAAGCCTATATACATGATCATTGCCTAGATATACTCATAACTATGCTCAATTCTGTCAATTGCTCAACAGTAATTTGTTCACCCACCGTAGAATACTTATGATCTTGAGAGAAGCCACTAGTGAAATCTATGGCCCCCAGGTCTATTCTCATCATATCAATCTATATCACTTTATTTACTTGCTTTGTTTTTACTTTGCCTTTACTTTTTACTTTGTGTCTATCTATCAAAAATAACAAAAATATTATCTCTATCAGATCTCACTCTCGTAAGTGACCGTGAAGGGATTGACAACCCCTAAGCATTGGTTGCGAGTTGCTATCGTGTTGTGCAGGTACGAGGGACTTGCGCGTGACCTCCTACTGGATTAATACCTTGGTTCTCAAAAACGGAGGGAAATACTTACGCTACTGTGCTGCATCATCCTCTCCTCTTTGGGGAAAACCAACGCAAGCTCGAGACGTAGCACCCCCTGCGTCCGGAAAACCAACCTTCCACGGAATGGAGCCTGGCGTGCCTCGTGTCCATCCAGGGTGCTCAGGATTCCCGAGGGCCATTGTGAGCTCGTCCTTCTCCCTGTCTGGAACGAACGTCCTTCGCTGCACTGCATCGATATAGTGCTGAAGGTTCTTGACTGGTATTTGCAGTTGCTCGTCCGTCCAATGGCACTTCCCTGATACAGGGTCCAAGGTTCCGCCACCCCGAAGAACCAAGTCCGGCAACGGTCTGGCCAGTAGATTGTCTCTGGTTCGATCCCTTTTTCAGGCAGATTATTCTCAGCCTTGGACCACTTAGGCCGGGCTTTGAGGTAGCCACCTGACCCCATGCGATGGTGAAGCATCTTCTCGCAGCATTTTGCTTGTTTGTCGCCGACATCTTCTTACTCTTTTCCGATGTCTTGTGGGCCAAAAATGCGGGCCAGTGATCTTTGATCTTCTCATATTTGCCGATGAATTCTGGTGTCTTTTTTTTGTCGACAAACTTGTTCAGCTCTTTCCTCCACCTCCTGAATAGGATTGCCATCTTCTTAAGAGCACAAGACTTGATTAATTGCTCTTTAACTGGCTTCTCCGGATCCTCCTCTGGCGGTAGGGTGAAATTTGCCTTCAGCTGAGTCCAAAGATCTTCTTTCTGCATATCATTGACATAAGACACCTCAGGGTCTTCCTCCTTAGGCTTATACCATTGTTGGATGCTGATCAGGATCTTGTCCCTAACAAGAACCCCGCACTGAGCAGAAAATGCGCCCTTTGTCCGGATGGGTTCAATCCGTTCGCCGTCGGGCGCGATTTCTATGATCTCAAACCTTTCATCCGAGCTCAACTTTTTCTTCGGGCCTCGTCTCCTTATCGAAGTTGTGCTCGATCCGGAGGGCTAGAAAAAGGAAGAAAGACGAGAGTTAATTAATATGTGTACATATACCAAAACAATGAATGCATAAATTAACTAGTCAGCACGGGCTTAGCTAATATATATATACCTGGCCGGACTCGGTTCGGTCACCGGAGCAGTCAGCACGGTCTCCTTCTTGTACCTCCAATGGGTCACTGGAGCCATCATGAACATAGCCCTCTTCTTGTACCGGCATTAATGGGTCGGAGCCATCATGAACATAGCCCTCTTCTTCACCCAGTCCTTCCTGACCATCGGAGTCATTGAGAAATGACGCAACGACATCACTTCCTTGTGCGTTTATGTCCCCCAACATCGCTTCTGTTTCTTCGTCTCGGGAGTGCTCCATAGTTTCTGCAAATATTTACAACATGTCAATTATTATTCAAACATGGTACAGATGGATATATATATATATATATATATATATATTAGTGGCAAACGTAGAACTAGCTATCTAATCACAATAAGGAATCATGTTAGTGGCCTCGACGCTGCTTCTCTAGGGTTTGGGGTCGCCTCGACACAACGCTTCAAGGGTTTGGGGTGGCCTCAACGACAACGCTCTTTTAACTTGGTAAATTTGGGTGGCCTCGAGAGAGTTAATTTGTCGGGTAGGGGTGCGGCGGGAGGGGCCCGCAACGGGGGCCCGGCGAGGGCGACGGCGGCGGCGAGGGTGTCGGCGGCGACGGGCGGCGTAGGGGCGGGTCATTAGGCAGGCGCGACGAGCGCGCGGCCAGGGCGACGGCGACGGCAACGACGGGCACGGCGGCAACATTTACGCAGCGTTGGCGGGGCGGGCGGCGTCGGGCAGGGCGACGATAAAGCGCGCGGACGGCGTCGGGCGGGGACGGCGTCTAGGCGGCGGGCGGCGTCGGGCAGCGGACGGCGTCGATCTGGTAACTGGCGGCGTCGATGAGCTCGGCATCGTCGGGCGGGCGAAGCAACTGCGATGTGTTCGCCAAATTTTTCTAAGTATTGTATATATAGCAAGAGCATTAGTCCCGTTCATGAGAAGCGGCCTTTGGTCGGTTGGTGGCACCAACCGGGACTAAAGGGTGGGCATTGGTCTTGGTTCGTGGCACCAACCGTACCAATGCCCCTTTAGTCGGTTGGTGCCACCAACCGACCAAAGGCCTCAGGCCGCCGCTGGGGCCAAAGATTAGTCCCACCTCGCTAGTTGAGAGGGGCGCGTAGTGCTTTATAAGCCCCACTGCCGCACCCCTCTCGAGCTCCTCTCCACCGCAGGCTTGCAGGCCTACTTGCTACTGCTTTGCCTTATGGGCCTTCTGGGCCTACTGCGGGCCTGAATCCTGGCCCATGGTAGGGTTTCTAGTCATACTCAGGCCGTGGGGGCCAGTAGGAGGCATTTTTTGTTTTTTTGTTTTCCTTACTTATTGTTGCTATTTTTATTTTTTCAGTTTTTTTGTTTTGTTTTCTGCATTATTTATTTTCTTTTGTTTTTTTGCTTTATTTTTTAATTCTTTTTGCTTTTAGTTTTAGGAAAATTATAAACTTTCTGTTAGTGCCATTAGTTTTCAAATTTGAAAACACTTTTTTTGTTTTTTTGTTTTCTTTCTTGCTTTATTTATTTTATTTTGTTTCTACTTACAACAAAATACTTATTGTTGCTATTTTTAATTATTTTCCAGTTTTTTGTTTTGTTTTCTGCATTATTTATTTTCTTTTGTTTTTTGCTTTATTTTTTAATTCTTTTTTGCTTTTAGTTTTAGAAAAAATATAAACTTTCTGTTAGTGCCATTAGTTTTCAAATTTGAAAACACTTTTTTTGTTTTTTTTGTTTTCTTTCTTGCTTTAGTTATTTTATTTTGTTTCTACTTACAACAAAATACTTATTGTTGCTATTTTTAATTATTACGAGGGCCAAACCATAAGACATTAAAGCAATTCAAATGAACTCTGGAAAAGTTGAAAGTTGGCATGGTATCATAAATTCTCCCACATAGCATGTGCATGTACAAAACAGACAATGGTATCATACTCGTCTGTTACAAAGTTGGCATGGTATCATCATAATATCTGCAGGAGAAAGTCTTCACTTTTTCTTCGCTTGTTTCATTTGCTTATTGTGCCGTAACCATGGATAATCTTCATCGTTTATCAGGATGCCGGGGTCAGCCTTGACTTTGAAGGGAGGAATTTCATGAAACTTTTCATAATCTTCGGACATGTCTGGCTTGCCCTCCACTCCCACGATGTCCCTTTTTCCTAAAAGTACTATGTGGCGCTTTGGCTCATCGTATGATGTATTCGCTTCCTTATCTTTTCTCTTTCTCGGTCTGGTAGACATGTCCTTCACATAGATAACATGTGCCACATCATTGGCTAGGACGAACGGTTCGTCAGTGTACCCAAGATTTTTCATATCCACTGTTGTCATTCCGTACTGTGGGTCTACCTGTACCCCGCCTCCTGATAGATGGACCCATTTGCACTTAAACAAAGGGACCTTAAAATCATGTCCGTAGTCAAGTTCCCATATGTCCACTATGTAACCATAATATGTGTCCTTTCCCCTCTCGGTTGTTGCATCAAAGCGGACACCCACTACTAGGAAAAGGGCTATAGATAGGATTGATTCTAATGGCGCACCGCGGAGGCAGTGCGCCACTACTATATACTAATGGCGCACCTGTTCCAGATACGCCATTAGAGTGGAAGACACTAATGGCGCACCGTGGAGAGGGTGCGCCATTAGTATGATTTTTTTTCCATTTTCCCATACATACTAATGGCGCATGAGGCCTACAATGCGCCATTACTATATATAACTTCTAATGGCGCACAGTGGACAGGGTGCGCCTCTAGTATGTATTTTTTTTCCATTTTCCCATACTTACTAATGGCGCATGACTTCTACAATGCGCCATTACTATATATAACTTCTAATGGCGCACTAAGGCGCAAAGGCGCCATTACTCTAAATTTTGTTTTATTCTTTTTTTGCAAAACTACTAATGGCGCACGCTCCTCGATGCGCCATTAGTAATCAGGGTTACTAATGGCGCATGAGCAGGGTGCGCCATTAGTAACCCGGGACCAACAAGATATTTTGGACAGCCCACACCTACCCACTCACTTTCCCCACTTCATTCCATCCACCTCCTTCTCCAAGATTTCGCCATCTCCTCCTCCTCACCTCATTTCCACCATAGATTCAACAAAATTAAGTGGTGAAATTACCTATTTTGATAGGTAAGTAAGGAAAGCTATCTTCATGATATAGATCTACTTTTTTTCTCCCTAGCTCGCTCCAACAACGTGCACATGCACTTTTCGTGGCCTAGCTAGATCTATGTATGTTTGTGGTGTTGCAAGTGTTTGTGGTGTTGCATATATGTTTGTGTTTGAAGGTACGGTATTTGAAATATGCGATAGTTGCCAATATTTTGCGGAATGTTTTGATTCATTTCCGTTTGGCAGAATTTTGGCACTATGCATTCTTTTTGGTCCTATTTTTAGGGAAGGTCATGCCAAATTTTTCTTGGTTCTAACATATTGTTTTGCTCTACCCATGAGCGACCATGGTCCGCATGATGGTGAAGGCATCGTGAATAGGTTTTGAGCTCCATGAAGGCGAGATGCTTCAAAAGAACGAGACGGAGATAAGATGTCCATGTCGAAGATGCAAGTGAAGAGCCTTATTGCGGACCGGATTCGGCAGGTGCGGGACCACCCGCTCTTGCGTGGTTTCATGGATGGCTATCGGTGGCAAGGTGATGAAGATGACTATCAAGTCGTCCATGGCCGGGCGGGCAAGAAATGAGGAAGGGCGACAAGACAAGTACCACCGTGGCGTAGGGCGGGCGAGAAGGCGAAGAATCAGAGGACATGATCACAACGGTGATCTTGTACACGATCATCATGTAGAAGATGTCGTACATGATGATGAGGAAGATCAAGACGAAGGGCATGATCATGAAGATGAAGATGCCGGAGCAGACGACGATGGAGGCTGGGTGCAGGACCCTCATATTCAAGAGCTGCTTCTCAAGCGGACGGATAACGCAAGAGCTGCCGCCGAGAGAAAGCCAAGCTGGATCAACTGGAGATAGACGCGGTTACTCCATTGTATGAAGGATGCAGGCCGAGGATACCGCTGAAAGTAACGCTCATGGCTCGGAGATGAAGGTAAAACACAAAATGACCGGCGATGCTTCGACGAGAACATGTCATTACGCACTAACGTCTTCCCAAGGGGAACAAGTGCCCGACCAGTTTCGAGGAGGCGAAGAAAATCGTGTGTCCTCTGGATTTACCGCGGTGAAATACCATGTGTGCATGAACAATTGCATCATTTATCGGGACGAGCACGCGGAGTCTACCATATGTCCGGTGTCTTGGCGTCACTCGATACAAGAAGAGGAAGAAAGCTCCTCGAAAATCGGTGTGGTACTTTCCGATCACTCGCGTCTGCAGCGGTATTTCGCGGACCCTAAGGTAGCAAAGCTCCTGCGTGGCACGCGGATAGGGAGGAGAAGAAGCGAGAAGATGGCGCAAATGATCCGGAGATAGATAAAAAGACAAGATGCTGAGTCACCCTAAGGATGCGAGCGGTGCAAGCGTTGAACTTCAAGACCAGAATTTGGGAAGGATCCAAGGAACATCATCTTTGGCGCGAGCACCGATGGAGTCAATCCGTTTGGCAGCGAGAAGCACACATAGCACCTGGCCGTGTTTGTGTGGATGTACAACCTTCCCCCTGGTTGTGCATGAAGAGGAAGTACATTCACATGAGTATGCTAATTGAAGGGCGAAACAACCGAGGAGCGACATCAATCAGATCTGGGGCTCTTGAAGGAGGAGCTAGACACGCTGTGGAAAACGCCAGCCGTGTCGTGGGGCGCCGCAGAAAGAATATTTCCCTATGAGAGCCGCTTTGCGCCACGACGGTGCACGACTATCTCGATTCACGGATATCTCGCGGGCAGGTAGTCCACGGATTTTACGGATGCGTAAGGTGCATGGATGACACAACGTATCGCCAGCCTAGATAGAGATCCGGGTCTTGAAAACCGTGTTCATGGGACATCGAAGGTGGCCAGCGACGATGACCCGTGGAGGAAACGCAAGGATCTGTTCGATGGTGAAACCGAACCCGAAAACACCCGTGTACGAGGAGCGGCGAGGAAATAGACAAGCTGTTGAAAAATTGGAAAGACCGCCCACCGCGGGAAAGATGTGAAAGGCGCAGAGCAGCTGCTGAAGGTATGGAAAACGAGGTCATTTTTACGGGACTTGCCGTCTTGGAAGATCCACCGTGTGCCTCACAGCCTTGATGTCATGCATATCACGAAGAGCGTGTGCGAGAGTCTGCTTGGTACCCTGCTCAACATGCCGAGAGGACCAAAGATGGGCGAAAGCAAGGGCGACTTGAAATCAATGGGCATCGTGCGGGAGCTTCACGCTAATGATGATGATGATGATGATGATGATGATGAGGCGAAGCAGACACGGAAAGTCGTCGCAAAGGCAAAAAGGCCAAGAAGACCGGAAATGACTACCCTCCGCGTGCTTCACTCTAAGTCGAGGAGGAGATCGAGCAGTTTTCACCTGCCTCCTAGGAGTAAAACTTCCTTCTGATTCTGGGAAGATAAGCAGATACCTAGACCCAGTGAAGCGAAGTTCAGCGGGATGAAGTCTCACGGTATCACGTCTTGATGACGCAGATACTTCGATTGCAATCCGTGGGATCATGGGCGCGCACGTCCGTGAAACGCTATTTGGCCATGCAACTTTTTCGACGTCATCTCTCGGAAGTCGATTGGCGTGAGGCAACTCGAAGGCTACGAGGAAGAGATCGTGGTGATACTATGCGAGCTTGAGATGTACTTCCGCCCGCATTCTTGACGTTATGGTGCATCTGCTGGTCCATATAGTGGAGGATATCATCCAACTCGGGCGGCGTTCCTGCACAAAGCATGATGCCGTTCGAAAGGATGAATGGTGTCATCAAAGGATATGTTCGCAACATGTCACGTCGAGAGGAAGCATAGCCGGGGCTTTCGATCAAGAGTGCATCTCCTCTCGCACTAATTATCTAGGCATCGAGAACCCCTTGGTACGCCCGTCAGCAGCACCTCGGCGGGCTCGCTGGATGGGGTCACCATGAGGGTCGCCTTGAAATGCATGTCGACTTCGAGGGTCGACTCGCCGACTTTGAAAGAGCAAACCTAGTCGCGCTACAACACATAGGCGTGGTCGATCCTTGGGTGGTAGAGCACAAAACCTTTATTAAGAAGGCGTACAATGACCGAGGCCAATAGAGGACGGACGGAGATATACTCAAAGAGCACAACTCATGTTTCACGCGTTGGTTCAAGCGAAGCTTTCGTCGTACCCTTTACGTGAGGATTCTTCCGCGGAAGAACAACTCATATTCGCCTTGTCACAGGGCGCCGAGCACAACCTGATGACCTATGAGGCGTACAATATCAACGGCTACACATTCTACACCGAGGACAAGGACATGAAGAGCGATGGTTATCAGAACTCCGGGGTAACGATGGAACCCTACACGGTAACGACAAGGACAGATACTACGGAAGGATCGAGGAGATCTGGGAGCTGAGCTACTGTTGGAGAAGGTCGATGTTCCGTGTCGGATGGGCCAAAACGTCATAAAAGAAGACCGGTATTTCACCACCATGGTTATACGAAGCCAAATCCAAGATCATGGTATAAGCGTCACCATGAAAAATGAGCCATGGGTGCTGGCTTCCCAAGTGGACCAATGCTTCTTCATTACCGACCCGCCAAAGCCCAGTCGTGTTGTCGTGAGGAGAGGCAAAAGGAAGATCATCGGAATGGATGGAGTAGCCAATGAGCAAGACTTGACAAATACGGCGACCAAGATCGAACATGGCGACGACGATGAAGTAGCAGACGCACCACAAGAAGAAGCAGGACCACCCTACCTAAAGGGCGTCCGTTCCACAGAAGAACTCCGTTTGCGAAAAAGAAGGGCAAGAAGATTGTGAACAGAGATAGCTAGCTAAGACCGATTGTATTTAAATCGTAGTCTTCATTTCTCGATTGTATTTCATGCATGGGCACTTTTTGATATCATGAATATTTTTAAATTTCATGGGCACTTTTGAATTCATGAGGACACTTGATCTCGATTCCCCTCCATCTCGATCTCGATCCCCTCCATCTCAATCGCACCCGCACCTCCCCGCTAGCTCCACCCACTATTTTTATAAAAAATATTACACTGTTATAATTTGAACAAGTTTGAACATACTTAAACACAAATAAATATAAAAAACAGCATTTAAAATGCATAAAAAATATTACTATTATGATTTAAACATGTTTGTACATATTTAAACACAAATAAATATAAAAAACAGCATTTAAAATGCATAAAAAAATATTGGGGATCCTGGGAATCGAACCCAGGACCTCCCGTGTGTGTGCTGCGTCTTGACCAGTCGGGCTAGTGGGTGGGTTCATTGTACATAGGGTTGGGCTGTAGATATGGCTATGAAACAAAATTCTAATGGCGCACCGAGGTGTGGCGCCTTTGGTGTGGTGCGCCATTAGAGCGAGTCAGACTTATGGCGCACCTACGTAGTGCGCCATTAGAGTCTTCCTCCACCTCTTCCCCTCTGGCCTCTCTCCCTCCCTCGCCAGATCCCCCGCCCACTCGACCTAACTTTGCCCAGCGCCGTCGCCGTCCCTCTCACCGCCCCCCTCGCCTCCTTCGCCATCCCCGAGCCGAGCGCCGCCTCCCACGCCGTCCCAGCCGAGTGCCTCGACGTCCTCCCGCCCAAGTGCCCCCTCCCCCGCGGCCCCGCCTGCGCCCTCGACGTGCTCAGACGCCCAGGAGGACCGCCACCGCTCGACGCCCTCGACCGCGCGGCCTGCCCAGGAGGACCGCCACCGCTCGATGCCGAATTCGCGCTGCCTCGGCTGCCCTGAGTCGCCCTCGACCTCCCAAGTGAGCACCCGAGCCGCTTCCCCCTCTTCCCCCTCTTTATTTCCTTCTGATGTGTTCTAGGGTTGGGGGTTGGAGAAATTTGGTATTGAGAGAGACTAAAGTTCAGTATTGCCATGGTTACCTTGTTAATTTTAGTGTCAGTGTTCATATTAGATGTATATAGTTGTATCTTTGTAATTATAGGAAGGGTCCCTGTTACCATGATTTTCTTTCTACACTTTTTTGTGTGGAGTTGAGTAGTGTGATGGTGGGTTTCTTATTATTTTATTTGTATGTAGAGTATCGTGTTAGCATGGATGGAATTCTTTGCTAAAATCACCTCTCGAATTTAGTGTGGTATTTGTCCATGGTATTGAAACTGATAGCATAGCATGTATTTGTCCATCGTTTGTATCATGCATACTGGATTGTGAAAACCATTAATTTAATACTAGTATTTTTTGATGCAAAGGGTTCTCATCAGTGACACAGTTTTGGTCAATCATTGTCTTGAGGTTGCCAGTGGGGAAGTTGTTTCTTCCCAGCGAACCTTGATGGACTGGTCGTAAGTAGCTGTTGTTGAACAGTGAACGTTGGCCTATCGAATCTTTTGACCTCGGGTTGGGCTTGATTGGTAGAGTATTAGAACTGAGAAAAATGTACAAATGTTAGGTGTGATTAAGGCTAGTAAAGATGGAGTATGGCTCTTTGGGTAATCTGTGTTTGGCTGTATAGTCCTTTTTCAATGTGTTTTGTTCTCCTTCGCTCCTGTTTTTTCGGTTATGAGCTCTCAATACTTGTGTAATATGATTGCCTTTGGGCTGTTTGAAGACATGTTGAATCGGGTTTATGTGTTATTTAGGATGAACTTCTTGCTTCTTTGTTAAAGCCTAAATATATTGCTCTTTGTTACTTTTATGTATACATATTGTTGGTCCATTTCATCCATGATGTCTTTTGGGCTGTTTGAAGACTCTGTTATGTAGGTTGAATATTTCTTGCACTGTTGTTAAAGATGTTACCAGTCACATTTCTGTGTCCACATTGCTTTTGTATGTAATTAAAAATGTCAAATACACAACACTGGCTGTGACAATCTGTAACTTGCTTAATTAGGATGAATTTTACATAGATTTACAGGATGCATAGATTTCTTTACTTCTGTTGCATTGGAGGTTCATCTTGTCTTGAAGCAAACAAATTAGCATTGGAGGCTCATCTTTGAGGCTTATCTTTATTACATATCAGAACTTGCAAACAAATCTGTGAAAGACTTGTAAAGTTGCTGGGTTTTGTCTCCGACCATTGTGTCGTGATGAATTTGCAGGTACCCCAAGAGGCCCTTGAGTTTGCCGGAATGTCGATTAACTTCCGTTCCGGCAAATTCGGGTACTCCATATGTCCTATTTTCAGCAAAGGTCATGCTGAAATTTTCCGTGAATTTTAGCATGACTTTGCTAAAAATAGGACATATGGGGTACTTGCGACTAATGCATGGGCCGGGCTATCTTAGTACTTAGTTAAGTAGGATCAACTGCCCTGCCATTCTTGCTGCATTAAATCATAGGTGGCAATAGAGCGAAGTGATTAGGCCCAACTTAGAATTATCCTTAGCATCGATAAACCCTAGATGATAAACCCAACATAGGTGGCAATAGAGCCAAGTGATTAGGCCCAACCCTAAATCATGAGACCATGATCTTGTTCCTTGACAATAACCATCTTTTTGACCAAACTTTTTTCCTATTTAGAGAGAAACATGGCCCACAACGATGAGGCCGGTGGTTGGCGGCAAGCAATTCAGGAGATGTCCCAAGAGTTGGAGGAACAACAACCTCACCGCTATGATGGCCTTGCGGAAGACACCGATCCTGATTACACAACCCCTAGTGGCATCGGGATGACACCACCGATGGTGCCGCCGAGGATGCCACCATCGATGATGGCGGCGCACACGGATGGCAGCCAACCGAAGAAGCAAAGGAAGGACCGGCGCCGAATGCGCTCCGCACCGTCAAGGAGGAATTCACTCAAGTGGACTCGGCGGAATCCAACGGAGCCCAAACATATAGTCAAGGGTACACGGTTCAGCTCGGGTGCATTCTCCGGAACACCGTCTCGATCAACACCGAGAACCTTAGGCATAAGGACCGAGGGAATTTCGCGATCTCCTCTTCACGAAGCTGCACGAGCGATACAAGTTCCCGACGAATTTGAAAACACACGCCTCTCGGGGAATAGAGTGAACAATGTAAGCCCTCACGAAGATGAGCACGGCCCTGTCTACTTGGAGAAGCGCGGTGAAGAGAATGATTGATAAAGGTGATAGTTATGACAAGATCAAGGCGAAATATCATTTGATGGCGAAGATGAGTACAAGGAGTTCAAGATCAAGTGCGAGCCCGCAAGCTCGAATCAAGTCGATGGGGAAAGAAATGCGGAGTTGAACTTAGGGAACACAAACTCGGTCCGGCGGTTATAGAGTGGCGGAGCCTATATGGGACAAGGAGGACGCGGGCGTGCCGAGCAAGGCCTACCGCCCGCCGAGAAATACAGCGGTGACAAGCGGACCGGGAACTATGTCGGGGCCGGTACAAGGAGGACCCGATAACAAAGGAGCTTACCACGGATCCGAAGACCAGGGCGCTTGAGCTTGTTCAGTAAGGAATACACCCCAGCGTAATTAGCTCCATATGGTTGCACTCTAATTAATCACCAATATTTCTAAATGGCTCATGTTCCTTTCGCGGGACAATGAAAGCGATGGCGCGGGTCGTCTAAGAGCTCCCTTCGACACCCCTTTAAATAGGGCGTTGAGCGTAATGAAAAAGAAGGATAAGCTCGATAAGCCGGCGTCGGCTGGTCGTGTGGCGGCAAAGGCTTGTCCACAAAATGGGGTCATACTATACCGCTGGTGTGCGGAAGGAGAAAAAGGCCAGCTCGGAAAGCCGACGCGCGAGGTTGAAGCACTCAAGGCACAAGTGGCGCGGATTCGGAGCTTGTCCAAGAGCAAGTGGAACAACAGCTGGAAGCGAAGCTCGAAGCCATGGTGCCTACGATGATTCATGGGCTGACGGCGTGG
This sequence comes from Aegilops speltoides, assembly GCA_021437245.1. Lineage (NCBI taxonomy): Eukaryota > Viridiplantae > Streptophyta > Magnoliopsida > Poales > Poaceae > Aegilops > Aegilops speltoides. The sequence continues at coordinate 68,378,770 of CM038147.1, forward strand.
ATTGCGGGCGGCCAAAGGGCCTCCCGGTTCCCGGCTTCATGGCCACAACTTCGCCTGGCTGGGCGGCGGCACCATTGGTGTCTCCGCGGCGGCGACATTGGTGTCTCCGGCGGCGGCGCCATTGGTGTCTCCGCGGCGGCGCCATTGGTGTCTCCGGCGAGGCGGTATTCGTGTCTCCGACACCGCACGGTATTGGAGCTTAATGCACCCGGTGTCGCCGACCGGCACCTCGCCAAAGAAGCCCCTCCGTCGATTACCGCCCGCCGTTGGCGGTGCCTCGACATTAGCCGAGCTTAGCGGCATCACGGTAACTAAGCCTCTCGGCCGATGACTTCATCTCCTTGCCTTTGGTGGGCATCCTCGGCGCCCTACACATGTTTTCGCAGGCACCGCCGATGTTCCTTGCACTCTTCGCGCCGTGGGCGCCGAGTTGGTCGATGTCGCCAAGGGCAAAATTGTTCAACCGGCAACCCCATGTTCCACGGTAATCCGATGCCACCCACAATGTATAGGGTTGAAGTGGTCCGGTGCTGCCGGGCTGCGACGAGTTGTTACCTCCGATTCGACCGCTGGGGCGACGAAGAAGATGAGATGACCCTCGGCACCTGCATAAGCGGCCCTGCTATGGCGAAGAGCGATTCGTTTGGGGCGGGGACACCACCCCACAAACAAGACCGTCGATCGTGCGGCGCCAAGCCATGGCAAGAACGCAGCAACGCTACGGACCTGCGGACATCCCTATGGCACAGATCCGGACAGCCCTATGGCACAGATCCGGACGGCGGCGACAACGACGACGGTACATTTACCAAAGTTGACAAGTACTTTGCGAACATGGGTGCGCCGACGATTTATGCGGGCCTCTTTCTCAAGAACCCAGCCAAGACCACCGCGATCTAGCTGGTGCGGCGGAGAAATCAATTGCAACAAGCGTCGTCGGCGTTCAGTTCTCGAGACACGCCTCGGCTCCCGTCTTCACCGAGCCTCGAGATAGCTGAGGCGCGAATATTATCAGCCCCAACACGCTGAAGAAGGCGGTGCGTGAGCGAACTTCGGTCCCATTACAGAGATCAAGAAGAAGGGCGGAAGCGAAAGACTAACAAGGGCGCCGGTGCGAGCCAGCCGGCACCGAAGTTCGATCCGTGCTCGGGGCGGGCCACCTTCACCTAAGGATATCTTGAGGAGGTGCATGTGGCGGGTAGGGCGATGCTACCGCCAAATATGCTGAATGTCTGCAACCGGTGCTATCGGAGTCTGCATGACGGTGTTCTGATTTTGGAGAAGCGGCGTCTCGAGAGAAGGATGTGGCATACCCGTTTTCGTGGCCAAGGTGCCGAGAGCAAGGGCTTTGTGGATGGCGACATCGGGGTATGATCGTCCTGCGGTTTGATGACATCTTTGCTATGTTTAACCTTCATCCGTTGCACTACACCTTCGTTCGGCTGTTTTCGCTGAGCATGCGATGCGGATCATTAGAGACAATACCGGACATCGTGATAGTCGACCCCTTCTACATGCGTGCCAAGCACTTGAGCAGCGCTGGGACCGCCAAGTTGCGAGTTCACACCTCGAAGGCGTCATTCGCAAGCGCAGATAAGGATAACTTCCTTGTGCCTTACTTTCCGAGTAAGTCATCCCTTAACCGCCCGTAACATATGATTTCTTAGATTTGATCGTTCTTTTTTCTAACATTCCGTGTTACGTGCGGTGACACATTGCACACTCATCCTCTTAAGCCGAAATATTCCATGGCCACGTATTTCGACCGAACCGTAACTCCATGATAGACTACACAAATGTGAAGAAAGTTCTTGATGATGTTCTCCCGGCTCGCCAAATCTGGAGGCACCTTCACCAGACAGTTAAAGTAAACGGCAAGCACATCTTCTCACACAATCTGAAGTTCTGCTGCGTCAAGCAGCCGCTTTGCGATCGAAGGATGCCTACTCGCCCTCCATCACATGCGAGGCGATCGTAAGGACCATCATCACCTTCGCTACAAGATAATCTCAAAGATTGGGCGCGAGCTTGTCGGCAGTCCAGACGCGGACCTTAGACAAGAATTCTTTCGCATCGATCGGAGTTTGCGGACATCATCCATCAAGATGTCCTTCATACGTCGGGCAGTTCTTCCTCGAAATCAACCGTCCAACGGTGAGATAGATGGAATGCTACAAATGCGGGGTGACAACGATCGCGATTTCATGACCATCGCGACAGACGGCGGCTTCATCCACGCTCTGTCCGATGAGTCGAGTCGAAAGTAGTGATGTGTAGTTCGAAACATTGATTGGCTCATGTTGTAATTAAACTTTTAATGAATTCGTATGTCTCTTTGGTTTGGACGGTTGTTCAACTTAGATGTGTCGATGCTATTTTATTAGTAGGACCATGAATCGTGCTATTAATGTCTTGCTTTTCTCTTCCGATCCTTTTGTTGCATACTTACACATTGCTTATGTATTGTCATTGTTTGGCTTGTGCATAGAGATGCCGTCGTATGTCGTGTACAAGGGTAAGGTTCGAGTCTCGATGGTCGGGAGGAGTGTCGGAGACAGGTTCACCGTTCAGCGGTAATAGTTACAAAGGGTACACCACTAGGGCGGAGGCTGAATCTAGATACGCCCGCTATCTAGCGAGAGAGAGGAGGGAGCGTTGGAGGAACCGGATGAAGACCAGTTTGATCGCGATGATGCTCATCGTGATGACCACACTCTCTTCTATGTGATGGTAGTTTAGATGATCGATATTGACTTGTAATGTGAAGGCAAACTCGATACTCGCGGTCTTGAGACTTGTAATGTTTTATCTTTGTTCGGTCTTTTGAATCAGGAGACTAATATGATGAATTGTATTTGGAGACTAATCTTCTATTGTATTTGATGAATCTGATGTTCTTGTGTGCTGCTTTGTCTATATTCTATGCAATAATATATTTTGTAACCTGTGCAAAAATCAGAAAAGCAAAAAAACCTAATATTCATACTAATGGCGCACCACAAAAGACACTAATGGCGCCTTGTGATCATCACACTAATGGCGCATTATCGGCAATGCGCCATTAGAATGCCATAGCACATTTGTACATATGGCCCGGGAGGCATTCTAATGGCGATTGCAGCTATACTAATGGCGCGATGGCGGTGCGCCATTAGAACACCAGATACTAATGGCGCGCGGCGATGCGCCATTAGAATTAATTCTAATGGCGTGATGCGGTGGCATTGGCAAAGGCGCCATTAGAAGGCAAAACCAGTGCGCCACTAGCATGCCTTTTCCTAGTAGTGACCGCTGTTTTGGTTGGTGCTCTTTTGATCTTGGTCAATCGTGTAAAATGTATTCCCATTTATCTCGTATCCTTTCCAAATCAATACAGTCAAAGATGGTCCCCCGGAACAACAAACAACATTTCCGGAAAAACCTCATATGCAAGTTATGAATTTGCTACTGTTCTGCCCTAAAACATATTTTAAAGTTGTTAAACAGGAAAATAAAGTGGACCATGTTAATCTAGGCATTTTTCCACCCCATTTACATATAAAGTTTATTTAAAACGGAGCAACGGTTATTTAGTTATGAAATAAATCATTTTAGCATGGCATTTGAGCAAATTTAAGCAAACAGCATTTTAAACATTTTAAACATGGATGAAAAAGGCATATTATTAATCTACACAATATTCTAAGCATTTTACATGTATTAAGTTTTTACATATGATGCATAGTTAGTGAGATATTATATGCATGATGAAGAGGGTCTTTTCTGTAAAACAGTAATTCGCTGGATAAAGGCTAAAATCACAGATTTGTAAAAAAACAAATCGGGCCAAAATCTGCTGGGGAGCTGGGCTTGGGGTGGCTCACCATGGGCTAAGCCCAGTTGGTGAGGAGGTGGAGGCAGGCCGCGGGGCCTTGGCGTTGGAGGTCAACGCGCGGCTGGACCGAGCGACGCAGACGCTCGTTCTACTCGCACTGAACAGGGGCGGCGCAGGTCGTGAAGCGTGGGATCACGAGGCGATGGCGCGGCGGACTTGGCGGCGGGGGCGCGAGACAAGCAGATCCGATCGGGCGGGTCGGCTGCACCGCTGCAGAGTGCTCTGAGGCTCCACAAGCTAGGGCGGTCCCGCGAGATGGGACCAGGCGCGAGGCGAGGCTCAAGCGGCGAAGGGCGCGCAAGTAGACGGGCATCCATGAGCTCGTGCAGGAGAAGGAGGGTCGAGGAGGTCCTGCGGTGGCGCCGCCGGCGATTGCTGGACTCCGGTGAGGCGGAGAGGCAGGGGACGGAGCGGCAAGAGTTCGCGGCCATGGCGACTCGACGGCGGCGCTGCAGCTTCGAGGCGTCGGAACTCCCTGTACGAGCAGACAGAGAGAGAGATGTGAGGGAGAGGGAGATTTCCAGAGAGCGGCACGGGGAGGAAGGAAGCAGGGCACGGCCTGGTGGCGCTGGTCTGCGGGAGGGGTCCGGCGAGGTAGAACGACTGCGGGGGCCTGCAGCTCGGGAAGGAGGAGCTCGGGCTCCTGGCTTGCGGCCGACGACAGGAGGCGGCATGGATGCAGATCAGTGGCGGCTGGTCTCGAAGAAGCGGGGCAACGGCCATGGTCCTGTTGCTGCTGCTCGCGGGACGGAGGAGGTGAGCGAAATCGGGCGCGAGGGGCCTTGCTCCTTCGGGCATTGGATGGCAGAGGCTCGGAATCGAGAGGAGGCTTGGGGCTACAGGAGAGCGAGGAGGATCTCCTCTCCTTGGATCGTGCGCGCGAGGCAGAGCACTCCGGCTTGGTAGGGCGAAGGGATCGAGGGAAGGCTTGGGTTGGGTGGCTGAGGAAACCGAGGAGGATTTGGAATGAGCGGCGGCGGCGAGTGAGGGGATTGATGGGACAGCCGTCCGAGATTTTAGGGTTAGGTCGGTTTATATAGTAGTGGGATTAGGTTAGGGGCTATCCGGTCCGTCTAATCGAAATCGGGCGGTCGAGAAAAACAGGCTAGGGAAGCTCAAATAAGAAAACGGTGATGTTTTGTAGATGTTTGGGGATGATCTGAATCCAACGGTGATGACCGAGCGGTTTGGGTTCGGGGAAGTTTCGGACGCGCACGCAAGGGGGGTTTGACAAAAGGCCATGGAGACAAGGGGTTTTGATGGGCTTAGAAAAAGAGAGAGAAGAGAGCGGCCCGGTTGATCTGAGAGGGGTCAACAGGTCAAGGAAGAAGCGGCAACTACAAGCGAATGCAAGTTTTATGAAAACGATGCCAATGCAATGCGTATGACGACATGAGACGAGATGCATAACAAAAACAAAATGCAAACAACAGACAAAAACCCAACCACGAAGGAAAAATCATATCGCATCTCCGGAAAAGGCAAGAGTTGGAGTTATGAATATGGAAAGTTGTATCCGGGGCGTTACAGTCCTTCACATAGATAACCTGTGCCACATCATTGGCTAGAACGAACGGTTTGTCAGTGTACCCAAGATTTTTCATATCCACTGTTGTCATTCCGTACTGTGGGTCTACCTGTACCCCGCCTCCTGACAGATGGACCCATTTGCACTTAAACAAGGGGACCTTAAAATCATGTCCGTAGTCAAGTTCCCATATGTCCACTATGTAACCATAATATGTGTCCTTTCCCCTCTCGGTTGTTGCATCAAAGTGGACACCGCTGTTTTGGTTGATGCTCTTTTGATCTTGGTCAATCGTGTAAAATGTATTCCCATTTATCTCGTATCCTTTCCAAATCAATACAGTCAAAGATGGTCCCCTGGACAACAAGTACAGCTCATCACAAATAGTGTTGTCACCTCGAGGCGTGCTTCCAACCAAGCTGCTGAAAGTCTGATGTGTTCACATGTAATCCGATCGTCGCCTTTGCTCCGGTGTTTGGGCGCAGATCGTTCTTGTGTTAATCGACATACGGGTCACCAAGGTAGAGTTACGTAGAAGCTGCGTAGTGTGCTTGAGACCAAGAATATCCGTCCCTGCATATTATTGAGTCCCTTCCAAGCGTGCATTTTCCAGTCAGTCTCCCCTCATACCGCTATTTAGGGAGACCTATCTTCTTAAGGCCAGGAATGAAGTCAACACAAAACCCGATGACATCCTCTGTTTGATGGCCCATGGAGATGCTTCCTTCTGGCCTAGAGCGGTTACGGACATACTCCCTCCGTTCCAAAATATAAGGTGTATTAGTTTTTCAAAAAGTCAACTGTTGTCTATGTTTGACCAACTTTACAACAAAATATATAAAGATCTATAATACTAAATATATAAAATGTAAAAATATAGTTCATGATGAATCTAGTGATAATGATTTGGTATTCTAGATATTGATATTTTTTTCTATAAACTTGGTCAAACTTAGAGAAGTTTGACTTTTTGGAAAAATAATACACCTTATATTGAGGAACGGAGGGAGTATTTCTTAAGGACTCCCATGAACCTCTCAAAGGTGTACATATTGTGTAGAAATACGGGGCACAGAATGACAATCTCGTCAACTAGATGAACTAGGACGTGCGTCATGATATTGAAGAAGGATGGTGGGAACACCAGCTCGAAACTGACAAGACATTGCACCACATCACTCCTTAGCCTTGGTATCATTTCTGGATCGATCACCTTCTGAGAGATTGCATTGAGGAATGCACATAGCTTCACAATGGCTAATCGGACGTTTTCCGGTAGAAGCCCCCTGAATGCAACCGGAAGAAGTTGCGTCATAATCACGTGGCGATCATGAGACTTTAGGTTCGAAACTTTTCTCTGCCATATTTATTATTCCTTTTATATTCGACAAGAAGCGGTCGGGACCTTCATACTAAGCAGGCATTCAAAGAAGATTTCCCTCTCTTCTTTGGTAAGAGCATAGCTGGCGGGACCTTCATCTTGCTTTGGAGGCATGTCGTCTTTTTTGTGCAAACGTTGCAGGTCCTCCGTGCCTCATTTGTATCTTTTGTCTTCACATACACGCCCAAGAAGCCTAGCAGGTTCACTCAAAGGTTCTTCGTCACGTGCATCACGTCGATCAAGAGCGGACCTCTAGGTCTTTCAAAGAGTGTAGGTCCCAAAATATAGATTTCTTCTTCCACATGGGTGCGTGTCCCCAAAGCATCACTCGGAACAGCTAGTCCGCGGGACCTTTCCAAAGATTACATGTAAATCATTGACCATAGCAAGTACGTTATCACCGGTACGCATGGCGGGCTTCTTTCGGTGATCTGCCTCGCCTTTGAAATGCTTGCCTTTCTTTAGACATTGATGGTTGGTCGAAAGAAATCGACGATGGCCCAGGTACACATTCTTCCTACAGCTTCCCAGGTATATACTATCGGTGTCAAGTAAACAGTGCGTGCATGCGTGGTATCCCTTGTTGGTCTGTCCTGAAAGGTTACTGAGAGGGGGCCAATCGTTGATGGTCACGAACAGCAACGCCTTTAGGTCAAATTCCTATTGTTTGTGCTCATCCCACGTACGTACACCGTTTCCATTCCACAGCTGTAAAAGTTCTTCAACTAATGGCCTTAGGTACATATCAATGTCGTTGCCGGGTTGCTTAGGGCCTTGGATGAGAACTGGCATCATAATGAACTTCCGCTTCATGCACATCCAAGGAGGAAGCTTATACATACATAGAGTCACGGGCCAGGTGCTGTGATTGCTGCTCTGCTCCCCGAAAGGATTAATGCCATCCACGCTTAAAGCAAACCATATGTTCCTTGGGTCACTTGCAAACTCATCCCAGTACTTTCTCTCGATTTTTCTCCACTGCGACCTGTCAGTGGGTGCTCTCAACTTCCCGTCTTTCTTACGGTCCTCACTGTGCCATTGCATCAACTTGGCATGCTCTCCGTTTCTGAACAGACGTTTCAACCGTGGTATTATAGGAGCATACCACATCACCTTCGCAAGAACCCTCTTCCTGGGGGGCTCGCCGTCAACATCACCAGGGTTATCTCGTCTGATCTTATACCGTAATGCACCGCATACCGGGCATGCGTTCAGATCCTTATGCGCACCATGTAGAGGATGCAGTCATTAGGGCATGCATGTATCTTCTGCACCTACAATCCTAGAGGGCATACGACCTTCTTTGCTGCGTATTTACTGTCGGGCAATTCGTTATCCTTTGGAAGCTTCTTCTTCAATATTTTCAATAGCTTCTCAAATCCTTTGTCAGGCACAGTATTCTCTGCCTTCCACTGCAGCAATTCCAGTACGGTACCGATCTTTGTGTTGCCATCTTCGCAATTGGGGTACAACCCTTTTTTGTGGTCCTCTAACATGCGATCGAACTTCAGCTTTTCCTTTTGACTTTCGCATTGCGTCCTTGCATCGACAATGACCCAGCGGAGATCATCATCATCGGGCACATCATCTGGTTCCACTTGATCTTCAGCAGCTTCGTCCGTTGTAGCATCATCGTGCACATCGTCTGGTTCCTCTTGATCTTCAGTAGCATCACCGTATTCAGGGGGCACATAGTTGTCATCGTACTCTTCTTTTTCGCCGTCTTCCATCATAACCCCTATTTCTCCGTGCCTCGTCCAAACATTATAGTGTGGCATGAAACCCTTGTAAAGCAGGTGGGTGTGAAGGATTTTCCGGTCAGAGTAAGACTTCGTATTCCCACATATAGGGCATGGAAAACACATAAAACCATTTTGCTTGTTTGCCTCAGCCACTTCGAGAAAATTATGCACGCCCTTAATGTACTCGGAGGTGTGTCTTGAACCGTAGATCCATTGCCGGTTCATCTGTGTGCATTATATATAATTAAGTGTGTCAAAAATCATTACAGAACATTATGAATAGATAATTAAGTGACCAAATTAATAGAAGTTCATCATCACATTAAAACCAAAGTACATACATAGTTCTCATCTAACAACATAAAGCTCTGCAGAGCATCTAAATTAATTAAACCATACATTGAAACTATGTAAAACATTTCAATGCGAAAACAAATGTGATCATAATCGCAACCAATGTAACAACTGATCCAACGGCATAATGATACCAAGCCTCGGTATGAATGGCATATTTTCTAATATTTCTAATCTTCAAGCGCATTGCATCCATCTTGATATTGTGATCATCGACGACATCCGCAACATGCAACTCCAATATCATCTCCTCCTCAATTTTTCTAATTTTTTCCTTCAACAAATTGTTTTTCTTCAACTAAATTTAACCTCTCGACAATAGGGTCGGTTGGAATTTCCGGTTCAACAACCTCCTAGATAAATAAAATCTGTGTCACGTTGGTCGGCATAATTGTCATAAACAATAAATGAACCGATAGTTATGAAAAGATAATATATACCACATCCGAATCATAGACAGGACAAGGGCCGACGGGGGCGGATACCAAAACCATCGCACTATATAAGATGCAATAATAAAAGTAAGAAAATTATACAAGTATCTATATAAATATACAAGTAAGAATTTCTTTTTTCCTTTCAGAAAGAAGATAAGAACAAGAGGCTCACCACGGTGGTGCCGGCGACAAGATCGGCACGGGCGATTGATGGCGGTGAAGACGGGGACGGGACATGATGGACCGCTAAACCTAGACAAATATTGAGGAAAATGGAGCTTGGAGGTTGAGCTTGGAGAGGAGAAAGCTTAAGTAGTGTGGCTCGGGCATTCCATCGAACACCTCGTGTACATAGGAGGTGAGCTAGAGCACCACAAAGCTCCCTCCTCGCCGGCCAGGAAAAATAGAGCAGTGGGAGTGCTCTGCTCGCGGGCGAGGGGTATATATATGCAACTCATTGGTCCCGGTTCGTCCCACGAACCGGGACTAAAGGGCAGCCTTTGGTCTCAGTTCATGCCTCCAACCGGGACCAATGGTGGTGGGCCAGGAGCGAGGCCCATTGGTCCCGGTTTGTCCCACCAACCGAGACCAAAAGGTCCAGACGAACCGGGACCAATGGCCCACGTGGCCCGACCGGCCCCGGGGGCTCACGAACCGGGTCCAGTGCCCCCATTGGTCCCGGTTCTGGATTGAACCGAGACTAATGGGCTGACCTGGCCTGGACCATTGCCCCCTTTTCTACTAGTGGCCTGACACTCAGGCCACTCGTTGTACACCCCCCGAACCTTCGCTTTGTGCACGACATAGCACTGCCACCTCGCCATCAAGAAGCTAGGTACCTGTTAGAGATGCATCTTTATCAAGAGAATGTACGATCATATGCAACAAAATATACTAGAGCAGCACGAAAAAGAAAGGGTTAGCAGGTACACAGGTCATCATACCCAAACTAACAAAGTAGCTTCACGCAAGTTTGGCAGGGACCCTGGACATCACAAAGTTTCATCGCTACAGAAAGTATACAAGTTCAACCGACACATATCATCATCATCGGCATCATAAATCACTAGAAGTTCCATCCTTCCATATCATCGAGGATGGACCCTAGCTTCTTAAACGGCGTGAGGTCATGACGTTGCATGCCTATGCGAGTTCGGACGTCAGCTTGTGATATAGGGCCGTGGTGGAACATCCCCTTCTCATCGACGACTTCTTTCATGATGATCGTCGCAATGTCCCTTTGGATGCGAAAGAAGTCATCTCTAAGTTTATAATCCGCTTCTCCATGAGATTCTACCCACTTGTGGATATGATCATCATTTCTGTTTGTGATGCGAAGCTTTTGGTGATCCGTGCTGAACTCAATCATGAGTTGGAGGATGTAGAATCCATCTTTCTTGCTTGGTTTTGGGACATGGATGCAGCAGAACTTAGTTTTATGCGCGAAACCCATCTTCTTGTTCCTTTGTTTCCTAATCCGCACGTGGCCACCCCTAAAGTTGAAGCCTTAGAGAGCATCACCTAGAATATTCATTATGTGGGTGTAGTCCTTCTTCTCGTAGTTTCTAGTAGGGTCCAAATACACGGCGTGCAAGACTCGCGGGTAAAGAACGATAAGGACGGCGCGCCCGTTGCTGCGGGGAAAAAGTCACCTCAAATTATTCTCCATATGAGCGAGAATGGATGATTGAAATGTACAAAGGTTTGTCCAGAGATGACTTACTTTGGATGATAAGGCAGGAGGCCAATTTCCTGGTCCTTATTCTGTACCATGAAGTTTTGGAGGTACTCCGTAGTGATACGTCTCCAACGTATCTATAATTTTTGAGTGCTCCATGCTATTATATTACCCGTTTTGGATGCTTATCGGCTTTACTTTACACTTTTATATCATTTTTGGGACTAACCTACTAACTGGAGGCCCAGCCCGAATTGCTGTTTTTTTTGCCTATTTTAGTGTTTCGAATAAAAGGAATATCAAACGGAGTCCAAACGGGATGAAACCTTTGGGAGCGATCTTTTTGGAACAAATTCAAACCAGGAGACTTGGAGTGGACGTCAAGAAGTAAATGAGGCGGCCACGAGGGTGCCCAGCGCGCCCTAGGGGGGTGGGGGTGCCCCCCACCCTCGTGGGCCCCTCGTAGCTCCAACGACCTACTCCTTCCTCCTATATATATCCACGTACCCCGAGAACATCCAGGAGCACCACAAAAACCTAATTCCACAGCCGCAACCTTCTGTATCCGCGAGATCCCATCTTGGGGCCATCACCGGCGCTCCGCTAGAGGTGGAATCGACCATGGAGGACCTCTACATCATCTCCAAGGCCTCTCCGATGAGTTGTGAGAAGTTTACCACAGACCTTCGGGTCCATAGTTATTAGCTAGATGGCTTCTTATCTCTCTTTGAATCTCAATACAAGGTTCTCCTCGATCTTCTTGGAGATCTATTCGATGCAACTCTTTTTGCGGTGTGTTTGTCGAGATCCGATGAATTGTGGGTTTATGATCAAGTTTATCTATGAGAAATATTTGAATCTCCTCTGAATTCTTTTATGTATGATTGTTATCTTTGCAAGTCTCTTCGAATTATCAGTTTGGTTTGGCCTACTAGATTGATCTTTCTTGCCATGGGAGAAGTGCTTAGCTTTGGGTTCAATCTTGCGGTGTCCTTTCCCAGTGACAGCAGGGGCAGCAAGGCACGTATTGTATTGTTGCCATCGAGGATAAAAAGATGGGGTTTATATCATATTGCTTGATTTTATCCCTCTACATCATGTCATCTTGCCTAATGTGTTACTCTGTTCTTATGAAATTAATACTATAGACGCATGCTGGATAGCGGTTGATGTGTGGAGTAATAGTAGTAGATGCAGGCAGGAGTCGGTCTACTTATTGTGGACGTGATGCCTATATACATGATCATGCCTAGATAATCTCATAACTATGCACTTTTCTATCAATTGCTCGACAGTAATTTGTTCACCCGCCGTAATACTTATGCTATCTTAAGAGAAGCCACTAGCGAAACCTATGGCCCCCGGGGTCCATCTTTTATCATATAAGTTTCCAATCTACTTTATTTTGCAATCTTTACTTTCCAATCTATATCATAAAAATACCAAAAATATTTATCTGATCTTATTATCTCTCCCAGATCTCACTTTTGCAAGTTACCGTGAAGGGATTGACAACCCCTTTATTGCGTTGGTTGCGAGGTTCTTGTTTTTTTGTGTAGGTATGAGGGACTTGTGAGGAGCCTCCTACTGGATTGATACCTCGATTCTCAAAAACTGAGGGAAATATTTACGCTACTTTGCTGCATCACCCTTTCCTCTTCAAGGGAAAACCAACGCAGTGCTCAAGAGGTAGCAAGAAGGGGAGGTCTTCGCTCAAGTCAAGACATACCAAGTACCCATCACAAACTCATCTCCCTCGCATTACATTATTTGCCATTTGCCTCTCGTTTTCCTCTCCCCCACTTCACGCTTGCCGTTTTATTCGCCCTCTCTTTCCCGTCCGCCTCTCTTTTTCGCTTGCCCCTTGCGTGCTCATGTGTTAGTTCGTTTATTTCGTCGTTATGGCTAGTCCTTTATCCGCTCCTTTGTCTCCCGAGTTTGAAGTTCTTCACTTCAAGCAAATACAAGGAGAAAACTTAAAAGATGCTTGGTATAAGATGATAGAATCTTATCATAACTGCACCTTAGAGGTGAATTTCAGGATTTTACTTCGCAATTTTTATGTTGGACTAGATATGTGCCATAGACAACTCTCGGATCGCATTGCCAAAGGTAATTTTATTGAAATTGATCCCATCATAGAGGGAATAGTGGGAACACTATCTCAAAACGGGGGACACATCCTACCCAGGTAGAGAAACAAGTTTTCGAAAAGATTTGCGAAGTAACAAAAAATTTACAAAAGTCTCTTGAACCTCTTAAGAGTATTAGCGGACATCTTCACCGCATGAATATGTTGATTACCCTTTGCAATAAGCGGTTGGATTCTTTAGATCTAAAATGTCTGAGGGGAAACATAAAGAACCTCCTGGATTCGAGCATGACTCCGCTAAGAAACTAAAAATCCAAGATGGCAATACTTAGATATATTCTCGCTTTTATGCCTAGCTATTAAACGATAACGCTTGTTGGGAGGCAACCCAATTTTATTTTTGTTCCTTGAGTTTTGCTTCTGTTTAGTAATAAATAATTCATATAGCCTCTGTTTAGATGTGGTTTTATGTTTTAATTAGTGTTTGTGCCAAGTAGAACCTATAAGATAACCTACGGTAATAGTTAATTTGATTCTGCTGAAAAACAGAAACTTTTGCACGCACCAGAATAAATTTACTAAATCACAGAAACGTGCTTTTGAGTTGATTCTTTTTTAAGTAGATCAATAGACAAATTTCCCAGGACTTGCTATTTAGGTATGATTTTTAGAGTTCCAGAAGTATTCGAAAGTTACAGATTTCTACAGACTATTCTGTTTTTGACAGATTCTGTTTTTTGTGTGTTGTTTGCTTATTTTGATGAGTCTATGACTAGTATCGGCGGGTATGAACCATAGAGAATTTGGAATACAGTAGGTTTAACACCAATATAAATAAAGAATGAGTTCATTACAGTACCTTAAGTGGTGTTTTTTCTTTCTTGCACTAACGGAGCTTATGAGATTTCTTGTTGAGTTTTCTGTTGTGAAGTTTTCAAGTTTTGGGTAAAGATTTGATGGACTATGGAATAAAGAGTGGCAAGAGTCTTAGCTTGGGGATGCCCATGGAACCCCAAGATAATTCAAGGACAACCAAAAGCCTAAGCTTGGGGATGCCCCAGAAGGCATCCCCTCTTTCGTCTTCGTCTATCGGTAACTTTACTTGGAGCTATATTTTTATTCACCACATGATATGTGTTTTGCTTGGAGCGTCTTGTATGATATGAGTCTTTGCTTTTTAGTTTACCACAATCATCCTTTCTGTACACACCCTTTGGGAGAGACACAACATGATTCGGAATTTATTAGAATACTCTATGTGCTTCACTTATATCTTTTGATCTAGATACTTTTGCTCTAGTGCTTCACTTATATCTTTTAGAACATGGCGGTGGTTTTATTTTGTAGAAATTGTTGATCTCTCATGCTTCACTTATATTATTTTAATAGTCTTTTAGAACAGCATGGTATTTGCTATGGTTATAATATTGGTCCTAGAATGATGGGCATCCAAGTTGGGTATAATAGAAACTATCATAGAAAGTGAATTGGATGCTATGATCAATTTGATGCTTGATAATTGTTTTGAGATATGAGGATGGTGATATTAGAGTCATGCTAGTGGAGTAATTATGAATTTGAGGAATACTTGTGTTGAAGTTTGTGATTCCCGTAGCATGCACATATGGTGAACCGCTTTGTGATGAGGTTGGAGCACGATTTATTTAATTATTGTCTTCCTTATAAGTGGCGTTCGGGGACGAGCGATGGTATTTTCCTACCAATCTATCCCCCTAGGAGCATGCGCATAGTACTTTGTTTCAATAACTTGTAGATTTTTGCAATAAGTATATGAGTTCTTTATGACTAATGTTGAGTCCATGGATTATACGCACTCTCACCCTTCCACCATTGCTAGCCTCTCTTGTGCCGCACAACTTTCGCCGGTACCTTACAACCACCATATACCTTCCTCAAACAGCCACCATACCTACCTATTATGGCATTTCCATAGCCATTCCTAGATATATTGCCATGCAACTTTCCACTGTTCCGTTCATTATCACACGCTCCATCATTGTCATATTGCTTTTGCATGATCATGTAGTTGACATCGTATTTGTGGCAAAGCCACCTTGATAATTCTTTCATACATGTCACTCTTGATTCATTGCATATCCCGGTACACCGCCGGAGGCATCCACATAGAGTCATATTTTGTTCTAAGTATTGAGTTGTAATTATTGAGTTGTAAGTAATAAAAAAGTGTGATGATCTTCATTATTAGAGCATTGTCCCAAGTGAGGAAAGGATGATGGAGACTATGATTCCCCCACAAGTCGGGATGAGACTCCAGACTATAAAAAAAAGAGAAAGTCCATAAAAAAAGAGAAAGGCCATATATAAAAAAATAGAGAAAAAGAGAGAAGGGACAATGTTACTATCCTTTTCCACACTTGTGCTTCCAAGTAGCACTATGATCTTCATGATAGAGAGTCTCCTATGTTGTCACTTTCATATACTAGTGGAATTTTCATTATAGAACTTGGCTTGTATATTCCAATGATGGGCTTCCTCAAATTTCCCTAGGTCTTCGTGAGCAAGCAAGTTGGATGCACACCCACTTAGATTCTTTTGATGAGCTTTCATACACTTATAGCTCTAGTGCATCTGTTGCATGGCAATCCCTACTCACTCACATTGATATCTATTAATGGGCATCTCCATAGCCCGTTGATACACCAAGTTGACGTGAGACTATCTTCCTCCTTTTTTTTCTTCTCCACAACCACCATCCTATTCCACCTATAGTGCTATGTCCATGGCTCACGCTCATGTATTGCGTGAAGATTGAAAAAAGTTTGAGAATACTAAAGTATGAAACAATTGCTTGGCTGAAACTGGGGCTATGCATGATAAATACTTTGTGTGATGAAGATAGAGCATAGCCAGACTATATGATTTTGTAGGGATAAATTTCTTTGGCCATGTTATTTTGAGAAGACGTGATTACTTTGTTAGTATGCTTGAAGTATTATTACTCTTATGTCAATATTAAAATTTTATCTCGAATCATTTGGATCTGAACATTCATGCCACAATAAAGAAAACTACATTGAGAATTATGCTAGGTAGAATTCCACATCAAAAATTCTATTTTTATCATTTACCTACTCGAGGACGAGTAGGAATTAAGCTTGGGGATGCTTGATACGTCTCCAACGTATCTATAATTTTTTATTGTTCCATGCTATTATATTACCTGTTTTGGATGTTTATGGGCTTTACTATGCACTTTTATATCATTTTTGGGACTAACCTATTAACCGGAGGCCCGGCCCAAATTGCTGTTTATTTTTTGCCTATTTCAGTGTTTCGAAGAAAAGGAATATCAAACGGAGTCCAAACGGAATGAAACCTTCAGGAGAGTTATTTTTGGAACAAATGCAATCCAGGAGACTTGGAGTAGATGTCAGGGAAGCTTCGAGGAAGCCACGAGGGTCCAGGGCGCGCCCTACCCCCTGGGCATGCCCCCACCCTCATGGGCCCCTCGTGGCTCCCCTGACCGACTTCTTTCGCCTATATATATCCATATACCCCGACAACATCCAGAAGCACAATAGATCGGGAGTTCCGCTGCCACAAGCCTCTGTAACCACCAAAAACCAATCGGGACCCTGTTCCGGCATCCTGCCGGAGGGGGGATCCCTCACCGGTGGCCATCATCATCATCCCGGCGCTCTCCATGACGAGGATGGAGTAGTTCACCCTCGAGGCTGAGGGTATGTACCAGTAGCTATATGTTTGATCTCTCTCTCTCTCTCTCTCTCTCTCTCGTGTTCTTGATTCGGCACGATCTTGATGTATCGCGAGCTTTCCTATTATAGTTGGATCTTCTGATGTTTCTCCCCCTCTACTCTCTTGTAATGGGATTGAGTGTTCCCTTCGAAGTTATCTTATCGGATTGAGTCTTTAAGGATTTGAGAACACTTGATGTATGTCTTGCATGTGCTTATCTATGGTGACAATGGGATATCACGTGATTCACTTGATGTATGTTTTGGCGATCAACTTGCGGGTTCAGTGACCTTGTGAACTTATGCATAGAGGTTGGCACACGTTTTCGTCTTGACTCTTCGGTAGAAACTTTGGGGCACTCTTTGAAGTACTTTGTGTTGGTTGAATAGATGAATCTGAGATTGTGTGATGCATATCGTATAATCATGCCCACGGATACTTGAGGTGACATTGGAGTATCTAGGTGACATTAGGGTTTTGGTTGATTTGTGTCTTAAGGTGTTATTCTAGTACGAACTCTATGATAGATCGAACGGAAAGAATAGCTTCGTGTTATTTTACTACGGACTTTTGAATAGATCGATAAGGATAACTTTGAGTTGGTTTCATACCCTACAATAATCTCTTCGTTTGTTCTCCGCTATTAGTGACTTTGGAGTGACTCTTTGTTGCTTGTTGAGGGATAGTTATGTGATCCAGTTATGTTATTATTGTTGAGAGAACTTGCACTAGTGAAAGTATGAAGTTAGGCCTTGTTTCCTAGCATTGCAATACCGTTTACGCTCACTTTTGCTATTAATTACCTTGTTGTTTTTATATTTTCAGATTACAAAAACCTATATCTACCATCCATATTGCACTTGTATCACCATCTCTTCGCCGAACTAGTGCACCTATACAATTTACCACTGTATTGGGTGTGTTGGGGACACAAGAGACTCTTTGTTATTTGGTTGCAGGGTTGTTTGAGAGAAACCATCTTCATCCTACGCCTCCCACGGATTGATAAACCTTAGGTCATCCACTTGAGGGAAATTTGCTACTATCCTACAAACCTCTGCACTTGGAGGCCCAACAACATCTACAAGAAGAAGGTTGCATAGTAGACATCACCCACCAGCGTCATGGCAGTACGTGCTACGTCTCGAGCTTGCGTTGGTTTTCCCCGAATAGGAGAGGATGATCCAGCATAGTAGCGTAAGTATTTCCCTCAGTTTTTGAGAACCAAGGTATCAATCCAGTAGGAGGTCACGCGCAAGTCCCTCGTACCTGCACAACACGATAGCAAGTCGCAACCAACGCTTAGGGGTTGTCAATCCCTTCACGGTCACTTACGAGAGTGAGATCTGATAGAGATAATATTTTTGGTATTTTTGATAGATAGATGCAAAGTAAAAAGTAAAGGCAAAGTAAAAACAAAGCAAGTAAATAAAGTGATATATATTGATATGATGAGAATAGACCCGGGGGCCATAGGTTTCACTAGTGGCTTCTCTCAAGAGCTAAGTATTCTACGGTGGGTGAACAAATTACTGTTGAGCAATTGACAGAATTGAGCATAGTTATGAGTATATCTAGGCAATGATCATGTATATAGGCATCACGTCCGGAACAAGTAGATCGAAATGATTTTGCATCTACTACTATTACTCCACTCATCGACCGCTATCCAACATGCATCTAGAGTATTAAGTTAAGAAATAGAGTAACGCTTTAAGCAAGATGACATGATGTAGAGGGATAAATTCATGCAATATAATAAAAACCCCATATTGTTATCCTCGATGGAAACAATACAATACATGCCTTGCAACTCTTTCTGTCACTGAGTAAGGACACCGCAAGATTGAACCCAAAGCCATGCACTTCTCCCATTGCAAGAACTACCAATCTAGTTGTCCAAACCAAACGGATAATTCGAAGAGACTTGCAAAGATAACTCAATCATACATAAAAGAATTCAGAGAAGAATCAAATATTTTCCATAGATAATACTGGATCATAAACCCACAATTCATCGGTCTCAACAAACACACCGCAAAAGAAGATTACATCGAATAGATCTCCACAAGAGAGGGGGAGAACATTGTATTGAGATCCAAAAAGAGAGAAGAAGCCATCTAGTTACTAGCTATGGACCCGAAGGTCTGAAGTAAACTACTCACACTTCATCGGAGGGGCTATGGTGATGATGTAGAAGCCCTCCGTGGTGGATGCCCCCTCGTGAGCTCCTAACAGGCCCCAAGATGGGATCTCGTGGATCTGAAGGTTGCGGCGGTGGAATTAGGTTTTGGCTCCCTTTTGATCATACGGGGATACGTAGGTATATATAGGAGGAAGGAGTACGTCGGTGGAGCTCCGAGGGGCCCACGAGGTAGGGGACGCGCCTAGGGGGGCGCGCCCTCCACCGTCGTGACCTCCTCGAAAGCTTCTTGGAGTAGGGTCCAAGTCTCCTGGATCACGATCCCGAAGGTTTCATTCCGTTTGGACACCGTTTGATATTCTGTTTCTTCGAAATACTGAAAAAGGCAAAAAACAGCAATTCTGGGCTGGGCCTCCGGTTAATAGGTTAGTCCCAAAATTAATATAAAAGTGAAAAATAAAGCCCAATATAGTCCAAAACAGTAGATAAAGTAGCATGGAGCAATCAAAAATTATAGATATGTTGGAGACGTATCAAGCATCCCCAAGCTTAATTCCTGCTCGTCCTCGAGTACGTAAATGATAAGAAAGAATTTTTGATGTGGAGTGATACTTTGGCATAATTTCAATGTAAATCTTCTTAATTGTGATATGAATATTCAGATCTGAAAGATTCAAGACAAAAGTTCATATTGACACAAAAATAATAATACTTCAAGCATACTAATCAAAGCAATCATGTCTTCTCAAAATAACATGGCAAAAGAAAGTTCATCCCTACAAAATCATATAGTTAGGCTATGCTTCATTTTTGTCACACAAAGATGTTCCCAACTTCTATACCCCCGATGACAAGCCAACCAATTGTTTCATACTTAAATAATCTCAAACTTTTTCAACCTTCACGCAATACATGAGCGTGAGCCATGGATATAGCACTATGGGTGGAATAGAATATGATGATGGGGATTGTGTGGAGAAGACAAAAAAGGAGAAAGTCTCACATCAACGAGGCTAATCAATGAGCTATGGAGATGCCCATCGATTGATGTTAATGCAAGGAGTAGGGATTGCTATGCAACGGATGAACTACAGCTATGAATGCTCAACAAAAGAAAACTAGTGGGTGTGCATCCAACTTGCTTGCTCATGAAGACCTAGGGCATTTTGAGGAAGCCCATCGTAGGAATATACAAGCCAAGTTCTATAATGAAAAATTCCCACTAGTATGAACAAGACAACTTAAGAGACTCACTATATGAAAAACATGGTGCTACTTTGAAGCACAATATATGAGACTCACTACATGAAGAACAAGGTGCTACTTTGAAGCACAAGTGTGGAAAAAGAGATAGTAGCATTGCCCTTTATATATATATATATATATATATATATATATATATATATATATATATATATATATGGGCCTTTCTCTTTTTTTTGGCCTTTCTCTTTTTTTTTGGGCAATGCTCTAATGATGATCATCACACTTTCATTACAACATATGAATTACAACTCGATACTAGAACAAGATATGACTCTATATGAATGCCTCTCGCGGTGTACCGGGATGGTCCAATGAATCAAGAGTGACACGTATGAAAAATAATGCAAGGTGGATTTGCCACAAATACGATGTCAACTACAAGATCATGCAATGGCAATATGACAAAAGTAATGCATGTCACGATGATGATGGTGGAAGTTGCATGGCAATATATCTCGGAATGGCTATGGAAATGCCATGATAGGTAGGTATGGTGGCTGTTTTGAGGAAGATATAAAGAGGTTTATGTGTGATAGAGCGTATCATATCACGGGGTTTGGATGCACCGGCGAAGTTTGCACCAGCTCTCAAGGTGAGAAAGGGCAATGCACGGTACCGAAGAGGCTAGCAAAGGTGGAAAGATGAGAGTGTGTATAATCCATGGACTCAACATTAGTCAAAAAAAACTCATGCACTTATTGCAAAAATTTAGAAGTCATCAAAAATCAAGTACTACGCGCATGCTCCTATGGGGATAGATTGGTAGGAAAAGACCATCGCTCGTCCCTGACCGCCACTCATAAGGATGCACAAGCCAGGTACACTTCATGTTTCAAATTTGTTACATAACTTTAACTATACGTGCATGCTAGGGACTTGCAAACTTCAACACAAGTATTTATCAAATTCATAATCACCCAACTAGAACGACTTTGATATTATTACCTCCACATCTCAAAACAATTATCAAGCATCAAACTTATCTTAGTATTCAACGCACTCAAAAGAAAGTTTCACATATCTTGAATACCAAGTATATTAACATTAAGCAAATTACCATGCTATTAACGACTCTCAAAATAATCTAAGTGAAGCATGAGAGATCAAGTTTCTTTAAAACAAGTCCACCACCGTGCTCAAAAAGATCTAAGTGAAGCACTAGAGCAAAAAATATCGCGCTCAAAAAGATATAAGTGAAGCACTATGAGCAAACTATCAAGCTCAAAAGATATAAGTGAAGAACATAGAGTATTCTAACAAATTTAAATTCATGTATGGCTCTCTAAAAAGGTGTGTACAGCAAAGATGATTGTGGTAAACTAACAAGCAAAGACACAAATAATACAAGACGCTCCAAGCAAAACACATATCATGTTGGTGAATAAAAATATAGCTCCAAGTAAATTACCGATGGAAGTGGATTTAAAGAGGGATGCCTTCAGGGCATCCCCAAGCTTTGACTTTTGGTGTCCTTGGATTATCTTGGGGGTGCCATGGGCATCCCCAAGCTTAGGCTCTTGCCACTCCTTGTTCCATAATACATCAAAAGAATTCACCCAAAACTTGAAAACTTCACAACACAAAACTCAACGGAAATCTCGTGAGCTCCGTTAGAGAAAGAAAACAAAAGACTACTTCAAGGTACTGTAATGAACTCATTCTTTATTTATACTGGTGTTAAACCTACTGTATTCCAACTTCTCTATGGTTTATAAACTAATTTACTAGCCATAGATTCATCAAAATAGGCAAACAACACACGAAAAACAGAATCTGTCAAAAACAGAACAGTCTGTAGTAATCTGTACCTAACGCAAACTTCTGGAACTCTAAAAATTCTACAAAAATAGTCCTGGAAAATTTGTTTATTGATCATCAGCAAAAAGAATCAACGCAAAAGCACTCTCCAGTAAAAAATGGCAGCTAATTTCATGAGCGCTAAAGTTTCTGTTTTTCAGCAGAATCAAATCAACTATCATCGTAGGTTATCCTATAGGTCCTACTTGGCACAAACACTTATTAAAACATAAAACCACATCCAAACAGAAGGTATATGGATTATTTATTCCTAAACTGAAGCAAAAACAAAAAACACGAAATAAAATTGGGTTGCCTCCCAACAAGCGCTATCGTTTAACGCCCCTAGCTAGGCATTGATAATTTTAATGATGCTCACATGAAAGACAAGAATTGAAGCGCAAAGAGAGCATCATGAAACACATGACAAAACACAACTAAGTCTAACATACTTCCTATGCATAGGTATATTATAATAAAACAACTTTGCAAGGCAAGCAAAAACTAGCATATGCAAGGAAGAACAAAGAGATGATAGCAATCTCAACATGACGAGAGGTAATTTAGTAACATGAAAATTTCTACGACCATATTTTCCTCTCTCATAATAATTACATGTAGGATCGTAAGCAAATTCAACAAAATAGCTATCATATAACATATTCTCAACACGATCCACATGCATGTAAAGTTAACACTCTTCCAAAATAGTGGGATTAACATTAACTAAAGCCATGACCTCTCCAAACTCACCTTTATAAAAAATACCATAAGATTGAACATTCTCCAAATATGTGGGATCTAAAGTTGACACTCTTCCAAACCCACTTTCAATATTATTGCAAAGACTATTACCAATCTCATATTCATCATGGGGCTTAAATAAATTTTTAAGATCATAAGAAGAATCACCCCAATCATGATCATTGCAACAAGTAGTAGACATAGCAAAACTAGCATCCCCAAGCTTAGGGTTTTGCATATTATTAGCATAATTGACATCAAGAGAATTTATAGTAAAGTCATTGCAATCATGCTTTTCATCGAAGGAACTGCCAAGTATGGGTGCAATAGCAACGATCTCATGTTTAACATAAGGAACTATAGCAAATTCATCTTCATAAATATTGGCATCATGGCCACAAGAATAGCAAGCATCATGTTTATCAAGGGATATTTTAATCAAATCATCGGAATCATCATTATCTATAGTTTCATGCATATCATTATTTTCTTTCAAAGCAACGGTCATTCTTTCAATAAACTCTTGGACATAGACATTATGAGCAAGGTTTTCATTGCAATATTTAAGTATGACGAAATTTTCAGATTTGTTGAGAGTAAAATCATACTTTTCAATCAAAGAAGCAACTTCATGAGCACCCTTAAAAACGACAAATTCTTCAATTTGTTCGATATCATAGTAACTATAAACACCCTTTGCATAAGAAGATAACATTTCATTATCATTGAACTCACATAGGTAGGGAAGGTGTTTTTTAGGGTTCTTAGAGCAACAAGTAAAATCACACATTTCACAAAGATTCAAAGCATAGCATAGCAAACTATTTATATGATACCGTAAGAGTCTCCCCTTTTCAGACAAACAATGACCCACAAAATAAGCATGCTCATCTAAAGATTTCCCATCAACTAGGCTAGTTGGGGTTTCAGCACGAGCACATAAGGATCGAAGATGATCCAAGTAGAACACTTTAAGTGGATCCATATCAATAGATTTTTCAGCAAGGGAAGATGCAAGCATATAGAAGGCACAAGGAAACACAAACAAAGATACATACGGGAAGAAGGCAAACGGGAAAGAGAGGAGGAGATTGGGAAAGAGAGGGCGAATAAAATGGCAAGGGTGAAGTGGGGGCGAGGAAAATGAGAGGCAAATGGAAAATAATGTAATGCGAGAGATAGGGATTGTGATGGGTACTTGGTATGTTGACTTTTGCGTAAGCCTCCCCGGCAACGGCGCCAGAAATTCTTTTTGCTACATCTCGAGCTTGCGTTGGTTTTTCCCCGAAGAGGAGAGGATGATGCAGCACAGTAGCGTAACTATTTCCCTCAGTTTTTGAGAACCAAGGTATCAATCCAGTAGGAGGTCACGCGCAAGTCCCTCGTACCTGCACAACACGATAGCAACTCGCAACCAACGCTTAGGGGTTGTCAATCCCTTCACGGTCACTTACGAGTGTGAGATCTGATAGAGATAATATTTCTGGTATTTTTGATAGATAGATGCAAAGTAAAAAGTAAAGGCAAAGTAAAAACAAAGCAAGTAAATAAAGTGATATAGATTGATATGATGAGAATAGACCCGGGGGCCATAGGTTTCACTAGTGGCTTCTCTCAAGAGCATAAGTATTCAACGGTGGGTGAACAAATTATTGTTGAGCAATTGACAGAATTGAGCATAGTTATGAGTATATCTAGGCAATGATCATGTATATAGGCATCACGTCTGGAACAAGTAGATCGAAACGATTCTGCATCTACTACTATTACTCCACTCATCGACCGCTATCCAGCATGCATCTAGAGTATTAAGTTAAAAACAGAGTAACGCTTTAAGCAAGATGACATGATGTAGAGGGATAAATTCATGCAATATGATATAAAAAACCATATTGTTATCCTCGATGGCAACAATACAATACGTGCCTTGCAACTCTTTCTGTCACTGAGTAAGGACACCGCAAGATTGAACCCAAAGCCATGCACTTCTCTCATTGCAAGAACTACCAATCTAGTTGGCCAAACCAAACGGATAATTCGAAGAGACTTGCAAAGATAACTCAATCATACATAAAAGAATTCAGAGAAGAATCAAATATTTTCCATAGATAATACTAGATCATAAACCCACAATTCATCAGTCTCAACAAACACACCACAAAAAGAAGATTACATCGAATAGATCTCCACAAGAGAGGGGGAGAATATTGTATTGAGATCCATAAAGAGAGAAGAAGCCATCTAGCTACTAGCTATGGACCCGAAGGTCTGAAGTAAAGTACTCACACTTCATCGGAGGGGCTATGGTGATGATGTAGAAGCCCTCCGTGGTGGATGCCCCCTCCGGCGGAGCTCCGGAACAGGCCCCAAGATGGGATCTCGTGGATACAGAAGGTTGCAGCGGTGGAATTAGGTTTTTGGCTCCCCTTTTGATCATACGGGGATACGTAGGTATATATAGGAGGAAGGAGTACGTCGGTGGAGCTCCGAGGGGCCCACGAGGTAGGGGGCCGCGCCCAGGGGGTGCGCCCTCCACCCTCGTGACCTCCTCGGAAGCTTCTTGGAGTAGGGTCCAAGTCTCCTGGATCACGTTTGGTTGGAAAATCACGATCCCGAAGGTTTCATTCCGTTTGGACTCCGTTTGATATTTTGTTTCTTCGAAATACTGAAAAGGCAAAAAAACAACAATTCTGGCTGGGCCTCCGGTTAATAGGTTAGTCCCAAAAGTAATATAAAAGTGAAAAATAAAGCCCAATATAGTCCAAAACAGTAGATAAAGTAGCATGGAGCAATCAAAAATTATAGATACGTTGGAGACGTATCAGTACGCAAGCAAGTGCCTCTATATTACAAGTCCAAAAATATGGTTCCTCCTAACGGTTGGACATCTAGGGCTCACACCATTGTCATTAAACGAGGCCCACTTGCTTTATCAGCCCTGCCGGGCTGCAAATCTTTCAAGACGAGGAGAGTTTCTTTCGGTTTGCCCGGAAATGGGTTGTACATTTTTAAAACACATCAAACCAGGAATTAGTTTCATTTTTTTATTACAAGATTTTAAATTCCATTAATTTTTATGTGTGGACAATTATTTGGATTTTATATTTATATAAATTATTTTTCAAAATAGTTTGAATGTGAATCGATATTTCGGGATTAAAAACAGTTGACCGCACCGAAATATGCAAAATTTTGTATACTTTTTAACTGTGGCCACAATATGGGGTGTAATTCTAACAAAAATAAGATGGGCTCCAAAAATATTCTTAAGAATTAGCAAATGGGTTGTACATTATTAGAAATAATGGCAGATGGGATGTATATTGTTTTCCACATATTTGAGGCTGACTTGTGTGCCTACTACAGGTTGACGTGTATGCTTTCCTAAAAAAGGTTGACGCACACGCAACGCCGTGTCAACTTAGTCAACACACGAGAGCAGTGACTGTTGGATGTCCATCCAGGCTGTCGTGCTTCTTCAATCTCTGCTCTTCCTGCTCCAGCCGCTCAAACAAGCGCCGGCGGGACTGCCTGCTCCCTTCTCCCACGGCCGGCTATGTTGCCGCGCAGGCCTCACCGCCCCACCGTACTCCCATCACTGGCCTAGCCATCCCTCTACCCACCCACACCTGTTGTTATTCTCCGGGGACGGCAGACGAACCAGTAAACCCTCATACTCCCCTCCGCGTGGAAAACAATTGCCGAGTCTTCCCTGGCTCCATGTCGTTCCCTTCCTAGGCCTCGTCGTCGTCCATCGCCCTGGTGCTCTCGGCACGGCCTGGTCAACATGGTTAATGAGCGACATCCATCGGAAGTGGACTGTACATGGAGAGGCTAACAGCTAGGACCCACCGGACGTGCCTCTTTATTTTGCGAAAAAAACATTCCCCCCGCTGACAGGTCGGACCCACCAGCTATATCTTCGCACACAAGGAAGTGCCTCCTTATTACGCACAGAAAAATGAATACCCCCTGCTAGCTGGGACACACCATAGTGGGAGGCTTACTTGTGGTCCTACTAAGTTGACGGGGACAAAGGGCTTTGTCAACTTAGTCAATATGAACGATTCTAGCTCCAATGACCATATGATGTCCGTCCAACGGCCATAGTGCTTCTTCAACCTCTGGTCTTCTTGCTCTAGCCGCCCAAAGCAGCGCCGGTCGTGCCGCCTACTCCTGCCTCCCATGCCCGGCTGTGCTGCCGCGGAGGCCTCACCGCCCCCTACTACTCCCACCGCTGGCCAGGTCATCCCCCCACTCACCCACACCCCTTGTTATTCTGCGGCGACGGCAACCTCACACCACAGCCGAACCATTGAACCCTCGTACTCCTCTCCGCGTGGGCATCCACTACCGCGTCTTCCCCAGCTCCACGTCGTCCCCTTCCTAGGCCTCGCCGTCGTCCACCGCCGTGGTGCTCTCGGAGCGGCGTGGTCAACAACCGACTTCCATCGGAAGAGTACTGTACGTGGAAAGGCTGACAGTTGGGTTCACAGCAGCCGCAAGGAAGTGCCTCCTTATTACGCGCAAAATAATTATTCCTCCACCTGACAGTAGGGACCCATCGGACGGGCCGCCGTATTTCATGAAAAAATGTTTCCCCCCTGACTGCTGGGACCCGCCGGACGGGCCACCGTATTTCGCGAAAAAACGTTCCCCCTGCTGTCAGCTCAGACCCACCGAAAGTGCCTCCTTATTATGCACAAAAAAATGAATACTCCCCGTGCTAGCTGGGACCCACCATTGTGGGAGGCTGACTTGTGGGCCTACTAAGTTGACGGGGATGGAGGGCTTTGTCAACTTAGTCAATATGAATGATTCTAGCTCCAGTGACCGTACGATGTCCATCCAACTACCGTAGTGCTTCTTCAACCTCTAGTCTTCTTGCTCCAGCCGCCCAAAGCAGCGCC
The DNA here is from genome assembly GCA_021437245.1 of Aegilops speltoides. Taxonomy (NCBI): domain Eukaryota; kingdom Viridiplantae; phylum Streptophyta; class Magnoliopsida; order Poales; family Poaceae; genus Aegilops; species Aegilops speltoides. The sequence goes on from CM038147.1 coordinate 68,406,454, forward strand.
GGTCATGCCGCATGCTCCTGCCTTCCATGGCCGGTTGTGCTGCCGCGGAGGCCTCACCGCCCCCTACTATTCCCACCGCTGGCCAGGCCCTATGGCGATGGCAGCCTCACACCCCAGCCGAACCAATGAACCCTCGTACTCCTCTTCGCGCGGGCTTCCACTGCCGCATCTTCCCTGGCTCTACGTCGTCCCCTTCCTAGGCCTCACCGTCGTCCATCGCCCTGGTGCTCTCGGCGCAGCGTGGTCAACGTGGTCAAGGAACGACTTCCATTGGAAGAGTACTGTACGTGGAGAGGTTGACAGCTGGGTCCACGGTGGCTGCAAAGAAGTGCCTCCTTATTACGTGCAAAATAATTATTCCTCCACCTGAGAGCAGGGACCCACCGGACGGGCCACTGTATTTCCTGAAAAAGACGTTTCCCCCCTGACTGCTGGGACCCACCAGCTACATCTTCGCACGGAAGTGCGTCCGGGCAAAAAAAGATTCGCCCCCCTGACTACTGGGACCCACCAGCTACATCTTTGCACGCAAGGAAGTGCCTGATTGTCAGGACCCACCTGGTCTAAGCGTATGTAGCGTTGTCATTCTGGTCGCGAATGTGTACATACATACTGGTCGATGTAGACGCACACATGTTGTAGTAGAGGCGCGCACGTAGCATGTACACGTACGTACAACGGCCAGGGTGCAAGAAATTAAATACGGCCACGTACGTACATACGGGCGGGGTCTCAAACGCCAACTCACACATTTGTACAGCCAAGGCTCATGTACATGGCTGGGTCGGAACGAAGAAACTGCGTCGTCGTCGTGTTCTTGGGGAGGCAACGAAATGTGTCGCGTTCATTGGGAGGCAACGGAACACGTGGGAGCCAACCAGCTTGGACGAAACGGCCGATGGAAACGAGGCCTGGCGTACCGCAAAATGGAGGAAACGACCTTGTGTTCGACCGGCCATGTTCGAAACGGGATCTTGTTCATCGGGAGGGGTGTGGCGTAGTGCAAAACGGAGGAAACAGACTTGTGTTGGACCTCCTATGGTTGAAACGGGTCCCTGTTGATCAGGAGGGGTGTGGCGTACCGCAAAACGGAGGAATGGACTTGTGTTGGAGTGCTATGGTCGAAAAGGGGGTCCTGTTCATTGGGAGGGGTGTGGCGTACCGCAAAACGGGACTCCACGGGATACTCTTCATCTCCACCATCGACCTCCTCCAGCCTCCATGGGCTACTGTTCATCCACCATTGACCTCCTCCAGCCTCCACCGCGACTGTTCATCCACGGCCTCTTGTTCATCCAGCCTCCACCGCGCGCTACTCCACCGGCTACTGTTCAACCAGCCCTCTCCACGTGCTCCTGTTCAACCACCCCTCCATCGGCTACTGTTCAACCAGCCCTCCACCGGCTACTGTTCAACCAGCTCTCCACCGGCTATTGTTCAACCTTCCCTCCACGGGGTCCTGTTCATCCAGCCCTCCACGGGGTCCTGTTCATCCATGCCCAACCAGCTCGATCAATCGGGGTCCTGTTCATCCAGCGGCAACGCCATGGGGGTCATGTTCATCCAAACCCCCCAACAATGCTCACTGTTCATCCAGAGGCAGCATCGATCGGCTTCAGTTAGCAACAGTAGTGAAGGAATCGCTCGATCGGGTTCAGTTAACAGCCATCGATCGATCGCTCGGGTTCAGTAACGCATAGCCTGCAGTGCAATCGCTCGTGCTCAGTAGGCGAACGCCTCGCTCGGGTTCAGTTAGAGCCCAATGCCTCACACCTACGCGCGTGCGTGTACGAGAGAAACGCGCAAACCTCTGTGCATCGCTTCGCCTGACCACCCACCGTAACCGGGAACACCCCGATATTTTCCTTGCCCTTGCTTCTACCACGGTTTTTTCCATCATGGACGGCCCAAAGAATGTCATGCAGCTGCATCTCTGGCCCACCCAGGACGAAAAGCCCATTTTCTGTCATGATGTTTTGTCATAGAAGTAGGAGCCCACCACATCTATGATGATACCGGGTTTTGTTACAATTATCATCATAGAAGTGTCATAAGTATGACAGAAAAAAATCATTCGGCCCAAAATGTCACGGATGTGTCTTTTTTGTAGTGAACCCCTGAAATTTCTCTATTCTCCTACATGCCCAAATTAAAACAGTTAGTAATTAGACAAAACCAAAAATAATGAAACATAGAATGCAAATTTTTAAATCCCCTAGTGTAAGTTCTTTCTCATCTCAAGACTTGGTTTCCGAGGTTTCCCACAGTTTGTATATCTATGGCCTTGTAGACCACAATTGCTGCATGTAATTGTTCCCATCCTGCTTGTGTCCTTTGGTGCAGGCACCTCAAATTGGCCCTTCCTCCTAGCTGCCTGTTTCTTGCCTACTTTTTGTTTGAACACTGGGGGCTCAATATCGTAGGTATGGGTGTCGGGCCAGAATTCAGGACCAGAGACAGGGTACACAATGTCTTTGTATGCTTTAGTATATAGTGGTTTTTTGAAATATTCATGGACAAAGTCCTTTGGGTGCATATGCAGCTTGCTCATTGCTGCTATTGCATGATTGCATGTCACACATGTCATGTCCCACCTCCTGCAGTCACATGATTTAGTAGCTATGTTCACACAGTATTGTTTCTTACCACTTGACACTTGCCAAATGTTAGGACTAGCCCTATGTGCCTCGCAAAATTTGGCATACTTTTTATTCTCCTCCAGTTTCTCTGAATAGTTGGGTGTGATCATCCACCTTCTGGTCTCTGTCTTTTCCCTAGTCTTTTCCTTTTGATCATCTGCTTAGTCCTAATTCCTTCAAACATTGTCCTAATTGGTTTGTCCCTAACATCAAGGATCATTTTGTTGAAAACCTCACTCAGGTTGTTCACAACAAGATAAGTTTTGCAATTATAATCCATTGCAGACCTACAGCATGTCTCCTTAGGAATTTTCTTAAGCCACTTCTAGGCATCCTCACACTCTACTTTTATCTCTACCATCGCTAATTCATGGACATATTTGGTGAATGAGTAGCTAGCCTGATCTACTAGCTTCTTTAGTTCTTGTCCTCTGAAGTCAGCTGACTAAAAATTTTCATATATATATATATATCTGTGTGTGTGTGTGTGTGTGTGTGTGTGTGTGTGTGTGTGTGTGTGTGTGTGTGTGTGTGTGTGTGTGTGCCTAAGGCAGTATCTCTGAGGGGAATTAGGGAACATTTCATTTATAGCCTTAAGAAGACCCTATTTATAAATTTATAACCATGGTCATGAACAAAAAGAAAATAAGCCACTACTAGCAATATTTCTGAACTACTAGCAGAGATAGGGTGCATACCTTTTGCATGTCAGAAATAATGGTGTAGGTTCCAAATTTGATTCCACTTCCAATGCAGCATCTTAGCTGGGTTAGGAATCATGTCCAACTATCAGAATCATCCTTGTCAATCACACCAAAGGCTATGGGGTAGATTTTGTTGTTGCCATCTCTTCTTGTGGCTGCAAGAATTTGTTGTCCAGTGGTTAGCTTGATGAAGCAACCATCAAGCCCTACATCTACACCCAAATTAGCTACCATAATTTTCTAAACAAGATATTTTGAAGAAAATACAGTTGTAAAATTACCTATAAAGGGCCTGCAACCATTAAGAAATCCTCGCTTTGATGCATGCAAGCAGTAGAACATGTACTTAAATCTAGGAGTTGGTGCAGGGTTTTCTGGGTCCACAAATGTTGTAACTATACACATGCTACCAGGGTTTGTATCAAACTGCTTTTAGGTAGTCCCTCAGTCTATAGTACTACTCCTTCTGGTCACCTTGCACAACCTTAATAGCCTTCCTCCTTGCCCTATAGGCCACACTCATTCATACATCTACTGAAAACTTGACTTTGCTGTTTTTAATAAGTGCATCCATAGGTGCTCTAGGATCTGCTCTAAGAGAACGCTCAACTGCTTTAGAAAGGCACTTAGTAGTAACCATTGTGTTCTCTGCTGATGATGGACAAGTGTGCTCCATGTTACACTTCTTAACGCAAAAAGTTCTTTCATGAGCTATCCTGGAGGCACACATGTAAAAGTCACATACATGCTCTCTCTATGAACACCAAACAATAATTCTTGTTGGGGAGTTCCGTGGTAGTGAAAAGACCTCAAAGTTCTTATATGAAAATCCCTTAATGCTTCTCTGAACTGCTAAATAGTCTCAAAACACAAGCTCTTGCACAACAGTAAATGTGAATCGGGAATTGAGGGATTAAACCATACCCTATCCTTCATCTTTTTCTTATTACTCTTTGGCTTCTTCAGGAGGTATGGTAGTTCAACTTCATCTTCTTCTTCCTCATCACTTATGCCTAAATCACCAGGAAAACAAAACTCATCTGCTTCCGGAAACCAATCTTCAAAGTGTTTATGCTCTACCTCATTGTGACATCTGCTAGCTAGACCAGGATTCTTCACATGTTTCACAACAACAGTTAATTCCAATGTTCTACCCTCTTCAGAGGCACACACTATTTCCATTTGAACGGCTTCAGCACTCCCATATGAATGAATTGAATCATCAGAACCAAATCCAGACACTTCAGTGTCTCCTTCAAAGTGGTTCAAATCCGCCTCTCTTTGAATCTTGCTTCTCTCAAGCTGAGCCTTTCTATCATTTATCTGATTCTGAAGCTCAGATTGTTGCACTACCTTTTTCACACTGCTGCTTGATAACCCACAAGTATATGGGATCAATTGTAGCCTCTTTCGATAAGTAAGAGTGTCGAACCCAACGAGGAGCTAAAGGTAGAACAAATACTCCCTCAAGTTCTATCGACCACCGATACAACTCTACGCACGCTTAATGTTCGCTTTACCTAAAACAAGTATGAAACTAGAAGTACTTTGTAGGTGTTGTTGGATAGGTTTGCAAGAATATAAAAAGCACGTAAATAAAAAGTAGGGGCTGTTTAGATGAAGACACAACTAAGTTAGTTTCAGTAGAGAGCTTTTTGTCACGAGAAAGTTATTTGTCCCTAGGCAGTTGATAACTAGACCGGTAATCACTATTGCAATTTTATTTGAGGGAGAGGCATAAGCTAACATACTTTCTCTTCTTGGATCATATGCACTTATGATTGGAACTCTAGCAAGCATCCGCAACTACTAAAGATCATTAACGTAAAACCCAACCATAGCATTAAAGCATCAAGTCATCTTTATCCCATACGTAACAACCCTCTTACTCGGGTTTATGCTTCTGTCACTCAAGCAACCCACTATAAGCAAATCATGAACATATTGCAACACCCTACAGCGGGAATCCCTCACGCTTGCGCGACATGGAGGGCATAATAGGACAACACCAATAATAAAACATGCAACTCAAACCAATCACGATCATCAATTAACCCATAGGACAAAACGGATCTACTCAAACATCATAAGATAGCCATACATCATTGGGAAATAATATATAGCGTTGAGCACCATGTTTAAGTAGAGATTACAACGGGTAAAAGAGAGGTTACCCTACGCTGCATAGAGGAGGGAAGAGTTGGTGATGAGGGCGATGAACTTGTTGGTGTAGATCGCGGTGATGATGATGGCCCCCGGCGGCTTTCCGGCGCCACCGAAAGCAAGGGGGAGAGAGCCCCCCTTCTTCTTCTTCTTCCTTGACCTCCTCCCTAGATGGGAGAATGGTTTCCCCTATGGTCCTTGGCTCCCATGGCGTGGGAGGCGAGAGCCCCGAGATTGGATCCGGCTCTCTGTCTCTCTCTGTTTCTGCGTTCCCGGATTCTGCCCCGGCACCGTTTCTTTTATATCTGGAGATCCGTAACTCCGGTTAGATTGAAACCTTCGCCCAGATATTTTGCCAAAAATTAGCTTTCTTGCGGCCAAAGAAGAGTGCAAACCGACTTACGAGGGGCCCACGAGGGTCAAGGGCGCGCCAAGATGGGGCAAAGCGCGCCTGCCTCGTGGCCACCTCTGCACCAAATCCCGCGTTGATTTTACTTCCCAAAAATCATAAATACTCCAAAAATAAGCTCCGTCCATTTTTATCCCGTTTGGACTCCGTTTGATATTGGGTTTCTGCGAAACATAAAACATGCACCAAACAGGAACTGGCACTGGGCATTGGATCAATATGTTAGTCCCAAAAATAGTATAAAAAGTTGCCAAAAGTATATGAAAGCTGAATAATATTGGCATGGAACAATCAAAAATTATAGATACGACGAAGACGTATCAGCATCCCCAAGCTTAATTCCTACTCGTCCTCGAGTAGGTAAATGATAAAAAAAGAATAATTTTTGATGTGGAATGCTACCTAGCATAATCTTGATCATATGTCTAATCATGGCATGAATATTAAGACACGAGTGATTCAAAGCAATAGTCTATCATTTGACATAAAAACAATAATACTTCGAGTGTACTAATAAAGCAATCATGTCTTTTCAAAACAACATGGCCCAAGAAAGTTATCCCTACAAAATCATATAGTCTGGCTATGCTCCATCTTCATCACACAAAATATTCAAATCATGCACAACCCCGATGACAAGCCAAGCAATTGTTTCATACTTTTGATGTTCTCAAACCTTTTCAACTTTCACACAATACATGAGCGTGAGCCATGGATATAGCACTATAGGTGGAATAGAGTATGATGGTGGAGGTTGTGTGGAGAAGACAAAAAGGGAGAAAGTCTCACATCAACGCGGCTAATCAACGGTCTATGGAGATGCCCATCAATTGATGTCAATGTGAGGTGTAGGGATTGCCATGCAACGGATGCACTAGAGCTATAAGTGTATGAAAGCTCAAACTGGAAACTAAGTGGGTGTGCATACAACTTGCTTGCTCATGAAGACCTCGAGCATTTGAGGAAGCCCATCATCGGAATATACAAGCCAAGTTCTATAATGAAAACTCCCACTTGTATATGAAAGTGATAACTCGAGACACTCTCTATATGAATAACATGGTGCTATTTTGAAGCACAAGTGTGGTAAAAGGATAGTAACATTGCCCCTTCTCTCTTTTTCTCTCATTTTTTTGGTGGGCTTCTTTGGCCTCTTTTTTTTATTTGGGCTTCTTTGGCCTCTTTTATTTTTCATAAAGTCTGGAGTCTCATCCCGACTTGTGGGGGAATCATAGTCTCCATCCTCCTTTCCCTCACTGGGGCAATGCTCTAATAATGATGATCATCACACTTTTATTTACCTACAACTCAATATTACAACTCGATATCTAGAACAAAGATATGACCCTATATGAATGCCTCCGGCGGTGTACCGGGATGCAATGATCTAGCATAGCAATGACATCAAAAAATGGACAAGCCATGAAAACATCATGCTAGCTATCTTACGATCATGCAAAGCAATATGACAATGAATGCTCAAGTCATGTATATGATGATGATGGAAGTTGCATGGCAATATATCTCAGAATGGCTATGGAAATGCCATGATAGGTAGGTATGGTGGCTGTTTTGAGGAAGATATATGGAGGCTTATGTGTGACAGAGCGTATCATATCATGGGGTTTGGATGCACCGGCGAAGTTTGCACCAACTCTCGAGGTGAGAAAGGGCAATGCACGGTACCGAAGAGGCTAGCAATGATGGAAGGGTGAGAGTTCGTATAATCCATGGACTCAACATTAGTCATAAAGAACTCACATACTTATTGCAAAAATTTATTAGCCATCAAAACAAAGTACTACGCGCATGCTCCTAGGGGGATAGATTGGTAGGAAAAGACCATCGCTCGTCCCCGACCGCCACTCATAAGGAAGACAATCAATAAATAAATCATGCTCCGACATCATCACATAACGGTTCACCGTAAGTGCATGCTACGGGAATCACAAACCTCAACACAAGTATTTCTACTAATCCATAGTCACCCATTAGCATGACTCTAATATCACCACCTTTATATCGCAAAACTATTGCAAGGAATCAAACATATCATATTCAGTGATCTACAAGTTTTATGTAGGATTTTATGACTAACCATGTGAATGACCAATTCCTGTCATCTCTCTAAATAAATATAAGTGAATCAAGAGAGTTTAATTCTTTCTACAAAAGATATGCCCATGCTCTAACAATTATAAGTGAAGGAAAAGAGCATTCTACAAATGGCGGTTTTCTATGTGAAGAGAGACAGGCAATCCAAACTTCAAATGATATAAGTGAAGCACATGAAGCGTTCTATAAAGCCGTACTCAAAAGATTTAAGTGAATTGCAATGAGAATTCTATAAATCAACCAAGGCCTATCTCATACCATCATGGTGCATAAAATAAAAGTGAAAGCTAAATGCAAAAGATGCTCCAAGACTTGCACATATCGCATGAACGAAACGAATCCGAAAACATACCGATACTTGTTGAAGAAAGAGGGGATGCCTTCCGGGGCATCCCCAAGCTTAGACGCTTGAGTATCCTTGAATATTTACTTGGGGTGCCTTGGGCATACCCAAGCTTGATCTCTTGCCTCTCTTCCTTTTCCTCATATCGAGACCTACACGATCAAACACATATCCACACAAAACTTCAACAGAAAACTCGGTAAGATCCGTTAGTATAATAAAGCAAATCACTACTCTAAGTACTGTTGCAAACCAATTCATATTTTGTTTTTGCATTATATCTACTCTAATATAACTTTTCCATGGCTTAATCCACTAATAGAAATTGATAGTTTCATCAAAACAAGCAAACTATGCATCAAAAACAGAATCTGTCTTAAACAGGACAGTCTGTAGTAATCTGAACATCACCATACTTCTGGTACCCCAAACATTCTACCAAAATTAGGAAAAATAAGCAATTTGTATAGCAATACAGTGCAAAAAGAATCAGAACCATTTGACGTTCCAGTAAAAAATGTAAAATCGCGCACTACAGCCAAAGTTTCTGTCCCGCACCGTACAAACCAACAAGCAATCTAAACATCCTAAAGGCAAACCTTGGCACATTATTTTTATAATACAATGGTATTGTACAAGGGGATAAGTTTCTGTAATTAAGATTCACAAAGTTTCCATGAGCATGAACAAAGTTCAAGGAGCTCTCCCACTTCAACAATGCTTGTCTCTCTCACTTTCACTTTCATTTTTGAAAAGATTTGGGTTCCCCTCTTTATTTTTTGTTTTCAGACTATAAAAAACACTCAACAGAAATAAATGACTCTCTAAAACTTCCGGGTTGTCTCCCTGGCAGCGCTTTCTTTAAATCCATTAAGCTAGGCATATAGTGCTCAAGTAATGGATCCACCCGGATCCCAAGGTATATCAAAGCCAATTTTAATTAACAATGATTTGTAATTTAGTAGTGAGCACAAAGTAATAATATATATCATGCAACAACGAAGGCTAACTATCTTCCTATGTATCGGCATGTCATAAAAGAACTGTAAGTGCATCTAGTGCCACCCCTAGTTGGTTTTGGAGTATTGACGACAAACCTGGTTGAGGGACTAATGTGTTTGTGAGAATTGCAGGATAACACAGGTAGTAGTCCCTCCTTGATTCGTTTACCTACCGGAGATGACCCCTTAAAATGTATGAAAACATTGAAGACAATGGTGGTCTGTGAAGATATTTACATTGAAGACTATGACTCGAGAAGACATTGAGTGAAGACTATAGAGCGCTAAGACTTAGTTGTTTCGTTGTTTCCTTTTCTTCTTTATTGAGTCATAGAACCACTGCACTGTTAAGTGGGGTCCAAGTGAACAAAGTCAGAGTGACTGAAGTGATGCTCAAACCAAATCCTATGTCTTCGAGCGAAGACAATGAAATCAAATCTTATCCTGTGTCGGATAAGTCAGCTTTACTTGTAGCCCAAGTCAAGCTGCCACGTGTGTTTGAAATCTGACCGTTGCGACACGTGTCAGTTCCTTAGTGACCCAGGGTCATTTCGGACAAATCCGGTCAGGTTGCCCAGTGGCTATAAATAGCCCACCCCTTACAGCATAAATTGGTGGCTGCTCAGAGTTAGTACACAGCTTTTGTCGTTTGAGAGCAACCCACTGCCGAAGCTTTCTAGGGAGAATCCTTGTGAGGACAAAGCCCAAACCACCCAGAGCCCAAAGAGTGTTTGGCATCACTGAAGTCTTTCTGTCCGCGTGATCTGAAGACTTGTTACACTTGAGGACTGTGAATCCTCCAGCCGGTTAGGCGTCGCGTTCTGAGCATCCAAGAGCCATTGTGGATTGCCGGTGAACGAAGTCTATGAAGGTTCGGAAGTCTACCTTGAAGACTTACCAGAGTGATTGGGCGGGGACTAAGTGTCCTTAGCTCAAGGGGAATAAGGTGAAGACGTGGTCTTCTGAGTTGAATCTCAGCCTCCCTAACAGACGTCAGGTTGTCACAAAGAATCGAACTGGTCGAACAAATCCTCGCCCTTCAAGCCTTTGGTTCTATCTTTTACCTCTCTTTACTTACAGTTTGTCTTCATGAAGTCATTGCCTTCTTGCATTATCTGTTTGACTTCACTGTGTGACTATCTGTTCTGATTGGCTTCATACTATCTTCCATCCTGATCTTTACTACCTAGCTGCTATTAGTCTTCGTGATTTCACTCCATTGAATTCTTGACTATGGCTTGTCTAGTGTAGTCTACCTTCCGCTGCATTCGAATAGTGTTGTTTGTATTGTTTGTCTTCGAAACTCCCATGTTTTGAAGACTTCCATAAAAGTCGCCTATTCACCCCCCCCCCCCTCTTGTCAATAACTAGCCCTTTGAAGAACAATTCATGCACACCAAGTAAAGGCCAACGCATAGTATAAGCGGTTTCTTGCAATTTTATCATATTGGAAACATAGAGAGGTGGAGATATAGTTCATCTCTCATAATAATTGCAAGTAGGAGTAGCAAGCACATGCATATTATATCTATCAAAATCATCATGTGTAGTAGTAAAATGCAACCCATCAATATAATCCTTAATAAGCACAAACTTCTCCGATATAGTGTAGTTTGGAGAATTCAAAAGGATAATAGGACTATCATGCGTGGGAGCAATAGAAACAATTTCATGTTTAACATAAGGAACTATAGCAAGTTCATCTCCATAAGCATAATTCATATTGGCATCTTGGCCACAAGCATAGCAAGCATCATCAAAAAGGGATATTTCAAAAGAATCAACAGGATCATAACAATCATCATAGCAATCATCCTTCGGTAAGCACGAAGGGGAATTAAACAATGTATGAGTTGAAGAGTTACTCTCATTAGAAGGTGGGCACGGGTAGCTAATCCGCTCTTCCTCCTTTTGTTCTTCGCTCTCCTCATCATCTTTTCCATCCAATGAGCTCACAGTTTCATCAATTCCTTCTTCCATAGACTCCTACACAATATTAGTCTTTTCTTGGACAGCAGAGGAGTCCTCAATATATGGTTTAACATAGGCATTAGAAGCATAATTATCATAACAATATTTAAATATGGCAAAAAAATTAGATTTGTAGAGAGTAGCATCATACTTTTCAATCAAAGAAGAAATTTCATAAGCACCCTTAAAAGCAACAAATTCTTCAATTTGTTGAACATAATAGTAATTATAAACACCCTTAGCATACGAAGATATGATTCCATTATCACTAAACTCACATTGGTAGGGAAGGTGTTTCTTAGGGTTTTCAGAACAACAAGTAAAATCACATATTTCACATAAATTCCAAGCATAGCATTGCAAACGATGAATTTGATCCAGTAAAAGTTTCCCTTTTTCAGATAGACGATGTCGCACATAACAAGCATGCTCATCTAAAGATTTTCCCTCAACTAAGCTAGTTGGGGTTTAACCACGAGCACATAGGGATCGAAGATGATCCAAGTAAAAAGCTTCAGGAGTGTGATAGATTTTAAGTGGTTCTTCAACCATTGGTTCAGTAGGTACAACTAAATTTTTTGGTATTTTGTGTTTCCTACCCATAACTAAAGATAGAAAACCACTAAGAACAGCAAATAAAATAATTACTTAGTGATAAAGCAAACAAGCACACACGAGAATATTCACCCCACGCTATGACTCCCCGGCAACGGCGCCAGAAAAAGGTCCTGATAACCCACAAGTATAGGGGATCAATTGTAGCCTCTTTCGATAAGTAAGAGTGTCGAACCCAACGAGGAGCTAAAGGTAGAACAAATATTCCCTCAAGTTCTATCGACCACTGATACAACTCTGCGCACGCTTAACGCTCGCTTTACCTAAAACAAGTATGAAACTAGAAGTACTTTGTAGGTGTTGTTGGATAGGTGTGCAATAATATAAAAAGCACGTAAATAAAAAGTAGGGCCTGTTTAGATGAAAACACAACTAAGTTAGTTTTAGTAGAGAGCTTTTTGTCACGAGAAAATTATTTGTCCCTAGGCAATCGATAACTAGACCAGTAATCACTATTGCAATTTTATTTGAGGCAGAGGCATAAGCTAACATACTTTCTCTTCTTGGACCATATGCACTTATGATTGAAACTCTAGCAAGCATCTGCAACTACTAAAGATCACTAAGGTAAAACCCAACCATAGCATTAAAGCATCAAGTCCTCTTTATCCCATACGCAACAACCCTCTTGCTCGGGTTTATGCTTCTGTCACTCAAGCAACCCACTATAAGGGAATCATGAACATATAGCAACACCCTACAGCAGGAATCCCTCACGCTTGCGCGACACGGAGGGCACAATAGGACAGCACCAATAATAAAACATGCAACTCAATCAATCACGATCATCAATTAACCCATAGGACAAAACGGATCTACTCAAGCATCATAAGATAGCCATACATCAGTGGGAAATAATATATAGCGTTGAGCACCATGTTTAGGTAGAGATTACAGTGGGTAAAAGAGAGGTTACACCGCTGCATAGAGGAGGGAAGAGTTGGTGATGAGGGCGGTGAAGTTCCTGGTGTAGATCGAAGTGATGATGATGCCCCCGGCGGCGTTCCGGCGCCACCGAAAGCAAGGGGGAGAGAGCCCCCTTCTTCTTCTTCTTCCTTGACCTCCTCCCTAGATGGGAGAAGGGTTTCCCCTTTGGTCCTTGGCTCCCATGGCGTAGGAGGGGCGAGAGTCCCCCCCCCCCCGAGATTGGATCTGTCTCTCTGTCTCTCTCTGTTTCTGCGTTCCCGGATTCTACCCTGGCACCGTTTCTTTTATATCCGGAGATCCGTAACTCCGATTGGATTGAAACCTTCGCCCAGATATTTTTCCAAAAATTAGCTTTCTTGCGGCCAAAGAAGAGCGTCAACCGCCTTACGAGGGGCCCACGAGGGTCAGGGGCGCGCCCAGTATGGGCAGGCGCGCCCCCTGCCTCGTGGCCACCTCGGGCACCGTCTCGCGTTTATTTTACTTCCCAAAAATCATAAATATTCCAAAAATAAGCTCTGTCCGTTTTTATCCCGTTTGGACTTCATTTGATATTGGGTTTCTGCGAAACATAAAACATGCAACAAACAGGAACTGGCACTGGGCACTGGATCAATATGTTAGTCCCAAAAATAGTATAAAAAGTTGACAAAAGTATATGAAAGTTGAATAATATTGGCATGGAACAATAAAAAAAATTAGATACGACGGAGACGTATCACTGCTCTCTTGAATGTTCATGTAATTCTCATTAGCATGTGTACTAGTTGCAGGTTGAACATCTCTCACAACCTTTATGTTCACAACCTTTACATGATGATAAACCTCCAACATTTCATGAACACTAGCTTCATTACCTAAATACTTTACTCTTTCAGATCCAATTTCCTCCTCCTTCACATAGTACATGTAATCACTCTCCCCATACCCTTCACTAGCAATGAGTGACTGTAGAGTAAGAAAAGAAATATCTCGCTCATATATATCCCTTTTCACAGGGTTTCTTCCTTTGAAATGAAACCATATGTCCCACTTCTGGTCAGCCAAACTGCATAAATAAGTGCTCATAAATTGAATTGAAATTAACACAACTACAAGTGCAATACAGTTTACTACACATGTTCAACAAACAGAAACAAACACATCTTATTGATTTGCCAGATTCAAGAAGCTAACCAAAGGCCTTTCAAGCAAAAGAAAACATGTTTAGTTAAGCAGATGATATTTCCATACCTGCAACCCATAGAACACCTAGGCGCCGGCCATGACTGGACGAGCGGTGCCTCCGGATGCTGCAAGCCTTCCTGCATCGCGTAACTAGTGCTCCCCAACAAATTATCGACTTCAGAGAAAGAGCCTACACCGTCCAAACTTGTACCACCAGCGCCGCCGCCAGCCATATCGCTGCCGCCCCTGTCCGGAATCACCGATTCCATGGCGGCCGCCGCCCAGGTCAAAGAGAGGGAGAGGAGGGAGAGAGTGAACTGCGAGAGGGGAATGGCTCAGATCTTGACCGCACCCGACCGACAGCCGTGTGATGACCGCAAACGCGCGGCGGTGCACGGTTGGCCACGGTGACAAGTGGTTAGTGGGACCAACCGGTCAGATTCGTGCTTAGAGTGGGCAAAGCGGGCGGTTGTCTGACATGGTAGTTTCTTTGCCACGGATTAGGGAAAAAAAGTGGTAGTTTTCGGCACAAAACCGTAAAGTGGTAGTTTCTGGCACGTTTCCATGAAATGTAGTAGTTTTTGGTTAAATACTCTCTTTTCTGCCTCCTTTCTCTTCGGTATCTCGTCTGTTTCCTGGTGTTTGCATTCCTAATTTTGATTCTTTGATTTATGGGCTGGATGTCGGCGATATGAGTCGAAGTTGTTCGGGTAATTCGCATCCAAGCTACTCGAGTGGGGTAACATGACACGTGTCTTGACGGCGCTGACGACTACCATAACACATGTCCAATCGCCAGCGACAGCTGAATTTGACCTAGCGGTACATTAAGGTTGGAAAAAAGATAGGCATAGGCGAGGCTATTTGCCATCGCCTAGTGCCTAGGCAACGCTTAAGCACCCAAGACGTGGCCTAGGTGGTCGTGTGGTTTCCACAGTCAAGGGCTTATCTCGAGTATTGTATGTGGATTGAAGCTTTTTCCCTTTCCCAATCACCTAAGCAAGAGAATTGCATGGTATATAGATTGTCCTGCAAAGGCCTTATTTGCAACTCTTGAGCAAGAACCATTTGACACACGGATCTTGAAGAACTAGAATTGACTGTAGGTTTCTCCATGTGAACCCTAGCTATGGCCATCTAACGAGTCGCTTCTGCCGGCAGTGTTTCTTTCTATTCGAAGACGACGACATCGAGATCGTCTTCGGTCAAACCCAACCTTTGCATCATGGCTCAACATCGCTCGCATCTCCATCCGAGCTTGAAGCTTTTCCATCCATGATGTTCCCTAGCCCGAAAGATTTAATCTACCGAACCCCTAAGCCCTCAACCTCATACTAGAAACAAGCCAAGATCGGATGAGCGTGATCTACAAGTGGAAAACCGGAGAGAGGGGATGAGATCCCTACGGTGGAGCTGGTCGCCGCCGAGAGGAACTGGAACCCTAGTGAGAGGAAATTTCTTAACTCGTATTGTGTGCGGCACCTGGACGAGGAAAATGGTCCATGATTTTTTTAGCTTTTTTAGGGGCAAAGAGTGAAAACAACGAATTTTTTTTTCCTTTTGAGAATGAGAAAACAACGATTAGGCATCATCCCCGCAAGCTCAAGCCCACCTAGTGCCGAAAGCTGATCACGGACACCTTGAAATACTCCGCCTTGGCGCCCGAGCGTAACCGTCCCAACCAACAGCCTTCGCTCCTCCTCTTCTCCCCGTCGCCGGAGCGCCAAGAAACCAAGAACCTCCTCTTCTCTGCAGCGGTCGAGCGCACGCGACCGATGGAGCAGTTCCATCACGGCCACCACGTGCGGCTGCGCAGCAGCGAGCTCGGCACGTACCTGCACGCCGACGAGGACGGACATGGCGTCTCCCTCCACCACCGCCGGGCGTCGATGAAGGCGACTTGGGCGGTGCACGTGTACCAGCCCCCCGAGGCGTTTGAGCCGTACCTGCTCCTCCACAGCGCCGCCTACGGCCGCTACCTCGCCGCCACGGACGAGCCGGCGCCGCAGGGCCACCGCGGGCACTGCGTCGAGCAGCGCAACTACGACCATCCGGAGGTGGATTCACAGGGAATGATTTGGCTGGCCGTCCTGACGGCATCCGGAGACAAAGTCTTCCTCCGCAACTTCAACGGCGGCTGCCTCCGCGCCAACGGGAGGTACCGCCCCTGGAACAACGGTGCCACCGTCGACGGCGTCGACGTCAACGGCAACCTCAGCACGATGATGCACTGGGTCGTGGAGGACATCCCCGCCAGGGAGATCATGCCTCTCCTTCCAAGCCCGGCTTGGGTGAGTCCCATCCCATGCCCGCTTCTTGATTCTTCCCGAATTGCGCGAATTGGGTTCTTGGAATTTGACCGCAAAGATTTGCTTGGGAGCGATTCTTGGCTCTGTTTCTTTGATTTCTCCAACTCTTGATCGCATTATCGAGTTCTTTGATCTGATTCTTGGTTCTTTTGCGACTCAACTGCAGCTTCACCTCCCCGCCGTCATATCGCCGTCGCGGATGATCGTGTACGTGTGGCTGGACGCCGACAGGGCCGTCATCAGCGAAGGCTCGTTCATGTTCAGTGGGAGGTCCGTGTTCCGCCTGAGGAGGGAGCTGGTCAGGTGGCTCGCCGACAACGACATCGCAATCGTGGACGCCACCGACCTCGTCATGTGCCTCCCCACCCGTGATGGCCGGCTTTTCCCACTCGTCGTCGACCTGCCCCGCAGCCTCCAGCCCCTCCACATCATCGTCGTCATCGTCGGGTCGCCTGGTGAGAGCCCCTCCATATCCTCAACTTCCTACTCTTCTCCTTTAGCAGGAAACTTGTCCGGATAGTTTGCAGTTCGTTACAGTCTGAAATTACAGCAGTCTGAAAAATGGTTTACTGAAACTCTTCATAGCATTTGCAGTAGTCTTCAACTTGTCCGGATAGTTTGCAGTCTGAAAAATAGTTTACTGAAACCGGTGTAGTCTGAAACTTTTGCTACTCTGTTTCAGTTAGGAGTTAAGACTTGGGAAATAGTCTGAAACTTTTGCTGTCCTGATCATAGACATCACTAAAAGTTCCTGATTTAAAGTCACTAACAGATATGGAAACTTTTGGTTTTGATGCTACTGTGCTTTGATTCAGATGATTCATCAGTTCTTCAATTTAATACTAGAAAACCCAAATCAGTTCAGTCTGCCTAATTCAGCTTCACAGAGAAGATAATGATTTCTGTTTTTTAGCCTACTGTAATTGTTTCGAGTAACGTGTGGACAAAATTCAGGTTCTGTCCCACAGCACATTGCATTGTTTTGAGGTTTTATATATCAGCTTCCTTTATGATCTTCTTATTTAGACTTGTTGCAGTACCTGTGACACATGACGTCTAACTGCTTAACTAATTTTCTGCTAATTCAGCTCATGCGGCGCTGCGGTACGCGGATGTCGATGCAGAGTAGAGAGATACCCCTAGAAGTCGCCTTCCTGTCCACCTCTTCAGAAGTTTCGCCGCCTCGACAACATTAGAATCCAGTTTCTTTCATAGAGATATGGGTTCAGGAAAACCCAGCAGTTCATTTGTTCCTGCTAGTTAAACTTGGTTTGTTCTCCTGACAGTAGGATACCCATTTGCTTTGCCATCTCGGTTCTAAAACTCTGAAACTGTTTGAACAATGATGCAGTGACTTTAGTCCGTAATGCATTGACAATGGCCACTACTTCAGCGTTGCTAGCTGCATTTCTCTTAGGCCGCGCTTGGAATCGGTGTAATCAAATACAAACGTATTTATTTTACACGGGCAACTTACCGGCCACTAGCAGATTTCCAGTCGGAAACAAAACGATGGACAGAGGTCTGTATTTTTTCTACAGAGGTATCTGAGGCTAAAACGGTAATCCAAACAAGGCCTTAGGTGTCGACACAGTTTCAGTCGTATAACAGAAAATGAAGTTATTTTCTTGACAGAGAACTGTTTTCTCTGAAACACATTTGTATATTCCAAGCAGACCGAGGGGTGAGAAGAGTTTGCAGTACAGTGACGATTAGTTGGCAAGAAAGCCAGAATGCAAAACCAAACCAAATTGAACAGAAATCTTCCACAACGTTGCAAGGTTTCTAACAGATCACAGCTGAACAGCGCATCCTTGCTCCACAAATGATAGCAGATATGTAATTTGAAAAAAAAAATCTCCATGGAATTAAAAGCGGCTATATTTTTTTAAAATCATTTAATTACGAAAATTCATACTTTGTTTTTTATCATGTATTTAAAAATACATTTGTGTAATTTTAAAAAGTGCTTATGATTTGTTTCAAATGCCCCTGTAATTCAAGAAGTGTTTTCCTGCAGAAAAAAAAAAGAAGTGTTCACACATTTCAAAAAAACAGTCTTATAATTTTCAGAGGTGTTCACTCAATTTTTTTTAAATAATGTTCATGTACAGCCGAGGAACCTGTTATTCAGCTTGTGCTGGAATGTAATGAAACTGTCTGAAGAACAGTTTACTGAAACTGTTGTATTCTGCAACTGCTGCTAATCTGCTTCAGTTAGAACTTGGGAGCTGTCTGGATTATTGTATTAGATATAAGTAGAAGGAGTTGAATAGAAATAGTTGGTAATTTGCTTTAGTTGTACAGATGATAGAAGGTTGTCTGCAGCTAATTGGCCTACATTAGTCACATATTCATACTAAACCTTCATAAATAATTTTTTTGGTTTCATATTGCTGTCCTTGATTAGCATACTCTAGAACTTTGGAACTTGGAAACCCAAATCAGTCAAGTTTCTGTCTGATTAGCCTACTGTAATCCCGATTTTGCTTGATTTAGCGTATTGTGAATGCTTTGAATAACTTAACCAAATTCAGTTTGTACCTACAGTAATTCAGTTTTTCAGGTTTTGTACATCGGCTCTCTGTCTTCTAAGTTCATTCTGCAAAACAGTTCTCTAACGGTTGCATTATCAGCGACATGACATGATACCTAAATTCCTCACTGTCTGTTCTAATTCAGCCAACACCGAACTGCGGTACCGGGATGTCAGTGCAGAGTAGAGAAGGATAGGAGCAGGACTCCTGATGGTCGCTCGACAGTCCACCTCTTCAGAAGTGTCGCCGCATGGGACACAATGACAAGAGAATTCAGAATATTTTGCACAGAGATATATATATATATATAGGTTTAGGAGGAAAACCCAGCAGCTCTTATGTTTCTGCTAGCTGAACTTGATTCATTCTCCAGACAGGAGGAACCTCTCTGTTTTGCCCTTGTGGTTCTAAACTTCAGAAACTGTATGATATGAGCAAATTATAGAGTGGCATTTCTCTGTAATGATTGCGTTCTTATTGTGGCTGCTACTTCAGCGTTTCCGGGTGCATTTCTCTTAGGGCATCTCCAGCCGTTGGCCCCCAGACGATAAAATCGCCCCCAGGGCGAGCAATGATACACACTCGGCGCTGAGGCGGTTTTATGCCGATCGTCGCCTCAGCTCGCCCAGGCGCCGAAATTGGCCCACTTTGCAGCCCAATTTCGGCGAATAAACGGCCCATATGGGCGAGAATAGGCCCATATTCGGCGTGGTTTCGCCGTGTCTCGGCGTTCAATTATCAACACAATTATTCCTTATCACATATTTCATCACAGAAAAATCAAATACTTCAACAAAATACTACAACAACAAATAGTTCAATACAAATTATATAGTTCAACAAATAAAAACTCGTATTTCATCACGCGGCGTCCCCCTTGAGCCTCCATAGGTGCTCAATCAGATCTTTCTGCAGTTGATGATGCACATGTGGGTCTCGGATCTCCTGACGCATACTGAGATAGGCAGTCCAAGTTGCCGGTAGCTGGTCATCAACTTCGCTAGAGGACTCTGCTGTAGTATGGTTCGATGTCAAACACGGGTCTTCTTGCTCGCTCTCGATGATCATGTTGTGCAAGATGACACAGCAAGTCATGATCTCTCACATTTGATCTTTCGACCAGGTCGGCGGGTACCGAACAACAGCGAATCGAGATTGGAGCACACCAAATGCCCGCCGACATCCTTCCTGCAGCCTCCTGAAGCTTCGCAAACCAGCGTTCTTGCCTCCCGCCACGGGGTTTGAGATCGTCTTCACAAATGTCGACCATCTCGAATAGATGCCGTCGGCTAGATAGTACCCTTGTTGTATTGGTGCCCATTGATCTCGAAGTTCACCGAAGGAGAATGGCCCTCAACGAGCTTGGCAAAACAGAGGAAACCTGCGGCATGTTGATGTCATTGTGAGTTCTGGCATACCAAAGAAGGAGTGCCAAATCCAGAGGTCTGTGTGGCTACCGCCTCAAGCACCACATCGCAACCGCCTTTGGTGACTTTGTACATCCCCGCCAACCAAATGGGCAGTTCTTCCATTTCAATGCATGCAATCGATGCTTCCAAGCATCCTAGGATATCCTCTTCTGCATTCGGGCTGGGATCCGAGTAGTGTCTTCCGCATTGGGTGCTCTCAAGTATTGTGGCCCAAACACGCCACCATCGCCCGGCGAACTTGTAGAAACACTCTATGCTGGTGGACTCGGCCATGCGCCCATAGTTGTCGAGTGAATCACTGGGAGCTCCATATGCAAGCATCCTCATCATTGTCGTGCACCACGGATGGAGGTGAATCCAAGAGCGCCAGGCAATCCATCTTGCACTTGAAGTAGTTGTCGAACTCCGGATGGAATTCACAATCCAGAGGAAGAGCTTCGGCTCATCCGATAACGGCGCCGAAATGTTCTCTCGCCATGAAGTGGAGCATCGGCGAAGTAGTCGGAGTAGAGCATGCATAGTCTTGCGACGATGCGGTTCTTTGCTTTCACCGCCTCGGCGCCGAGCCACCTCGACGCTGCTTTTCATTGCTCGCCAACACTGGCGAGGGCGGCGAAAGCACCATCGATGCTCTTCTTCACGGACGTCGGCGCGGCTTCCTCCTCCAAAGAATGCAGCGAGCTCTTCCTCCTCATCGGAGTCCATCGCCGAAGTCATCAAAACGCCAACACCTTGCGCTCGGTGGCGTGTACCGCCGTTAAACCGCGCCCCGCTGGTCGAAACGGCGGCCGAAACGCCAACTGCTGCGGGAGGGCTGCTGCGCGGTTACCGCTATTTTCCGCGGGAATGGCTATCTAGCGGAGTAGGCGGCGGCCGTCGCCGGATATAGCTAGTGGTGGCGAGGGCGCGGGGTGCGAGGCGAGTCGGGAAAAAACCTTGACTTTTCCCTGCCGGTGTGGGCCAGCGTGCTTTTCCTTAGCGCCGAGCCCCAACGGCTCCCCAGCGTGCCGGATTCGGCCTGTGACCGCCGGGCGGAAAAAAGGTCCGAACCAACGATTTTCGGCGTCTGGGCGCGATCGCCGTTTTTGGCGCCGCGCGAAAAAAAGTAACTGGGGGCCTGTTGAAGCGCGGCTGGAGATGCCCTTAGATGCCAGCAATGATGCGGTGGCCTTTGCAGTTAATTGAGCGGTCCACTCGAGTTTAGTTTTGCAGTTAGTTGCTTTAATACAACCCCCTTAAACACATCAACAGACAAGATCTGTCCATACCCATTCATAATAAAGGGTAGGATGGTCTTTCCAGAAAGGGAACTGTTTGGGGACGGCGCATCGGCCGAATGCTCGGCCGGTCGCGGCCACGCGAGCAAGCGGTCCTCCTGTCCCCGAGCGACACGTATGTGTAGGGCCCACACCCCAATCGTTGCCTTATCTTCTCCTTCATCTTCTCAACCGCTCGTTCGTTTCTTATCTGTTCTCTCTCTTCCACGCCGGCGAGTTCGCTCCCTTCGTCCAATTTTCAGCTCGACGCCGGCAAGCCGGCCGCATGTCCCCGCAGCACCGCCGTGGCATCCGTTCCGTCCATCCCATCTGGCTCCACTCCGACGACAGCGGCCTCCGCAGCCGCTGCAACCAAGCTAGACCGGCGAGGCTGCTTGCGTTGTCATCGCCATGGCCAGCAACCACCCCCCAAGATGCCCCAGGCTAGCTCCGTCGGCCCTACTCCGGCGAGCGCCGCCCTCCCCCTATGCTGGAACTGCCCTCCTCCTAGTCCTTTGGTTGCATCCTCGAGGAGCAGACGCCGAAGCTGGAACCAACCACTTTTTTGATACAATCGACCAAAGCAAAAGCTGGAACCGCAGTTGGTTTTTGCTTCAACCAACAAGCGAGCTAGAACCACAGCTGGTTTTTGCTACAACTGCATCACATTTTTGCTACAACCAGCGTTCTAGAAAGCTACAACCGATGCGGCGAAAAGCTTCAACCAGCGGCGACAGATGCTGGAACCAACCACTAACACGACAAAAGGCTACATCCGGTATCACATAAAGCTTCAACCGGCGTTGGAAAAAGCTTCAAACACTGAATGCCAATGCTACGGGCTGGCTACTGCCAACAGGGAAAAAGCTTCAAGGTGTCGCAAAAAAGCTTCAACCGTAGCCGATTTTTGCTACCACCGGCAAAGCTTTTTGCTACATCCATCAGGCAGAGCTGCGACCTTGTGAGGACGACAATGATGTTTTTGCTGCAACCGCAGCAGGATTTTGCTACTACCGTTGGAGTTTTTTGATACATCGATGTAAGGCGGAGCTGCGACCTCGCGAAGGCAGCGACGGCGTTTTTGCTGCACCCGTAGTTTGATTTTGCTACTACCGGTGAATTTTTTTGCTACATCCATTCAAATGGCGTTGATTGACTCGCGGCCGGCGTCGACGTATTTTCCTGCAGCGAGCATCAATGGTGAGGGCGGCGGAGCTACAACCGTCGTTGTCATAGAAAATCCAAAAAATCATGAACCTAGTAGGAATCGAAAATCCAAGACCTACTGTGTTTGTGAACTTGATAAAAGCCACCAGGGCAAACACAACTTGGTGATAAAAAAGTAGCGCGGTATATTATCACCTAGAATGGACACACTGTAGGACTTCTATTTTAGAAATACTGTAGCAGATCAAAATTGGTACTTTACAACCGGGCCAGACACTGTAACGATTGAGAGGTGGGGTATTGTAGCTAAAGCATTTTTTTCATCTTTCAAATAGTTTTGGAAAATATGAACATTTTTAAAAATGCGAAATGTTCATCGAAATTTAAAATTCTTTTGACGAATTTTTTTTCCAAATTTGGTAACCTTTTTTTATAAAAATACTTTGATTTAGTGAACATTTTTTCAAATTTTAAAAACATTTTCCTGAAAGTGCAGACATTTTTTTCCAAAAAGTCGAATAATCAAATTTGTGAAAAATTTCTTGAAAACGTGAACAATTTTGAAAATTTCTGAACATGTATTTCAAAATGGAAACACTTTTTCAAATTTGCGACCATTATTTGAAAAACACAGACATTTTTTCAAGTTTACAAATATTTTTTCCCGAAATTACTAACATCTTTTAAAACATTTCTTATTTTCTTGGCCCTAAGCATTTTTTCTTTTCATTTTTTTCTTTTTTCTTCTCTTTTTGTTACTTCATTCTTATAATTTTGAACTTGATTATTCTTTGTGATATTTTTTGAAAATTTTAAAAAATTGTTTGGCATAACTGAAAATGTTCTTGTTTTCAAATATTGTTTACAATTCGAAAATTTATTCTGGAATTTCATAAAACGTTCTCATTTTTTATTTTTTTTGTTCACAAATTTAAGAAATTTATGCGTTTCAAAGAAGTAGATAATTTTTTACAGAAGTACGTGGTCTATAATTTTTGTTTGAGTTTTCATCATTTTTTGGTAATTTGTTAACAATTTTGGAAAAAGTATTCAAGTTTGTAAAATTTTCGTGCACACTTTGAAATTCCAAAATTGTTGACAAATTTCAAGAAATTGTGAGGACAAAAGAAAATTTCATGCTGATTGATAATGACGAACAATACAAATACACTCATCTAAATTGGTGTTTTAGGAGGATAAATGACCCAACTTTTTGAAATATCAGGACCATGCCCAACTTTTGCAAGCAAGTGGGCATGCCCGTTTTAGGCATCCATGCCTGGTTTGAATGACTTCCGACACCGTATGCATGTTGTGACATATTCTGCCGTTAATCGGCTTTCATTGAGAAAACTCCAGAAAATGCGAAACTTGGCAAAAACCCAAACAATTTGGCATGATGCCTTGAATTGGTTATACAAGGCCATGAAATAATGTGGTCATTTAAGGGATGTCGAGAAATGAGGTGCTCCCAAACAGATCCTTCTAGCCTATCCGAACACTCTCCATTGAATATGGTATTTCTTAGGCAATATCAGGACTGGCCCAATTTTTGCAAGCAAGTGGGCATGTCCATGTAAGGCATCCATTTATGGTCTCGGACACGTATGCACGTTGCGACATGCTCTGCCATTAATTGTCCTTTTTCACCGTGAAAACTCCAGAAAATACAGAACTTGTCGAAAACCCAAACAATTTGCCATGATGCCTTGAATTGGTCATTCGAAGCCCTTGAAAAAATTAGGGTCATTGCAAGGATGTTTAGAAACAACATGCTCTCAGACAGAGCCTTCTGTCCCCCTCCCACCCCCACAAACACACTTCGTTCAACATGGTCTATTTTGTATATCCTTGAAATGAGCCCAACTTTTTGCCCCAAGGTGGGCATGCCCCTCATAGGCATCCATGACAGGTTGGAACAATTTCCGACGCCGTATGCAAATTGCGACACGTCTAGCCTTTTTCCGTGTTTTCTGACCGAGAAAACACCAGAAAAATACAAAACTTGCCGAAAACCAAAACAACTTGTCATGGCGCCTTCAATTGGTCATACAAAGTCATGAAAAAATAGGGTCATTTTAAGGTTGTCGAAAAATAACATGCTGTCAGACAGACCCTTCTGGCCAATTTGAACACCCTCCGTTGAACATGGTGTTTTTGTGGGCATCCTTGAAATTACCACAACTGTTGCCACTAGATGGACATGCCCATGGTAGGCATCCATGTCAGGTTTAAATGACTCCCGACATAGTATGCAAGTTGCAACAAGTCTAGCCATTTTATTGGGTTTTTCTGACCGAGAAACACTGGAAAATGCAGAACTTGTCAAAAACCCAACCAACTTGGCTTGGTGCCTTGAATTGGTCATACAAGGCCATGAAAAAAAATATTGGGGCTATGGATGCCTACCATGGGCATTCCACATGCTGGCAAAAGTTGGGGTCATTTCAAGAATGTCCAAAAAAACACCATGTTCAATGTAGCGTGCCTGGGTAGGCATCCATGCAACGTTTGAAGGAAAAAAGGTATTTAAAATCATAATTTATATAGGTACTTAAAACTATCATTTTAAGTTTTTTAAAAAACTAATAAATACAAAATGATAAAATCAAAAACATAATTTCAATTCATAACTAATAATTATTTAAAGTAAAAGAATTTAAATTTATAATTCTAAAACAGTTACTTAAAACTGTTATTTTGGTATTTCATTGAACAAGTTAAAAAAAATAAAGTTTAAAAATTAGAAAAATAAGTTAATGATAAAAGAAAAATAGAAAAAAATATCAGGCCTTACCCAACAAAGCGACGGCATCACTCCTGTCGGGCGCCTATTGGAATTTGTTCGGAAAATAAAAAATGTTCCCATCTTCAAAAACAAATGTCCACAAATTCTTAAAATGTTCGGGAAAATTTAGAACACTTGTTTATTTCAATTTTTTGTTCGCATTTATGAAAAATGTTTTTAAATTTAAATTTTGTCCATGTTCTCCGAGAATGTTTGTTTTCAGAATTTTGTTCGTTCTTTTCAAAAAAAATATTCGCCCTTTGACATTCTGAACAATTTTTGAAAGGCACAACATTTTTTTGGAAATTAGCTTACAATTTTTGAAAATGCGAATATTTTTTAATTTATTATTTTTTTGAAAATAGCAGACTTACTGAAATTTGAACAGCATTTTGAAAGCGTGACCACATTTTGAAAAAGAAAGAACAAACGTGACAGGAAAACATAAAATCGAAAATAAATAAATAAACAGAAAGTATGGAAAAAAGACCGGTTCACAAAGTATTCCTGAAATCCTTTTAAAATTCCCAGCTTATCCGTTACTTGAAGTTCTAGGTTTCCATCGTTTAGTAAAGGCATGCTGTTGCACTAGGTTTCCAGCTTATCCTTTTAAAGGCATGCTGTAAACGCAATTTATTATGTTGGTGGTCGCTGGGTCGATTCCCACCTTGTGCAATCTTTTTTCTCCACTATTGGACGCACATTCCCACCTTTTTTTTGCATGGTAATACGTGTCTCATTTATATCATAAGGATCATAGTACAAGCCACGTACATACCGACCTGACAATACTGAAAAGACAGCAGAACACTAGCCTTTGCACATAGGAGCACCAGCCAAGAAGTAAAATTACAAACAAGACTGAAGAATCCTCTGAGCTTGACACCAACGTCCGTCACCTGCCTCTGGCACCACCATAACAGCCACCAAAGGAGAAAATGACGGATCACCTTTACAAGCTCGACGCGGCTCCATCGCTGATATGCAACTTTGCGGACCTCCAAGGTGGCTCGCCAATAAAGGCGAAGCCATTGCCGTTGAACGAATCAGACCGGGGCAACACCCCGGACACGCCATCAAACTCCAGATCTGGCACCCCTGTCCAACTAAGACGTTGGAGGAGAAAACCATACCTGCCTACCACAAACCACGAACCCAGATCCACCATCTTCCAGATGCCGTCGATGCAAACCACAATCTGCATCCGCTCCTGGACTACCTCCCAAACTCCGCGTCGGCGCTGGAGCAAACACCGTCGCACATTCCCACCTTGTTCCCCTATTTTTCATTGCATGCCACCGAAAATGCGCCGGCCCAAGTGAGCTGCCCGGCGTATATACGGTACATACAAAAGTAGATACAAATGGTCAAAAGTCCAAATTACCCTTTATATTTTTTAAGGGGCGTTGTACCGAAGCGGGTCTGCAAATGAATTTGTGTTTCGACAGAGATCGAGTTCTGATTTCTGAACATGCAAATGTTCATGGCTTGATCCTTGCCTGGCGTTCTCGATTTATCTTTGAATACTAGCTAGTTTCTGCACATTACATTAGATTGGCAGATGATCAGCACTCATCAATTACACATCGCGCAGCAACAGAGGTACTGGACTAGAATTTCAGCCAAACAGCTGAAACTTGAGCGACACCATCATCAAATGTCAAAACTAGGCAAGATCGTTTCGATCGATCCATGAAAGCTACCTAGCCTAGATCGGATAAGATCAGAAGTTCACAAGTCATCAGTTGCACTTGCACCTATCGTCGCAACAGGTCTACAGGGCAACAGCTAATGTCAGCTAAACTGCCAGAGCTCCAGGGACAGAGACGAATGGAACATGAAACTAGGCAAGTTTAGCGTAGCCGGACACGATCGATCAGGCATCGTCGTCGTCGTCGCTGCCGACTCGCCGCTGTCGTTTGTGGTAGTCCAGGGGTTGGAGTTCGACGCCTTGGTTGGCCATCTCGCAGGCGTCGATCCAGTCGTGGTAGACGTCGACGGGCTCGGTGAGGTAGTGCGCCGTGGTGTGGTAGGCCTCCTCGCAGACGTAGCAGACGGCGGTGGCGACGAAGAGCTTGAGGTCGATGGTGCAGGACACGCCGCCGGGGTGGTCGCAGAAGGGGCAGCAGAAGGAGGTCTCCAGCTTGGGCGCCGGTTTCTTCCGCTGCGCCATCTTGGAGCTCATCGACTTGCGCTTCGCCATCTTCTTCGATCACCACCAGATCTCAGGTGGATTCTTCTGGCAGCAAAACTTACGATCACGAGAGGATGTGTGTTGGTAGGGAAAGCGTTGGGCGTGCTTACAAAGGATGTGCCAACTCCGACTCCGGCTCCTCTTGGGCGGCACCAATGCATATGCATTGCGTGGTGTGGCTGTGCAATGAAGCCATTAACGAGTCGGAGGCTCGGAGCCGGATTCTGGCGCCTAGTCGGTTTTTTTTTCAGGGAACTTCAGAGAGCTTTATATTAAGGAAAAGCATTCATTGGACACTCAGCCAAAAGGCTACTAACCAGGAAGCTAGGAGTGGAGTCCAGCCAGCTTTCAGTGATATTAAGCGTACATGCACGCTTAGCATACAGGTGTGCAGGACCATTAGCGACTTTTATTACATGAGAAATATGAAAAGACAAAAGCTAGCAGAGAGCTCTCTAATTTCTGAATATATCGGTGCTAATACCGAGCGGTCGGTGTAGCTAGAGTTCCAGAGGTTAACTGCCTCAAGATGGTCGGATTCTAGTCGCACGTGAGTGTAGCCTCGAAGCTTCGCGAAGATGACGCCCTCACGTAAGGAGAGCACTTCAACAATGAAAGGGTCTGTGACCCCCAGATGGGGTTTGCACCATGCGCCCAGGAATGCCGAGGAAGAGCGGGCTACTCCCCCCACGCCGGCGTTGCCGGCATCGCGATGTATTGCAGCATCAGTGTTGATTTTTACAAGGTTACCTTCAGGGGGCCGCCAACCATGACCCGGCAGCGGTATGAAGCTTTGTCGGGGAATGTCCAGCAATGCCAGATCTTCATGAATACGTCGAACCGAGGTAGCTGGATCGATGATCTCCTGATCATGTGTCCTTCTGTTGTGAGACATCCAGATAGCCCACAAGACAGTAATGATTGTGGCTCGATCCTTGTCTGTGAATTGTATATCACAAAGGATATCACGTGCCCAAGAGCTAGAATGGAGCCGTGGCAAATTAATCTCAAAGAGCAATCTCGCCTCCTCCCAAAATGCCTTGCATGAGAGCGATGAACAAGAGCATGCATCAAGTCCTCATCGATGGCAAGGCACAACTTACACAAACTTGTGTCTTTGATATGACGGTGTTGGAGGGTACATTCATCTGGAATGATTCCTCTGATTACCCTCCACCAGAATACTCTGACTTTTGGGACAACTTTGAGTTTCCATAAGTGACTCCACATCTGCTCCTCATTCGTTGATGGTCCCGCCACCTGCCCTTCTTCTAGAGCTAAACGCTCATTCTGATTCACTAGAGCTCGGTAGGCTGTTTTAACGGAGTAGATGCCGGATCTCTCATGTGTCCAAGCAAGGAAGTCCTCCCCGCTGCCCTGACGGAGTGGAATATTAAGAATTGCCTCCGCGTCCGGTGTGATAAAAGTCGCTCGAATTAGATCACGCTTCCAGGTCCAATTATCCGAGTCAATTAGGTCACTAACCATAGTGACCGCAGTCGATGGTGGCCTGAACAGAGGCCTCATAGAAATAGTCGATGGGATCCATCGGTCATCCCATACCGAGGTAGAAACCCCATCACCAATATGTTTTACAAGACCAGCACTGAGGGCTGCGCGCTCGGCGATGATGGCCCTCCAGGTGGCTGATGCAGATTTGGGTGTTGATGCTTGCATAAAATCACAGTCCGGGAAATACCTTCCCTTCATCACTCTGGTACAGAGAGCATCTGGTTTTGTTAGAAACCTCCAGCCGTGCTTCCCAAGAAGCGCTAAGTTAAACTGTCGTAGGTCTCTAAAACCCATCCCTCCCTTGATCTTTGGTGTAGCAAGCTTGTCCCAAGCGATCTAGTGAAGCGAACGTCGATCCACAGAACTCCCCCACCAGAATTTTGCCATGCTTGAGGTTAAATTCTTGCACACTTTCTTGGTTAATAGAAAACATGACATGTTGAACATCGGTATAACTTGTACAATTGATCTGATCAAAGTCTCCCTGCCTGCGCAAGCAAATAACCGTTCAGACCAGCCCTGCATTTTTTTCCTCGCCCGATCCCCAGTGTGTTCAAAGGTCCACTCGTGATTCTTCCGACAACAGTGGGCAGACCGAGATAATTGGACAGTTTCCTCAGGACCAGAGCCCAATCAAGTCATGGTTCTACCTTTGGTACGATCAAAATTAGCTAAACTGTCACTAACCCTATTTTGGGATCGAGATATATGAGTAATACAGGATTCACAAAGACTCGAAAGATATCTAATTTCAGTAACTATGGAAGAATACCGATCTATCAATTTCTTTAGACTGAACAAGCTTAACTGCCACAATGGAATCCATCTCTATGGATATCAAACAATTGCTTCTCTGCAAGGAAAAGAAGAGACCCTCCATGCATGCACACAACTCCGTTTCAAGAGCATCTCTGCACGAAAACAGTACTTGACAGGCCGAGAAAATGATATTACCATTGTTGTCCCAGACCTGCGCCGGCAGATCCCTTGTCCGAGAATGAGCCATCACTGTTTAGTGTAAAACAAACCGAGCTAGGAGGCTGCCAAGTTTCAGGGGGGACGAGCAGATGCTATGTCATGTGGCCGTATCAACACCTTATCACATGTGATAATCTCTTTTCCTTTCTCCGGGTGAGAAGCTAAGTCCATCTTCAGGCACAAGATCGAATTCAAATAGGACACAAGAAAATGCATCGAAGCTTCCATGGCCGGCATTGGATTATGATGAACAACCTCATTGCGGATATGCCAAGCACGCCACAATGTAAAGAGAACCATGGAACAAAAGAAAGAAAGAAACAAAAGAAAGTTTAGCTAAGCTATCAGCAACCACACTAGCTTCTCCGCAACAATAACCGTTGTCAATACTCGTGAAATCCATAGCGAGCTGATTACATTCTGCTATTACTGCCACATCAGGATCCATATAATCATCTGTTGGTGTAACAGCCTCCATCGCAAGTATGCTATCTGATTCGATGTATACCTTATTCCATCCAATTCTCCCTGCTAGGTATAGGCCATTCCGAATAGCACTCAGCTCTGTTGATTCTGCACTACAAACATGGGATAGAACCCAAGTTCCTGCCAAAACAAAATTTCCTTTATGGTCTCTCGCCATCGCTCCACTGGATCCTGAGAGTGTTTCCTGAGAAACGATGCATCCACATTATTAATCTTAACAATACCTTCGATCGGTTTCTTTCATGTATGAATCTCCTTTCTAACTGGATATTTTGGTGCCTCTCGTACTTTACAACTACTAACTCGCTGCATTAAGGGTGTGTTTGGTAGCATTCCCAACCTAGCATGGTTGTTCTCCTCTCATGCATGCTCAATGTAGACATGCTGATTACATGTATTTGTTATTGTTTGGTAGCGGTGTATGTGCTGAGACATGCTAAGTTGAGACTCTGTTTGACAGTTTGCATCTGTTTAGACATGTCGGTCGGCACTGTAGCAACCAGTATTTTCAAATAAGTGAACAAATTAAAAAAATGTGATCAATTTTTGGAAACATGGAAAAAATAACATTTTTGAAAATTCTAAAGTTTTTTTAAATTAAACAAATTTGAAATTTTGATGTTTTAAAAAAAATTAAAAAATTTGGAGATCTGAAATTAATTTGAAAAGTAATTTTTTTCAAAAATCCGTTTTTTAAATTGAAAAAAATAATAAAATTGGATTTTTTGAAAATCTTAATTTTTTGAAATATCTGACTTGTTTCAATATAATTAAAAAATAAAATCTGGACATTTTTAGAAAATTTGAACAATTTTTGGTATTCTCAACATTTTTTGAAAATTAAATTATTTTTTACAAATCCTGAACAACACATTGTCGCTTGCTTCACTCATGCATGCTGACCAATGAACAACTGTAGGGGTGTTCTCTC
The DNA here is from genome assembly GCA_021437245.1 of Aegilops speltoides. Classification (NCBI taxonomy): domain Eukaryota; kingdom Viridiplantae; phylum Streptophyta; class Magnoliopsida; order Poales; family Poaceae; genus Aegilops; species Aegilops speltoides. The sequence goes on from CM038147.1 coordinate 68,438,093, forward strand.
TTCATGCATGCTAAGAGGCTATTTGAGCTGAGCTCGTGCATGCTAAGGAAGCCTCGTGCAGACTGTAGGGGTGTTCTCTCTTCATCCAAAAATGGGTCGGGGAGGTAACTTTTGAGCTCATGCACCCTTCATGCACTCTACTAAACACACCCTGAGTGTACAATAGGGATGGTGTGTTGAGGAATCAGGGCAAAAGGAAACAAATCATGTGGGCCTCTGCAGGAGGCTGCGCTCTGGAGTGTGGGCTGGGCCCTCAGGCCCACTATGCGAGCACGGCGACGGCCCACCTTGAAATACGGAAAACCCTATTGGACGCTCGCTGCGTCAAGTTGTCGTGCAAACGCACAGGCAGCGCGACGCGAGCGTTTCAATGGGCCGGCCCATTGTGCATTACACTGATCCCGGTTTTGGGAACCTTCTAGAAGGTTCCCAACCGGTCCAGATCTGGTTTTTTTCATTTTTCTTTTTTTTTCTGTTGTTTCTTTTATGGTTTTCTTCAGTTTTTCATTATTTTCTTTACGTTTTATTTTTCGTTTTTCTTTTCTTTTACTCATTTTTTGATAGCTGTTTCCTTTTTCCCCTTATCTTTCTTCTTTCTTTCTGAATATTTATACTTTAAAAATTCAAAAATGTTCAACTCTCCAAAACATGCTCAGGTTGCCAAATTTTGTTCCATTCTATTAAAAAAATGTTCAAGAATTACAAATTTTGTTCCCTTCTCTTCAAAAAATGTTTGAAATTTAAAAACAAATTCGTGTTCACTATCTTTAGGGTGGGATTTAAATTTTAAAATGTTTGTAGTCTTTTTACCAATTCATACAATATTCATGAATTCCAAAAAACTTCCCACTTTAAAATTTGGTTCACAAATTCAATAAATATTCATGTTTGCATAATTTGTTCTAAAATTAATTTTTTTTGGGAATTTCAAAAATGTTCTCACTTTAAAAGAATTTAACAAATTCGAAAGATATTGATATTTATTAAATTTCTTGAGAAATTGCAAAAACGTTCGGCAATTTCAAAAGTTGTTCCCAATTTCAAAATTTGTTGACTAATTTGGAAAATGTTCATGTTTTAAAAATTTATATTTTTTTCGTGAATTTCGATTTTTTTTGTATTTTCTAATTTTTGGTTCAGAAATTCAAAAAATGTTCATGATTTTCAAAAAATGTTCCTGCTTTCTAAATTTGTTCAGTAATTCAATAATGGTTCTTATTTAAAAGATTTGTTCGCTAACTGAAATTATGTTCGGGTTTTACAAATATTGTTTGTAAATTCAAAAAATTTGTGTTACCATTATTTGTTCGTGTTTTCAAATTTTGTTCCCTTCTATTCAAAAAAAAAATTGGTGTTACCGGATTTCAATTTTTGTTCACGTTTACATAAAATGTTCGCGCTTCCAAATTTGTTCGGGATTTTTCAAAATTGTTCTCCATTTCAAAATTTGTTCTCAAGATTCAAAAAATGTTCGTGCTTTAAAAAGATGTTTGCGCTTACAAATTTGTTCGGGATTTTTCTCAATTGCTCTCCCTCTCAAAATTAGTTCTCGCGACTCAAAATGTTTGTGCTTTAAAAAATTGTTCGCGCTTCCAAATTTGTTCTCCGTTTCAAAATTTGTTCTCAAGATTCAAAAAATGTTCGTACTTCCAAATTTGTTCTCTGTTTCAAAATTTCTTCTCAAGATTCAAATAATGTTCATGCTTTAAAAAATTGTTCACAAATTCCAAAAAATGTTTGGGGTATTCAAAATTTGTTCATGTTTTCAAAAATGTTCGGGGTTTCAACATTTTATTTGCAATTTGAACAAATGTCATGTTTCAAATTTTATTCACATTTAAAAAAATGGTCTGTTTAAACACTTTTGTTCTGAACTGAAAAAATGTTCCTGTTTTCCATTTTGTTCAAAAATTTAAACTGTTCGTGCTCTCAGAAAATATTCCGAAAATTCAAAAAATGTTTGTGCTTCTCATAATTTGTTCGTAATATTTGAAAAATTGTTCAGGATTTGCAAAATTTGTTCATGTTTCTTTTTTGAATCAAATTACAAAAAAGCTTTACTGTATCAAAAAAATGTTGGAACATATAAAAATTGTGATATTTTTAAATTGCTCTCAGTTACAAGAAATGTACCGAAATGTTTTCCAAATCACAACGCTAACACGATAATCATATCTTTCCTTTTTTGGTCATTACTTGTAACATATCAGGAATTAAACAACACTTTTTCTAAAATATCGTAGGATGATTTACATGCTCTACGTCAAAAATTCCTTTTCGAGATTGTAACTTGCAAGGACAATGAAATTCAGCTCCCGTTAGTAACTTCTTTCCTGCAGAGACATGTAAGTTCTCTATTTATTTGTTTTCCAATGACATAAAAGAGTTGTTTTTTTCTTAGAGCCTGTTCTTTCATACCAAACAGTGAAATTATTTTCTTCTAATCCCATGTATGTTTCAACAGGGTTTCCGCATATTCAAGTGAAGCTTTGAAGGCCAATCTTTACTCGTTCTGCATATGACAGTAACCTCAGGTAACTTCTCAAATCAGCATGTAAGTTCAATTAACATGCTTATTCTTTCTATTCTGAAAGGTCTCATTATTCTTATTAGTTTGTGTAAAAGGTTCAACCAAATAGAATCCCAATGATGAAATGTTCTGCACCTGTATTTCCAATTAACATATTTCTTCTTTCTATTCTCAAGGGTCTCATTAATACTGTCACCTTCAAGGGAAGTTGCACTGCAAGATTCAACTCAAAGGAATACTTCGATGCGAAAAATGTTTCCTTAACGATAGAGCTATCTTTTTTTCTCTTGATGGTCTAGTGATAGTTTCTTTGCAAGAACTTTGGCTGTAAACAATGTCTGAAAACAGCTGAAACATTTCTGTAAACGAGCAACCGATTTCTTTGGGAAACATATTTCCCTTTTTTATTCTCAAGGGTCCCAATGCAAGAATTTTTTTTTCAACTCAAAGGAACAGTTCCTTGAGGAAACTAATCAGCTGTTTATTTAACATGGTTCCCCAGTTATATTTTCTTGCATTACATTTAATTTTTAATAAGGTTTAAATCTGCAAAATAAGTTTGCAAAGAAGCTCAAATATTTATATTCTTATTTCCATACAGTTTTTTTGTATGTTTATTTTTCTGCTCCTATACTGATTCTTTGTTGGACATTTCGAACTCTTCTTTTACTACTGTTTGTCAAGTTTCAGAAATAGAAGCAAGATTGTCATTAGTTTTCTCTTTCATTGAAGCTGTTCTTCCTTTGACAAAGAAACGGCAGAAGCAACAGAGAGAAACAGCAGAAGAAAAGAAATAGAGAAACAAGCGTGCGCGAAACAGAGAAACCACCGCGCACGAAACAACAGTTTTCTAAACGCGCGCCGAACAAAGAAACAGAGAAACGCGGCCCAATAAGCCCACTAGCGAACCCCCGTGTGCGAACGCCCGACACTTTGACGCAGATTGCGTCGTATAGGAGCTCCCTTGAAATACCCCGCCTTGGCGCCCGAACGTAACCGTCCCAACCAACAGCCTTCTCTCCCCTTCTCCCCGTCGCCGGAGAAGAACCCACCATCCCCACCTCTCCAGCGTCACCGCCGAGCGATGGAGCTGTTCGAGGACGGCCACCACGTGCGGCTGCGGAGCCGCGAGCGCGGCACGTACCTGCACGCCGACGACGACGGGCTTGGCGTCTCCCTCAGCCGGCGCCGCGCGTCGATGAACACGGCGTGGGCGGTGCACATCTACCAAGGCGATGTCAATGCCCAGTACGTGCTCCTCCACAGCGCTGCCTACGGCCGCTACCTCGGCGCCACGGACGCGCCGACGCCGCGAGGCCACAGCGGGCGCCGCGTCGAGCAGTGCGACTACGAGCCCTGGGAGGAGATGGCCATCAGGTGGCAGGCCGTCAGGATCGGCTCGGGGGACGATATCCTGCTCCGCCAGGCGGTCGCCGGCCGCCTCCGCGCCAACGGGAGGTACCTCAGCGTCGACGCCTTCAACAACGTCGGCCCGATGATGCATTGGGTCGTGGAGCGCATCCCCGCCAGGGAGGACACGCCTCGCCTTGCAGCTCCGACTGGGGTGAGTCCGCCATGCCCGCTTCTTCATACTTCTCGAACTGCTTTCAGCGGAACTATCGATTGGGCGAATTGGGTTCTTGGATGTCAATTGGGGATTACAATTGGGGATTGCAATTCTTGGCATCTGCAAAATTTGCAATTATTGATCGCACTCTGCTTCGTATTTGATGGTTCTTTGGGACTCAACTGCAGCTCCACCTTCCCAGAAGCCTCGCCTTCCTGTTGCCGTGGCGGGTGATCCAGTACCAGCAGGCCGGCGCCGACGAGCCCGACGCCATCTTCGCCTGGGCCTCACTCGTATTCAGGGGCAGGTCCGCGTACCACCTGAGGAAGAAGCTGGCCCGCCGGCTGGATGCCGCCATGGACGCCTCCAACCTCGTCATGTGCGTCCGAGCGGGTACGCACGGGCGGCCTACCCCACTGCTCGTCGATCTGCCCCACAGCGACGAGACCCTCGACATCATCCTCGTCATGGCCGGGACGCCAGGTGAGACGCGCCATTCCTAACTTCTTACGGAGTACTTCCTATTTTAATGGAGTACTCATCAGCTTGTGCTGGAAGAAACTGTCTGAAGAACAGTTTACTGAAACTGTTGTATTCTGCAACTGCTGATAATCTTCAGTTAGGAAATAGTTAGTATTTGCATTATGCCTGCTGTAAAAATGCTACTTAGAAGGTAATTTAAATCCAGTTTGTTTGGGGATAAATCATAACATATTCACATTAAACCCTGACACAGAAATTATTGGTTTCATAGTACTGTCCTTGATACAGATAAGTCAGTTTTCACATGTAGAAAATTTGGAACTTTGATATCCAACCTAGTCAAGTTATTTGTACTGTAAATTCTGTTTGGTTTAGCATATATCCAACCTAGTTCTGAACCAATTTCAGGTTAATCCTACAGTATATCATGAAATGTTGTTTTTCCGGTTTTTTGTGCAAAATCCTACAGTTATTTGTTAATTCTGCAAAACAGTGATATTTAAATTATTGATCTTCTCAAACTGTTGCACTACCTGTGACATGATGCCTAACTTCCTCACTTTCTGTTCTAATTCAGCCCACGCAGACCTGCGGTACCCGAATGTCAATGCAGAGTAGAGAAAGATAAGAGCGGGACGCCTGACCGTCGACCGTCCACCTCTTCAGAATTGTCACCGCCTTGGACACTATGAGATGAGAATTCAGAACTGCATTTTTCATTGAGATATAGGTTTAGGAAGCGCCTCTTGTATCTGTTAGCATAGATAAACTTGATTCATTCTCCAGACAGGAGGAATCTGTCCCTTGTGGTTCTAAATTTCAGAACCTGTGTGAAGAAATTATACATTGGCATTGGTCTGTAATGTGCCGAGTGCATTTCTCTAAGATGTCAACTTGAGAACCTCTGTGAACAGTTATGCAATGGCATTGGTTTGTAATGGTTGTGTTCTTATTATTGCTGCTACTTCAGCATTTGAATCGCCAAGTGCATTTGAATGTCACTGGTTTCTCTTAGATGTCTTCGCTGCCGTTTCAAGTTTCAGTCACTCAGCAGAAAATGAATTTTACAAGATATGTACTGGTCGATATTATTTGCTGCATTGGCATGATCTTTTGGGATTTATTTTAATGGAGCGCTGATCAGCTTGTGGTGGAAGAGAGTGCTAATCTTCAGTTAGGAGTTTACTGAAACTGTTGTATTCTGTAACTGCTGCTGATCTTCAGTTAGGAGTTTACTAAAACTATTGTATTCTGCAACTGCTGCTAATCTTCAGTTAGGAGTTGGGAGTTGTCTGTATTAGATATAAGTAGAAGGAGTTGAGTAGAAATAGTTGGTATTTCCATTATGCCTGTTGCACAGATGCTAGAAGATTAGCACTCTCGCTGCTACCTGAAATTGATTTAATCTCCAGACAGGAGGAACCTTTCTGATCTAAACTTCCGAACCTGTATGAACAAATTATACAATAGCATTGTCCTGTAATGATTGCGTTCTTATTCTGGCTGCTACTTGAGCGTTAGCAGGTGCATTTCTCTTAGGTGTCAATTTGAGAACCTCTGTCAACAGGTATGCAATGGCATTGGTTTGTAATGGTTGTGTTCTTATTCTGGGTACTACTTCAGCGCTGCCCAGTGCATTTCTCTTAGATACCAGTGCTGTTGTTTCAAGTTTCAGTCAGTCAGAAGAAAATAAATATGTGTTTTCACAGAGATCAACTTCTAAAAGTGATCAACATGGCCATTTCAATGCGCCGGAACGCGATGGTGGCGACTTGCTGCGTTTGCTGTATGTGTGGTGTTCGGTGCATTGTATTTTGTTTAGTCTGCTGTGAAAAAAAAGGGAATAACATGTGAACAAAATTCAGGTTATAGTATACCACAGTACATTGTTCTCACGTTTTTAAATCAGCTGTCTTCTTCTTATACCACAGTACTTTCGAACAGAATTTGCAGAGCATGTTTTTCTTGCTTCTTGTTTTTCTTTCACCTGTTTTCAGTCTGAAAAAGTCGCAAATAGTTTGTTTGATGGCGTATCTTTCTTTGTTCTTATTCATCAGTGTAATTATATTTTTCTCATAAAAGCTACTAGCTATGGACCTGAAGAAGTCATCTAGCTACTAGCTATGGACCTGAAGGTCTGAAGTAAACTACTCACACTTCATCGGAGGGACTATGGTGATGATGTAGAAGCCCTCCATGGTGGATGCCCCCTCCGGCGGAGCTCCGGAACAGGCCCCAAGATGGGATCTCGTGGATACAGAAGGTTGCGGCGGTGGAATTAGGTTTTTGGCTCCGTGTCTAGTCTATTGGGGATACGTAGGTATATATAGGAGGAAGGAGTACGTCGGTGGAGCTCCGAGGGGCCCACGAGGTAGGGGGCGCACCCAGGGGGGCGCCCTCCACCCTCGTGACCTCCTCGGAAGCTTCTTGGAGTAGGGTCCAAGTCTCCTGGATCACGTTCGGTGAGGGAATCACGTTCTCGAAGGTTTCATTCCGTTTGGACTCAGTTTGATATTCCGTTTCTTCGAAATACTGAAATAGGCAAAAAAAACAACAATTCTGGGCTGGGCCTCCGGTTAATAGATTAGTCCCAAAAATAATATAAAAGTGAAAAATAAATATGTTTTTCACAGAGATCAAGTTCTAAAAGTGATCAACATGGCCATTTCAATGCGCCGGAACGTGATGGCGGTGACTTGCTGCATTTGCTGTATGTGTGGTGTTCGGTGCATTGTACTCCCTCCGTCCGGAAATACTTGTCGCGGAAATGGATATAAATGGATGCATCTAAAACTAAAATGCGTCTAGATACATCCATTCCTCCGACAAGTATTTCCGGACGGAGGGAGTATTTTGTTTAGTCTGCTGTGAAAAAAAAGGGAATAACATGTGAACAAAATTCAGGTTATAGTATACCACAGTACTAGAGGAATACTAGTTTTTGCACGCACATTACATTGTTCTCACATTTTTTAAATCAGCTGTCTTCTTCTTGTTAGCAAAATCGTAAGTTTTTTTTTATCTCCTGCAACTTTCGAACAGAAATTGCAGAGCATCTTTTTCTTGCTTCTTGTTTTTCTTTCACCTATTCTCACTCTGAAAAAGTCGCAAATAGTTTGCTTGATGGCGTATCTTTATTTGTTCTTATTCATCAGTGTGATTATTTTTCTCATAAAAGCTAGCTAGTTTTGTCATAAAATGTATATCTCGCTCACAAGGCAAATGTATACCACTGCAACAACGAAACCAGTCACAGATTCAGTACAGGGTCTGATCAGAACTCATGAGCTACAGAGTACGCAGCAACAGAGGTAGAGGAGAACTACACGCTCCAACCCGCGGAAACTCGATCGAGAGACACGATCTAACATCAAACAACTCAAGATGAAGTTGAGGTTTTATCGATCTCCATGAAAGCCAACTCGACCGGATCAGGCATCGCTGTCGTCGTCGTCGCTGCCGACACGCCGCTGTGGTTTGTGGTAGTCCAGGGGTTGGAGTTCGACGCCTTGGTTGGCCATCTCGCAGGCGTCGATCCAGTCGTGGTAGACGTCGACGGGCTCGGTGAGGTAGTGGGCCGTGGTGTGGTAGAACTCCTGGCAGACGTAGCAGACGGCGGTGGCGACGTAGAGCTTGAGGTCGATGGTGCAGGACACGCCGCCGGGGTGGTTGCAGAAGGGGCAGCAGAAGGTGGTCTCCAGCTTTGCCGCCGGCTTCTTCCGCTGCGCCATCTTGGAGCTCATCGACTTGCGCTTCGCCATCTTCTTCTCAGCACCACCAGATCGCAGGTTCAGACGCGATGTGTTTTGGTAGGGAAAGCGTTGGGCGTGTTGCCTTACAAAGGTTCTCCCAGGTGCGACGGTGCACCTCCTCTTCGGCGGCAGCAATGCATTGCGTGGTGCGACGGTGCAAGGAAGCCATTAACGAGTCGGAGCCGCACTCTGGTGCTAGTCCGCCTGGGCTACGCATTGGTGGAGCTCTCGCTTGCGTACTGTGGCACAACTACGGGTCTTCTCTGGACTGGGAAAACAAATAAAATCATTTTTTATAACAACTAATGAAATGATTTAAAACCACATGTGTCCTCAAGGTAGATCTTAAGTTTTTTTAGTGTGTTTTTTGGATGATCTCATTTCATGGATTCACTAGTATTTAGCTTATTTTTATTGTAAAAAAAGTTTCGCTAGTAGTATTTTTTATATATAAAGAGAGATTCCTCTTTGATTTTCATTACTCGAAACCTGGATTCACCAGTATAATCGTGGAGTTGTTCCAAACACTTCAACTTTGTATTTTCGCACACTGCAACATGATAGACTCACAAGACGCATGCGTCCTCTACAACCAGGAGCGAGAGTCTCCTTGTCGGAAGCTCCTTCTCTCGTCAAGTGTCAGTCCTTGCTTGCTGTCCTTACACTACCAATCTCCTAGGCTCACTGATTCCCTTATGAGAATGGTGGGCCACCTCCTACTGCCACACACCGGCTGCACTGCGAAAAGGCGTTGTCCTCGTGACTTCATGTTCAACATCTAGCAACCCTCGGTCTTTCGTCTGGTTTGGACCATCCAGGAGGAGGCAAAATTTTGGGCTAATGTTGCCACCAAGGGATTACTAAACTTCTTGCGGCAGTTTAGGTAAAATGGTTTTGGGCCAGGCACCGCTATGTTCTTCTGCTCATGTGAGCACACAACACCCTCCTCGTGTACGTGTCCACCCGATGTTTGCTTCACACCCCTTCTGTCAATGAAAAGATACATAATCTTTGCATACCTTGGAAACCCCCAGTATAATACACCCTAGTTCATTTTACGGGGGCAAAGAATAAGGTTTAGTTTGGCAGCATAATTTTTTGCAAAATCATACATAGTAATTTAAAAGAGTCTTAATGACCCACAAGTATATGGGTTCTATAGTAGTCCTTTCAATAAGTAAAAGTGTCGAACCCAACGAGTAGCATAAAGAATTGACAAGTAGTTTCCAGCAAAGTTTCAATGCAAGTGCTGTAAAATTAGTTTTGATAGGTAGTTTGATAGCAAAATAATTCGTAACAAGGTAACAAGTAATAGCACAAGTAAATAAGTGCAACAACTGGCCCAATCCTTAATTATACTAAGGACAAGCCGGAGGTGTTTCTTATAATGGCTAAAACGCTCTTGAGGACAAACAGGAATCTCGTCAAGTTAGTTTCACCTACCAAAAAAACTAGGGTTTCTCTATCTCCCACCGGCGCCGGCATCGGTCCGCCCCGTCTATCGTGGCCTTAGGGCCATAGGGACGGAGTGGATCCCGACCCTTGACGGTGGGAGGGCTCCGTTTTAGATCTTTTTTCAAGGTTTGTTAGGGTTTGTGTCCTACCCAGGAAGGCGAGACGGCGGCGACTCCCTGAAAACGGAATAAAGGTCTCCCCGTCTAGTCCCCGTTCCGGTGATGCATCTAGCATCATCGGTGGGCGTGTGGAGGTGTGTCTCCGGTGGATCTGTCTCTGGTGGATTTGTTCGGATCTGTTCGTCGTTCGTCTTTATTCGTGTGTCTTCAGGTTGGATCCTTCTTATCTACACTCTTCATCGGCGGCGGTTGCTGTTCTGATGCCTTGGTTCTACGGGGCCTTAACACGACGACTTCCCGACTGTCAACTACAACAAGGTTTACCCGGCTCCGGCGAGGGAGGGGCGATGACCGCGACACGCCTTTGGCTCGCTTCAGTGCTTGTAGTCGTCGCTAGGTGGTCTACGGATCTGAATGTAATTTTTATTATTTCTAGTGTTCGTTGTACTACCATGATTGAAGATGAATAGATTGGAAGTTTATCCCGCAAAAGAAAAAGTTTCACCACGATTCATTAGGTTATCATGCATTGATTCAATAACTGTTCTGTGGGTGGACTAGAGCTAAGATACTGTTCTAACTTGAACAAATACCGGATCGATCACTAGTAGTGACTAAATTGGTCGCCCATTTACCGGTAGGAGGATGTTTACTGGTTCCAGTTTTGGAAACAATCTAGAAGGTTCCAACGAGGGTTTTCCATTTTAGAAAGCTTCTAGAAGGTTCTCGAAACTATTTTATCCTTTATGTTTCTTATTTTGTTTTTTGTTTTCTATTTTCTATTTTTTATTTTTCTTTTTTCCTTTTGAAAAAATCTCTGGGATTTCAATATTTTTGTTCGAAACAATTTTTTTCGTGTTTCAAAAAAAATGTTCAGGAATTTAATTATTATTTTTATTTTAAAAATTTCCTCATAAATTCAAAAATATTCGGGTTTTCAGAAAATGTTCAAATTTCAAACAAGGTTACCTTTTCAAATTTGTTCATAAATTCTAAAAGTAATCGTGTTTATAAAAAAATGCTGGTACTTTCACATTATGTTCTCATTTTTTCCAAATTGTTTAGATTTTTCCAAATGCTCCTATTTTCAAATTTGTTCATAGATTCAAAAATTGTTTCTGTTTCTGAAAGTTTTTCACTTCTTTCAAGAAATTGTTCAATTTGTTTAGAAAAATATTTTTTTTTCAAATTTGTTCATAAATGAAATAGTTGTTTTCATTTTTTTTAATTGTTTGAAACTTCCAAAAAAATGTTCACATTTTCCAGAAATTGTTCAGAATTTTGATTTCTCTCCCATTTCACCCTTTTCAAATGTTTTAAAATGTGCACATTTTTAATAAAATTTTGTTTGCATTTTTTAGAAAATGGTCAGACTTTCAAACATTTGCCTTCTAGAAAATTGTTCACAATTTTTGAAGAAAAATTTGAAACAGCAGTGTTCATATATGCCAAGGAATTTAGTTCTGAATAGTTTGCATCAGAAGTTCAATTTCTGGTGGAGGCGCCCACCTTTTTAGATTTGTACATCGTGCAGTACTAGGGGTTGTTTGGTTGCTGCCCCGAGAGAAATTTGCCTGGCCAAAGAATAGCCGGACAATTGTAGCACCTTGTGTTGGTTGGTGCCTGAGTATTATTTCAACCAGCCCGACCTGAGCTCGTCCGGCAGGTAATTAGCCGGTGCCTGGCCACCAAAATTGGAGGCCTGACTCAGGCAGAACCAATGAATGTGTGCATGCATGTACTCTTACTTGTTTGATATTATTTTAATATTACTCAGGCTCAGGGAAGGCTCCTGGTAGTAGGGTCAGTTTGGATTGCTTCCACAGGTCCACGCGCATGTCATGGCTTGTGCTTGAAAACTGCCTGATGGCTGTTTGGTTGATGCCTGACAGAAAAAACGGATGCCTGGCCTAGCCTTATTAAAAAATGCCAATAAAATATAATATCTAGCCCAGGCAGGATGATCAATCTAGTCGAGACGCCCTTCTATTCACGCCTGACTTTGCTGCCTGGATCAAATCACGATGTTAGCTATACTTCTGTGAGGGTCTAGCACATCTTCCTAGGTAAAAATTTCTCCAAGCTAAGTTCACGAACCAAACACCATGCTCCAATGCGTGTCTGGCCAGGCAGAATCTAGCAGTTTCCCAGGCTATTTTCAGGCATTGCTTCGTCCCAGGCATAGTGCTCAGGGCACGAACCAAACTATCCTTAAACCAAACAACATCTGTTCAGGCTGCCCTCCCAGGCAAAGTCGTGAGAACGTCCTGGGCCTATTAGACGCTCATTCTTTCAGGCAGGTTCCTCATGTCTCCGACCAAACAGCCCCTTGTCGTACTCGCCAACGGGCCAGCCTAGTCGGCATGCGTTCGCACTCTATTTGTCGCAAAATGTGAAATGGGTCATACTTGTTTTTTAGACATTTTTCAGTCTAGTTTTTATAGATAAAAATGGGTTATACTTGAGGCATCGCGATCCGAGAAACTGGGCCGGCCCACTCCACGCTAGCCTGGGGGGAACGCTGCTGGCGATACATATCTTTCCCCTTGAAATACTCTGCCTTGGCGCCTGAACCAACAGCAGCTTTCGCTTCTCCTCGCCGGAGCGCCAAGAAACCAAGAACCCACCGCCTCTTCTCTCCGGCGGCGCCCGCGGCAGATGGAGCAGTTCCAGGACGGCCACCACGTGCGGCTGCGGAGCCGCGAGCGCGGCATGTACCTGCACGCCGACGAGGACGGGCGTGGCGTCTCCCTCCACCACCGCCGGGCGTCGATGAACGCGGCTTGGGTGGTGCACTTGTACCACGGCCACGAGGAGTACGTGCTCCTCCACAGCGCCGCCTACGGTCGCTACCTCGCCGCCACGGACGCGCCGGCGCCGCTAGGCCACCGCGGGCTCCGCGTCGAGCTGCGCGACTACGGACAGCCGGAGGTGCAGGCCATCATGTGGAAGGCCGATGGGGTTGACTCTGGGAACGACGTCCTCCTCTGGCAGTTCACCGGCCGCTGCCTCCGCGCCAACGGGAGGTACCTCAGCTGGAATAATGGCGTCAGCGCCGAGGACATCGAGGACACCTACATCGTCAGCACGATGATGCACTGGGTAGTGGAGCCCATCCCCGCCAGGGAGGGCATGCCTCCCCTTCCATGTCTGACTGGGGTGAGTCCGCCATGCCCGCTTCTTGATTCGTCCCGAATTTGCGCGAATTGGGTGGACATGCGTCGGAATTTGACCGCAAAGATTGCAAATCGTATTGATTTCATTCGCCTGCGAGCAATTCTTGGTTCTGTTTCAAGCTTCTTTGGCTTCTTGCGCCTCTGCATTCCCCGGCATCCTGATGCTTCTTTGCGACTCAACTGCAGCTTCCCTTCGCCGGAATACTCACCGCCCTGTTGCCGTCGCGGCTGATCGTGTACGTGCGGGCGGGCGCCGACGGGACCCGCATCAACCACGGCGCGTTGGTGTTCAGGGGCAGGTCCGTGGTCCGCCTGAGGAAGAAGCTGGTCCGCCGGCTGGACGTCTCCGACCTCGTCATGTGCGTCGAAGCGGGTACTTTCGGGCGGCTTACTCCACTGGTCGTGGATCTGCCCCGCAGCGTCCGGGACCTCCACATCGTCGTCTTCGCGGCCGGGACGCCAGGTGAGACGCCCAACTTCCTACTGATCGCCTTCTGTTTTAGTTCCCCTTCTGCTTGTGCTGGAAACGGTGTACATACTGTAACTGTTGGAACTGAAACTGATGGAAATTGATGTACATTGTTTACTGAAACTGTTTCAGTTAGGACTGTTGTTTTAGTCTGAAGCTTAGTTGGTTGTTACATATTATAATACATATTCTGATATTCCCATTCTTGGAACTTTAAAACCCTAATCAGTTGATTCATATCAGTTCAGCTTCACATAGAAGATACTAGTTTCTATATGTAATTCAGAAAGAAAATTCAGGTTGCATTGTATCCACAACCCTACATGGAAATTTGTTTCTGCACATTACATACATCAATTGCCTTCTTGATTTCGAACAAGTAGTCTGAAAAACAGTTTGCTGACACTTTGGGTGAAACTAGCAGTCTGAACTGCTGTAGGATTATAGATATCAATGTGCCTGTTAGATTTATGGACAGATGCTAGAAGGTTGTCTGAAGCTAGTTATTGTTTGGTTTTGAATTCAGGCGATTCAGTTCTTCAATTTAATAATATATGCCGCTAGTGGAAGACTTTGGAACTTGAAAACCAAATCATTTCAGCCTGCTCATTTAAACTTCACAGAGAAGAGACCTATTTCTACATTTAGTCTACAGTAATTGCTTCGAATAATGTGTGGACAAAATTCAGGCTGTAACCCACATCACTATATGAAAGCTAGTTTTTCTATGCATTACATTGTTTTGAGTTTTTGTACATCAGCTTTCTTCTTGGTCGTTTCATTAACCTTTGACATGATATATGTCTAACTGCTTCGATGTTTCTGCTAATTCAGCCCACGCGGAGGTGCGGTACGCGGATGTCGATGCAGCGTAGAGAAAGAATAGAGAAGGACTCCTGACCGCCGCTTCACAGTTCAGTCCTTCAGAGTGTCGCGGCAGAAGTCACGTGAATCCAAACTTTTTTGCACTGAGATAGTGGTTCCGGAAAACCCAGCAGTTGTTTTATTTCTGCTACGTACTAAAACTTGGTCCATTATCCTGACAGTAGGAAATCCATTTTGGGTTGGTCTCGCTGTTCTAAAATCCAGAAACTGCTAGAACAACGATGTGGTGACATTAGTCTGTAATGTCAACAAAGAAGTGGTGATTGTTTTGCAGTGAGTTGAGGAATTGAGTCCTATAGCAGAGAATGAATTTGTTTCTTGACAGAACTCTCAACGTGCTGCGTGCCTGGTGGTTGTGTAAGATTCATAGTTAATTAAACCAAGAAAGGATATTCCCTATCATTCATTGTTAGTTGACCCATTTTTTTGGTTATGTGCAACAGCTGCATTCAGGCTGAAGCCTCAGAACGCTATTTGTTTGGGGGAACTGAGACACTTCCGCTTCGGTGCAACCCCCCTAAACACATCAACGGATGAGATTTATCTATACCCCTTCATAAGAAAGAAGGATGGCCTTTTTTTCTAAAATACGTCGCCCGCCCGCCGAAATATATACGCCGTACGCATATTGGGCCGGCCCATTAACGACGGCTGTAGGGGCTGTACAAATAGGAATCGAACAACAGACCTCTTGCTCGTGAGGCTAAGAGGCATACCACTTGAGCTGTGCAAGTGTTTGTGAAAACTAAAAATCGTACTAATTTAAGAATTAGTCCGTCCGGATTTATTGGGCAGACAGCATCGCCAAGACCAAGGCACATCGGGGCCAGTTTTTTTGGACGAGACTTGCCTGCTCCCTTCCCATGCTCCCATCCGTGCTCCCGCGTACGTGGCTTAATTTGATTGGAAGAAAATAAGACCCGGCCCCACCCCCTGAAAATCAGAGGGGAGATGATTATATTAGAAAAGAAAAAGGAAAAAGGACAGCCGTAGGATGAAGTGGGAGCACGGATGGGAGCATGGGAAGGGAGCAGGCAAGCCGGATCCAGTTTTTTGTACTGAATATGCCCAATTAGTGAGCAGGATTGAAGGAGATTAACTGTCGTAAATTAATTGCCAAATTGACTCGCATCTCCCAATGCTCTGGCATGCATTGCTTTTTTTTTTACCATACGCATATATATTGGCTGCATGGCCCATGGCCCTCATAGCGCAACTTTCGCTTAACAACTTGCAATTAATTTGCAATGACTAACAAATTGCCTATTAATTAAGGCCTAGGAAATAGCAACCTGCCTTACGAAAACCGACTTCCACCGGTGGCTTTCCAGCCTAAAAATCCCTGACAGAGGTAACACCAACGCAAAATTCAGACACCTTTTCAAATTTTCTAACATTTCTTCGAGATTCTTTAAAAAATACAATAATTTTATAAAATTCAACAAATTTTTGAACAACTTGAACACATTTTGAAAAATTCACTTTTTAAAAATCATGAATATTTTTTGAAAATTTTGGAAAATATTTTTTTAAAGCATGAACATTCCATTTTTTAAAAGATATATCTTAGTTCAAAATGTTGTTTGACATTTTGAACAATTTTAAAGAGAGATATGAAGCGTGCAAATTTTAAAGAACCAAAAATTTGAACAATTTTCTGAACACGAGGGCTTTCTTTTTGGCTTCTTATGTGGAAAATGTAGCCTTTTGAATTTCATGCCGATTTTTTAGTGTTTTTTAAAACTGATTTTCGTTCTGTTATATTCTTGTTTTTTTATTTTTATTATTGTTTTTCCCTCTTATTTCAAATGTGTGAACTTTTCATAAATTTGAAAATGGTCACGTTTCAAAAAAAAAATCACGTTGATCAACAATGTTAAAAATCATAAATAACAGAAGCACCCATTTTTTGAAATTTTTCAAGAAATGGCTAGCACATAAAAAATATTCATGTTGATTTATAATGACGGAAATTGCATAAAAGAAGCATTAAAATTAGAAAAAAAACTATATGCTCATGAATGCATTTGTGTGGCTAGTGTGGCCCACTCCTCACAACCGGTGGTGTTTTGGACTATGGAAAATGATCCTAACTTCTTGCAGCTGCCTAGCACGGACATATTGAACGACTTCCGACATTGTTTGCTTGTCGCGACGCGTCCGGCTATTTAGCGATCCTTTTTCACTGAGAAATCTCCAGAAAATGCAAAAGTTATCAAAAATTTGAACAACTTGGCATGATGTCTCGAATTGGTCACATAAGCTGGCGGAAAAAATTTGAGGCCATTTGACGGATGTCAAAAAACAACATGTTTTCAAACGGACCCTTCTGGCCTATCTTAACACTATCTGTTGAACATGGTCTATTTTTGGACATCCTTAAAATTACCTAACTTTTGCAAGTAGGTGTGCATGCCCATGGTAGGCGTCCTTTTCTATTTTGAACGACTTTCAACACCGTATGCAAGTTGTGACATGTCCGGCCATTTATCGATCTTTTTTAATCAAGAAAACTCCAGAAAGTGCAAAATTTGTCAAAAACGAAAACAACTTGGCATGGTGCCTTGAATTGGTCAAACAAGCACATGAAAAAAATTGGGCCATTTCAAGGATATAGAGAAACAACATGCTCCCAAACTGAGCGGTCTAGCTTACGTGTGTACACCCTCCGTTGAACATGGTCTATTTGGACATTCTTGAAATGACCCCAACTTTTGCCAGTAGACAGGCACGCCCATGATAGGCATCCATGCCAGGTTTGAACGACATTCGACGATGTATGCATGTTGCGGCACGTCCGGTCATTTATCAACTATTTTTCATCGAGAAAACTCCAGAAAATGCAAGAATTGTCGAAAGATTGAACAACTTGGAATGGATCTTGTAATTGGCCATATGAGCTCATGGAAAAGTTTTGGGGTCATTCGAGGATGCCAAAAAAACATGCTCTCATGTGGACCCTTCTGGCCTACCCGAACACCCTACGCTAAAGATGGTCTATTTTTTTACATAAATGAAATGACCCCCAACTTTTTCCATCTGACGAGCATGCCCATGATAGACATCCATGTCAGGTTTGCATAATTTTCAACATTGTATGCAAGTTGTGTCACTGTCGACCATTTATCAGCCATTTTCACCAAAAAAAACTCTAGAAAATGCAAGAATTGTCGAAAACTCGAACAACTTGGCATGGTGCCTTAATTGGTCATATAAGCTCATGGTAGGCATCCATATGAAGTTTAAACGATTTCTGATGTCGTACGTAAGTTGCGTCACATCCAGCCATTTTTCACCGAGAGAACTCTGGAAAACACAAGATTTATTGAAAACTCAAAAAACTTGGCGTCGTGCCTTAAAATTGTCATACAAACTCATGGAAAAAGTTTGGGTTCATTCGACGGATGTTAAAAAAACATACGCCCTTCTAGCCTACTCGAATACCCTCTGTCGAACATGATCTATTTTTAGACATGCATAAAATGACCACAACTTTTGCCAGCTGGTGGGTATGCCCATGGTAGACATCACAAGTTTGAAGGAAAAAGTATATAAAATCATAATTTAAGCAGGTACTTAAAACTGTTATTTTAAGTTTTTAAAATAACTAATAAATACACAGATATAAAATTAAAAACAACAAATGATTTTTTAAAGCATTTAATAATTATTTCACGGAAGAAAGAATTTAAAACATTTGTCTAAAACTGTTATTTTGGTATTCCAAACGATATTTCAATTTTTGTAACTGGTTTCAAAAAGGAGAAAAAATAACCAATGAAAAAGAGAAGAGTAACGAATAGTCAGAAAAAACGCTCAGGCCTTGGCTGCACTATCGCTCCGCCAGGTGCATGTTGGGAATTTCTAAAACCATTTTCATTATTGGAAATTGTTCACATTTTGGTAAAATGTTTGATGTAATAAAAATTGTTCATGTCATATTTGTTTTCGAATTTTAAAAAAATTCATGTTTTAAAATTTTGTACATAATATTAAAAATGTTCGGGAATATAAAAAATGTTCGCGCTTTTCAAAAAGTAAGTTACAAAAATTCTTATTTTCATTTCTTGTTCACAAATTAATATGATAATAATTTCCAAAACTGTTCCTCCTTTCAAAAATTCTTCACAGACCTTTTTTTATTACTTTTCCAAATTCTGATCAGTGTTTCATTAAAAAAATCATGTTTTTGAACTTTTTCGTGTTTTCAAAATAATGTTTGGAATTTTGATTTTTTTTGCATTATTATAAATTGTCACGATTACAAAAGTTGTTCACATTTATTAAAAAAAGTTAGGATTCCTGGTTTTTTTTCACATTTTCTAAAAATGTTTTGGAATTTCAACAAATGTGTGGAGTTTCATGAATAATTTAACTTTACCCAAATATATGACATTTCCCAAATTTTCAAAAAAAAAAAAATCAAAAATAGTTTCATTTTTTTCAAAAATGTTATATATATAAACGCCTTTGTTTGTTCTTATAAAGTCCGCGCTATACAAATTCACAAGTAGTCTGTTGGTTTAGCGGTAAGCAACGGGTACAAAGAGTGTGAGGTCAAACCAAACGCGTTTCTTTCTTCCGCCAGAAGAAAGAAAAGGCGACATCGCCGCCAGGAGTCTTCCCCGCGGCCGCCGTCCGGCGGCTCCCCTCCGCCGGCGGCCTCGGTCGTCGGTGGTGAGGGGGGTCGCCGGATCCACGCGCGTGGATCGTTTTCTCTCTTGTAGATTAGGATTTTAGGCCGTTCATCGTCTTGGCTTCACCGGCGGCGATGGGCGCTGAATAAAGTTTCTTCGGATCCTACTCCAACAAGGCGATCGGTTCTATGGTTGGGGATGGATTTGGCAATCAGTTTGTTCAAGCAAGGATTGCGTGGCGGTGGCGACATCCTTGTGGTGGACCTGTGTCCTCGGGCTCCGCCGTTGCGATGGCGTTTGCTCCAGCGCCGGTGCGGAGCTTGGGAGGTAGTCCAGGAGCGGATGCAGATTGTGGTCTGCATCGGCGGCATCTGGAAGATGGTGGATCGTGTCTTTGGGTTCGCGGTTCGTGGATGGCGATGTGGTTTCTCCTCCGGCGTTCTAGTCGTGTGGGGTGCGGATCTGAAGTTCGATGGCGTGTCCGGTGTTGCCCGGTCGATTCGTTCAACGGTAATGGTTTTACCTTTGGTGAGCCACCTTGGAGGTCCGCAAAGTGCATGTCGACAATGGAGCCGCTTCTGAGCTCGGGTGTGAAGGTGATCCGTCACTTTTCCCTTTGGTGGCTACTGTCGTGGTTTCCAGAGGCAGGTGACGGGTGTTGGTGTCAAGTTCAGAGGTTTCTTCGATCTTGATTGTAATTTTACTTCTTGGTTGTTGTTCCTTTGTGCAAAGGCTAGCTTTCTGTTGTCTTTTCAGTTTTGCCAGGTCGGTTACGTGACTTGTACTATGATACTTATGATATAAATGAGACACGTATTACCATGCAAAAAAAAAGTGTGAGGTCCCTAGATCGAGTCCCGTTGAAAACTTGTTTTGCAGTATTTTGTATTGTTTTCTACACAAATACTGGACGTGACTTGGGCCGGCCCAGCCGCTACCGTGATGACCCATTATACATAAGAAAGTGAATACGGCTGTGAAAGGTCGATACTACCTCCTATTCAGCGCATACGATGGTGTGTGATGCACAAATGCGCAGTCCTTGCTTTTTTCTTTTTCTTTTTCTTTCTGCTTTTTTCTTCTATAAAAAATGTGGGATTTTATATTGTTACGAATTCAGAAAAATGTTGCAAAATTTTACAAACGTTTCATTCTTCAAGAAAGTTAACAAACTGAATTTTTTCCCAAAATATTTAAAATGTTTAATTTTTTTAATATCCTTAACTTGAATATTTTTCTAAAATTCAAAAAATAAATGAACTTGAATTTTTTGTGAATTCAAAAATAGCGCCTGTTGGTTGTATAAGATACCGCTGCATTCTCAAACTCGTCCTCGCGGGCAGTCTGGTCAAGCTCTTGCTCCCTCTTGAGTGCGTTCTCGACAAGTTTTGCCACCAAGGCGGCATTGGAGCGCTCGGCCTTGCTCTGCTCTTTCTCCTCGGCCCAGGAAACGATGCTAACGGAGGTGTGAGGAAGGCTACGACGCGGGTGTCGGTTGGGGAGGTTTTTTGGTTTTATTTGAGTCATCGAAAAATTACACTATTAAGAGGGGTCTCTCCTTGATATATTCTTATACACATTCTATGCCATCAAGATAGTCATTCTAAATATTTCCTATATTCACCATACATCCCCTTGGAAGCCAAAGTCTTAACCATGTCATTTCATCCAAGTCCTTTTCGCCCAAAACAAATAGGCATGTCTTGTGACTTTATAACTTTAGAACTTCGGTACAATGTGCCGCTAGCAGAAACTTTAGAACTTTGCAAATAAGTCAACTTATGTGTTTTCACCCTTAAAGAGAAGGTACCAATTTCTGTTTGGTTTAGCATATTGTAAATGTTTTGATTATCCTGTGAACCAAATTAGGCTGTATAAGTTGTATCCTACTCCTACACAGCATTTCATGAAAGCTATTTTCTGCACATTCTGCAAAACAGTGGTATTTTAGTTGTTGACCTTCTCAAACCGTTGCACTAACTGTCTGTTTTAATTCAGCCAAGAGCTGCTGCTCCCGGATGTCAATGCATAACTTCCTTGCTGCCTGTTTTAATCCCTGTTCAAGAATTCATCCGATTAATCAGTTAACTTGCCGATTAATCCCTACTCGTATGGTCACCGAGTAGCGTATAGACCGATAAATCGTCCGATTAATTGATTAAATGGCTGATTAACTTGCCGATTAGCCGATTAATCCCCTACTCACCAGCCAACCGAGCAGCTACCAGTTAACGATTTCGTCAACAATAGTTTTTAATTTAGCCAAGGCCCGAGCTGCTGTACTCCTGACGGTCGCCCGAGAGTCCACCTCTTCAGAAGTGTCGCCGCCTCGGACACAATGACATGAGATTCAGAACTACAATTTGCATTGAGATATAGGTTTAGGAAAACCCCAGCAGCTCTTGTGATTCTGCTAGCTGAAATCGATTCATTCTCCTGACAGGAAGAACCTGTCTGCTTCACCCTTGTGGTTCTGAAATTGCAGAGCGTCTTTGTTCTTGAATGGTGCGAACTTTTTTTTTTCTAGAGACAACAAGGTACTCTTTTTTTCTTTCAATTTTGAAAAAAAAAGGTACCACTGCAACAACGAAACCAGTCACAGATTCAGTACATGCATTGTCTTATACTGTACAAGATTGACTGATGATCAGAACTCATGAGCTAGTGCGCAGCAACAGAGGTACATGATCAATCAGAACTCCAATCAATACAATTTCGAGAGACACGATCAAACATCAAACTACGCAGGATTAGATTGACGTTGTATCGATCGATCCACGAAAGCAAACTCGATCAATCGAACACGATCGATCAGGCATCGCTGTCGTCGCCGTCGCTGCCGACTCGCCGCTGTCGTTTGTGGGAGTCCAGGGCTTGGAGTTCGATGCCTTGGTTGGCATTCTCACAGGCGTCGATCCAGTCGTGGTAGATGTCGACGGGCTCGGTGAGGTGGTGCGCCGTGGTGTGGTAGGCCTCCTCGCAGATGTAGCAGACGGCGGTGGCGACCAAGAGCTTGAGGTCGATGGTGCACGCCACGCTGTCGGGGTGGTTGCAGAAGGGGCAACTGAAGGTGGTCTCCAGCTTGGGCGCCGGCTTCTTCCTCGACGCCATCTTGGAGCTCATCGACTTGCGCTTCGCCATCCTCTTCTCACCACCAGATCGCAGGTAGGTCACCACCAGATCTCAGGTAGCTTCTGGGAGCACAACTTGCTGCTACGCAGGAGAGAGAGAGACGCGATGTCGCGGTGTGTTCGTAAGGAAAAGGGTTGGGTGTGCTTATAAATATAGGATCTGCCCACTCCGACTCCGGCTGCTCTTGGGCGGTGTGGCGGTGCAACGAAGCCATTAACGAGTCGGAGCTGGATTCTGGCGGCCAGTCGAAATCGCAGGGAGATGACCGCCTGGGCTACGCATTGCTGCCTGGGCGGCCGCGCAGCTCTCGACCGGTGCTCTGTTCCCGCGCACATACCACGGCACGATCGTGCCCGTTCAACTCGCTTCTTCTTTAGATTCGCAAAAAAGAAAAAGAAAAAGAAAAAAAGACGGCAAGCTTCACCATGGCCGAGTCTGAATCCTCCACGATTATGTCAGACTTCCTCGATGACATTGCTTTGCCACGTGGCATCATCGATGGCCGGGGCCGAGATGTATATTCAACAATTTTTTAGTTTCTCGGTTGTAATTCGTATTAGCGCCATTACGCAATCCTTTCAGTTACAATTTGATATAGTTAGCCCCCACCCCTTCTCGGCTACATTTGGTTTTACGCCATGGGCACAACGAGTCATCTAGTTCGTCTAAATGACCACGTGCCTTCATTTAGAAGGACGGATGGAAAAAAGTCTTCCAGGGCGTGGTGAGTAGGCGAAGTTGTCCCAAACACTTAAGCTTCGTACTTTGGATGCAATGCAACAAAATTAGATTCTAGTTCATTGTACTAGGTAGAGAATATCTAGGCGTGATTAGGGATGACAATGGGTACTCATTACCCGCGTAACCTCCAGGTAAAAACCCTATTAGGGCAAGAGTATGGGTCAAAAAAATACCCATGGGTACATAAATAGAAAAATTTCATACCCATCGGGTATAGTGGGTATGGGTATGGTTTAGTGTAACCCATACCCATGTACCTGTATATATTCTGACAAATAGGCCTTATATATTATTTATCCACATATTAAACATATTATATGTACATAAATCCTACAGCCCTAACAAGACCTCATCGTGCATTCATGTTAGGCCGCCGCACCACAATAGCTAGCCCACAAACGAGTATGTGTTGATGTCATGATGTGTTGTTGTTTATAAATTTTTGTTATAAGTTGTTGTTTATGACTATGTAATGCTCAAATTGATATGTTTCAAATCTGGTAATTTTACCTGCAGGTACCCATTTATCCCAACGGGTGACGGGGGTATGGGAAAAAATTGTACCCGTCAACGGGGTACGGGTACGGGTGATGGGTAAGGTTTGGGATGATGGGTAAGGGTATGGGGTGGCTGCACCCGTACCCAAACCCTGCGGGTGCCATCCCTAGGCGTGATGAGTGATGACTCCATTTTATGGATGCTTTTCTGAGGCTATTTTGTTATTTCACTAATCATTATTTACCAAAACATAGAGAAACCTTGTTTCCTTACTTGTTTTTAAGAGAGGAACACTTTTGGAAGGATTTGGAATGATGATTGGGGAGGAGTTGGGACACTTTTCATATGGGAAGAGTTGCATCCGGCATCAACAAAAGAATATACACCGTGTGGTACGAGCGCGCGCACTCGTACCTTTGGTCATACCAGGCGGCGGCGCCTCTGAGGAAGTCCTGGATTAGGGGGTATCCGGACAGCCGGACTATTGGACCATGAAGATACAAGACTCAAGACTTCGTCCCGTGTCCGGATGAGACTCTCCTTTGCGTGGAAGACAAGTTTGGCGATCCGGATATTATATTTCCTTCTTTGTAACCGACTCCATGTAAACCCTAGCCCGCTCCGGTGTCTATATAAACCGGAGGGGTTTAGTCCTTAGGGACACAATCATAATCATCATAGGCTAGCTTCTAGGGTTTAGCCTCTACGATCTCGTGGTAGATCAACTCTTGTAATACTCATATCATCAATATCAATCAAGCAGGAAGTAGGGTTTTACCTCCATCGAGAGGGCCCGAACCTGGGTAAAACATCATGTCCCTTGCCTCATGTTACCATTAGCCTTAGACACATAGATCGGGACCCCCTACCCGAGATCCGCCGGTTTTGACACCAACATTGGTGCTTTCATTGAGAGTTCCTATGTGTCGTCGCTACGAGGCCTGATGGCTCCTTCAATTATCAACAACACGGTCCAGGGTGAGATTTTTCTCCCCGGACAGATCTTTGTGTTCGGCGGCTTCGCACTGTGGGCCAATTCGCTTGGCCATCTGGAGCATATCGACAGCTACGCCCCTAGCCACCAGGTCAGGTTCGGAAACCTGAACTACAAGGCCGATATCCGCGGAGACTTGATCTTCAACGGATTTGGGCCTGCGCCAGGAGCGCCGGACAGTCACGATGAGCACGGCTTAGACCTGCAATCGAACAATGCTCGGGATATCGCCCCTGCATGAGCCCCGAACCTAAATCCAGGGCAGATTGCGTTGCCTAAGGTTGGGTGGATGGACCCCGTTCTGGAGGCCGCACACCCATCGACGGTAGAGCCGAACACAGACATCACCCCCAAGGAAGCCTGTGACACCGGACCCTCGGACTCGTATTCGGCTGTAGGTTCCAGTCCGTGCACTCCCGAGCCCGCCGAATCTGGTTGGGCTTCGGTAATGGAGTTCACCGCTGCGGATATCTTCCAGCACTCGCCCTTTGGCGACATGCTGAACTCGTTAAAATCTCTCTCTTTGTCAGGAGATTCTTTGCCGAACTATGTCCGGCTTGAGTGGGAAGCAGGCGACGAAGGAATTCGTTGCCCACCCACCACCCACTTCATTGCCACGATCGATGATTTAACCGACGTGCTTGACTTCGACTCTGAAGACATCGACGGTATGGACGACGATGTAGGAGAAGAACAGGAACCACACGGGGCGGTGGACAACCACCTTCTCATATGATATATATGGTGGACACTCCGAAAGAAACCAATGGCGATGAGGCAATGGAGGATAACCCCTCATGGAAGAAAGCAAAGCATGGGCGTCGTCGGCGCAACTCCAAGCCCCGCCACAGCAATACCAGCGCAGGAGACGAAAATAATCCGGATGGTGCCGAAGATGAATACAACCCTGATCAGCCTGCCTTCAAGCAGGCCGAGCAGGAAGACGGGCAGGTCAGCCGAGACGAACAGGAGACAGACGGATATCCGGAGGAGGACAACTACATGCCCCCTCCAAAGACGAGATTAGCCTCGGCGACGACGAGTTCGGCATGCCTGAGGACCCGTGGGCAGAGGCGCTTCAAGCGCGGCTTATAGCCGCTGCGAGGAGCTGAAAAAAAGCGGCAGCAGCTCCAAGCTGATCAAGACCTGCTCACAGACGGATGGACTAAAGTCACGGCGGTGAGGAATATGGACTCGGCGCCACGGTGACCAGCCACCTCGTGGCCGGGATAAAACGGCGAACCAGCCCGAATACCAGCCCGCACGCCCACGCCAATACACTACGGCCCGGGCAATAGGCAGGACCTGCAAGATATACTGGAAGACAAGGCAGGACAACCAAGATCGATCTACGGATCGCGGGGGCGCGCCCCAACACGTAACGATGATTGTTACGCTGGATACACTGTCGGGGGTTGGGTGCGACATATGCCAAAGGATGGCTTATCATGGTGGGAGCGAGTAGAACGTCGCCGGTGCCTGAAAGCGGGATAAGGCGTAGACACGTACGCCGATGAACTTTACCCAGGTTGGGGGCTCTCCGTGGAGATAATACCCCTACTCCTGCTCTGCTGGGTCTCCGCATGATCACTAAGGCACTAGTGATACAAGGTGCTCCTTGAGTTGTGTCTAGAGGTAGGAGAAGGCAAGGCTAGCTCTTCCCTGCCCTAGGTAACTGGCTAGTTCTATCAGGGTTGGAACCCTTTGCACGGGTGGCCTAGGGGGCTTATATAGGCCTGCCCCCCAGGGGTACAATGGTAATCGGGCCGGCTACTAGGGCCCGTCTGTCAGCGTCTCCAGCCTCCGGCTTCTCCGCCGACTACTGGGGCCCGCCGCCTGGTGGGCCCTGCCGGCTGGTTGGTGGCTGCTTACTGTAGCCGTGCTGTCTATGATGAGGGCTTGGTCATCTTTGCGTGGCTACAGTCCCGCCGGCTGGCGGGAGGTTACTATAGCCACACCTAGTCTCATCAGGTTAATGACGCGCTTTCCTCGAGGCAAGGGACAGCCGCCTGCTGGAGGCCGACCCTTCCCGAGCCCGATTGATCGGGTGTCTACCATCTTGGCGGTGTCCATTGCCGGTAGGGCTGCGGTGGCAGGCCGCCGCCGGCGAACCGTCGTGGGAACCGGGTTTTGCCTGCTTGGGGTGACGTCAGGGGGGACATGGCACAATGCCCTGCCGTGTGGAGATCTCCGCCTGTACGGAGCATTGTAGCCATGCCTGTCCCATACGTCGGGGACGACGTGCTCCGCTATAGCCATGCTCTTGCTCGTACTCTTGACGGGGGCTCGACTGCACTGAGGCCGCGAGGTGGCTGCCTGCCTGGTGCCGCCCTCTCTAGAGGCCGGCCGGCTGGAGCCGGCCACTCGTAGTGCCGTAGGCTTGGGTTGGCCGCCCTCTGGCAGCCGGCCGTTGAGCCAGTCGGCTCCCAAAGGGCGGAGCCTCAGCTTGGGGTCCAGCTAGGCGGAGCTGGCCCAAAGTCTTGATAAATTCAGGGACTTGGGTGAGCCTACCCATGGCCCATTACTCCGACAGTAGTCCCCGAAGCCGGTGGGGCGTTGTGGTCGAGGGGCCGCAAAGTCTCAGCGGCTTCCCCCTTCACCGGGCTCTGGGTGAACGTTGATCCGTCTTGCGGCTAGCCGACTGCTGAAGCCGGCCTCGCCCAGGCGGAGCTATGTGGTCGATTTCAAACTTCAAGGCGGGAAACAGGTGGCATGCCTGCTAAGCTTCCCGGGCCGCCGCCCGCCACAGATGCGCCACGCGGCGCACGTCCGCCCGGCCAGCCTACCACCCCACGCCCCTGATGGGACGTGACAATGGGCCGGGCCCACCACTAGCACGCCTTGGCAACCGGGCGGATCCGCTGTGCCGAGGGGGGCGGTTGCCATTCCCATGACCGATTGTGGCATGCGCCCGAGCCACCTCCTGCTTCCGCCGATGCTGGGGGCTGGCTGGAGACGCCACGCACCCGCCGACCCCCTCTGGCCTGTCCACTCCTCCTCTCCCCTCCTCTGTCTCTCTCGCACGCAGCCACCGAACGCCATCGCCGCCGTGCTTGGTGCCACCACGGCCACCGGCCACCCCACGCCTCGCCTACGCGCCAAGAAGCTCCGCATCGTCCCCCTCTTCCTCCTCGACAAGCCACGCATCGCCGGAAGAAGTGGAGCCTCGCCATCAAGCTCGACCCCGCCGCCTCTGCACCGAGATCGCTGGCGACCGTTCGCCGTCCCCGACGCCTCCCTGAGCCGTCTGAGCTTCTCTGCATGACCGCTGTAAGCTTCCGCTCCGAACCCCTCTCTTCCCCGCCTCGTTTGTGCCATGTAGCCCTCATTCTCACTGGAGCCGATAGCTCCTCGCCACCGTCCATGTTGCCGCCGTCGTTTTAGCCGCTGAGGCTCGCGTCCATTCGCGTCATCATGCTTAGAATACTTCCAGAAGCCCAGAACACCCAGCCTCTCGTCCTGCTGTGCCTTGTAGCGCCGCTCCCGTCATTTCCCGAACTCCGGCCGCCGCCAAAGCTCGTCGCCGACATGATTTCGGCGACCCCCGCGTCCAACTCCGCCTCCTCTGGATGCGGGCTAGCAGGAGCTCCTCGCACATGCCCTCGGCACGTCCAGCCGATGCCGCAACGCGATTCCGGCGTGTCTCCGCCGCGTCGGAAGGTCACCGGCGGCATCTTCCTGACTGTGCTGACGTGGCTGGCTTAGTTAGCCACTAATCACCGTCCTGTACCACTGAGAAGGCCCTGCATGCTAATTAAACCCAGGCAGTTTTAGTTTAGGTTTAGTTAATTGGTTTAGCCGCTGTGCAGCTGACATATGGGTCCCACATGTCAGGTTTGACTGTGGCTGGCCGTGTTGACCTGCTGATGTCAGCGTGACGTAGTGCTGACGCAGTAAATGTTTCTGGAGTTTAAAATAAATCAGAAATGATTTATTTATCTCAGAAATTACTCAAAACTTCTAAAATTCGTATAAATTCAACCGTAACTCAGAATGAGATAAGTTATATATGAAAAATGATGAGAAAAATCCAATCTATCCATCTGTTCCATTTTCATGCATGTTAGAACAACTTATAGCTACTGTTTAGGCCAAATCATATAATGGCATTTAAACCTTGACATATGGAGTTTGAATTTGAACCTAAGGTTCAAACCAACTTCATTTAACCTGTTGCTAGTTGCATTAGCTCAAATCACATCATATTGCCATGTCATGATCATGCATCATATTGTGCATTGCATTGATTGTGTTTCTTTCTCAGTTGTCGGTAATTGCCCCCTCTCGATAGACGCGTTTCGACGATGTGATCGATGACACCGATGAAGAGCTATACTATCTTCGGAAGTGCCAGGCAAGCAAAACCCCTTTGTTCATTCCGATACAAACCCACTCTCTTGCTCTGCTCTCTTTTACTGCATTAGGACAACAACGATTCAACTGTTACATGCTGCGGTAGTTGAACCCCTTATCCTCTGCATGACCTATCATTGCCACAGTAAATAGATGAAACCAACTAGCATGAGTAGGAGTTGTTTGAGCCCTGATGTGCCTACTCATTCATGCTTGTTTGTCATGCCTGCTACTGCTTAGAGTTGAGTCAGGTCTGATTCATCGGGGATGAATCGGAGGTGTGTGAACATGTCCTACTGTGTGTAAGCTAAGTGTGTGAACACGATTTGGTAAAGGTAGCGGTGAGAGGCCATGTAGGAGTACATGGTGGGTTGTCTCATTGAAATCGTCCTCAGGAACTGAGTTCTGTGTTTGTGATCCATGAATAGTTACTACCACACATTGGGTTCCGGTAACTCGACCCCTCTCGACTTATTAATCAACATGATCTCTGTCCAGGAGTTGCAACTAGTTTCTGGTGTTTGTAGGTAGTGTTCGTAGTCTACCAAGTGGCACCGTGCAGGTGGGCTTAGGAAAGACTAGCCACGATGGCCTGGTGTACCAGTGGCACCCGGATGGTGGACTTGGGAACCCTGCACACATCGTTTGGGGCCGTGAGCGACGCCCCGGCCGGATCGCCTTACGGATGGAACCCGAATAGGCGATAAACCTATACTAGAGACTTGTGTGGTTAGTCAGGTCGTGGCCGACTCCCTCGCGAGGCTTCCGCTTGAAGGTTGACGAGATACACGACGTGTACATGGTGGTAAGTGGCGAGAGCGTGTGTGAAGAAGTACACCCCTGCAGGGTTAACATCATCTATTCGAATAGCCGTGTCCGCGGTAAAGGACTTCTGGGTTGCCTGTACAGTTCATAGACAAGTGAAAGTGGATACTGTAAAATACGCAAGATAAGCGTGAGTGCTATGGATGGCGCTCTCGTGGGGAGACGGGAGCGGATCCTTAGTGGTGTATTGATATGGTGAATATGTGGACTCGTGTGCGCCACCTCAAAAGAGTTACTTGTAGTCATAGTTCAGGATAGCCACAGAGTCAAAGCTGGCTTGCTGCAGTTAAACCCCACCATCCCCTTTGTTGATAATGATGCATATGTAGTTAGTTCGGCGTAAGTCTTCTGGGTACATTTGTACTCACGTTGCCTATTTTATGTTTTTGCGAGAGACTTGGTCTAGCTAATAGTTCTGCGTGGCTTGACGTTTAGC
This sequence comes from Aegilops speltoides, assembly GCA_021437245.1. Classification (NCBI taxonomy): domain Eukaryota; kingdom Viridiplantae; phylum Streptophyta; class Magnoliopsida; order Poales; family Poaceae; genus Aegilops; species Aegilops speltoides. The sequence continues at coordinate 68,468,145 of CM038147.1, forward strand.
TTGTTACCTCAGCTACGATCTTGTGCCCTCGGCGAGATCTGGTAGTTAGTCGGGCTTCTCGGCCTTTTTCATTTGTAGTTATGCGTACTCAGACATGTTAAGCTTCCGCATGTGCTTTGGCTTGTATGCTCTGAATGTTGGGTCGTGGGACCCATGTTTGTAATATCTCGCTCCTCGGAGCCTATTGAATAAAATACTTGAGTTGTAGAGTCATGTTGTGATGCCATGTTGTATTTGCACATATCGAGCATATTGTGTATGCGTTATTGAAATGCTTGGTATGTGTGGGATCGACTATCTAGTTGTTTATCCTTTGTAGCCTCTCTTACGGAAATGTCTCCTAGTGCTTCCTTGATCCATGGTAGCTTGCTACTGCTCCGGAACACTTAGGCTGGCGGCATGTGTCCTTCTTCGTTCTGTATACATCCCTTGGGAAATGTCACGCGATGAATACCGGAGTCCTATTAGCCGCTACAGCCGGTTCACGGAGTCCTGCTAGCCAGTGCTACAGCCTGGATTCACTCGGCGATGGTCGACACGTTCGATCTTTGGGTCATGGATGCCTGTCCTGTAAGTTTGTGCCACTTTGGGTTTATGATTATCCATGTCAACCGGGCTCCTTATCATATGGATGCTAGCGCACTATCATATCGTGTGCCAAAAGCATAAGCGGTCCGGGCAAAGGTAAGGCGACACCCATGGGAATACCGTGCGTGAGGCCGCAAAGTGATATGAGGTGTTATATGATAGATCGATGTGGCATTGAGTCGGGGTCCTGACAGATTGCGATGTGGCAAATGCGCGCGATAAATGGGGGTCGTGGGGTCGTGGGCGCAATTAATCCCATGACCCACACCCCGCCCCCTCGGCTTCGTAGCCCGAGGGCTATAAGTAGGGGGATGGGAGGGGTGCGGCAAAGCTCTCGTGCCCCCTCCCACTCTTCTTCTTCCTCTGCTTCCTCCTCCACCGCCGTCGCTGCTGCTCAGCGCTGCCACGGGGCTGCCGCTGTCGTTTGTCGCCGACGCACTCCTCCTCCTCACGCAGCCAGCCGGAGGCCATGGCGCACGAGAAGGGCGGCAACTGGGACGGGTCGACAGTGATCAAGGGTCACATCTCCTTCGCGACACACGCCGGATGCCCAGTGCGGCCTTCGTCAAGGCGTGGGTGCCGCCGGAGGAGGAGATCCCGCCGGCGCCGCGGGGAGATGAGCAGGTCGTCTTCCACTCGCACTTCCTCCGCGGCTTCGGGCCCCCGGTGAGCGGCTTCTTCCGCTCCTTCCTCAACTTCTACAATCTCCAGCCTCATCACCTCACGCCCAACACCGTGACTCTACTATCCGCCTTCGTCACGGCGTGCGAGGGCTACATTGGCGTCCTCCCCACACTCGAGCTGTGGGGAGCGTTCTTCTATGGGAAGCTCGGCACCTCTGCCAGGGAGACGGCGGCCGAGTGTGGCGGCTTCATCGCTGTGTGCCGACCGGCGAAGCGGAACGCCTTCCCCGTCATCAAGCTGGCACAGTCGGTGAAGATGTGGCAGCAGTCCTACTTCTACGTCGAGAACGTAGATCCGGCTGCCGACTTCCTCAACCTGCCGCCTTATGAGGCCGGCCCCCCTACCGGGACTCAGCCGACCTGGGGGTACAAGCCAAGGCAGGTATCAGCGGGCGCGGTGGCCGCCATCGGCCGACTCCGAGTGCTCCAGGAGTCGTAGGGCCTCGTGGCCTCCGACCTCCTTGTTGCCTTCATCGAGCGTCGGATCCTTCCGCTCCAGAGCCGCCCTCATCCGATCTTCCGGATGGGCGGGCACCGTGACCCATGTCGGCTGTGCACGAAAGGGATGCCGCCTGCTGAGGTTGCGCGGATGGTGAATGAGATCTCCGACCTCAAGGTGTCGGAGGAAGACTGGCGGTACGGGAAGCGGCCGTACTCCGCCCTGGTCGCCGCTTCTTTGTAAGTTTCTTCATCTTTACATTCCGATTTACATGTCTGCGGGCTGCTGCCCTCCGGGGCCAGCGATGACCTCTAGCGGACAGGCGGTGGCGACCTGGGCGACCTCGACTTGGGGCGCCGCCTGGCGGATGGCCTAGCAATGGCGGCGAAGCGACGGCGGCGGCGGAGTAGGCGGCTCCGACGAAGGCGGCGGCGTGGGGACTTGGCCCGACGACGACAACGACGAAGACGAACCGCGCCCCGCCCGGAGCTCTGCCAACACCAGCGCCGGACCCTCTTCCAGGTCGCCCACCCGCGGCAGCAAGTGCAAGCGGAAGCAGGGCGCTGCCCTGTTTGGCAGCGCCCCGAAGAAGCCCAAGTACCCGGCAGCGGTGACTAGGTGGAAAGAAGCCGCGACCAAGGTGGCCAAGTATCAGAGGCAGCCGAAAGTGCCCGTCATGGTGTCGGCGTAAGTATATTTTCCTTATTTCCCGTCTTCTCGTCAATCTGGTGTGAGAGCCTTCTAACTTGTCTTCTTATTTCAGGGCCCCGCTAACCCTCGAGAAGTCGAGCGCCACCTCGGTCCTCAGGTAGGCGGCGACCTCGTCGACCAGCCGGCGGATCAACCCTGCCGCCGACCTCCGGGAGGCGACAGAGCGGAACACGCAGGAGGCGCATGAGAAAGAGGCCGACCGCCTGGCCAAGGAGCAGGAGGATAAGGCCGCCGCGTCTGCTGAGAGTGTGCTGGCGCAGGCGGAAGCCCAAGCCGCGGAGAGGGAGCGGCTCGCGGAGGCCGCACACCGTTAGGAGCCGCTGCTCGTGGCACCCCTGAACACCGCGCCGCCTCTGCCTGAGTTCGTGGCGATGGCCGGAGGAGCCGGCGACGATCACCCGATCCGGGAGCAGGAGGGCGGCGACGTGGCTATGCCGGACGTGTTTGTGCCACCGCCACCGCCTCCACCGTCGCCACCAGCTAGCGAGACGCAGGACGAGCAGCCGGCTGCGCCGCTGGTGCCACCGGTCGAAAACACGATGGTGACGGACCTGGTTCCTGCGGTCCGCACACCCACGCGCCGCCGCCTTGAGAAGGCGGCCTCAGCACCGTGGCCGCAAGAGGTCGGCGCCGCGAGCTCGTCGGTCCCCGACACCGAGGCGACCAGCACCGCGCCCATAGGTTGGATACATGGGGGCGGGACGGGTGCCCTGAATCAGATGTCCCTCGACGTCCAGGCCAAGCTCCGGGCAGAAGCCGAGGCCCTCAAGCGCTACAACGAGGCCTTCTTGGAGTCGCGAACCGCCATCCGCGTAAGTTATCTTCGGCTTTCCTCTTTGGATGATCATCTTGCTTCTCTTGTGGGGGCGCTCAAGCGCACCCGCTAGGTGTAGCCCCCAAGTTCCGGGCCGGCTGCTGAGCAGGCGGGCCGGAACTTTATTTTGAAACGTCGATTGCTGACTTCGCATGGTGTTCCTTTGCAGGACTACCACAATCTCCACGCGACTGCCTACAACTCCGGGTCGGGAGGCTGGAGATCTGAACCGCCCATCGGCCAAGGCGGAGTAGCTCTATCTTTCTTTCTTCATGGGGTATATTTGGCTTCCAGGCTGTAGTCCCCGAGGTTCGGGCCGACTGCCGAGCAGTCGGGCTGAATCACCTTAGTGTTTCTTTCTTCATTAGTTACTTCTTCTCTGCAGTAGCGATGGCGCTCCATGGCTGTAGTCCCGAGGTTGGGCCGGCTGCTGGCGATCGGGCGAATCTCCTCGATGTTCCTTCTTTGTCTTGTCTTCTTGACTGATGCTCTTTTCCTCTTTCCCTTTTTTCAGAGGCCAACGCCGCCTTGCAGGAGCAGGTGGGCGAGGCCAACACCGCTCTGCGTGGCAAGGAAGCGGAGTGCAGCAAGCTGGCCGAGGAGCGAGATCGCCTGGTCGCTCAGCTTGCCGAACAGGCGGAGGCCCTCAAGGCGGCCCAGCTGGAGGTGAAGAAGGAGGCCGACCTTCTCGCCGAGTTTGAGGTTGAGCGCTCCGCCTGGGCTGACAAGGAGGCCCAGATGACGGCCTGCTTCAGTAGTATTGAAGATTTGGTCGATGGTAAGCTTCATTCTCTTGATTTCTTGTATTGAACTGTCGGCCCTTGTCCAGGCCGGTCCCTATCTTATAACCTTGGTCTTTTTCTCCTTCCGCCTGAACAGACTTCTTCCCGGGCCATTCTGTTGCTGCAATTCAGATGATCGAGGCCCAGCGTGAGGACTGGAGGGCGGAAGGCACGCAGATCGCCGCTGATGCTCCCCGGACTCTTGGCGAACAGCTCCTCAGCATTCAAGCCCGCCTTCGGCCTGCTCATCGCATGCTGCGCCATCTCCAGCGCATCGGAGCTCAGGCGGTCTCCGCCCTCTGGCCAGGTTTGCCAACTCCGCGCACCCCAAGTCGGACTGCCGACTGGTTGGAGGTGGCGGCCGGCCGCCTGGAAACGTGGAAGGGCTCCGCAGCCCGGGTAGGAGCGTGCCGGGCCTTGGAGTTCGCCAAGGCGTGGTATCCTGGGCTGGACTTAGCCCAGTTGGCCACGTTCCGGCTGGAAGCACAGGGGGAGCTTGCGGCGATGGAGTCTGAGCTTGTCAACAGGGCGGTGGCGATCGCCGACTTCACCGACACCAGCATCTTCGTTTTAGAGGCGGTCGAGGAAGGCGGCGAAGCTCCGCAAGAGTGGCTCGGACTGAACCCGGAGGACAGCGAAGATTCAGCTGAAGTCATCGACTCGAGTGATGAAGGGGAAGACAGGGAGGAGGAAGAGGAGGAGGAGGAGGAGGAGGATGAGGAGAGCGACGTCGACCTGCCGGAGGTCGGGGCGGACGGTCAGCCCCAACCTGACCGGGCCTCAAGCAACGAGCTGCGCACCAAGGTGCCGGCTGCTACTGGAGACGGCCAGGCGGGAACCGACCAGCCACCCGTTCCTCCGACGGATGCCACCGACTCTGTTCTCCAGCCCTTCGCTGCCCCGACTGCTGCTGGCGATTCTTCTGCCCAGACGAAGCCGCCTGCCGCGTCAGGCGGTGCAGCCAACCTCAACATCCAGCCGGAGCCTTCTGCCGCACCAAGCGGCACCGCTCAGCCGGAGCCTTCTGCTGCTCCTTAGGATTTTATCTGCTTTCTGCATGCTACTCTGAACACTTTTGTTAAATTCGCACAATTCTACAAGCGGGGTGTATATCAAAACTTTGTTTGAATGCCGGCCAGAAGGCCTTTATCCATGTAAATATTCTATCACAGCTTTATGCTTTGCTTTGCCGACTTCTTTCTTTCCTTGCCCTTTTAATCCTTGGTTTTTCCTTTGCCGCCCTCCCTTGCCTATCCTCTTGCCAGCCAAACAGCCGCTCTGCGGACTGCGGCTAGGTTGAGTACTTAGTCATTTGGAGGAGGGCTAGTACTTAGCCGTTCGGGGTGTTGGCAATGAAAAGTAGGAGCTGGCCGGCCGGCTGCTCGGCAGCCGGACGAAAAAAGGTGAGATGCCGGCCTTCGCTATATGCGTCTTTTCCTTAGTCGTTTTCCGTTTGGGCGCTGGTTTGGGACCCCTGCCCGCCGTTCAGTCGCTCTGCAAGCTGCGGCTTCTGGCAAAGGAAGTGTCTGGCACCAACACACTACTTGTCCGGCTCCAGGAGGCGGCATATAGCAGAAGGCGGCAAGCCTCCGGGCCAATTGGTCGAACCCGGTGCCAGGCGGAAAAAGCTATACATACTCATGGCATAACTCTTATCATAGATAAAGGAGGGTAGTCCCCGAGTACGTCTTGGGGGACCCGGAGTCTTTGTTCATGATACAAAAGGTAGCGTGTCGGTGTACTAAAGTAGGGGTACCTTAGTACCCCGAACTTGTGCACGGGCAGCCGCAACACCCCGCAGCAAGGCTTGCCGGGCGCCCGCCAAGACCCTCCATCATTTCCTATTTACTGCCATTCAAGAACAAAGTATCCCGAGAAGACAAAAGCCCGGCAAGAGGAGCTTGCCGGAAAATAACAAAGGCGTTTCGGAAGACTTGCATAGCGCCATGGCGTCCGGCAAGGCCGGCGGCGGCAAGCTTGCGGCACAACAAAGAAGGGCAGCGGCAAGGCACTTGCGCGGCAAAACCACCAAAATCCAGCGCGTCCGGCGTGTCACCAGGGCCATCCATGGAGCGCGTGGCGGCGTTGCGCAGCCATGCGGGCGAGTGTCAGCGGAGCTGACAGAGCGCCATCGTGGCAACGGTGGCTCATCTAGCGGTCGTTTCCTTACCTTTGTTGGGCGACGGACGGGCATTAAATGCCCTTGTCCCTGCCGTCGGGGTTAGGTAGGGACCTTTGTTAGTCCTGTTGTACCAACCCGCGTTTTTACCTTTCTACCCCCTCTTCCTACACTGCCACCTGTTGGTGCCCCTTCAGACTATAAAAGGGAGGCCCATGCGCGCGTAGAAGGGGTTCGGTCCATTCCACACCCACAACACCACCATACGCTCGCGCTCTCGAGCAAGATCAAATACAAGCACAAAAGCAGCAGTAGGGGTTTTATCTCTCCGGAGAGCCCCGAAGCTGGGTAAAAATCATCCGTCTCCCCCGCGCGCCCGACCTCGATATGCTCTGCGCACGCCCTCCGCTCCCTTGCCGGACTAGAAGGGGCCCCCGTGCCCCATAGGTGCTCGTGGCGCCTGAGTTCGCCCGACATCTTTGGCGCACCGGTAGAAGTGCGTCGAGTCGTGAGCATCGATCCGGTCTCGCGCGCTTCATCAACGCCTTCATCGACATGCCACGAAGAAGAAGCCCGGAGGTGGCCGCTCCGTCTACATCGATTCTACCACCACCGCCCGAACAAGCGGGCGGTGGAGTGAACGCCAATGAGAAGCGGCGCCGGCGGTGGGACTCACGTCGTCACGAGATCCAGAACAAGGCCCGCATAGCGTCGGCGACCGTGCGGACACCACACCCTTCCCGGGAGGTGCAAGGTCGACAACGCCCGGTGATCTAACACCGTGCTCGCATTGGAGCAAGGCCAAGCTGGTGGGTGGCGGGGCGTTCAAAGTCGACATACGCCCGACATCTTTGGCGCGAAGTGGTCTGATCGCCGGACGAGTGCTGCTCCTCCCAATCGATCGAGTCCGAGCACATCCGCTCCTCGCGCCGCTCATCGCCCGCCGCCGCCCAAAACAGCGAGAGAAGCGCTGGCGAGCCCAGCTGCTTCTGGATTACCCTCGGCGCCACACAAGATTGGCGGCGGAGGATGACCATTCTGACCTCATCGGTTTTCGCCAGCGGCGCTGAACCCCGGCAAGCGGCGCGCCGAAGCCCGCCAAAGGCGCCCAGTGCAAGCCGGCGCCGACAAAGACCGCTGAGGCACCACCTCCGTGCACTCCGGCCCGAAGGCCAAGATCGCCCGGCTCGTCGGACCAACCCGATGGCGACTCCACGCGTCGTCGGACCCGCGAACTTCGCCGTGACCAACGCCCGTTCTCCAAACGACAACACGAAGACGCTTCCTTTTCGCATCGGCGGCGGAGAAAGCGGCGTCAATCGACCAGCGCGCCGGCCCTGTCGGCGATGCGCGCCGGGGAACAGGCGACTTGCCGTCTGCGGCAGGTTGCCCTGCGTTCACCAGCGAGCTGCGGCAAGTCGAGTGGCCCAAAACCAAAACTTCAAGCGGGCGTGCGAAATGCGATGGCGGGATACACCGTCGGAGTTCCTCGGCATCTACACCATCGCGGTGCGAGCTGCGGGCGCGGCGAAAATCTCGCCAACTACTTCCGCGGTGCTCAAGCCGCGTCGGATCTTGGCTCATGCACTTGCGGACGGTCCATCTCTTCATGGGCGGGCTGTGTCATCGGTTGTTGGCGCCTTCACGGTGGCCACAAACCCCATGGCGGAGAAGCGTCTGCATCTCCTCGTCGAGAAGGAGGAGAAGCCCTGCGCAAAGTACATCTGAGAGGTTCAGCCGGTGCAGCGCAACATCGAGCGTCCACCCTACGCGGTTATCGGCGTTCCACGAAACGTGCGCATCCGCGAGATGAGGAGAGATGGCGATGTGCAAGATCGAAGATGTCGGCCGAGCTCTATGCTCGGCGACAAGTGTGCACCGGCTGAGGAGGAGGAAAATCCCGGAGAGGTTGCGATAGCGAAGGATCGGCGGTGAAGATGCTGCGCCCGGCAAGGAAGAACTGGAGGCGGAACAACAGGAAGAGAAAGGCTAAGGATGTGCTAGCCCTTGAGCATTCCGGCAGCGGAGGCGGTCCGACAAGGCCAAAGCTGGTGACTCCGGCGAGGCTGTGGTAGCCGCCGACAAGCAGGATGGCTCCGGCAAGTGGTATTGCAAGATTCACTACACCAAGGGCCATGACCTCCAAACCTGCAAGAAAGTGGAGCGAGATGGTGAGACTCTGAAAGCTAATCTGGCGCCGCGATAAAGAAACCCAGGGGAGGTGGCGGAGGATCCGGAAAGAAGCTTCCCGCCGGGGAGGAACACTGCGGCAAGGATCTGAGCCTCCCGTGGCGCGACATGGGCGAAGATGAAGATGAGGATGATGAGATGGAGGAAGATGGGGCTGATGACCAAGAGTTTGAGGAAAGCGGCGGAGGTGTTGTGCATCGGCGGTGGCGCCTCTCGCACACCTCGCACCGCCAACTCAAGCGGTGGGTGCGAGAAGTGAGCGCAATGAGCCGTCCGTCGAGTCACGCAAGCCTCTGAAGTGGTCCAGCCGCCCATCATCTTTGATGTTGAGGACCACCCGATCGCGTCACAGCGGTCGGTGCTTGCCGATGTTGGTCTCACCAACAATCCGCAACCTCAAGGTCACGAAGATGTTGGTTGGCAGTGGGGCGGCTGAACCTAATTTCCCCGCGGTGCTCAAGAAGCGGATCCCGACGGTGAGCTCGAAGCTGGTACCTTCAAAGGATAAATCCGGGTAGGAGCAAGCGAAGGGAAGATCACATTGCCGATGGCGTTCGGCGATGAACTGAACTTCGGGGTGAGAGGTCACATTCGATGTTGCTGATATCCCATTGCCCTACAATGGGATACTCGGCCGACCAGCGCTGCCAAATTCATGGCAGCCTCTCACTCTGGCGTACAATGTGCTCAAGATGCCTGGTCCGATAAGTGTCATTTACGTCCAAGGTGACAAGAAGGATGCACTTATCTGCACCGACAAGATGTCTAGGGAAGCGGCGGCGGCGGCGGCCTTGAACCACTTGCATTGAAGCTCCGGGGAAGAACAAAGCCAAGTCCGGTAAGAGTAGCTCGATGCCCACTCCGGCAAGCGCACCTCTCCGGTGCTCTTGCTGCCGTCGAGGCCGCACCATCGAGCTCCACCGGCAAGTGCAAGAAGGCAAAGACAGCTTCACCGAGACCAAGAAAGTGGCGCCAAGGAGGGCGGCACGGTGGTACCTTCACCATCGGTGCCACGCTTGACCCTAAATAGGAAAGCGCGCTCATTGCTTTCCTGCGGGCGAATGTCGATGTGTTTGCATGGCAACCATTTGACATCCCCGGTGTTCCCAGGGAAGTAATTGAGCACCACCTTGCCGTCTGCGCTCACGCACGGCCCGTCAAGCAAAAGGTCAGAAAGCAAGCAGTAGAGCGTCAAGAGTTCATAGCAGAGGAGATCAGGAAGTTGGAAGCAGCAGGCCTGGTCGAGAGTACTCCATCCGACATGGCTAGCCAATCCGATGGTCGTGCGCAAGGCAAGCGGGAAGTGGAGGCTTTGCATCGACTTTCGATGTCAATAAGGCCTGTCCCAGGATCCATTCCCTTGCGGCGCATTGACCAGATTGTAGACTCCACGAAGAGGATGTGATCGCTTTCTTTCCTTGATGCTTACTCGGGATATCATCGGATCTTCATGGTGGAAGAGGATGAAGAAAACGCGTTCATTACCCCATGTGGCGCGTCTTGCTTCGTCACGAATGCCTTCGGGTTAAAGAATGCTGGTTCGACATTGCAAGGGTAGTCAGCCATGCTTTTGAGCCCGCAGTTGCTGAAATGTAGAAGCTTACATGGATGACATAGTGGTCAAAGCAAGGACAAAGAGACCCTGATCCAAGATTTGGATGAGACTTTCGCCAAATCTGCGCAAGGTCGACCTCAAGTTGAACCCGAGAAGTGTGTGTTCGGAGTTCCTTCGGCAAGCTTCTCGGGTTCTTTATCTCGAGAGGAATTGAAGCCAATCCCGACAAGAGCAAGGCCATTGAGCAAATTGAAGCGTAAAGCGCGTCAAGGATGTCGCAGCTTGCGGCTGCGTTGCTGCTCTCGATAGATTCATTTCCAAATCTCGAGCGTGCCTTGCCATTTTCAAAATCTTGAAAAAGCGGGTCCCATGAAATGGACTCGAGGCGGAGGCTGCGCTGCAAGACTTGAAGAAATATTTGTCCTCCACTCAGGCAATCGTCGCACCTAAGCCACAAGAGAAGTTGCTGCTATACCTAGCGGCAACCAATCAAATGGTTAGTGCTGCGTTAGTGGCGGAGAGAGAGCGAGCGATGAAGCCGGCAGCCGCGGCAAGCGACTCAGCGACAAGCGGAGGTTTCTCCAGCTCTGGCGGCAAGCCACGATCCGGCGAGTTGGGCTCCGCCGAGATGGATCTGTGCGATTGCGGAAGAAAAAGCGAAGAAGAAGGTGCAGCGCCCGTTTACTTTGTCGGCTCCCTTTGCGGGGGCTAGATCAAAAGTACTACGGCGTCGAAGCTGCTCTTCGGCCTGCTCATAGCCTCAAGGAAGCTGCGCCATTATTTTCAAGCACATGAGATCACGGTTGTCAATCGCTTTCTGGCGAAGAGGATCTTTGCGAGAATCCGAGAAGCAAGGCAGGATGGTCGAGTGGGCCTTTGGAATTGTCAAGCTTTGGCCTCAAGTTTGAAAGCACTTCAACTATTGAGCCGGGCTTTGGTAGAATTTATAGCGGAATGGACGCCAACACCGGACGAAGAAACTCCGGAGAAGAGTGTCCCCGTCAAGGAAGCTAGCAAAGAATGGGTCATGTACTTTGATGGTGCCTTTTCACTGCAAGGCGCCGAGGCAGGCGTGCTACTTGTCGCCCTGCGGAGAACACCTCAAATCGTGGTCGGATGCACTTTCCCAAAGAGCAAGCAACAAACAATACTGCAGAGTACGAGGGTTTGCTTGCCGGACTCAGGATCGCAGCTGAACTTGGGATCAAAAAGCTTATTGTCAGGGGTGACTCACAACTTGTCATCCGCCAAGTTAACAAAGATTATCAGAGTCCGCTGATGGAAGCATACATTGATGAAGTGAGAAAGCTAGAGGAGCATTTTGATGGCCTACAAATGGAACATGTTCCAAGAGCGCAGAATGACATCGCATATGGCCTGTCGAAATGTGCCGCACTTAAGTTGCCTATGGAACCAGGGGTTTTTGTGCTCAAGCTAACTCAGCCATCCGTCACACCATCAACTGGACAGAACAAGAAGAGGAAGTTGCCTGTCGGCGACCACTTTCCGCGAGCTCCCGGAACCGCCGCCAAGAAGGTTCAGGATCAACACGAAAACGCTGAGGAGATGCGCTCGACAAGCCCGGAGTTTGTTTAAATCGAGACAGACGCTCCCGACAAGCTGTGTCCCGACACGCTTGCTAGGGAACATCTCGCTCCGACAGGGTCCCCGACCCTTGCCGTAGAAACGGATGTTCCCGCAGCTGCGTTTGCGCCTTTAGTCCTTGCGGTCGAGCCACAAGCTCCAGCCTGGGCGCAGCCGATAGTCCATTTCCTTCAGACAGGAGAACTTCCCGAAGAGCAGGAAGAAGCGGAAAGAGTAGCCCGGCAATCAAGTATGTAGCAGTTTGTCGATGACATACTGTATAGAAGAAGATTCAACGGAGTGAAGTTGAAGTGCATTTCCGGGAAGATGGACAAGAGCTGTTGGCGGAAATACATGGAGGCATATGTGGTCACCACATTGGCGCAAAACACTTAAGCAAGGCTTTCCGGCAAGGATTCTTACGGCCGACAGCCCTCCGGGATGCAAGCGCACAAGTTACCAAGTGTGAAGCATGCGGTTCCATTCCAAGCAGATTCATCAACCAGCTCAAGCTCTCAAACAATCCCTTTGTCTGGCCATTTTTGATGCAGGGGCTCGACATCCTCGGCCCCTTTCCCGAGCTGTCGGGGCTTTGAGTACTTATGCGTTGCAATCGACAAGTTCACAAAGTGGCACGAAGTGGAACCAGTGAGGAAGGTGGCAGCACAATCAGCGGTCAAGTTCTTTAGGTCGATTGTTTGCCGTTTGGGATCCCTAACGGGATCATCACCGACAATGGCACACGGTTCTGAGCCACACCTTCATGCGATCGTCCAAGATCTTGGCACCAAGATCTGCTTCACTCTGTTGCTCACCCAGAAGCAGCGGTCAAGCGGAGAGAACAAGCGCTGAAGTGCTGCGCGGGCTCAAGACCAGAACTTCGACAGGCTGCATAAGTCGCGGAAAGAATTGGATCGGCGGTTGTCGGTGGTTCTCTGAGTCGATCTGGGCGACACCAAATCGAGCCAGCGGCGGACACCTTTGCTCTTGTCTATGGGCGAGGCAGTTCTCCCCACGGAACTTCGTATCTGGATCGCCACGAGTGCTCGCTTATGATGAGCTTGAGCAAGATCAGCTGCGGCAAGATGTGGCGCTGCCCCTCGAGGAGGATCGTCTTGAGCTCTTTGTGCAAGCTGCTCGCTACCGACAAGCTTTGCGCCCGCTATCATAACCCATAAGATTAACGCGGAAGCTTGAGGAAGGCGACCTTGTTCTTGGCGCGTTCAATCCGCCAGAATTCAAACAAGTTGGCCTTGAAGTGGGAGGGCCCTTATCGGGTGAAGCGAGTCACTAGGCGGCGCTGTCCGCCTTGAGACCGAAGATGGTATTCGGTGAGCAATTCACGGAACATAGAACATCTTATAAGTTTACCCATAAAGCGCGGTTGCGAACCTGTTCGGCAACCACCTTTTATACAAGCCTTGCGGCTGTCGCATGTAACACTTTGTACAAAGCAGGCGCAGCTCGTGTGCGTAAATAAAATTTATGTGCACTGCACATCTTGTCAAATTTACTGCGTCTTTCTTTTTCTTGCATATATATCTGACACTTTGTGCAGTACTTACCCCCGGTAAGCAATAAAGAACCTCAGGGTCCTATATCATTATTTTCTCTTCTTTCTTCTCAAAAAGAAGATTCCTCGCCCAAGTTCACGGGGGGAGGCGGGGAAGAGAGAGCGGTAAAAGTGCGGACGGGCGTCGGGACGAAGAAGACAGAAAAGCTAAGTAGCAAAAGTTTGAGCTTAGTCAATTTTAAATTTTTTCAAGTTATATTCCTTGAACGTTCGTGCCTTGTATGGAAAACCTGTGCGCGGAGGAATCGACTTCATGGCTAAGTTAAGCCCTTGCGTTGTTTTCGAGCCCGCTCAACAATACAAGTGAGCGCAACTAGTCCGACAAGATTTCTTGCGGAAGCGCACCGCCAGCCAGGCTGCTGACGTTCCGCACTCAGCAAGTGTGCTTGCGCCGGCAAGGTTCCTCAAAGCGTAGGGTAAAAGCATACAAGGGATGCAACAGAGTAAAGGGAATAACATAGCAAGCGCAAGAAAAGGGGAGAAGAAGGGCGGCCTAATCCGCGCGCCCGCCTTCGACCCTCCTGACATCGTTCACCTTGTCCACGATGGGTGCAACGATGGCCCTGAGCTCCTCAAGATCGGCGCCCTCTGGCAGCTTCTTGGTGACGCGGGAGAGGTCGATGCCTGGATTGCGGAAGAGGACCTTCACCAACACCTTCTCCAAGACCGGCGTAGATCATGGCGACTTCGTTGGCCAGCTGCCGGGATCCTCTCCGGAGCTGCGGAGGCCCGTCACCACATCTTTGAAGAAAAGCGTGAGCTTGGCGCTGGGCTGGAGATTCTCCTCAGCAGAGTACCCGAAGCCCGCCAAGTTCAGCTCCGCCAACTCTTCGTCAATGAGCGCGGCGATGTTGACGAGGCCCTCCGTCCAGAGCTCCACCATGGTCTTGAAGGTGTTCTGGGTCTCAGCGGCCCTCGTCAGCAGCTCCTCGTTGTCCTTGAGATCTTTCCTTAGGATATCTTCTCGCTTCTTGGCGGCGTCCAGCGTCTCCGTCAAGGCGGCCAACTTCAGCTCCAGATCGGCGCTCGAATCCTTGGCGGCGTTCAGCTCCTTGATCTTCTCGGAGAGCTGAGCTTGCAGGTCGCCGTGGGCGCGTGCGTCCTTCTCGCGATCACGCTGGAGCGCGGCAAGCTCTTCATTCTTCCTTGTCGCGTCCGCCTCCAGCTGCGTCACCTTCTCCTCTAGCTCCTTCCTGGCAGCTTCAGCAGCCGCGGCGGCATCCTTCGCCTCCTTGAGCGCCCCGCCAAGTGATTGTTCCCGGACGGCGAGCTCCTCGTCGTGACTGTCCAAGTACACCTTCCTCTGTATCAGCTCACCGTCCCACTTGGACAGCTCCTCGGCGGCAAGCCTCTGCTGCTCCTCGGCTTCAGCCTTCTCCAGGATGAACGCCTTCTTCGCCTCGTCGAGCTGCGCCCTCTCCTCAGCAATGGACCCGAGGGCCTCCTGGTTGCGGCTCTTGAGCTCTTGCGCATGCTTCTCCATATCAACTCCCGCCTGCACGACAAGCGCTTCCCGGGACTCAAGCTTCGCTTGCCGGGCGCGGTAGAGTGACACCAGCTGTTGGGGCGTATCTCTGTGGCCTCGAGCACCTATGGGGCACTTGGGGGCCCCTGCAGTTCGACAAGAGGCGGGGTCGTCTTCAAAAGCAGATCGAGTCGAGCGATGTGGGGAGGCGGGCAATTTTACCCAACCGGGGCTCTCGGAGAGATAAGACCCCTCTGCTGCCGTGTGTGTTATTTGATCTTGCTCAAGCATGCGGCGTATGGTGGGGCTGTGGGTATCGAGCGGACCGAACCCCTTCTCGTGCGCATGGGCCTCCCTTTTATACTCGAAGGGGGATCCATAGGTGGCAGCGTGGGAAGAGGGGTAGAAAGGTAAAATGTGAGTTGGTACAACGATGCTGTGATGCCCTACCTAACTCGGCGGCGGGGACAAGGGCATTAAATGCCCGTCCGTTCGCCTGATCAGGAGGAGTGGCCGTTAAGTGAGCTACCGGTTGCCACGATGGCGCCTCTGTCGACTCCGTTCGCCACCTCGCTCCGCATGGCTGCGTAGTGCCTGCGCCACGTGCCCTTGGGATGGCACGGTGATGGCGTCGCTTTGGGTGCGCTGGAGTTGGGTGGCAGCCTTGCGCGGCAAGCGCCTTGCGAGCCCTTTGTTGTCGGCGAAGCAAGCTTGCGCCGGCGTGGGCTGCTTAGTAGCGAGCGGCGCGGCAAGTCTTCTGATGATGCCTCGGTTGGCCTTCCGGCAAGCTCCTCTTGCGGGGCCTTCATTCTCTTAGTTAGTACTTTGTTCTTGAATGGCGGTAATAAGGCAAGGTGGAGGGCCTCGGCGGGCCTTGACAAGCCTTGCCATGAGAAGTCTTCTGTTGCACATGCACAAGTTCGGGGTACTAAGGTACCCCTACTTTAGTACACCAGCAGGGAGCCGGGCTGGGCCAAACACGGTGCGGCGTTGTTGGGCCAGGCCCAAAATAATCTGCGAGCAGCGTGGCTGGGTCCGCACTAAAATCGGGCTCCGCGTCCACAGCGCTCCCCCATAGCGGCGCAGCGTCGATTGCGGCGTCGTGGGAGGCGTGGGTGGCGCGTCACGATCTTTAAGCATCCACCCCGTGATCACGGTGCGAGGCGAGTCATTTCACCCGTCGCTCGGCTCCGCTTTTTACCGCCCAGCGGCTCCCATGCGTGGGGGTCGTGGCGGCGAAGGTGGGACACCGAGCCGTCCGCGAGGCGAAGACGGCAGTCGGCCCGCTCCTCTGCCCTCCTTGCTCCTGATTGGCTGGCAGGTGGTGAGCCCCACCCGCCCTTTAAAAAGGCGGAAGGGGGCACAATAGTCTCGCACTTCCTCTTCTTCCCGTCTTCAACTTCCGTTACCCTTCCTCCCATCTGCCATGGAAGGAGGAATCCTGGTTCTTCAGCGGTGGCGGCGAGGTTGCCTCGGGAGCGCGCCTCCCCCACCCAGCGCTGCTGGCGGAGCTGGCTGCGAGGAAGAAGGAGGCGGGCAGCGGACGAGTCGTGGGCGTGGTCGGCGCTCGGGGAGGCGGCAGGCGGTGCGCCTCCCGTCTCCGCCGGCGGCTCCTTTCCTCGGCGGTCCACGGAGGCGATCCACAGGAGTTCTTCATCAAGCTGCGCCGAGCACCTCGTCGCCGCCTCGGCTGCCGGCCCGTTCGCGGCGCGATGGGCGGATCCGCCCGAATGTTGGAGTTGCGCATGAGGGGCTGCGGGATCAGCGGCTTTTCGAGTTAGTGTCGTGTCCCCAGCCCGGCGTGATGTGCCGACCAGGGTGGAAGGCGTTCGCCCGCATCCATAGCAGCGGCGGGGTTTACCCTCCATTTTAAGTTAATGGAGGCGACCTTCTCGCCGTCAAGGTCTTGAGACTCCGGCACCGGGCGAGATCTTGTGTGGACAGCTCCTCCGATAGCGAAGTCCCTCCTCGGCGAGTAGCGAGGAGGCGGCGGCAGCGGCGGCAGCGAGGATGGCGGGTTCGACTAGGCATCGGACGCTGCCTCGCGGCGCCACCGGCGACCCCATCATCCGGGTCGCCGGCCTTGAACTCGGGGCCGTCTCCTTGGGCGGCTGGCGTAGGGAGGCTGCGGAAGAGGAAGAGGGGTGGTGGCAAGGCCGTCAAGTGGAATCTGAGGCGAGGAGCCCTCGGCAGCGTCTTGGCGTCCCACCACCCGTCTTCAAGCTCTGCCCCGGCACCTCCGTCTCCGCCAAGCTCTGGCGGCCCGGGAAGTTCTCTTGGTGTCTTCTGGTGCCCGTAGCTCTCTAGGCGCCCCCGCCCTCCCGGCAAGCTTCTCTTGCGGGGCCTCCTGACCTACCTCTGAGCAGAGAAAGCAGGAGAGGATTACAGGCATCTAATCTTTTAATTTGTAAGCCTTGGGCCTTAGCTGTATTTAAAATCTGTAATCCTCTCTATCATGTTTTCATCCTCTATGGACTTGTACTAAACTAGGATGTTTTTAATGAAAAGAGGGCAGCTTGCGGACTAAGTCCTTTACTTGATTTGGTGCCTTATGCGCTCCCACCCTCGCTTTTAGGGGACTTGCGGAGGCGAACACACTTCTTGAGTCACGGGACATCAGCAGCCAGCTGGCGGTGTTGCTTCCGGCAAGTAACCTTGTTGGGCGATTCTTGGGCGCTTGTATTTGTTGGCGGACTCGGAAACAAACCAAAAGGCATGGCCTGGCCGTGACTCAACTCCTCAGCGCCGCGGGTTTTACAAAACACGCTTTCGTTCAGGGCGCAGCCCGCCTTCCCGGTCCATAAGAGATGCATGATGAGGATGAAAAACTTATCGACTCCGCGCCCCGGCGACATTAGCTTCGGGGAGGAATCTTCAGCGCCGCAGCCTCGGCGACTCTGGCTCCGCCAAGATTCGGTGCCGGTGTGCCTTCTTGCCCTTATCGCCGGCCACGGCCTCCGGGGACCCTGGCCCGTCGAAGGAGCTTGGCACTTGCAGCCCCATGGCTGGCTGCGAAGACCCGTCGCCAGCCTCCTCTGGCTTCTCCTTGTTACTGCGATTATAGCCACGAAAACAACTGAGACAGCGCTGTAATAAAGTATTCTTTCATGGTGCGGCTCTGCAACGCGATGCCATGCCTTGCCCCGTATGTTTACACTCTCGCTTATAGGGAACTTGCGGCGCTACACACTTGCTGTGTGCGGGACATCAGCAGCCTGTGGCGGTGTTGTTTCCGACAAGAAACCTTCTCGGGCGATTGCGATGCACTTGAATTGTTGGCGGACTCGGGAACAAATCAAGGGCGCTTAACTCAGCGAGTTAGTTCCTCAGCGCTAAGTTTCTCATCTGAAGAGGCGCCTTACGGCAAAGGCTTGCTACGTTCGCCCTCTGCCGTTACATCCTTTATGCGTTTTACCCTCGCTTCTAGGGAACTTGTCGGCGCTAACACACTTGCTGGTACGGGACATCAGCAGCCGCTGGCGGTGTTGTTTCCGACAAAAACCTTCTCGGGCGATTGCGGTGCACTTGTATCGTTGGCGGACTCGGAAACAAAGCAAGGGCGCAACAACCCGAAGTTGGCTCCTCCGCGCGCCGGTCTTGCGTACAAAGGGCGAGCACGAGAACATCACATAAAAAGCATGGGACTAAAAGTGCTCTGTACAAAACTTCGGGCTACTTAGCTTTTCCGTCTTGACAATCCGTCGAGGCCGTGCTTCTTCCTGATCTTCCTCCTTGTATGTTCTCGTCCTTATGCTTCAGGGAACCCACGGCGCAAACACGCTTGCTGGCGCAGGGCATCAGCGACCGCTGGCGGTGTTGCCTCGGCGGGAAGAACTCGTCGGGCTGGTTGCGGCATGCTTTTATCGTCGGCGGACTTGAAGCGGATCGGCAGTAGCGACCTAACCGATTCGACCCTTCCGCGCTCGGGTTCTTCATACAAAGTCACGGATTTTGAGGAGCACAACTCAAAGTTGAAGCTTAGCAACTTTCTTTGCCCTCTTGGCGGCGAGCTTCGATGGCGCGTCCTCGGCAGCGGCGTGGCACTCCGGGAAAGCGGGCTTGCGGGCGAACACGAGCCGTTCTTGCGGGCTTAGCCTTTGGTTGGTCGCCTTTTGCACTTGCGGTGGAGCTCGATGGCGGCGTCCTCGGCGGCAGCGGCGCTCCGGGGAAGTGCGCTTGCGGAGTGGGCACGAGCTGTCCTGCGGAATTGACCTTCTTCTTTCCCGGGGAGCTTCAGCGGCAAGTGGCTCGCGCTCTGCTGCGGCTCTTTGCTTCCGGTAGATCTTGTCGGCGAGATGAGTGCATCCCTCTTGTCGCCTTGGACAGAAATGACACTCATCGGGCGAGGCATCTTGAGCACATTGTATGCGTGGTGAGAGGCGCCATGAACTTGGCGAGTCTTGAATCGGCGAGTATCCCATTGTAGGGTAAGGGATATCAGCCACGTCGAAGGTGAGCCTCTCGATCCACGAAGTTCGATTCGCTGCGAGCGTCCTTGGCAATGTGATTTTCCCCTTGGGCTGGCTCCTTCCGGTTTATCCCTTGAAAGGTGCCGATCTCTTCAAGCTTCGCCGTCGGGGATCTGGAGCTTCTTGAATCTGCGGAGAAATCAGGTTCGAGGCCAGCCCGCCGTCAACCAGCATCTTCGTGACCTTGAGGTTGCGGTTGTTGGTGAAACCAACATCGGCAAGCACCGACCGTAGTAGCCCGATCGGGGTGGTCCTCAATGTCGAAAGCGATGGGCGTCTTGGACCGCTTGAGGCTTCGGCGCCTCGGCAGACGGCTCTGCGGAGTTCACTTCTCGCACCTTTGCTTGAGTTGGCGGTGCGAGGTGTGCGAAGAAGCGCGCCGTCGATGCCACAACACCTCTGTTGCCTTCTGAAACTCCTGGTCATCAGCCTCATCTTCCTCCATCTCATCATCTTCATCTTCATCTTCGTCCTTGTCACGGCCGCGGGGAGGCCTGTCTCCTTGCCGCGTTTTGGCCTTGCCGCGGTTCCCTCCCCAGGCGGGAAGCTTCTTGCCGGATCCTCCGCCACCTCCCTGGGCTCTCTCCTTATCGCGGCGCTCGTATTCAGCTTTCTGCAGCTCCGCCATCTGCTCCACTTTCTTGCAGGTTTGGAGATCATGTCCCTTGGTGCGGTGGATCTTGCAATCCGCTTAGGAGCTATCCACCTTGTCGTGGCTACCACAGCCTCGCCCGGAGTCGTCGGTCTTGGCCTTGTCGGAGCTGCCTCCGTTGCGGAATGCTCAATAGCTAGTACATCCTTAGCCTTTCTCTTCCTATTGTTCCGCCTCCGGTTCTTCCTTGCGGGGCAGCGTCCTCCTTGTCGAGATCATACGCTCGGCAACCTCTCAAGGATTTTCCTTCCCTCCTCGGTACGTCTTTGTCGGGACCCGACTCAATGTCACATCGATCTAGCACTGTAACACATCATATCACTTTGCGGCCTCACATACGGTAACCAACGGGTGTCGCCTTACCTTAGCCGGGACCGTTTAGCCTTTTGGCTGCGTATATGATAGTGTCGCTAGTATCCATATGAAAAGGCCGGGCTGACATGGCTAGTCGTAAACCCAAAGTGTACAGACTTACGAGGGACAGGCATCCATGACCCGACATCGAGCGTGTCGGTCATTGACAAGTAAGTTACAGGCTGTAGCTTTGGGCGAGGACTCCGGTACTCAGCGTGACATTTCCCGAAGAACAGACGAGGAATGAAGAAGGACACATGCGGCCAGCCTAAGTGTTCGGAGCGGTAGCAAGCTACCATGGCTCGGTGGAAACACTAGGAGACATTTCCAGTAAGAGAGGCTACTAAAGATAAACAACTAGATAGTCGGATCCCACACATACCAAGCATTTCAATAACATACACACAATATGCTCGATATGTGCAACTACAACATGGCATCACAACATGACTCTCGACTCAAGTATTTATTCATTAGGCTCGAGGGCGAGATATTACAAACAGGGGTCTCATGACCCAACATTGAAACATACAAATCAAAGCACAAGCGGAAGCTTAACATGTCGATACAGACATCTACAAATGAAAAAGGCTTAGAAGCGACTATCTACTAGATCTGCCGAGGGCACAAGATCGTAGCTGAGGTAACAAGCTAAGCGTCGAAGTCCACGTGGAACTACTAGCGAGGCTGAAGTATCTCTGCAAAAACATAAAATAGGCAAGCGTGAGTACAAATGTACCCAACAAGACTTACATCGGAACTATCTACATATGCATCATTATCAACAAAGGGATGGTGGGGTTTAAGCTGCTGACAAGCCAGCTTTGACTCGGTGGCTATCTGAACTACATTGCAAATATCTCTTTTGAGGTGGCGCTGCGAGTCCACATATTCACCATATCAATACACCACTATGGATCCGCTTTGCGTCTCCCTCGAGAACGCCATCCATAGCACTCACACTTATCTTGCGTATTTTAGAGTATCCACTTTCACTTGTCTATGAACTGTTATAGGCAACCCAGAAGTCCTTTACGCGGACACGGCTATTGAATAGATCATATTAACCTGCAGGGTGTACTTCTTCATACATGTTTCCACCACTTAGCGTCGCGCACACGACATGTGCTCGGCGAGACTTCAGCTTAAAGCCGGCGTGGGTGTAGACCACGACCTACCTGAACACTCAAGTCTCTAGTCGGGTTTATCGCCTATTTGGGTTCCATCTATGAGGAGTTCGGCGAAGTTTAGCTCACAGCCCCAAGCGATGTGAGCAGGGTTCGAGATACCAAATGGGCATCCGGTACACCGTGCCAAGTACCTACCGCATCACAGCCCACCCCTACGGTCAGCGCTGTCCACGGCCTCGATGAGGCTACAAACACGAAACTACTTGCAACTCACAGACAGAGGACTAGGGTGAATAAGTCGGCGGGGTCATATTTGAGGCCCAATGTATGGTAGTAGCTGAATCATGGATCACAAACACAGGACTCAGTTCCTAAGGACGGCTTCAATGAGACAACCCACCATGTACTCCTACATGGCCTCCCACCGATACCTTTGCCAAATCGTGTTCACACACTTAACTCTCACACAGTAGCATATGTTCACACACCTCGATTCATACCCGATGAATCGGACTGACTCAACTCTAAGCGATGGCGGGCATGACAAACAAGCATGTATGAGTAGGCACAACAAGGCTCAAACAACTCCTACTCATGCTAGTGGGTTTCATCTATTCTTGTGGAATGACAGTCATGCAAAGGATAAAGGGGTTCAGCTACAGCAAGTAACAAATGATTCGTTGTTGTCCTAATGCGGTAAAAAGAGAGCAGGAGGCGAGAGAGTAGGATTGTATCGGAATGAACAAGGGGTTTTGCTTGCACGGCACTTCGAAGATAGTATATCTCTTCATCGGTGTCATCGAACTCATCGTCGAAACAACGTCTACCGGGGAAACAATACCGCAAGCGAGAGAAGAAACACGATCAATGCAATGCACAATATGATGCATGCTATGACATGGCAATATGAATGTGTTTTGGGCTAATGCAACTACAACCAGATGGATTTGGGTCATATTGAGCCAAAGGTTCAACCCAAATTCAGATTATGAATTCAAATAGTGCCTTATCATGTTTTGCACTAAACAGCAAGGTTAAGTTGTTTAAACATGCATGAAACCAGTGCAGATGGATGGATTAGATTTTTCTGATCATTTTCATATATAACTTGTTTGATTTGGAGCTACGGTTGAATTTATATGAATTTTAGAAGTTTAGGCAATTTTACGGATTTTCCTGTTTAAATTTAAATCCGAAAATAAATAATAGCGTCGACTGACGTCGGCGTGACGTCGATGGGTCAAAAGCGCTGACCAGGTCAAACCCGCGCGTGGGGTCCGCGTGTCGATGTCACGGCTAATTAGCGGAGTTAATTGGTGCTAAGTTAAATGTTAACCTAGGTTAATTAGGACATGGGCCCGCATGTTAGTGACTTTAGCTGGCTAACTAAAAGTTAATTAGCACTAAACTAGATTAGCAGGGCTTGGGCCCACTTGTCAATGACTCAGAGGAGTCAACCGGGCCCACCCATCCACGTCGAGGTTAAACCCGCCGGCGTCTAGCCATGCCGCGAATCGAGCTGTGGCGGAGCCGCGAGATTCGCCTCTGGCGCCCGTTTGTAGCTGTGAACATAGCTACTGGGATGCGGACGCTCGTCGCATCCAACCCGTGTGGTGGCGCTGCCGGAGTGGCGGAGTGGCGCGGCGACGACCTTTGGCGGTCGCCGGGGTTCGGCCGAGGTCGAACACGGTGCTAGGGGGCACGGCGAGGTGCGTGGAGTGGGGTTCTAGGCTCCTGCGGGTGCGGTGAGGACGGTGGTGTGCTCGGATTCGAGCCAACGTGGCTGTGGCCACGGCGGCGACGTCTTGATGGCGGCGGCGGTGCGGTTGCAAGCGGGCGACGACCACGGCGCCGAGGGAAAAACGGAGAGGGGGAGCAGGAGCAGGGGCTCACGGTGGATCCAGCAGAGGCAACGTCGAGGCCGGGGAGAGGCTGGAGCTCGCGAATCCCCGACGAGTTCGCCGGCGGTCGGAGGTTGAAGACGAGGTTGGGGACGACGCTGCAGAGCTCCCGCAGTCGAACGTGTTGGCGTAGACGATGCAGGAGACGACGGCGGTTCTTCTGGGCTTATCGACAGGGCGAGGGGTGGCCGGTGGCCACGGCTACGGCGAACGGCGGCGACAGACCCGCTCGGTGAGAAGGGGAACGGCGAGGGAGAGAGACAGAGGAGGGGGGATGGCGCGGGAAGAATCGAGAGGGGGCCAGGGGGTGCGTGGCGTCGTCTGGGGTCGCCCAGGGCGTCGGCGGAAGCAGGAGGTGGCCGGCGCGGGGCGGCCACGCGCCTCCGTCCTCCTGGCAGGGAGGAAGACGACAGGAGGGGAAGCGGTCGTGGGCTGGGCCGGCTTCAGCAGCAGGCCGCACAGGTAGGCGCCAGGTAGTCCTTCTCTCTCTAATTTCTATTTAATTCTGTTTTGTATTTTCTGTAGTTTGTTTTGTTTTAGTTTTAGACACTAAATCATTTTTATTGCTTCTGATAATCATGGTAGGGACTAGTAGGATTATTCCAAAGCCCTTCATCAAAGATCAGAATTATTGGACATATATTAAATAATTAAAATATATATATCCAATGCAAATAGTTATTTATTTAATTCAAAGGCCCAAAATAATTAACTCTGAGATACCAAAAATATTGTTTTGAGTTTTACCTCTTTGCAATATTTTCAGAGGCTAAGAGGAACATTTTCTTGGACTTCTTTGAGAAGATTTTAATGTTGATCATTTTTAGAAGGTTTCTGAGGCTTTGAAAATTCCTCAATTCAAATTTCATTTAAATTTAGACATGATGCTCACATGGAAGCTAGCATAGGTCAGGCCAGAACTAGGGATGTGACAAGTCACCCCCACTAAACAAGAATCTCGTCCCGAGATTCAAGACGTGAGGTAAGAAGACAAAGGGGACACGGAACTGACACAGTCTTCATGACCCATTGCATTCTTCGAAGATGTTGATTCATTGCTTCGAATTGATCTTGACGTCTTGCTTAGAGAACTACATCCAACGTGACGATGAGAAGAAGGGAAGGATCTTGGAGGAATCGATCTTCTTGAGGTTCGAACAACTTAGGATCACCTCAAGGATCACAAAATCAACTCACAGAATGAGACGTAGAAACATCTCTGGAGCTGAGAGGCAAGACATGCTTCAGGAAGGAGAGAAGACATAATTTGACGAGGTTTCAGAGTAGCGAGGGAACAATTACTATGATCCCATAACGGGGCACCTTGGGAGAGGTGACTCGTAGAAATATCCCCTTAAGTGGCAAAAAGAATTACATTTGATTCAAAGATCATTGAAACTCTTTATACCAGCCTAAGGCAATTCACAGTCGATCATTTGAAGGAGTCCGAGAGAATGGCATTCTCGAGCCAGAATGGATGATGTGGATTACCTTGTTGAAGACCACACAAGGGATGATTTAAGTAGCTGGGGAGGAGCTCAGCAGTAGAGAGTGAACCTACTGTTTGAAGAGTTATAGCATAACCGAGGAAATTGAGAGCAATCCCAATTAGTAACTACGATAACACCAAGTGCTTGTGCGTGCTCTCAAGAACTTGAGCATTTCCATGTTCATCAAGGTTTACCAATCTCCGTGTCAAGGATCCTGGCAATACAACATACTACCATGATGAATAATGATGGATGATGCAGATGCAAAGGAAGATAACACCTTCTCAGATTTCACCTTAGCGAGTCTAAGGAAACAAAATCTGGATGATCGACCGAGAGACATTTAGCACTCCGCTTCTAATGTTCTCCTTGATGTGCTAGCATAACCCATTCATAGATATGGTTTGGTATCTAGAACATCAAGTAAAGGTCGGACTTCGGGAGTACAAAAATCCATAAGGGACAACTAAGGAGTAAATCCTGCAAAATCCCTATGGGGAGGTGGCCAACTTTCTTAATCAAGATACTACAATAACAGGTCTTCCGGCGGGGTGTGTTGGCCACGATACCGGTTATCGCGAGACCAATATTATAGTTCTTGGGAGATGTTCCAACCATCATATCTGCCTGAGATTCAGATCTGGTTGGTGTCAGAATAAGCTGGACTCATCGAGTCTAAAAGAGAAATGGAAGTTTGCAACACAAGTCGACGAGATGACGTTGCGAGATTCTCGGGGAACGAACTACGATAGCAAGCTCCAAAGCACGAGCTGGTTCTGCTACAAACCTGTGAACACACTGTCCTAGACAACATGACCACGTAGTAGGCTTATAATAAAACACTACCGAGTTCAGGTGGGAAACCATCATCAAGGATAACGAAGTCCTTGCATAAGGCATGCTCTTAAGAAGGAACTTCTTCTCCTTGAATAAATCAGTTAGTGGCTTGGTGTGCTAGGGACACAAATAGAATGGAGGTAGCGAGCCTATCAAACTATAGCATACTTCGCACATGCATGACTGACTTGAGATGGTTCTAGAGGAGGCAACATTGACTTTCTCAAATTCACTGCGGCAACTTGCATCAAATGCACATGAATCAGAGGAAGACACTTCTTACATCCGAACATATGCTTCATGAGCTAGCATGAACAAATGTTTAAAAAAATTTTCCAACACTAGCTTAATGTTCAACAAAATTATGGAGAAGACAAGGATGTTGTCGATGGGCCCAACAACAATTCATCCAGACTCCCATGGAGATGGAATTCCATAACTATGTGAACAAGGTGATAGTGTTGGTCAGACCCAAAAGATGTAATGGTGTATACTCGAGGAAAATCCACGAGTAAGACAACATTACGAACATCGTTGATTCTGATTTGATTTGAGAATAGCCCATACTCAAATCAAAGGTTTGGGGTAAGACAATAAATCCAACAGTTGACCACGAGGATCAAACAGTGAAGATATCATCTTTCTTCAACAAACACACACAAGGATATCCCTTGGAGATGAACTAAGTCAGGTGAGCTTTTATCTTCCAACTCTCCAAGTTGTTGTTTAGCTTAACCAACCAGCTCAGGGGTATCCAACACGGATTCTTGGAGAAAGGGTGGTTTCGAAAACCAACTTGATCATGAGCTCAACATAGCGGTCAGGTGACAATCTGGTGATACTTCCGAGAAGACATTCAGAAAATCACGAACCACCAACATGTTACTAAGCTCGAGAACAATCTTGCTTTTTAGGGCAAGATGATATGATCAAAAGAGCGAGGGTTTGACAAGATCCTAACTCATTGATCGAGGAGTGCACCGGAAATAAGGACTAGGTAGCACGATCAATCTTAGGATGCGATTCAAAAATCAACATGCTAAGAGTGAGGTTATTGTCCTTTAACTACTAAGCAACGGAGTTGCTAGGAGTATAGATTTCACACATCACGATTCACTTGTCGGCGTTCCGGTTACAACAACACAGAAACCGAGAAATGAATGATGATGGCAAGAAGTATTACTACATCAAGAATTCATAGGATGGTGTGCAGTTCCCATGACATTCTTGATATAAAGATGGTATTACTCCAAGGTGGAACAGAACAAAAGCTGGATTAGTATTTGATCTGCGGAGTACGACTGCTTTGACCCAATCCTGGAAGTGGACAAGGTACTGGAGTTTGTTTCTCCTGGTCATTCCAAATAGAATGGCTTGACGGACCACAGAAGTAAAAGGCGTCGATGAACATGAATGCATGACTACTCCTGACTATCAATCGATAGACGAAGGTCAGGATACAACTAAAGGGGGACAACTCAAAGGAACATATGATTTTCTGAGTTGTGGATGCATAGATTAGTATGTCGAACCAAGTTCAACAAATTTCTTCCGGATAATCCATGCGGAAAGGTAGAACTGGCAGAGTCACAATATAAAATGGATAACTCATCAAGAGCACCCCTGTTGTGATCTTTTATTTAACAAACTTCTGCCATAAGTGGTTCATAGTATTTGGAAGAAGGAAATACCACGGACCACGAGGAATAATGCAAAGGTTACTAATAACCTAAAGGAACTAGCAACACTATCAACATGAAGTAAGTAGAGTGAATCTCGGGTTCAAAACCCACGAGTAGAATACCTACTAACTAAATTGCATCACGGGATGCTTTCGAGAATGATGGCCAGAATCATCACACTGGGAACAAATCATGGCTAGATTACTAGATGATCCCCTAAGACACCTAGGGTCGTAATAATAATTCCAACATATATGTCGAGGCAATAAAATACCTCAACTCACCGATTAGTGTGGTTAATCTGGCCCAAAGGAACATCGGAACGGAAGGAAGGGATTTTGCAAATGCTTCAGACTATTTAGGAACCTGGGATGACTCGGACTGACATAACGGCTGTAAATGCTCAAAAGATTGGAGACATGCTACAAAAATGGTGGCATAGCCACTCCGAAGCACAATATCAAGGTTTCGAGATCAACAGTTATGAACATACGGAAGTAGTAAAACTGGACTGAGATATGAAACTATCAATTCTATAAGTCTATGGATTAGTAACACGTCATCCTAATAGATAGATGAGAAAGCCTAGTTCTTAATCCCCGTAGAAGAGAAGAGGATGACTCAGATCAGAAGGCCATGAGGTATAAGGAGTAGAAAGAGCCTTACGTTCCATCCCACAATCAATTCCCCTACGTATAACTAAAGCATTTCTAGACACAACTTCGACCAGTTTGGCTTGGTAATCCTACAGGCAGTCAAGCTCTGATACCAACGCTATCAGGACCCCGACTCAATGTCACATCGATCTAGCCTGTAACACATCATATCACTTTGCGGCCTCACGCACGGTATTCCCAGGTGTCGCCTTACCTTAGCCCGGGACCGTTTAGCCTTTTGGCACGTATATGATAGTGTCGCTAGTATCCATATGAAAAGGAGCCCGGCTGACATGGCTAGTCGTAAACCCAAAGTGGCACAGACTTACGAGGACAGCATCCATGACCCGACATCGAGCGTGTCGGTCATCGCAAGTAAGTTCGGGCTGTAACCACTGGGCGGCAGGACTCGGTACTCAACGCGTGACATTTCCCGAAGGAGACGGACACAGAACGAAGAAGGACACATGCGGCCAGCCTAAGTGTTCGGAGCATAGCAAGCTACCATGGCTCGGTGGAAACACTAGGAGACATTTCGATGAGAGAGGCTACTAAAGATAAACAACTAGATAGTCGGATCCCACACATACCAAGCATTTCAATAACATACACACAATATGCTCGATATGTGCAACTACAACATGGCATCACAACATGACTCTACAACTCAAGTATTTATTCATTAGGCTCAGGGCGAGATATTACAAACAGGGGTCTCATGACCCAACATTGAAACATACAAATCAAAGCACAAGCGGAAGGTTAACATGTCTGAGTACAGACATCTACAAATGAAAAAGGCTTAGAAGCCTGACTATCTACTAGATCCTGCCAAGGGCACAAGATCGTAGCTGAGGTAACAAGCTAAACGTCGAAGTCCACGTGGAACTACTAGCGAGACTCAAGTCTCTCTGCAAAAACATAAAATAGGCAAACGTGAGTACAAATGTACCCAGCAAGACTTACATCAGAACTATCTACATATGCATCATTATCAACAAAGGGGATGGTGGGGTTTAACTGCAGCAAGCCAGCTTTGACTCGGTGGCTATCCTGAACTACGACTGCAAATATCTCTTTTGAGGTGGCGCACACGAGTCCACATATTCACCATATCAATACACCACTATGGATCCGCACCCGTCTCCCTACGAGAACGCCATCCATAACACTCACACTTATCTTGCGTATTTTAGAGTATCCACTTTCACTTGTCTATGAACTATTATAGGCAACCCAGAAGTCCTTTACCGCGGACACGGCTATTCGAATAGATCATATTAACCCTGCAGGGGTGTACTTCTTCATACATGTTTCCACCACTTAGCGTGCGCACACGACATGTGCTCGGCAGACTTCAGCTTAAAGCCGGCGTGGGTGTAGACCACGACCTACCTAGAACACTCAAGTCTCTAGTCCAGGTTTATCGCCTATTTGGGTTCCATCTATGAGGAGTTCGGCGAAGTTTAGCTCACAGCCCCAAGCGATGTGAACAGGGTTCCGAGATACCAAGCGGGCATCCGGTACACCGTGCCATGTACCTACCACATCACAGCCCACCCCTATGGTCAGCGCTGTCCACGGCCTCGATGGGCTACAAACACGAAACTACTTGCAACTCCCGGACAGAGGACTAGGGTGAATAAGAAGTCGAGCGGGGTCATATTTCAGGGCCCAATGTATGGTAGTAGCTGAATCATGGATCACAAACACAGGACTCAGTTCCTAAGGACGGCTTCAATGAGACAACCCACCATGTACTCCTACATGGCCTCCCACCGATACCTTTGCCAAATCGTGTTCACACACTTAACTCTCACACAGTAGCATATGTTCACACACCTCTGATTCATACCTGATGAATCAGACCTGACTCAACTCTAAGCAGTAGCAGGCATGACAAACAAGCATGTATGAGTAGGCACAACAAGGCTCAAACAACTCCTACTCATGCTAGTGGGTTTCATCTATTTACTGTGGAATGACAAGTCATGCAAAGGATAAAGGGGTTCAGCTACCGCAGCAAGTAACAAATGATTCGTTGTTGTCCTAATGCAGTAAAAGAGAGCAGAAGCGAGAGAGTAGGATTGTATCGGAATGAACAAGGGGGTTTTGCTTGCCTGGCACTTCTGAAGATAGTATATCTCTTCATCGGTGTCATCGAACTCATCGTCGAAACAACGTCTACCGAGGGGAAACAATACCGGCAAACAGAGAAGAAACACGATCAATGCAATGCACAATATGATGCATGCTATGACATGGCAATATGAATGTGTTTTGGGCTAATGCAACTACAGCCAGATGGATTTGGGTCATATTGAGCCAAAGGTTCAACCCCAAATTCAGATTATGAATTCAAATAGTGCCTTATCATGTTTTGCACTAAACAGCAAGGTTAAGTTGTTTAAACATGCATGAAACCAGTGCAGATGGATAGATTAGATTTTTCTGATCATTTTTCATATATAACTTGTTTGATTTGGAGCTACGGTTGAATTTATATGAATTTTAGAAGTTTAGGCAATTTTCTGGATTTTCCTGTTTAAATTTAAATCCAGAAAATAAATAATGGCGTCAGCCTGACGTCAGCGTGACGTCAGCAGGTCAAAGGCGCTGACCAGGTCAAACCTGACGCGTGGGGTCCGCGTGTCAGTGTCACAGCTAATTAACGGATTTAATTAGTGCTAAGTTAAATGTTAACCTAGGTTAATTAGGGCATGGGCCCGCATGTCAGTGACTTTAGCTGGCTAACTAAAAGTTAATTAGCACTAATCTAGATTAGCGGGGGCTTGGGCCCACTTGTCAATGACTCGGAGGAGTCAACCCGGCCCACCAGTCCACGTCGGGGTTAAACCCGCCGGCGTCTAGCCGCCGGGCGAAGTCGAGCACGGCGGAGTGGCGCGGGATTCGCCTACAGGGCGCCGTTTGGCGCGCTGAGCATAGCTACGGGATGCGGACGCTCGTCCGCATCCAACCGTGGTGGTGGTGCGGCCGGGGAGTGGCCGGAGTGGCGCCGGCGACGACCTTGGCGGTCGCCGGTTCGCGGCGGTCGAACACGGTGCTAGGAACACGGCGAGGTGCGTGGAGTGGGGTTACAGGCTCTGCGAATGCGGTGAGGACGGTGGTGTGCTCGATTGAGCCAACGTGGCTGTAACACGGCGGCGACGTCTTGATGGCGGCGGGGTGCGGTTGCAAGCGGGGCGACAGCTACGGCGCACGAGGGGAAAAACGGAGAGGGGGAGCAGGAGCAGGGGCTCACGGTGGATCCAGCAGAGGCGACGTCGAGGCCGGGGAGAGGCTGGAGCTCGCGAATCCCCGACGAGTTCGCCGGCGGTCAGAGGTTGAAGACGAGGTTGGGGACGACGCTGCAGAGCTCCCGCAGTCGAACGTGTTGGCGTAGACGATGCAGGAGACGACGGCAGTTCTTCTGGGCTTATCGACAGGGCGAGGGGTGGCCGGTGGCCACGGCTACGGCGAGCGGGCAAGCAGACCCTTCGGTGAGAAGGGGAAGCAGCGAGGAGAGAGAGAGGAGGGGGATGGGCGGGAAGAATCGAGAGGGGGCTGGGGTGCTTGGCGTCGTCTGGGTCGCCAGGCGTGCGAAGCGGAAGCGAGGAGGTGGCCGGGCAGGGCGGCCACGCGCCTCCGCCCTCTGGCAGGAGGAGGACGACAGAGGGGAAGCGGTGGGTGGGCTGGGCCGGCCAGAGAAGAGCCGCATGTAGCGCCCAGTAGTCCTTCTCTCTCTAATTTCTATTTAATTCTGTTTTCTATTTTCTGTAGTTTGTTTTGTTTTAGTTTTAGACACTAAATCATTTTTATTGCTTCTGATAATCATGGTAGGGACTAGTAGGATTATTCCAAAGCCCTTCATCAAAGATCAGAATTATTGGACATATATTAAATAATTAAAATATATATATCCAATGCAAATAGTTATTTATTTAATTCAAAGGCCCAAAATAATTAACTCTGAGATACCAAAAATATTGTTTTGAGTTTTACCTCTTTGCAATATTTTCAGAGGCTAAGAGGAACATTTTCTTGGACTTCTTTGAGAAGATTTTAATGTTGATCATTTTTAGAAGGTTTCTGAGGCTTTGAAAATTCCTCAATTCAAATTTCATTTAAATTTAGACATGATGCTCACATGGAAGCTAGCATAGGTCAGGCCAGAACTAGGGATGTGACACGTGCACACTTGTCGGCCAGAGCGTAGAGCTCGCTGACATCTCTGATTTTGCACATCACCATCTCCTCCCTCATCCTGCGGTTACGCATGTTCTGATGAAACGCGCTAATAACCGCGGCGGGGTGGACGTCGGGATGTTGCTTGCTGCACTGGCTGAATCTTTGTATATACTTGCAGGGCTCCCTCCTTACGGCGAGCAAGTGGAGGTCACTCTCACAGCCATGAGGCTTGTGGCCACCCGTGAAGGCGCCGACAACCGATGACACAGGTCCGCCCATGAAGAGATGGAGCCGTCCGGCAAGTGCATGAGCCAAGATCGGCGTTGGGCTTGAGTACCCGGTGGGAAGTAGTTGGCGAGGATCTTCTCGTCGCGCCCTCCCGCAGCCTGCACCGCGATGGTGTAGATCTTTGAGGAACTCCGACAGGTGTATCCCGCCATCGCACTTCTCGCACGCGTCGCTTGAAGTTCTTGGTTTTGGGCCACTACACTTGCCGCAGTTCGCGGGTGAACGCAGGGCAACCTGCCGCGTACGGCAAGTCGCCTGGTTCCCCGGGTGCGTGCACGTCAACAATCGGCCCAGCGCGCTGGTCAGATTGACATCGCGTTTCTCTCCGGCGCTCGATGCAAGTGCGAGCGTCTTCGAGTTGCCGTTCCTGGAGAACGTGGCGCTGATCGCGGCGAGTCCGTGGGTCCGACGACGCGGTGGAGTCAGCGTCAAGGTTGGTCCGGCGAGCTGGCGATCTTGGCCTTTGGGGCTGGGAGCGCACGGAAGCAGCACCCCCAGCGGTCCTATCGACGCCGGCCTGTGCCGGGGCGTCTTGCCGGGGCCTCGACACGCCGTCGATCGCGGGGCTTATCGCCGTTAAGGCGGCCGATGAGGCAGAGGCGGCCATCCTCCAATCGCCGATCTTGTGCGGCGCTGGAGGGTAATCTAAGATTGGGCTCGGGCCGCGCTTCCTCGCTGTCTTAGGTGGCGGCGGCGACGAAGCGGCGCGAGAGCGGATGTGCTCGGACTCCCAACCGATTGGGAGGAGCAACACTGCCCAGCGATCAAGACCACGCGCCAAAGATGCGGGCGTGCATGTTGACCTCGGCGCCCCGCGACCCACCAGCTTGGCCTTGCTCCATCGCGAGCACGGTGCTAGGAGCACCGGGCGTTATTGACCTTGCACCTCCTAGGAAGGGTGCGGCGTCTGCCGTCGCCGACGCTAGGGGCCTTGTTCTTGGATCCTGGTGACGACTTGAGACCCACCGGGCGGTACCGCGCCTTCCGCCGGCGTCCACTCCACCGCCTGCTTGCTCCGGCGGTGGTGGTGGAATCGATGTAGACGGAGTGGCCACCTCCGAAGGCTTCTTCTTCGGTGGCATGTTGACGATGATGCTTATGTAGCACGCGTGGAGACCGGATCAGATGCTCACGACCTCGACGCCCCTACCTGGCGCGCCAAAGATGTCGGGGCGTATCTCTGTGGCCTCGAGCACCTATGGGGCACTTGGGGACCCCTTCTGGTTCGGCAAGAGAGCGGGGGTCGTGCGCAGAGCAGATCGAGGTCGAACGTGCGGGGGAGACGGGCAATTTTTACCCAGCTTTGGGGCTCTCCGGAGAGATAAGACCCCTACTGCTGCTTCGTGTGTGTTATTTGATCTTGCTCAAGCATGCGAGCGTATGGTGGTGCTGTGGGTATCGAATGGACCGAACCCCTTCTACGTGCGCATGGGCCTCCCTTTTATACTCTGAAGGGGGGGATCCACAGGTGGCAGCGTAGGAAGAGGGGGTAGAAAGGTAAAATCGCAGGTTGGTACAACAGTGCACAACAGTGCCCCTACCTAACTCTGACGGCAGGGGACAAGGGCATTAAATGCCCGTCCGGTCGCCCCTAACAAGGGGAGGAGGACCGTTAAGTGAGCCACCGTTGCCACGATGGCGCCTGTCGACTCCGTTCGCCACCTCGCCCGCATGGCTGCGTAGTGCCTCGCCACGTGCCCTTGGGATGGCTGGTGATGACGCGTCACCTGTGCGCTGGAGTTGAGTGGCAGCCTTGCGCTGCAAGCGCTTTGTCGCGCCCTTTTGTTGTGCCGCAAGCTTGCCGTCACTTGGCTGGGCCTTGCCGGGCGCGAGGGCGCCAAGCAAGTCTTCCGTGATGCCTCGGTTGGCCTTCCCGGCAAGCTCCTCTTGCCGGAGCCTTCGTTCTCTTGGTTAGTACTTTGTTCTTGAATGGCAGTAATAAGGCACGGTGGAGGGCTCATGACGCCTCGACAAGCCTTCTTGCTGAGTCTGCGATCGTCAGTGCACAAGTTCAGGGTACTAAGGTACCCCTACTTTAGTACACCGACACCAGCTTTCGGAGCAGCTGCTTCTTCTCGGACTCGCCGCTGCTGCTACTCGGCCTTTCAACTACTGCCAGCCCAGCTGAGGCAAGTACTTCCCCGTTGAACTCCTCTCCTTCAACCGGCGCCCTGGAGCTCGATGCCCAGGGGAGCTTGATATATACGCCCTCGCCGGCTTTCAAATAAGCACCGGGCTGGGGATCCTCGGAACCCAGCGCCGTGTCGGCAGCGGAGGGGTCGGCAGTTGGTGCAGCGCCTCACGCTCCTGCGTCCTCCGGGTCGCCAGTACGGTCGCCGGACCCCTCGCCAGCCCCTGTGCCAGCGGCATTGCCGGCCTCTTCGCCGGCGGGCTCCTCCGCGCCGGCCTCTTCCTCATCAGCGACGGCATCCCCAGTGTTGCCATGCCCGCCCTCCTCGTCGGTGGCCTCAGCTTCCATCGGGTCCCCAAGGGGAGGATCTGAAGATAGGGAGAGGAAGGGAAAGTCAAGCAAATGCCCAAAAGAAAGAAAAAGGGGATCCGCAGAACCCGAGGGAGAGTCCCCGACAAGGAGGGTCACCTGTGCTGGGCTCTGTGATCATGGGCTCCACCACCGGGGGCTCACTGGTTCCACACCTTGCCGGAGATCCCTTCCTTGCCGGAGAGGGCTCCCATATCGGGGAGTCAGCCCTTGGTGGCGTAGTCGAGGCCGACGACACCTCCGGGTCGGCCTCCGACTGCTCCTGGTGGGCCTGCCCTCCTCCTGTATACAAAGGAGTCAACAATCAAGATGTTGGGAGAAGAAGAAGCAACCATGTGCGCCCCACGACAGGAAGTGAATCAAGGCACTCACGCTGGGGGCTGTGCTGGGGGCTGCTGCGAGGGGAAGGGGCCGGGTCCGTCAAAGTGGTCTCAGACGTACCTTCTGCCGCCGCAGCAGGATCGCCCTCGATGTTAACCACGGGGACCCTGGCCCTCTTCGCCGCCCTCTCCGCCAAAGTCCTGAGACGGAACAGGGGTTTGGAGAGAAACAGGTTAGATACAAGATAAACAACAACAAGGATCGGAGGAAAGACGGGTACAGTATGAAGAAAGCCTTACTCGTCGTCCTCCTCCTCCTCTTCATCATCATCGGAGCTCAGCGCGGAGAGGTCAAACTCCGGTACCCTCTCGGCGCGGCGTGGCGGAGGAGTAGGCTCCTCCGCGCTGCAAGGGCTGCGGCAGATCGGGCATGGCGGCTCCGGAAGACCTCGCCTCGGTTGCGCGGGCGCTGCTCGACCTCCAGCTGCAGCGGTATTTTGCCGTGGTCGAACGTGTCCCATGGCGCGCCGCTGCTGCGGGACGGCCTGCTCTTCTCGCCAGCTCTCCGACCGACGGAGGCGCCTTCTCGGTCGGAATTGGGGCTGCGCCAGGCTCCACCGCGCAAGTTGCTCGAGGACGGCTGGCCGCCGCGCCCTCGACGGGCTCGCCTGCTCCGCCTCGACCTCCCTTCGCCATCGCCTTCTCCGGCAAGTTCTTCCCGGCGGCAAGGCTTGCCGCAGCTGCATCCGCCCGCCAACGTGAAGCCAACCGCCCGCTGCGGCGTTGCCGCCGCCTTCGCCCTACTAGCGATATACGCCACCATCGGCGGTGGTGGCGCTGGTGAGCTTCGCTCATCGGGTTGACCGCCACCTCCGACAAATCATCAAGAATTGCTGCACGACTCGGGCGGCGGGCTCTATCCAGTTTGCACATATCCCATGCGAGTCACACTGGCATCATTGCGCAGACACGATCGCTACCGGGAGTTATTGCACAAGGGACGACGCCGCGCCTAACCGAACCACTCGATGATTGGGGTCATGCTTGAACATCTCCTCAAGATCGCGCCAAGCTCCATGACCGTGAAGTTGAAGTTGAGGCCTGGGCGCAGCCTCATGAAATCCGCCTGGTCATTGAACTGCCGGCGGGCCTTCCTCGCTGCAGAGGGGCGTCTGGCGACGAAGGAAATCCGCGCTAACCGCCCTGTTGTAAGTCCGCATGCTCGAGCCGGAGGATTCGGTGGTAGCGATCGTCACCTTGGCGCCATCCGACGACGAGCACTCCATCGCTACCCACGCACCACCCGGTCTTGCACAGCTTAGTGAACGACGGCGGATTGGCATCGCAGATCCAAGACCACTCGCCCTCCACTCGTCCCACTTGCTGCGGAGCTCGCCCGACAAGTACACCTCCTTCATGCCCATCCGGGAGGTCCAGGCGATTCCGCCAGCCAGTGGCTCCCCTTTCTCGGCTCGAGGAGAGAAATAATGACGGAAAAGAGCCACATTGGGGAGGATACCAACGGTTCTCGCAGAGGTGTGCGAAACCGCCATTGTCGACGACGCTGGGGGTGAAATCAAGCAGATGAAACCCGAGGTGTTCATGATGTCACAAAAGAAATCGGAAAAGGTGGGCGAGCCCGCAATAGAAGAATATAGGGAAGAAGTAGTACCCTTTGGGGCACTTCTTCGATTTGGAGGCCTCCGCGAAAGCACCGCGCTGCGCGGATGCGCCTGCTTCCGCCGACGGAAGAGGTAGAACTCCGCCCGCAATGCCTCCGGAGTGAGCTCGGGGAAGCACTGCGCTTGGCGCCGCCGAGCTCCAGCGCCTCGGCCGACTTCGCGGCCTTCGTAGCCTTCCCAGCCTTCGGAGCCATGGCGGAGGCAGCGGGAGGAGGCGAAAGCGACGGCGGCGACGGGCGGCAGAGCGCTGTTTTTCTTCTCGATTCAGGAGGCGGAGGAGAGCGGCGGAGCTTTCGGAGGAAGGAACTGCAAGTGGCGAAAGTGGGGGAACGGCCCCCTTTCCTCTGCCTATAAATGGGGGATGCGAATGTTACACATTTCCTGGAGTTAAGTAACCACGTTCTCTCCCACGACGCCTTAATCGACGCGTACCGTTGCGAGAGAGCGCGGTGGGCGCGGAGCCTGATCTTTGTTTGGACCCAGGCCGCGCGTGCCCGAGCACTCTTTTGGGCCTGGCCCAACAACGCTCGGCACCGTGTATGGCCCAGGCCCGGGGGCTCCTGTCGGTGTACTAAAGTAGGGGTACCTTAGTACCCCGAACTTGTGCACGGGCAGCCGCAGCACCCCGCGGCAAGGCTTGCCGGGCGCCCGCCAAGACCCTCCATCATTTCCTATTTACTGCCATTCAAGAACAAAGTATCCACTGAGAAGACAAAAGCCCCGGCAAGAGGAGCTTGCCGGGAAGGCCAACCAAATGCTTCAGAAGACTTGCCGCGACGCCCAAGGCCCCGGCAGCCCGACGGCCGGCAAGCTTGTCGGCACAACAAGAGAAGGGCAGCATGCAAGGCACTTGCGCGCAAGGCTGCCACCCAAAATCCAAGGCCCAGTGTGTGTCACCCAGGCCATCCCAGGGCGCGTGGCGAGGCGCTATGCAGCCATGCGGAGCGAGGTGGCAATTGAGTCGACAGAGACGCCATCGTGACAACCGTGGCTCATCTAATGGTCGCTTCTTGCCTTTGTTAGGGACCGGACGGGCATTAAATGCCCTTGTCCCTGCAAATAGGGTTAAGTAGGGGACACCTGCTGGTCACTGCTGTACCAACCTGCGCTTTTTAGCTTTCTACCCCTCTTCCCACGCTGCCACCGTTGGTGCCCCTTCAGACTATAAAGGGAGGCCCATGCTGCGCAGAGAAGGGGTTCGGTCCATTTGACACCCACAACACCACCATACGCCAAGGCCTCGAGCAAGATCAAATACAAGCACAAAAGCAGCAAGAGGGGTTTTATCTCTCCGAGAGCCCCAAGCTGGGTAAAATCACCCGCCTCCCCTGCGCGCTCGACCTCGATCTGCTCTGCGCACGCCCTCCGCTCCCTTGCTGGACTAGAAGGGGCCCCCGTGCCCCATAGGTGCTCGTGGCCGCACAGAGTTCGCCCCGACATAGCATGATACATACTGCTTTTCAACTGTAAAATCTTCGGGGGAGGTTTGCATTCCACGGCCTCTCCGTCTCCTTGCCTGAATCATCTCTCTTGCGCGCTCTGGGCTTCTGAGCGTCGATCAGATAGTAGGAGTCATTGCCCATCACCTTGCTGATGATGAAGGGGCCTTCCCAAGGCGCCAAGAGCTTGTGCTGGCCGGCTGTTCGCTGGATCAGCCGGAACACAAGGTCTCCCTCTTGGAAGGATCTTGGCTTCACCTTGCGGTTGTAGTATCGGCGCAGACTCTGCTGGTAGATGGCGGACCGACTGAGTGCCAAAAGCCGGCCCTCTTCCAGCAGGTCGACACCGTCTTCTCGCGCCTCCTTGGCGTCCGCCTCGGTGTACATGGTGACTCGCGGGGAGTCAAACTCTATGTCCATCGAGATGACGGCTTCAGCACCGTAGACAAGGAAGAACGGCGTGAAGCCGGTCGACTTGTTCGGATTTGTGCGCAGGCTCTAGAGGACGACCGGTAGCTCGTCGAGCCAGCAGCCGGTCGAACGCTCAAGAGGCTCGACCAGTCGGGGCTTGATGCCGGACAAGATGAGGCCGTTTGCTCGCTCAACCTGGCCGTTTGACTGCGGTTGGGCAACGGACGCTAAGTCCAGTCGGATGCCCTGTGTCGCGCAGAAACGAGCCAAGGCTCCTTTGGAAAAGTTTGTGCCATTGTCGGTGATGATGCTATGTGGAATTCCGTACCGAGTGGTGATGTCGGCGATGAAGGTCACGACAGTCGGCCCATTCAGTTTCTTGATTGGCCTGGCCTCTATCCACTTGGTGAACTTGTCCACAGCGACAATCAAATTAGTTATGCCGCCACGGGCTTTCTTGAATGGCCCCACCATATCCAAACCCCAAACAACAAATGGCCAAGCAATCGGGATGGCCTTGAGTGCAGAAGCTGGCAAATGCGGCTTGGAGCGGAATCTTTGGCACCTTGGCATTTCTGGACCAACTCTTTGGCCTCTTCAAGAGCAATTGGCCAGAAAAAACCATGGCGAAAGGCTTTGGCAACAAGGGCTCTTGAGGCTGTGTGATGGCCACATTCACCCTGGTGACTGTCTCTGAGGATTGCTTGGCCCTGGTCCGGCTCCACACAGCGCTGGTACACGCCGGTCACACTGCGCCGAACCAGCTCTCTGTTGACTATGGTGTATGCTGCGGCTCGCCGTTGCACCTGCCTGGCTGAGATCTCATCAATCGGCAGTTCTTTGTTCACCAGAAATTTGAGGATTGGCTAAGCCCAGGATGGTGCTACTATTTCTTCTACTGCCACAACTACAACTTGTATGAGGGTGGTTGGGCCGGGAGGTGGCGGGTTGGCAATTGCTTCCGCCTGCTGAGTTGATGGAGTCCCCGGGTCAACTGCTGAAGTCCCCGGGCCGGGCTCTAGAGTCCTCGAGCCAGGTGCTACTGCAGCAGTCCCCGGGCCGACTGCCGAGGTCCTTGTGCCGGCCTCTGGGACCCTCAAGTCAGATCCGACTGCTTCGGGAGGGGCTGGCACAAAGATGGAATCTGATTCTGGGGACGGCTTGATGGACGGCTTGAGAAGGCGGCGTAGGGCGACGCCGGCTGGTATTGCTTGTCGGGTGGAGCCAATCCGTGCCAAGGCATCTGTTTGTTCATTGTCATTTCTTGGCACGTGGAGAAACTCGCACCCGTCAAAGTATCCACTGATTTGCTGCATGAGCAAGCGGTAGCTTGCCATATTTGCATCCTTGGCATCCTAGTCACCTGACGACTACTGGACCACCAAGTCGGAGTCACCATAGCACAAGATCCGGCAAATGCCGAGCACCTTGGGAAGCCAGAGTCCGTGTATGAGTGCCTCATATTCTGCTACGTTGTTGGAGGTGACAAACTGGACTTGCAACACATATTTGAGCTTGTCGCCTTTGGGAGAAGTGAGGACGATGCCGGCTCCCAGACCGGTGCACATTTTCGATCCATCAAAATGCATCCGCCAATGGGTGGAGTCGGGTGCTGGCGGTAAGTACTGGGTCTCGGCCCAGTCGACGAGGAAATCGGCCAACACTTGCGACTCGATGGCGGTGCGAGGCTGGTAGTAGATGGTGTAAGGTGCCAAATCGATGGCCCACTTGGCCACTCGGCCAGAAGCATCCCGACTTCCTAGGATCTCAGCAAGCAGAGCCGTGCAGACGACGGTTATTGAGTGCTCTTGAAAGTAGGGCTTCAGCTTCTTGGCGGCAAAGTGCACGCCATAACACATATTCTGATAATGTGGGTAGTTTTGCTTGGAGGCAGACAATACTTCACTTAACTAATATACCGGTCTCTGGACCGGCAATGCTCTGCCTTACTCCTTGCGGTCTACCACAATGACTGTGCTGACGACCCGACTGGTGGCAGCAATGTAGAGGAGCATGGGCTCCTTCTCAATCGGAGCTGCCAAGACAGGCTGGGTTGCCAACATCTTCTTGAGCTGGGAGAAGGCTTCGTCCGCCTTGTCATTTCACTCGAAAAAAGTGGTCTTCTTCATAAGTTGGTACAGAGGGAGAGCCTTCTCGCCCAGCCGATTGATGAAACGTCTAATTGATGCCAGGAAGCCGGTGAACTTCTGCACGTCCAGCAGTCGGTGGGCACCTCCATCTTCTCAATGTCCTTGATCTTCACCGGGTTGCACTCTATGCCACGCTCGAAGACCAGAAAGCCAAGGAGCTGGCCGGCTGGTACTCCAAAGACACATTTCTCCGGGTTGAGCTTGATCTGGAATCGGCGCAAATTCTCAAAAGTCTCCTTGAGGTCTTCTAGCAGCATGCCACACTTCTCCGTCTTCACCACCACATCATCTACATATACATGGGCATTTCTGCCGAGTTGCTTGAGGAGACACTTCTGCATGCAACGCTGGAACATGGCGCCAACGTTTCTCAAGCCGAACGTCATGGTTAGGTAGCAGAAGGCTCCGAATGGCGTGATGAAGGCGGTCTTCAGCCTGTCGGCTGGGTTCAGCTTTATATGGTGATACCCCGAGTATGCATCCAAAAAACTCAACAACTCGCATCCGGCTGTGGAGTCTATCATTTGATCAATCCTTGGCAGGGCAAAGGGATCTTTGGGGCGGGCTTTTTTGAGGCTGGTGTAGTCAATGCACATGCGCCACTGCTTGTTTTTCTTCAACACTAGGACTGGGTTGGCCAGC
The DNA here is from genome assembly GCA_021437245.1 of Aegilops speltoides. NCBI lineage: Eukaryota > Viridiplantae > Streptophyta > Magnoliopsida > Poales > Poaceae > Aegilops > Aegilops speltoides. The sequence continues at coordinate 68,509,439 of CM038147.1, forward strand.
CATTCTGGAAAGAGCACTTCCATGATGAATCCGCCTGCTAGAAGCCGGGCCATTTCTTCTCCGACAACTCTTCTCTTCTCTTCCGACAGGCGGCGCAAGGGCTGCCTGACTGGCTTGGCGTCAGGTCGGACATGTAGCTTGTGCTCGGCGAAATCCATCGGAACACCGGACATGTCTTTGGGAGACCATGCAAAGATGTCTCGATTCTCACGGAGGAAATCGACGAGCTCGCTTTCCTATTTGCTGTCAAGGCCTGTGCCTACGACAGCGTGCCTCTCCGGATGCTCCTGGTCCAGGGGTATCTTCTTTGTTTCCTTGGCCGGCTTGAACGAGCCCTCAACCTCCGACTCCTGGGGGATGGGTGACATTTCTGGCTTCTTGCCTGCCATCGCCACCACCCGGTCAAGGAGCCACTTCTCGGCTACGATCACAAGGGACTCGGCCAGTCGGCTGCTATCTGTGGCGCAAGCGACCGACTTCTTGTAATCTCCGACTACCGTCAGGATCCCCTTGGTGCTAGGCATCTTCACTTGAGGCAGGCATAGTGGGGGACAAACATGAACTTGGCCAGAGCTGGCCGGCCAAGCAGTGCATGGTAGGGGCTTTCGAGGTCCACCACTTCAAACCAAACTGGCTCACGGTGGAAATGATTCTTGTCCCCAAAGAGGACATCAATCTGGGTCTTGCCAATTGGTGAGCAGGAAAGGCCAGGGACTATGCCATGGAATACAGTCTGACTGGGGATGAGCTGCTTTTGCCTGATTCTCAACTTCTCCATTGTGTCACGGTACAGGATATTGATGCTGCTGGCGCCATCTATCAAGACTCTGGAGAAACGGGCTGCCCGCCTCTCCGTTGCAAGGGTAGCTTCTAGGACCTGGGCGTATGAACCAGGGGAAGGCATCACTTCCAGGTGGTCGGCCCTGCTCCAACTGATAGGCTTCTCGGACCAATGCATGAATTCTGGAGTGTTGGAGGCCACTGCTTGCACTTCTTCTTGTTGTTGTTGCTGTCTACTGCGTTTGTCATCGGCCACGCTCGTGAACACAACATAGGCTCCGTGTTCCTTTGGGTACTCATCTTGTATGGCACCGACTGGTCGGGCCGCCGGCTGCTGGGGCTGAGGAGGCGTCGGTCCGGCAGGTGGAGGAGGCAGGAGTCCATCTCCCTTGGCGATTCTGGTGAGCAAGTGATACTTCTGAGTGGTGTGGTTGGATGGCTTCACGCCACTATGGAACTTGCAGGGTGCATCTAAGGTTTGCTCGTAAGAGAAGGTGGGTAACCAATTGGACTAGCTGCCCTTCTGCCGCTTGGGTGCCGGCTGCCCTTCTGGCTCCTAATCCTCGACCGTTGCCACCTGCCAGCGGGTGGAAGCCGGCTGGGTGGCCTTCCGCTTGTTGTCGCCTGGTTGCTGTCACCGACTGGTGTCACCAGCCGGAGTCCGAGGGGCCTGAGGTGCCACCTTGTCGGATGCATCAACTAGGATTTCCGCCTTCATGGAGGAGTCGGCCGTGGCGTGCTTGTCGGCGATGACCAGTAGCTCGTCGAGCATCTCGGGCTCATCGCAGAGGAGTCGATGATTGAGGAGGGTGCCCTCTCGGCACCCGGCGGTGAAGTACTCGATTGCCTGCACCTCATGCACGCCTTCGCAGGAATTGCGCAGCTCGGTCCAGCGCATGAGATAGTCGCGAGTTGACTCTGTGAGCCCTTGGACGCACAAGGAGAGCTGTCGGGGCTTGGGAGCCCGCTTGTAGGTGCTGGTGAAGTTGCGGATGAAGGCTTCGGTGAAATCAACCCACCTGTTGATGCTGTGGGGCTTTAGGCTGTTGAGCCATGTTCGGGCAGTGCCCTGAAGCATGAGCGGGACGTACTTCACGGCAACACGCTTGTTGCCGTTTGCTATGCTGACGGCTGTCGAGTAGTCAACCCGCCAGTCCTCCGGCTTCATGGAGCCGGTGTACTTGGGCGTATCTCAAGGGAGGGTGAAACCTTTGGGAAAGGGCTCATCCCGAATTCGTGGGCCGAAGCAAGGCGGACCTAGCGCATCTTCTTCTTCTAGCGCCAAGGATCGGTTGAGGCGGTCGATCCGGTGGAGAGCGCCGCTCTCTCTGACTCCCTCTCGGCGGCCAAGGAGGTCGCCGAGTGTCGGGTGCGTGATAGGTGGCGGAGTGGGATATCTTGCTCCACGAGGCGGAGGAGGGGGAGTGGGATATCTAGCGCCAAGGATCGGTTGAAGCTGGTCGAGGAGGCTGACGAGGCGGCTCTCGGGGCAGCCGGTGCCTGCGTCGGAGGCCGGCTCGTCGGAGAGGTGAATCTCATCAACGAGGTCAGCGAGGCAGCTCGCCGCGCAGGCGATCTCCACGCCACGCAGGGTGTCGAGGCTGACGCCGTCGGGCATGCTGGGCTGGCTTCTCTCGCCAGGAAGGAACAAGGTTCCCGTCCAGAGCAGGCCTCCGCGAGACGGTGCACCTTTCCCCATGGTGGGCGCCAAATGTCGGGGGTTGGGTGCGACATATGCCAAAGGATGGCTTATCATGGTGGGAGCGAGTAGAACGTTGCTGGTGCCTGGAAGCGGGATAAGGCGTAGACACGTACGCCGACGAACTTTACCCAGGTTGGGGGCTCTCCATGGAGATAATACCACTACTCTTGCTCTGCAGGGTCTCCGCATGATCACTAAGGCACTAGTGATACAAGGTGCTCCTTGAGCTGTGTCTAGAGGTAGGAGAAGGCAAGGCTAGCTCTTCCCTGCCCTAGGTAACTGGCTAGTTCTATCAGGGTTGGAACCCTTTGCATGGGTGGCCTGGGGGGCTTATATAGGCCTGCGCCCCAGGGGTACAATGGTAATCGGTCTGGCTGCTAGGGCCCGTCTGTCAGTGTCTCCAGCCTCCGGCTTCTCCGCCGACTACTAGGCACTACTAGGGAAAAGCCTAGCAGCAGCGCGGGTTTTGGGCCTATCAAGAGCGAGGCGGGAGCGCCATCGATAAGGCGCATCTGACTAATGTTAGCAATAGCGCGTCTTGACACGCGCATCGCTAAATTGACTTAGTAGTAGCGGTTCTTCAGAACATCGCTACTGGTAATTAGTAGTAGCGCTTCTCCTTACCCGCGCTACTACTATTATTTAGTATTTTATTTCTTTTCTTTTTCATGTTGTATTCATACACCTTTACACAAGTTTTCATACAACAGGAATTTAGAGATTGTTTTTAGATCATAATGAGTTATTACATCATGGGGTGAAAGAACAGTGGATTAGTTTCAAGTGGATGTCCATCCACTTGAAACTAATCCGCGGTTCTTTCACCCAATGATATAATAATATCATCATCATCATCATCATATCATTAACAACTTAGCATCATAATACATCATTGTCATATAACACCTCCTCAATATCATCGTTTTCATCATTGACATCACATAACACCTCCTCAAGATCATCATTATCAACTCTAACACATTACCACATAATAAACATATTGTACCTCATAGGACCTATTACATTCGATTAAGACCTACTACATTTTCTAAGGTAAAATAGCAAAAAACAAGATAGCCCCCGACTCTCCATTATGGAGAATGGAGATTAGCCTGTCTCCCATTCTTGCCTTTCGCTGAATGTTACTTCCAAGAACCTCCTTGCGAATGTCCATACATTTCTTCCATTCTCGATGATCATGTGTTCACGGGTTTTAGAAACCGATATGCACAGTGAGCTCAGAGATTTACTCCGGCGGTATGTTCAGAATCGAGAGGCGACCATGCAGAGACATCGATGAGGCACACAATCCATCGGGAGTTTTGTTGAAAAACATAATAATAACTTCGTAGTTAGCAATGATGTACTAGTTTTAGAAGTATGCAAAAAATGCACGGATGTCGTAATAGTAAAAAAATCTTACCAGGGTATCTCTAGAGAAGTTATCGTTGTTCAACACATGCACTAGTGGCACGTATTCACCATAATTTGGAGGAGTTCGATAATAGTCATTGTAATTTCAAGAAGAGTACAAAATGCGATCGATGATTTTTCTCCTTATACGTTAATTGGGTGCCTTGATTGTAGTGGGTTTTATCTACCATCTTCCGCATAGTATTTGAAGAATCAAAATAAGCTGTCAATGGAAATAAGCTATCAACTATTTTGAAATAAACAATATAAATTAGTTAATAACTATGTTTGAGAAACTCACATAGCGGTACAATCGGAAGCGTATCAACAAGGACCCAAATGTCCATATTGTCTTCCTCGCTGTCAGGATCACCAAGATCCATGGTGACAATCATACCCTCATAAAAACCATATATTTTGCAAAGTGCTTCCCAATTTTGGCAACCAAAATGGGTTACGCTCTGAGCATTGTACAGGTTTACTTCAAAATCCATATCATGATGGGTCCTTAGGTGTATTTTCTTTGTTTCGAAATTTTCATGGTCTTCAAAACCCATCCTCTCCAAGACATAGCATCTTGCATGGCATGGGATAAGCTAGTCGAATTGTAAAATATGAAAATTAGACGTTGAAATAGTTGAAGTCATGCTTAATGGAGAAAAAAACACTTGTCGTTGTTGCGCACCATTTCACAATTGAAGGTCTCCTCGAGCTTAATGCTGAAGCACCGATCTTCGTCCAGCCGAATGAACCTGTCGCACATACCTCGATCGTCGTGGCACCAGCTACACTCCCCCGGGAGACCGTCGTCGTCCGAGTACGACATTTCCTACAATAATAATTCAAAGATTAAACTTGTACATATTCTAGCACAAGTCATGCCAGAATTCACGACAAAATCCAGCATGACCTTTGCTAAAAAAGGACATATCGAGAGCCTAAAATTTGCCGGAACGGAAGTTAATCAACACTCCGGCAAAACATAGGCCACTCGGAGATGTAAACTGAACATGAACGGCCACTTGGGCAACCACATATCCAATTTGAGCAACAACACAAGATATACAAAGATATTTGGCTGGTCTCACCTCGATGTCGGAGGGGGTCGGTGGTGGGGGACGCCGGGGATGTCGGAGGGGTCGGTGACGGGACGATGGAGGTCACTGAAACCATATAAGTTATCACTAACAACAAACATGACATGTTCAACTAGTTTTATTAATTCAACTAGTTCTTACTAAATATAAACTTACTATAAATAGAAAAAAACTAGTTCTTTCTAAAAATAAAGTAGTTCAACTAGTTATATTAATTATCTTACTAAAAATAGATTAGTTCTGTTAATTCAACTAGTTTATTAATTTACTTACTAAACTAGTTCAACTACAACTAAAGTAGTTCAACTACCACTACTACTACTAAAAATCTAGTACTAACTAAGCAACATCTAGTACTAGCTAACCCTAAATTAACATCTACTACTACTAAATCTAGTACTAACTAGTGGCAGGGGGTGGGGGCGACGGAGAGGTAGCTAGGGGCGGCGAGGTCGAGGGCGGTGGGAGGAGGGCTGCCGGCGGAGGAGGGAGGAGGGGCGGCCACAGCGGAGGGAGGAGGAGGCAAGGAGGAGGGAGGGGCGGTCGCAGGCGGAGGGAGGATGTGCGAGGAGGATGGAGGAGGGACGGAAGGAGGGAGTACCTCGGCGGACGATTTGACGGCGGCGGCGGCGGCATGACAGACGACGCACGGTTGATCTTGCGAGAGTGAGAGTGTGAGTGAGAGGGTCGGTCGTGCGTGGGGATAAGGTAGGGATAGTAGCGCTCTACAGTAAAGTGCGCTACTGCTATAGCTAGCGTGGGGGCCAAGGTCATGGCAACTATAGCAGTAGCGCTGTATGCGATACATGCGCTACTGCTACTTCCAAGTCAGCAGCGCGTTTGGCGGACACGCGCTGCTGCTAAGTAGCAGTAGCGTGGTATTTTGAAGAGCGCTGCTGGTAAGATTCTGTGTATAGGCTTTTCCCTAGTAGTGAGGGCCCGCCGCCTAGTGGGCCCTGTCGGCTGGTTGGTGGCTGCTTACTGTAGCCGAGCTGTCTATGACAAGGGCTTGGTCATCTTTGCGTGGCTACAGTCCCGCCGGCTGGCGGGAGATTACTATAGCCACACCTGGTCTCATCAGGTTAATGACGCGCTTTCCTCGGGGCGAGGGATGGCTGCCTGCTGGAGGCCGGCCTTTCCCGAGCCCGACTGATCGGGCTCTGCCGTCTTCGGCGGTGTCACTGCCCGGTAGGGCCTGCGGCTGGCAGGCCATACCGATAGGCCGTCGCGGGGAACAGGGTTCCGCCTGGTTGGGGCGACGTCAGGGGGACATGGCACAGTGCCCTGCCGTGTGGAGATCTCCGCCTGTACGGAGCACTGTAGCCATGCCTATCCCGTACGTCAGGGACGACGTGCTCTGCTATAGCCATGATCTTGCTCGTACTCTTGACAGGGGCTCGGCTGCACCAAGGCCGCGAGGTGGCCGCCTGCCTGGTGCCGCCCTCTCTGGAGGCCGGCCACTCGTAGTGCCGTAGGCTTGGGTTGGCCGCCCTCTGGCAGCCGGCTCCCAGAGGGCGGAGCCTCAGTTTGGGTTCTAGCTAGGCGGAGCTAGCCGAAAGTCTTGATAAATTTAGGGACTCGGGTGAGCCTACCCATGGCCCATTACTCCGACATACACCATCAACAAGTCCGGCAGAGCCGAATACAGTCAACCGGACTCAGTCGAACTGCGTAGCCACATAGCAAGGCATAGAGGCGCCGCACACCCCCTCTGCTTCACTGATGAAGTGATGGATCACGAATTCCCAGAAGGGTTTAAACCCGTAAACATCGAATCATACGATGGCACAATAGACCCCGCAGTATGGATCGAAGATTTCCTTCTCCACATTCACATGTCCCGCGGAGACGATCTACACGCCATCAAGTATCTTCCCCTTAAGGTCAAAGGACCGGCCCGGCACTGGCTAAACAGCTTGCCGTCAAATTCAATCGGCAGTTGGGAAAACCTAGAGGACGCATTCCTCGACAACTTCTAGGGCATGTATGTGCGACCACCGAACACCGATGACTTGAGCCACATTACCCAACAACCTGGAGAGTCAGCCAGGAAATTCTGGACTCGGTTCCTAACCAAAAAGAACCAAATAGTCGACTGTCCGGATGCCGAAACCCTGGTGGCCTTTAAGCATAATATCCATGACGAGTGGCTCGCCGGACACCTCGGCCAGGAAAAACCAAAGTCCATGGCGGCCCTCACGACACTCATGACCCGCTTTTGTGCGGGCGAGGACAGTTGGTTGGCTCACAGTAGCACCACGCCAATAAATTCCGGCACCTCAGATGTCCGCGACAATAGCGGCAAGCCACGGCGCAACAGACATAAGCGACGGAACAATGGCGACAATACCGAAGGCACGGCAGTCAATGCCGGATTCAGTGGCTCGAAATCCGGGCAGCAGAAAAAGCCGTTCAAAAGAAACAATAAGGGACCGTCCAGTCTGGACCGCATACTTGATCGATCGTGCGAGATTCATGGCACCCCGGATAAGCCAGCAAACCACACTAATAGAGACTGCTGGGTGTTCAAACAGGCTGGTAAAATAAACACCGAAAACAAGGACAAGGGGCTGCACAACGACGATGACGAGGAGCCACGACGTCCGAACATGGGGGAACAGAAAAATTTCCCTCCCCAGGTGAAAACGGTCAATTTGATCTACGCCACCCACATCCTCAAACAGGAATAGAAGCGAGCACTATGGGACGTCTATGCGATGGAGCCAGTCGCCCCAAAATTTAATCCATGGTCAGCCTGTCCGATCACCTTTGATTGTAGGGATCACCCTACCAGCATCCGTCACGGCGGTTCAGCCGCATTGGTCCTAGACCCAATCATCGACGGATTCCATCTTACGCGAGTCCTTATGGATGGCGGCAGCAGTCTGAACCTGCTTTATCAGGACACAGTGCGCAAAATAGGAATCGACCCTTCAAGTATCAAGCCCACCAAAACCACCTTGAAAGGTGTAATTCCAGGAGTAGAGGCCCGTTGCACGGGCTCCATAACACAGGAAGTGGTCTTCGGATCTCCGAATAACTTCTGAAGCAAGGAGTTAATCTTCGATATCGTCCTTTTCCGTAGTGGTTATCACGCACTGCTTGGACGAACCGCATTCGCTCGATTCAATGCGGTACCACACTATGCATACCTCAAGCTCAACATGCCAGGACCTCGCGGCATCATAACAGTCAACGGAAACATGGACCGCTCTCTCCGTATAGAAGAGCATACTGCAACCCTCACGGCAGAAGTACAATGCAGCCTTCTCCGGCAAACCAGCAATCAGGCGACAAGAACCCCGAACACCGTCAGGCGAGTCCGGAGTACCCCGCAACAGGATCGCCAGGCATGCCAAGAGCACGACTAGCAGTCCAGCCTCCGCTCCAGCCCCCTCAAGGCAGCACTCGTGCCACACGTTCATAATTATGCACTCAAAATAGCATGGGCATAGGCAGAGGCGCAAATAGTGACTCAGTCAACAGTGCGGTACAACCGCAACATACTTTAATAACCCCCTTTATCTTTCAGGGCACTGCTTTCGGGTAGCCGCTTCAGAAGAGCCGAATTGTTGGACTTGCCAGGAGAGAAAACCAAGGAGGCAAAAGGCTTTGCGCACAAAAGGAATATCCAGGTGGAACCTGTTCACAATCGTTATACCTGTTTTATATACCTACATGTGGCCCGCCCTTGGATAGGACATGTCAAATAGTCCTATTTACCGCTTCTTAATGCATTCATTGTAAACATATGCTTAGACGTATTATTCATCAACGGAAGATAATATATAGCGTCAGCTTATTATTCCTGTTTGCACATTTTTCCCTATAAATGTTTATTCAATATTGCATCCGTACACCTTGGTATGTTCAGTTTGCCAGGGGCTTCTTATGGCGCCCCATAATACGGCAAGACAAGTCCGAACACTTTCAACAGTGTGGCACCCCGAACTTATAGCATTATATGCATTAGCTCCAAATCATGTCTTGGGTCAATAGTTGGGTTTGCCCGGCTCCCTTGTTTTGGTACCTTACATTCCGTTATATCGGCTAAGGTAGCGTAGGGAGAACTACTGCGATTGTGTCCCGGTTCTTTCGGACGAGCACCTCAGTAGAGAAAGCCGAAAACTGACCGGCATGATGTGGCGAGAGCTGGTCGCTGTTCGAGAGGTCTTAAAATCCTTAAAGATTTTTTCCGCTTTAGGCAAGGAATCGGCCTCGTCCGATTTAGGCGTATATAGCGCCCCAATTCGGCTTTCCGAATTCTAGGGGCTTCGCCAAAATTTAAAATTGTAGACTTCTATGGCTAAGTGAAAGTTATAAAGCCACATAGTCCGATTGCCTTATTCGCTGCGCCAAACACCTCCTTCAGGGACCAAAAATTTGGATAAAGAGTGTCTGGGTTTTTTTTCCACGAACACCCCGGTACTAGTTATGTGCGGGCGGAAGCCGACGACTGGCCTACTTTTAGAATTCTATAAACAGCCGCATAGAAGGTAATATTTTAAATCAAAACAAAGCGCTATATAGCGCAAATAAATTCGTCATTATATTACAAAAACGACAGAAGTACATTCACTCAAAGATCGTGTCCCTGGTACATTCATCGGCCACGAAACGAGCGCCTTTCATAACGCCATCATAATATTTTTCGGGACAGTGATGCGCCTTGCCCTCTGGTGGTGCATCCTTCACCAGCTTCTCCGCATCCAGCTTGCCCCAATGCACCTTCGCACGGGAAAAGGCTCGGCGGGCACCCTCAATGCAAACGTATCGCTTGATCACTTCAAGCCACGGACAGGCATTTACCATACGCTTTATCAGGCCGAAGTAGCTGGCGGGCAGGGGCTCACCAGGCCACATCCGGACTATGAAATCTTTCATAGCCACTTCGGCCGCCCTATGCAGTTCAACTAATTGCTTCAATTGGTCACTCAGAGGCATCGGGTGTTCGGCTCCAGCATACTGGGACCAGAACAGCTTCTCCGTCGAGCTCCCCTCCTCGGCACGGTAGAACTCTGCGGCATCTGATACACTGCATGGTTGATCTACGAATGCCCCTGGAGAGCTCCGAATTTGGGCAAGTAAGAGAAACGCCTCCTCCACATGCTTGCTTTGCATAAAGAATGTCTTACCCGCCGCTATCTTCTTGGCCGCCTGGATTTCCTGCTCGGCCTTTTCGGCTTTGGCCTTGGTGTCTTTCATGCTCAAAAGGGCCTTCACAAGCTCAGACTCCTTTGTTTTGAGGTCACGCTCCAAGGACTCAAACTTCTTGCCGAGCTCCTGGAGCTCTTGCTGTACCTCGCCCATCCTAGCATTTTGCTTTTCACACTCAATGCGCTCCATGGCCGCCTTGTTTTCGGCCTTGGACATCACTTTCTTCAGGGACGCCACTTGGTTCGTGGCCCCTATTACAAAATCATGATGTTTATTTTAGCGTCACAATTTTTTTCTATTCTTTCGATATGTGAACGGGGTATCACTCACCTTTGTTCTCTTCGAGCTGCCTCTTCGTGAGACTGAGCTCTCCCTGGGCCTGCTCCAGGTCCCGTTTGAGTCCGGAGACCTCCGCTGTGCGGACAACAGCGGCAAGCAGCACCGCCTGCTTATTCACATAGACACCTAATATTAGACTCATGCGGATTAGAATTGACCCTCCGTTTGGCTTTTCTTTCCGAATACCAAACGAAGTATCAGGGGCTACTGTCTATCGGGTGATAAGTTCACACACTTTCGATTACTTACCTCAAAGCCTGTCAGGAGGCTGGTGTAGGCTTCGGTTAACCCGCTTTTCGCGGACCGAACCTTCTGAATCACCGCAATCATAAGAGTACGGTGATCTTCATCCATGGAAGCGTTGCGAAGCGCTTCCAGCAGAATATCCGACGCCTCTGGCGTAATGGAAGTCAGTGGCACGGACGGCTCCCCCTCCTTAGCGAGGGGCTGCCTGCCCGAATCCGGAACCTTTGGAGGCTCCGGTATAGCGTCCGGCTGGGAGCCCGACTTACTGTGGCTCTTATCGGCACAATCTACGGGGATCTTACGCCCTGTGTGCCGGCGTCCGGAGCTTCGCCTTGTGGCGTCTCCAGAGTCGCCGCCCCCTGCTCTGGGAGCCTTTGGGACAACACCTCCGTGTCATCCGCAGGCCAAGTGGAAGTGGCCGTTGGAAGCGAATTCATCGCCGAATCGCTCAAAGACCCATCCGAAGAGGATACCTCAGGATGGGTCCTGGCCGGACTGCATATGCGTGTTCGGCGTTATAACAAGCTACGAAGCAAAGTCACACTAAAGAATAACAGAAGTGCGGATACTTACGATCTTACTATGGGCTTCCCCCTGGGCAGCAGCTCCTCCTCGCTATAGGCGGCCGTGGTGGAGTAATCCGGAAGGGACGCCTTTCCCTTCTTGGGCGTCCTGGCCTCCCCCTCTGGGTCGGCCTTCCTTTTCTTCTCCTCCCGGCGGGAGGCGGAGTTTCTCGTGTTTTCCCCGCCCGCTGGAGGAATTGCCTGTGCGTCTTGGACGATGAGTTTATGACGGCCTTGCACCGGGGACCCTTCCTGGTCCCCTGGGCCGCCTTCTTAGGTCCCTCGGCCTTCCCGGATGGGGCGGCCCTTTCCTCATCTCCTTTGGGGGAGGAGTGTGCCTCGTCGTCTTCGGACGAGGCGTCCGGTACGACCTTATGCCGGAGACCCTTCCTGGTCCCCGGGGCCTTCTTTTCGGCCTTCTTTTCCGGTGCCTTGTAGGGTGCCGGGATTAGCATCTCCATCAGGAGAGCGTCTGCTGGACCTTCAGGCAGTGAAGCCAGACAGTCGATCCGCTCTGCCGTCTCCACGTACTCCTGATTAAGTACACACGATGACTTAAGATCCTCCCATAAGTACGCTAGGAAAAACTACCTCTGGTGATAGTCAGAAAACTCACAGGACGGGGGAGCCGTGTGGCATGAATTCCACGGTCCTCGGATGTGGGAGGAGGAATTTCGGAGGCCTTGAACAGCACCTTCCATGCATCCTTGTGTTTCGTGCCGTAGAGCTCTTCAAGTGTCTGGTGTTCGGCCGGGACGAACTCCCATAGATTAAAAGCCCGTCTTTGGCACGGAAGAATTCGGCGGACGAGCATGACCTGGACCACGTTGACGAGCTTGATTTTCTTGTCAATCATATTCTTGATGCAGTTCTGAAGTCCGATCAACTCCACAGGCTCGCCCTAGGCCAGGCCCTTCTTTTCCCAGGAGGTGGGCTAGATGGGAATTCCGGATCGGAATTCGAGGCCGCCGCCCAGTTGGCGATGCGTGGCTCGGTGATGTAGAACCACCCCGATTGCCACCCTTTCACGGTCTCCGCGAAGGAGCCGTCAAGCCAGGTGACGTTGGGCATCTTGCCCACCATGGCGCCTCCGCACTCCGCTTGCTGGCGCCACGATCTTCGCTTCACGCAGAAGATTCAGAGCTAAGTCAAGTGAGGCTTGATGCGGAGGAAGGCCTCACACACGGCGATGAACGCCGAGATGTTGAGGACGAAGTTTGGGGCTAGATCATGGAAGTCCAACCCATAGTAAAACATAAGCCCACGGACGAAGGGATGGAGTGGAAATCCCTGTCCACGAATGAAGTGGGCGAGGAACACAACCCTCTCGTGGGGTCCCGAAGTCGGTACGATCTGCCCTGCGTCCGGCAGCCGGTGCGTGATATCTACAGCCAAGTATTCGGCCGCCCGGAGTTTCGTGATATGCTCCTCCTTCATGGTGGAGGCCACCCACTTGCCTCCTGCTCCGGACATGTTTGTCTGTGCGGAGAAGGTGTGAACTAGGGCGCTGAAGCTCGAGGGTGTGAGAATGGATAAGCAGAGGAGGAAGAAGGCGTGGGTGAAAATGGGGAAATCCTTATCCCTTTATAGAGGCGACAAAAACGGTGCGCCTCCCCACTTGCCCATTGAAGATCGTTTATTTCCCAAGCGCCACGATTGATGGCACGGTTGGGTTACCCATACCCGTATTGATGGGAATCCCGTGATAAGGGGACATGATCTCTGCTTCGACAAGACGTGCCGAGGTAACCGCCTCGCAATATGCGATGTGGCTGGTTGTGGGAAAATGGTTCGAATAATGACTCGACCATAGTGTCATGTCACGTTTTCTGAAGTTATCAGTAGATTACATTTGTGGAATATCGTTCTCTCTATGGTGGTATGTGAAGATCATCTTGCGGATCCGGACGCGATTTAAGTGTTCCATAATTACTTTGGAGTATTCGGAGATGGAACCCGCCTTGCAATGCCGAAGACAAAACTGCACGCCGGACTCATCGTCATTGAAGCCAGGTTCAGGGGCTACTGAGGGAGTCCTGGATTAGGGGGTATCCGGACAGCCGGACTATATACTTTTGCCGGACTATTGGACCATGAAGATACAAGACTCAAGACTTCATCCCGTGTCCGGATGGGACTCTCCTTTGCGTGGAAGACAAGCTTGGCAATCTGGATATTATATTTCCTTCTTTGTAACCGACTCCATGTAAAACCTAGCCCCCTCCGGTGTCTATATAAACCGGAGGGTTTAGTCCTTAGGGAGACAATCATAATCATCATAGGCTAGCTTCTAGGGTTTAGCCTCTACGATCTCGTGGTAGATCAACTCTTGTAATACTCATATCATCAATATCAATCAAGCAGGAAGTAGGGTTTTACCTCCATCGAGAGGGCCCGAACCTGGGTAAAACATCGTTTCCCTTGCCTCCTGTTACCATTAGCCTTAGACGCATAGATCGGGACCCCCTACCCGAGATCCGCCGGTTTTGACACCAATAGCCTCCCTTTTATCTACAGAAGCAACTTCCAGCGAGAGAAAACATAGCAATAACAGACACAACACTGTTGACCAGAGAAAAGGAGGATAATCGATTCACTTAGATTTGCTTTGGCTGCCTCTGCAGCATGATACTCCATTTCACCATCGACAACACTGCCATTAGAGAGAGATACGAACTTGTAAGCCTAGGGCTTGTAAAATCTATCCGTAATTTGATTCAGAGATAGAGATGTTTTTAACCATTCATCTAACAGCGGCAAGCTACGAGTTTCCTTTTGTATGATCTTTGTGTTTGGTTGTTATCCATCTCTCATACATGAGTCAAGATGGCAGCGGGGACGAAACCCACTGGGTTTTACGTGGCCAAACCCGACCCCGCAAGAAAACCACAAACCCACCCCGTCCCCGTCCCCATGCATGGGGCCAATTTTTTGCTCGTCCCTAAACTCGTGGGGTTTTCTGAACCTGCTGGGAACCCATCCCCACGAGTAGTCAGTGAAAATAGAAAATTTTCATGGAAAATCAGGAGCATATTACAACAATACCAGCAACAAAAATCAGCATATCAAAACATGAGATAAACGAGTAGCCACAAAGAATAGCATTTCAGCAGCAAACAGATAGAGGGGTTTACCGAGCGAGGGTGTGGAGGTCGTGTGATTTGGGCCTGGGGTCTGGGGCGCTGGGGCCGGGCCAGTCGTGTAGTCGAGGCTAGATCAGTAGATGGGTAGAAATTGGTGGATTAGTGTATATGCTACAAATTTTGATGGGTATGGCAGGTTTCAGGTTCGGGTATTACTGAAACGGGTTTGAACCAACAAAACATGTCGGATTTTATAATATACGTAGCAGCAGCCTTGCGGTGTTAAAAAGACAACCATGCCCGTCCCCTAATAGGGTAAAAACCCACAGGGATACGGGTGATGACCCACAAGTATAGGGGATCTATCGTAGTCCTTTCGATAAGTAAGAGTGTCGAACCCAACGAGGAGCAGAAGGAAATGACAAGCGATTTTCAGTAAGATATTCTTTGCAACCACTGAAATTATCGGTAACAGGTAGTTTCGTGATTCGTAACGGTTAACAAGTAACAAAAGTAAACAAGGTGCAACAAGTTGTCCCAATCCTTTTTGTAGCAAAGGACAAGCCTAGACGAACTCTTACATAAAGCAAAGTGCTCCCGAGGACACATGTCAAGCTAGTTTTTATCATGCTCATATGATTCGCGTTCGTTACTTTGATAATTTGATATGTGGGTGGACCGGTGCTTGGGTGTTGTCCATCCTTGGGACAAGCCTCCCACTTATGATTAGCCCCTCTCGCAAGCATCCGCAACTACGAAAGAAGAATTAAGGTAAACCTAGCCATAACATGAAACATATGGATCCAGATCAGTCCGTTACGAAGCAATGCATGAACTAGGGTTTAAGCTTCTGTCACTCTAGCAACCCATCATTTACTTATTACTTCCAAATGCCTTCCCCTAGGCCCAAATCATGGTGAAGTGTCATGTAGTCGATGTTCACGTAACACAACTAGAGGAGAGATAACATACATCTCATCAAAATATCGAACGAATGCCAAATTCACATGATTACTTATAACAAGACTTCTCCCATGTCCTCGGGAGCAAACGTAACTACGCAGAAAGCATATTCATGTTCATAAGCAGAGGAGTATTAATAAGCATTAAGGAGCTGAACATATGATCTTCCACCGAATAAACCAACTAGCATCAACTAAAGGAGTAATCAACACTACTAGCAACCCATAGGTACAAATATGAGGTTTTGAGATAAATATCGGATACAAGAGATGAACTAGGGTTTGAGAGGAGATGGTGCTGGTGAAGATGTTGATGGAGATTGACCCCCTCTCGATGAGAGGATTGATGGTGATGATTTCCCCCTCCCGGAGGGATGTTTCCCCGGCAGAATAGCTCCACCGGAGCCCTAGATTGGTCCTGCCCAGGTTCCGCCTCAAGACGGCAGCGCTTCATCCTGAAAGCTTCTCTCTAACTTTTTTTAGGGCAAAAGACACAATATAGCAGAAGATGGGAGTCGGAGGCCTGCCAGGGGCCCACGAGGCAGGGGCGCGCCCAAGGGGGTAGGGCTCACCCTCCACCCTCGTGGCTGAATGGTGGCCCCTTCTGGTGCTTTCTTTGCCCAATATTTTTAATATTCCAAAATTAATCTCCGTGAAGTTTCAGGACTTTTGGAGTTGTGCAGAATAGGTCTTTAATATTTGCTCCTTTTCTAGTCTAGAATTCCAGCTGCCGGCATTCTCCCTCTTCATGTAAACCTTATAAAATAAGAGACAAAAGGCATAAGTATTGTGATATAATGTGTAGTAACAGCCCATAATGCAATAAATATTGATATAAAAGCATGATGCAAAATGGAGGTGTCAACTCCCCCAAGATTAGACCTTGCTTGTCCTCAAGCGAAAGCCGATATTGAAAAATATGTCCACATGTTTAGAGATAGAGGTGTCGATAAAATAAAATACGGACATGAGGGCATCATGATCATCTTAAGAACAACATCATATATATTGTCATATGATTTCTTATGCTAAGGTAACAATCCATTCACAAGGTAAAGTATGAATCAGAAACTTCATTGAAAACTAACAAACTATGATCTCAGTCACTGAAGCAATTGTAATTTATCATAACATAGGAAAGAATCAATATAAGAGATTTTCAGCAAGTCCACATACTCAACTATCATTTAGTCTTTCACAATTGCTAACACTCACGCAATACTTATGGATACAAAGTTTCAATCAGACACAGATAAAGATAGGGGCTTATAGTTTTGCCTCCCAACCTTTTACCTCAAGGGTAATGTCAACAATAATACTTTATGAAAACCTACATCCAAGTGGATATATATATATATGTATATATATATATATATATATATATATATATATATATATATATATATATACATATATATATATAAATATATATATATATATATATATATATATATATATATATATATATATATATCCTGATCTCTCCAACACATAGTGCTTGCCAAAGGATAAAATGTAAAAAGGAAAGGTGAAGATCACCATGACTCTTGTATAAGGGTAGAAGGTAAAAATAAAAGATAGGCACTTCGCAGAGGGAAGCAGAGGTTGTCATCCGATTTTATGGTTGGATGCACAAATCTTAATGCAAAAGAGGGTCACTTTATATTGCCACTTGTGATAGGGACCTTTATTATGCAGTCCATCCCTTTTATTTCTTCCATATCACAAGCTTGTATAAAGCTTATTTTCTTCACACTGCTAGATCATACATATTTAGAGAGCAATTTTATTGCTTGCACCGATGACAACTTACTTGAAGGATCTTACTCAATCCATGGGTAGATATGGTGGACTCTCATGGCAAACTGGGTTTAGGGATGTTTGGAAGCACAAGTAGTATCTCTACTTGGTGCAAAGAATTTGGCTAGCATGAGGGGGAAAGGAAAGCTCAACATGATAGATGATCCAAGACAATATAACTTATTCGGATATAAGAAAACATAACTCATTACGTTGTCTTCCTTGTCCAACATCAACTTTTTAGCATGTCATATTTTAATGAGTGCTCACAATCACAAAAGATGTCCAAAATAGTGTATTTATATGTGAAAACCTCTCTTTCTTTATTACTTCCTATTAATTGTAACGATGACCAAAACTATGTTTGTCAACTCTCAACAACTTTTATTCATCATACTCTTTATATGTGAAGTCATTACTCTCGATAAGATCAATATGATCTTTTGTTTCTTTTTGTTCTTTCTTTAATTCCCTCAAGATCATAGTAGGATAGCAAAGCCCCCAACTCAAAACTACTTTTATTATATAACTCATGGACTCGATTACATAGATAGAGATCAAAACAAAACTCAAAGCTAGATCATACTAAAACTTTATTCTACTAGATCAAGATATAACCAAAAGGATCAAACTAAGAAAAACGATAAAGATGGAGGTGTGATGCTGATACGATACCATGGCACTCCCCCAAGCTTGGCAGTTGCCAAGGGGAGTGCCCATACCCATGTATTTATGTCTCTTTCTTCAGAGGTGGTGATGATGGAGTTGTTGATGATGTAGGCTTGTCGTCCATTTTCCAAGGCATAGGCTCACCATCATAGAAGGATGAATGAGTGTCCGAGATCCTCAAATCTGCAGCCAAACTCATCCTCTTGAATCCATAATCATACTCACAGTTTTGGTTTTGCAGGTCATAGATCTGGGCCTGGAGGTGCTCAATTTTCTCGTGAAGCTTGAAGATGGCCTCCCCGATGTTCTTGGCATCCAGCTTGTGATTGTTGGTGAACTCCGTGATCATCATGTGATTGGCGTTGAGTCCATGTTCCACCATCCCTTGGTACTTGAAAACTTGTTGCTCCATTGCTTCGTGTTTTGTCTCCATGCTTCCGGTCCTCCTTGGTCCCTCAACATCGCGGATGTGCAACACCCCCTCATGCATCTCAATGGTTTGAGGGTGTGGGAGCACCTCCGCAAGGTAAGGGTTGATGACCTTCTCGAAAAACTTGTCCTTAGGGGCGCTTGGAGACATCGTGGTGATCTGGATCTCTTAGAAAAATAGCTTGACACAAAAACAAAGGATTTTGTCGTGGTACAGTGGTCAAAACCTTCAGGAGATTATATAATGATTTTTTACCGACCAAAATAAGTATTTTGCAAGAAAACAGAGTCCGGAGGGCACACGAGGTGGCCACAAGGCAGGGGGCACGTCCAGGGGGGTAGGGCGCGCCCTCCACCCTCGTGGCTGCCTCGTGTCTCTTTTGGACTGCTCTTAATTTTCCTAATTTTTTGAATATTCCAAAACGGAGAAAAATTGCTATTAGAACAGTTTTGGAGTCGGTTTACTTGCCGTACCACATACCTCTTCCTTTTCGGAGTCTGAAACATTCTAGAAAGTGTCCCTTATGTACTCCTCTGGTGTTACGGTGTCAATAATATTGGATTCCACATTTATGGGATTACCTGAGATATAATGTTTGATTCTTTCACTTTTTACCACCTTCAGATTTGTACCTTCGGCGTTGTTGATTTTGATGGCACCGGAATGATAGACCTCCTCGATAATGTAAGGACCTTCCCATTTAGAGAGAAGTTTTCCTGCAAAAAATCTTAAATGAGAGTTGTATAGCAAAACGTAATCACCTACATTAAACTCGCGCTTTTGTATCCTTTTGTCATCCCATATTTTAACTTTTTCTTTAAACAACTTGGGATTCTCATAGGCTTGGGTTCTCCATTCATCAAGCGAGCTAATGTCAAATAACCTTTTGTCACTGGCAAGTTTGAAATCATAGTTGAGTTCTTTAATAGCCCGATATGCCTTATGTTCTAGTTTGAGAGGTAAGTGACATGCCTTTCCATAAACCATTTTATACGGAGACATACCCATATGGGTTTTATAAGCAGTTCTATAAGCCCATAGTGCATCATCAAGTTTCTTGGACCAATTCTTTCTATATCTATTAATAGTCTTTTGCAAAATCAATTTAATCTCTCTATTGCTCAATTCTACTTGACCACTAGACTGAGGATGATATGGAGATGCGATTCTATGAACAACATCATACTTAGCAAGCATTTTACAAAAAGCACCATGAATAAAATGTGATCCGCCATTAGTCATTAAATATCTAGGGACTCCAAACCTCAGAAAAATAACTTCTTTAAGCATCTTAATTGAAGTGTTATGATCAGCACTACTAGTTGGAATAGCTTCTACCCGCTTAGTAACATAATCAACATCAACTAAAATATGTGTATACCCATTGAAGGAAGGAAAGGGTCCCATATAATCAAAGCCCCAAACATCAAATGGTTCAATAACAAGTGAATAATTCATAGGCATTTCCTGACATCAACTAAGGTTATCAATTCTTTGGCATTCATCACAAGACAAAACAAACTTACGAGCATCTTTGAAGAGTGTAGGCCAATAAAAACCGGATTGATACCTTATGTGCAGTTCTATCTCCAACGTGGTGTCCTCCGTAAGCCTCGGAGTGAAACTTGCGTAGGATCTGCTCCTATTCATGCTCAGGTACACAACATCTAATAACACCATATACTCCTTCTTTGTAAAGGTGTGGGTCATCCCAAAAGTAATGTGTTAAATCATAGAGAAACTTTTTCTTTTGCTGGTATGTGAAACTAGGTGGTATAAATTTAGCAACAATGTAATTAGCATAATCAGCATACCATGGAGCAGTACAAGAAGCATTTATGACAGCTGATTGTTCATCAGGAAATCTATCATCGATAGGTAGTGGGTCATCAATAAACATGTTCCAACCTAGACAAGTTGTCTGCAATGGGGTTCTCAGCTCCCTTTCTATCAATAATATGCAAAGCAAATTCTTGTAGCAAGAGAACCCATCTAATAAGTCTAGGTTTAGCATCTTTCTTTTCCATAAGATATTTAATAGCACCATGATCAGTGTGAACAGTTACTTTGGAATCAACAATATAAGGTCTAAACTTATCACAAGCAAATACAACTACTAAAATTCTTTTTCAGTAGTTGCATAATTTCTCTAGGCACTGTCCAGAGTTTTACTAGCATATTGGATAACATTTAATTTCTTATCAACTCTTTGTCCTAGAACATCACCAACAACATAATCACTAGCATCACACATAATTTCAAAGGGTAAATTCCAATCAGGAAGCTGAACAATAGGTGCAGAAATCAAAGCTTTCTTAAGTATTTCAAATGCTTCTACACAATCATCGTCAAAAACAAAAGGAACATCTTTTTGCAAGAGATTAGTGAGAGGCCTAGAATTTTTAGAGAATTCTTTAATAAACCTCCTATAGAAACCAACATGACCAAGGAAACTTATTATACCTTTGATATCTTTAGGACACGTCATCTTTTCAATAGCATCTACTTTAGCTTTATCAACTTCAATACCTCTTTCAGAAATTTTATGCCCCAAGACAATACCTTCATGAACCATAAAGTGGCACTTCTCCCAACTCAAGACAAGATTAGTTTCTTCGCATCTCTGCAAAACTCGATCAAGGTTGCTTAAGCAATCATCAAAAGAAGCTCCGTAAACGAAAAAATCATCCATGGAAACCTCCACAATCTTTTCACAGAAGTCAGAGAATATAGCAATCATACATCTTTGAAAGGTAGCAGGTGCATTACATAAACCAAAAGGCATACGTCTGTAATCAAAAGTAGCAAAGGGCAAGCAAAAGTGGTCTTTTCCTGATCCTCTTTTGACACTGGTATTTGAGGGAAACAAGAATAACCATCTAGAAAGCAAAAATGTGTATGTTTTGATAGTCTTTCTAGCATTTGATCAATAAAAGGTAGAGGGTAATGATCTTTTCAAGTAGCTTTATTTAATTTGCGGAAATCAATTACCTTTATATACCCTGTAACAATTCTTTGTGGGATCAATTCAGTCTTATCATTAGGAACAATAGTAATACCTCCCTTCTCAGGGACGCAATGAACGGGGCTTACCCACTGGCTATCATCAATAGGATAAATTATACCTACCTCCAGAAGCTTTAGTATTTCATATCTTACCACTTCTTTCATCTTAGGATTCACCCGTCGTTGATGATCAACAACTCGTTTAGTGTCTTTCTCCAATTTTATTTTGGGATAATTAGATTTATGCCCCTAGTTGTGTCCCACTCGTCTGTTTTACCCCTAATTCCCAAAAGTCGCCGGTTCTGTCCAAGTCACTTTGCTCCTCTTATGCTTTTGCCCTTTGACCGTTTGACCGTCAGTTTGAAAACTTCATAACTAATTCATACTAAATCAGAAAAATACAAATAAGATACCAAAATGTTAGGAAAAACATCACCTATATATAGGTGTCATTTGCATTCATGAAAAAAGTGTTGGAATGTGCCCATCAAGTTTTAGCTCTTATGCTACCACCATGAATAGTAAAATATAAAAAAGTTCAAAAATATTCAAAAAAAATTGGTGGCAAAGAATGACAAATGTTTTAAGTGACTGCCAAGTTTCATCACGGAATAACATTCGTGGGTGCCGCGGCAAAAAAAACAATTAGCACTCCAAAATAGATTTTTTTTGCCACGACTTCCACGAATGTCGTTCCCTAATGAAACTTGGCAAACACTTAGAACTTTTGTCGTTCTTTGCCACCATATTTTTTTGAATTTTTTTGAATTTTTTTGGAGTTTACGATTCATGGTGGTATCAAAAGAGCTAAAACTCGAATGTGCACTTTCCAACAATTTTTTTCATGAATGCAAATGACACTAACATATAGGTGATGTTTTTCTGAACATTTTGGTATCTTATTTGCATTTTTCTGATTTAGTATGAATTAGTTATGAATTTTTCAAACTGACTGTCAAACGGTCAAAGGGCAAAAGCACAAGAGGAGCAAAGTGACTTGGACAGAACTGGTGACTTTTGGGAATTAGGCGAAATCGCATTTAGTGGGACACAACTAGCATAAATATAATTATCCTTTTATTTTAGGGATAATTAGATTTATGTTCTAGTTGTGTCCCACTAAATGCTGTTTTACCCTAATTCCCAAAAGTCACCGGTTCTGTCCAAGTCACTTTGCTCCTCTTATGCTTTTGCGCTTTGACCGTTTGATCGTCAGTTTGAAAACTTCATAACTAATTCATACTAAATCAGAAAAATGGAAATAAGATACCAAAATGTTCAGAAAAGCATCACCTATATGTCAGTGTCATTTGCATTCATGAAAAAAGTGTTGGAAAGTGCCCATCCGAGTTTTAGCTCTTATGCTAGCACCATGAATAGTAAAATCTAAAAAAGTTCAAAAAAATTCAAAAAATATTTGGTGCCAAAGAAAGACAAATGTTCTAAGTGCTTGCCAAGTTTCATTATGGAATAACATTCGTGGGTGCCGCGGCAAAAAAAAACAATCACGACTTCCACGACTCCAAAATAGATTTTTTTGCCACGACTTCCACGAATGTCGTTCCCTAATGAAACTTGGCAAGCACTTAGAACATTTGTCGTTCTTTGCCACCATATTTTTTTGATTTTTTTGAATTTTTTAGTTTACTATTCATGGTGGTATCAAAAGAGCTAAAACTTAGATGTGCACTTTTCAGCACTTTTTTTCCATGAATGCATTTGACACTGACATATAAGTGATGTCTTTCTGAACATTTTGGTATCCTATTTGCAGTTTTCTGCTTTAGTATGAATTAATTATGAAGTTTTCAAACTGACGGTCAACCGGTCAAAGGGCAAAAGCATAAGAGGAGCAAAGTGACTCGGACAGAACCGGTGACTTTTGGGAATTAGGGGTAAAGCAGACGAGTGGGACACAACTAGGGGCATAAATCTAATTATCCCTTTATTTTATGCTGGCATAGAGTGGGAATAATGCCCTTAAGATCATCGACACTATATCCAATCGCAGCACAGTGCTTCTTCAGAGTTTTAAATAATTTCTCTTCTTCATGCTCTAAAAGGTTAGCACTAATAATAACAGGATATATCTTCTTTTCATCAAGATAAGCATATTTCAAAGTATCAGGTTACTACTTAAGCTGAAACACGGGACCACCCTTGGGTGGAGGAGGATCTCCGAGAATTTCGACAGGCAAGTTGTGTTTCAGAATAGCTCCTTGCTTAAAGAATACTTCATCTATTTTCCTTCTTTCATTCATAAACATATCATTTTCATGGTCTAGCAAATATTGTTCTAAAGGATCATTAGGAGGCACGACAACAGAAGCAAGACCATAATTTCATCCTTACTAGGAAATTCTTTATCATGGGG
Source organism: Aegilops speltoides (assembly GCA_021437245.1). NCBI lineage: Eukaryota > Viridiplantae > Streptophyta > Magnoliopsida > Poales > Poaceae > Aegilops > Aegilops speltoides. The sequence goes on from CM038147.1 coordinate 68,533,060, forward strand.
TTGTCTATGAAATTTAGCAAAATTAAAGTCATGAGACATATCCCCTAAACCAATAGTAAGAATATATTTTTTGCAGTCTATCTTAGCATTAACAGTATTCAAGGGTCTACCAAATAAAATGGGACAAAAGTCATCTTGTGGTGAACCAAGAACAAGAAAATCAGTAGGGTATTTAATTTTTCCACACAAGACTTCAACATCTCTAACAATCCCAACAGGTGAAATAGTATCTATATTGGCAAGCTTAATAGTAGCATTAATGCCTTCTATCTAAGTAGGTCGAATATCATGCATAGTTTCTTTGTATAAGGAATGAGGAATTGCACTCACACTAGCACCCATATCACATAAGCCATGGTAACAATGATCTCCTATTTTAACAGAAACAACAGGCATGCCTACAACAGGTGTATGTTTACCTTTAGTATCGGGTTTAGCAATTCTAGCAGCTTCATCACAGAAATAAATAACATGCTCATCAATATTATCGACCAAGAGATATTTAACCATAGCAATACTAGGTTCAACTTTAATTTTCTCAGGGGGTGTAGTTGTTATAATATTACTCTTACGAATCACAGTTGAAGCTTTAGAATGATCCTTTATTCGAACAGGGAAAGGTGGTTTCTCAATATAAGCAGTAGGAACAATAGGATCAACATTATAAGTAATAGTTTCTTCCTCAAATTTTGAATAATAATTTCTCTTGGGATCTCATGATTGGGGCATGAATATAACATTAACCTAAGCCTCCTCCAAGCTTGAGCGTTACTTTCTCCTTCACGAGGCCAAAAATTATATATATAATTGTGATCGCGATGAACCAGATGCATAGGATAAAACTTCTGATGAAATTCCAATTTCAATCGGTTGTAGTTCCATGATCCAATATCATCACATAGCCTATACCATGTAAATGCCTTTCCCTTCAAGATAAAGGGAAGACCTTCTTCTTGGCAACATCCTCGGGCATACCTGCAAGCTTAAATAATCCACAAACTTCATCCACATAGATTAGGTGCATATCGGGATGTAATGTTCCGAAGGAATTTCAAAGTAAATATTTTCAGTAGATTCAGTAGGTTGAGGAGGAACTCTTTGCTCTTCTATTCGGGGTGAAGATACCCCGAACTTGCCCCTTAAAGGATTATTTTCCATAGTAACAAGTGATAGTAAATTTCAGCACATTATATAAATGTTTCCTTACAAAATTCCACTTACCAAATGTGCTTCACTCCCCGGCAACGGCGCCAGAAAAGAGTCTTGATGACCCACAAGTATAGGGGATATCGTAGTCCTTTCGATAAGTATGAATGTCGAACCCAACGAGGAGCAGAAGGAAATGACAAGCGGTTTTCAGTAAGGTATTCTCTGCAAGCACTGAAATTATCGGTAACAGATAGTTTGGTGCTAAGGTAATTCATAACGGGTAAAAAGTAACAAAAGTAAACAAGGTGCAGCAAGGTGGCCCAATCCTTTTTGTAGCAAAGGACAAGCCTGGATGAATTCTTATATAAAGCAAAGTTCTCCCGAGGACAGATGGGAATTATTGTCAAGCTAGTTTTCATCATGCTCATATGATTCGCGTTCGTTACTTTGATAATTCGATATGTGGGTGGACCAGTGCTTGGGTGCTGTCCTTCCTTGGATAAGTCTACCACTTATGATTAACCCCTCTCGCAAGCATCCGCAACTATGAAAAAAGAATTAAGGTAAACCTAACCATAGCATGAAACATATGGAACCAAATCAGTCCCTTACGAAGCAATGCATAAACTAGGGTTTAAGATTCTGTCACTCTAGTAACCCATCATCTACTTATTACTTCCCAATGCCTTCCCCTTGGCCCAAATCATGGTGAAGTGTCATGTAGTTGACGTTCACATAACAACACTAGAGGAGAGACAACATACATCCCATTAAAATATCAAATGAATACCAAATTCACATGATTAATTATAACAAGACTTCTCCCATGTCCCCAGGAACAAACGTAACTACTCACAAAGCATATTCATGTTCATAATCAAAGGAGTATTAATAAGCATTAAGGATCTGAATATATGATCTTCCACCGAATAAACCAACCAGTGATACGTCTCCAACGTATATATAATTTTTGATTGTTCCATGCTATTATATTACCCGTTTTGGATGTTTATGGGCTTTACTAAGCACTTTTATATTATTTTGGGACTAACCTATTAACCGGAGGCCCAACCCAAATTGTTGTTTTCTTGCCTATTTCAGTGTTTCGAAGAAAAGGAATATCAAATGGAGTCCAAACGGAATGAAACCTTCGGGAGAATTATTTTTGGAACAGAAGCAATCCAGGAGACTTGGAGTAGACGTCAGGGAAGCTTCGAGGTGGCCACGAGGGTCCAGGGCGCGCCCTACCCCCTGGGCCTGCCCCCACCGTTGTTGGGCCCCTCATGGCTCCCCTGACCGACTTCTTTCACCTATATATATATATATCCATATACCCTGAAAACATCCTGGAGCACCATAGATCGGGAGTTCCGCCGCTGCAAGCCTCTCAGAGCCACCAAAACCTCTCGGAGCCTGTTAGGCACTCGCCGAGGGTGGATCCCTCACCGGTGGCCATCTTCATCATCCCGGCGCTCTCCATGACGAGGAGGGAGTAGTTCACCCTCGGGGCTGAGGGTATGTACCAGTAGCTATGTGTTTGATCTCTCTCTCTTGTGTTCTTGACTTGGAACGATCTTGATGTATCACGAGCTTTGCTATTATAGTTGGATCTTATGATGTTTCTCCCTCTCCACTCTCTTGTAATGGATTGAGTTTTCCCTTTGAAGTTATCTTATCGGATTGAGTCTTTAAGGATTTGAGAACACTTTATGTATGTCTTGCCGTGCTTATCTGTGTTGACAATGGGATATTCACGTGATTTGCTTGATGTATGTTTTGGTGATCAACTTGCGGGTTCAGTGACCTTGTGAACTTATGCATTGGGGTTGGCACACGTTTTCGTCTTGACTCTCCGATAGAAACTTTGGGGCACTTTTTGAAGTTCTTTGTGTTGGTTGAATAGATGAATCTAAGATTGTGTGATGCATATCATATAATCATACCCATGGATACTTGAGGTGAAATTGGAGTATCTAGGTGACATTAGGGTTTTGGTCTATTTGTGTCTTAAGGTTTTATTCTAGTATGAACTCTAGGATAGATCGAATGGAAAGAATAGCTTCGTCTTATTTTACTACGGACTCTTGAATAGATCGATCAGAAAGGATAACTTTGAGGTGGTTTCGTACCCTACAATAATCTCTTCGTTTGTTCTCTGCTATTAGTGACTTTAGAGTGACTCTTTGTTGCATGTTGAGGGATAGTTATATGATCCAGTTATGTTATTATTGTTGAGAGAACTTGCACTAGTGAAAGTATGAACCTTAGGCCTTGTTTCCTAGCATTGTAATACCGTTTACGCTCACTTTTATCACTTGTTACCTTTCTGTTTTTATAATTTCAGATTACAAAAACCTATATCTACCATCGATATTGCACTTGTATCACCATCTCTTCACCGAACTAGTGCACCTATACAATTTACCATTGTATTGGATGTGTTGGGGACACAAGAGACTATTTGTTATTTGGTTGCAGGGTTGTTTGAGAGAGACCATCTTCATCCTACGCCTCCCACGGATTGATAAACCTTAGGTCATCCACTTGCGGGAAATTTTCTACTGTCCTACAAACCTCTGCACTTGGAGGCCCAACAACGTCTACAAGAAGAAGGTCGTGTAGTATACATGAACTAGCATCAACTACAAGGAGTAATCAACACTTCTAGCAACCCACAGGTACCAATCTGAGGTTTTGAGACAAAGATCGGATACAAGAGATGAACTAGGGTCTGAGAGGAGATGGTGCTGGTGAATATGTTGATGGAGATTGACTCCCTCTTGATGAGAGGATCGATGGTGATGACGATGGCGATGATTTCCCCCTCCCAGAGGGATGTTTCCTCGGCAGAACAGCTCCGCCGGATCCCTAGATTGGTCATGCCCAGGTTCCGCCTCGAGACGGCAGAGCTTCATCCCGAAAGCTTCCATTTTTTACTGGAGAGTGCTTTTAGGTTGATTATTTCTGCAGATGATTAATAGACAAATTCCTCAGGACCACCAATTTATTTCAGAATTTTTGGAGTTCCAGAAGTATTCGAATGATATAGATTACTACAAACTGTTCTGTTTTTGACAGATTCTGTTTTCTATGTGTTGTTTGCTTATTTTGATGAATCTATGAGTAGTATCGGAGGGTATGAACAATAGAGAAGTTGGAATACAGTAGATATTACACCAATATGAATCTAGAGTGAGTTCACAACAGTACCTAAGTGGTGATTTATTTTCTTATACTAACGGAGCTTACGAGTTTTCTGTTGAGTTTTGTGTTGTGAAGTTTTCAAGTTTTGGGTAAAGATTCAATCGACTATGGAATAAGGAGTGGCAAGAGCCTAAGCTTGGGGATGCTAAAGGAACCCCAAGGCAATATTCAAGGACAACCAAGAGCCTAAGCTTGGGGATGCCCCGGATGGCATCCCCTCTTTCGTCTTCGTTCATCGGTAACTTTACTTGGAGCTATATTTTTATTCACCACATGATATGTGTTTTGCTTGGAGCGTCTTGTATGATATGAGTCTTTTCTTTTCAGTTTACCACAATCATCCTTGCTGTAAACACCTTTTGGGAGAGACACACATGATTCGGAATTTATTAGAATACTCTATGTGCTTCACTTATATCTTTTGAGCTAGACAATTTTGCTCTAGTGCTTCACTTATATCTTTTTAGAGCACGGCGGTGGTTTTATTTTGTAGAAATTATTGATCTCTCATGCTTCACTTATATTATTTTGAGAGTCTTTTAATACAGCATGGTATTTGCTTTGGTTATAAAATTAGTCCTAATATGATGGGCATCCAAGTTAGGTATAATAAAAACTATCATAGAAAGTGCATGAAACACTATGAGAAATTTGATACTTGATAATTGTTTTGAGATATAAAGGTGGTGATGTTAGACTCATGCTAGTTGGGTAATTATGAAATTGAGAAATACTTGTGTTAAAGTTGGCAAGTCCCGTAGCATGCACGTATGGTGAACGTTGTGTGACAAATTTGAAGCATGGGGTGTTCTTTTGACTGCCTTCCTTATGTGTGGAGGTCGGGATCGCGCGATGGTTAACTCCTACCAACCCTTCCCCAAGGAGCATGCATAGTAGTACTTTGCTTCGAGGGCTAATAAACTTTTGCAATAAGTATATGAGTTCTTTATGACTAATGTGAGTCCATGGATTATACGCACTCTCACCCTTCCACTGTTGCTAGCCTCTCTTGTGCCGCGCAACTTTCACCGGTATCATACACCCACCATTTACCTTTCTCAAAACAGCCACCATACCTACCTATTATGACATTTCCATAGCCATTCCGAGATATATTGCCATGCAACTTTCCACCATTCCGTTTATTATGACACAGTCCATCATTGTCATACTGCTTTTGCATGATCATGTAGTTGACATCGTATTTGTGGCAAAGCCACCTTTATAATTCTTTCATACATGTCACTCTTGATTCATTGCATATCCCGGTACACCGCCGGAGGCATTCACATAGAGTCATATTTTGTTCTAAGTATTGAGTTGTAATTCTTGAGTTGTAAATCAATAAAAGTGTGATGATCTTCATTATTAGAGCATTGTCCCAAATGAGGAAAGGATGATGGAGACTTTGATCCCCCCCCCACAAGTCGGGATGAGACTTCGGACTTTATGAAAAATAAAAGAGGCCAAAGAAGCCCAAATAAAAAAAAGGCCAAAGAAGCCCACCAAAAAATGAGAGAAAAAGAGAGAAGGGACAATGTTACTATCCTTTTTCCACACTTGTGCTTCAAAGTAGCACCATGATCTTCATGATAGAGAGTCTCCTATGTTGTCACTTTCATATACTAGTGGGAATTTTTCATTATAGAACTTGGCTTGTATATTCCAACGATGGGCTTCCTCAAAATGCCCTAGGTCTCCGTGAGCAAGTGAGTTGGATGCACACCCACTTAGTTTCTTTTGTTGAGCTTTCATACATTTATAGCTCTAGTGCATCCGTTGCATGGCAATTCCTACTCACTCACATTAATATCTATTAATGGGTATCTCCATAGCCCGTTGATATGCCTAGTTGATGTGAGACTATCTTCTCCTTTTGTTGTCTTATCCACAACCTCCATCATCATAGTCTATTCCACCCGTAGTGCTATATCCATGGCTTACTCTCATGTATTGCGTGAGGGTTAAAAAAGCTAAAGCGCGTTAAAAAGTATGAACCAATTGGTTGGTTGAAACGAGGGTTGTGCATGATGGGAGTATTTTGTGTGACGAAAATGAAGCATAGCCTAACTATATGATTTTTTAGGGATAAGCTTTCTTTGGCTATGTTATTTTGATAAGACATGATTACTTGTTAGTATGCTTGAAGTATTGCTATTTTTATGTCAATACTAAACTTTTATCTTGAATCATTTGGATATGAACATTCATGCCACAATAAAGAGAATTACATTGAGAAATATGCTAGGTAGCATTCCAGATAAAAAATTCTATTTTTATCATTTACCTACTTGAGGACGAGCAGGATTAAGCTTGGGGATGCGTGATACGTCTCCAACGTATCTATAATTTTTGATTGTTCCATGCTATTATATTACCCGTTTTGGATGTTTATGGGCTTTACTAACAACTTTTATATTATTTTTAGGACTAACCTATTAACCGGAGGCCCAGCCCAGATTGTTGTTTTCTTGCCTATTTCAGTGTTTCGAAGAAAAGGAATATCAAACGGAGTCCAAACGGAATGAAACCTTTGGGAGAGTTATTTTTGGAACGGAAGCAATCCAGGAGACTTGGAGTAGACGTCAGGGAAGCTTCGAGCTGGCCACGAGGGTCCAGGGCACGCCCTACCCCCTGGGCACGCCCCCACCCTCGTGGGCCCCTCGTGGCTCCCCTGACCGACTTCTTTCACCTATATATATCCATATACCCCGAAAACATCCTGGAGCACCATAGATCGGGAGTTTCACCGTTGCAAGCCTCTGTAGCCACGAAAAACCTCTCGGGAGCCCGTTCCGGCACCCTGCCGGAGAGGGGATCCCTCACCGGTGGCCATCTTCATCATCCCGGTGCTCTCCATGACGAGGAGGGAGAAGTTCACCCTCGGGGCTGAGGGTATGTACCAGTAGCTATGTGTTTGATCTATGTCTCTTGTGTTCTTGACTTGGCCTGATCTTGATGTATCGCGAGCTTTGCTATTATAGTTGGATCTTATGATGTTTCTCCCCCTCTAGTTTTTTGTAATGGATTGAGTTTTCCATTTGAAGCTATCTTTTCGGATTGGGTCTTTAAGGATTTGAGAACACTTGATGTATGTCTTGCCGTGCATATCTGTGGTGACAATGGGATATTCACGTGATTCACTTGATGTATGTTTTGGTGATCAACTTGCGGGTTCAGTGACCTTGTGAACTTATGCATAGGGGTTGGCACACATTTTCGTCTTGATTCTCTGATAGAAACTTTGGGGCACTCTTTGAAGTTCTTTGTGTTGGTTGAATAGATGAATCTGAGATTGTGTGATACATATCGTATAATCATACCCACGGATACTTGAGGTGACATTGGAATATCTAGGTGACATTAGGGTTTGGTTGATTTGTGTCTTAAGGTGTTATTCTAGTATGGACTCTATGATAGATCGAACAGAAAGAATAGCTTCGTGTTATTTTACTATGGACTCTTAAATAGATCGATCTGAAAGGATAACATTGAGGTGGTTTCGTACCCTACAATAATCTCACTGTTTGTTCTCCGCTATTAGTGACTTTGGAGTGACTCTTTGTTGCATGCTGAGGGATAGTTATATGATCCAGTTATGTTACTATTCTTGAGAGAACTTGCACTAGTGAAAGTATGAACCCTAGGCCTTGTTTCCTTGCATTGCAATACCGTTTGCGCTCACTTTTATCACTTGTTACCTTGCTGATTTTATAATTTCAGATTACAAAAACCTATATCTACCATCCATATTGCACTTGTATCACCATCTCTTCGCCGAACTAGTGCACCTATACAATTTACCATTGTATTGGGTGTGTTGGGGGCACAAGAGACTCTTTGTTATTTGGTTGCAGGGTTTTTTGAGAGAGACCATCTTCATCCTACGCCTCCCACAGATTGATAAACCTTAGGTCATCCACTTGAGGGAAATTTGCTATTGTCCTACAAACCTCTGCACTTGGAGGCCCAAAAATGTCTACAAGAATAAGGTTGTGTAGTAGACATCAACTAGTATCAACTACAAGGAGTAATCAACACTACTAGCAACCCACAGGTACCAATCTGAGGTTTTGAGACAAAGATCGGATACTAGAGATTAACTAGGGTTTGTGAGGAGATGGTGCTGGTGAAGATGTTGATGGAGATTGACCCCCTCTCAATGAGAGGATCGATGGTGATGATTTCCCCCTCCCAGAGGGATGCTTCCTCGGCAGAACAGCTCCATCGGAGCCCTAGATTGGTCATGCCTAGGTTCCGTCTCGAGAAGGCGGAGCTTCATCCCGAAACCTTCTCTCTGATTTTTTTCCAGGGCAAAAGACACCATATAGCAGAAGATGGGAGTCAGAGGCCTGCCAGGGGGCCCACGAGGCAGGGGGCGCGTCCAGGGGGGTAGGGCGTGCCCTCCACCACGTGGCTGACTGGTAGCCCCCTCTGGTGCTTTCTTCGCCCAATTTTTTAATATATTCCAAAACAGATCTCCGTGAAGTTTCAGGACTTTTGGAGTTGTGCAGAATAGGTCTCTAATATTTGCTCCTTTTCTAGTCCAGAATTCCTGCTTCCGACATTCTCCCTCTTCATGTAAACCTTATAAAATAAGAGAGAAAAGGCATAATTATTGTGATATAATGTGTAGTAACAGCCCATAATGCAATAAATATTGATATAAAAGCATGATGCAAAATGGACGTATCAGCGTGATTCTGGGCCCCATTGCCATCTTGATACATGAGAGATTCCCTCAGCATGAGGGATGCAAGGGATTGGTGAGATTCATTTGTTCCTAATCTAATGATGATATATTTCGTGAGATCATTTTTATGAAGAATGTGGTATGCTTAATGCCTGTTTTCCAATTTAAGAGCTCGAACAACATGATCCAAAGACCTACACACATAAGCACTTATTGTCCAGCGAATCCACAACATTTAGGTGAAGGGCGTTGGTATCAACAAGGAGCAAAGGCAATGCATGGAGAAGAAGAAGCCATAATGCTTAAATCGTTGGTCTGGCCTAATGACCTTAATTGCTATGGCAACCCGTGTTGATGGTAACGAAAGGCATGAAAATAGAGTCAACCAATCTCGATGTGATTTGGCTACTCAAGGGCGACTCGCCTATCGAACATTAAATACAAAGGGTAGTATCACATAACTAGGTAACTTCACGTTACCCGCTGCTGTAGACACATTTAGTTTTAGCCCTTGATACGTCCATTTTGCATCATAAATACTTACTGTTATTTATAATGTTTTTATGCATAATAATGCTTTTGGAGTAATTCTAATGGCTTTTCTCTCATAATATGCAAGGTTCACAGAAAGAGGGAGAATACTGGCAGCTGGAATTCTGGACCTGAAAAAGCTACGTCAGGCTACCTATTCTGCACAACTCCAAATGAGCCAAAACTTCACGGAGAAATTTTATGGAATATTTAGGAATTAATGGAGCAAATACCTACCAAAGGGGGCCCACCAGGTGGGTACAACCCACCTGGGTGCGCCAGGGAGCCCAGGCGCGCCCTGGTGGGTTATGCCCTCCTTAGCCCACCTCCGGTGCCCCTCTTCTGGTCTATAAGTTATTTTGACCTAGAAAAAAAATAAGGAGAGGACTTTCAGGATGAAGCGCCGCCGTCTCGAGGCAAAACTTGGGCAGGAGCACTTTTGCCCTTCGGTGGAGCGATTTCGCCGAGGGAACTTCCCTCTCAGAGGGGAAAATCATCGTCATCATTATCACCAACAATTCTCCCATCTTGGGGAGGGCAATCTCCATCAACATCTTGAACAGAACCATCTCCTCTCAAACCCTAGTTCATCTCTTGTGTTCAATCTTTGTACCAGAACCTTAGATTCATGCTTGTGGGTGACTAGTAGTGTTGATTACATCTTGTAGTTGATTACTATATGGTTTATTTGGTGGAATATTATATGTTCAGAACAATTATGCTATTTAATACCCCTCTGATCTTGAGCATGATTATCATTTGTTAGTAGTTACTTTTGTTCTTGAGGTCAAGGGAGAAATCACGTTGCAAGTAATCATGTGAACTTGATATGTGTTCGATATTTTGATGATACGTATGTTGTGATTCCTTAGTGGTGTCATGTGAACGTCGACTACATGGCACTTCACCTTATTAGGGTGTAAGTGCATCTAGTGCCCCTTAGTGATTTTGGTGTATTGAAGACTTATAGGGTAAGGGCTTGATGCGTTTGTGAGTGTACACAGGTCTATAAGTCTATGAGGAGTTTGATATTTACAGAGAAAGTCGACCCCTAAAAATGAAGTTCTTCAAGTGAAGACTTTGGATTTCTGAAGACTTTCTGAAGACTTTGAAAGTGAAGAAATTGGTGTGACCTTGAAGACTTGGCAATTCATTCGAGGAACATGAAGCGTGAAGACTTTTGTTTTTGTAGTTTCATTTTATCTTTCTTGAGTCATAGAAAACACCATACTGTTAAAGGGGGTCAAGGAAATACTAAGGAAAAATTTCCATGTGATGCTCAACTCAAAATCCTACACCTACCAATCCCTTCGAGTGAAGCCATTGGAAATCTCATATAGTTCAGTCCATTTCTTCAGTAACAGAGACGAAGTTCTTTTGGTTGCTGAGAAATTTGTTCTGACTGAGGAGTTAGGAATTCGCCAGTGCGGATTGCCTACACAGTGAGGAACATGATAGCCCTGAGGAATTTGAGAGTCAAATTTCCGACCGTTGCTATGCTATGCGCCAGCTGTCCCAAAATATCTACCCACCTAACGGTCATATCATTGAATGGAATTTATGTCTTATCATGTCGGGCTGCTCCCTAGGCTATAAATAGCCGCCCCCTACAACCACTAGCTGGTTGGCTACTCCGAGAGAAACTGACACTTGTCATTTGAGAGCATCCCATCCTCCGAGGACCTTGAGCGAAAATCATCGAGTGAGGAAAACCCAAACCCAAACACCTTCCAACCCAAAGTGATTGAGCATCACTGAAGAGATTGATCCTGCGTGGATCCGACGCTTATTACCTTTGAAGACTCTGCCTTTTCCAGACGGTTAGGCGTCATGGTCTAGAGCATCCAAGAGGAATTGTGGATCATCGAGTGACCGAGTCTATGAAGGTTTGGAAGTCACCTGAAGACTTACCACGAGTGATTGGCCGAGGTCTTTGTGACCTTAGCTCAAGGAGAATACGATGAGGACTGTGTGTCCGGGACTGTGTGTCCTCAGGTTTAAATACCTAGCCGCTCCAACCAGACATACAACTGAGACAGCAGTTGGAACTGGTCTACCAAATATTTGTCTTCACCAAGCTTACTGGTTATATTTCCTCAACTCTTTCATTTTCTCATTTCAGTTGTTGTGTGCTTGTTCATATCTGTTTGAAGACTTTGACTGAAGACTTTCTCAATTTCCTAAGTTCAATTTCTTCAGCTTGTCCGTCTTCATCCTGTGCTATCCTGTGTTTACGCTTTCTGTACTATGTGCTTGTCTTCATTTCATCATGATGACTATGCTTGTGTTCTGTTGTGTTTACTTTTGAGTACTTATTCCGCTGCAAGTAGTTCTTTGCTAAGGAAGCAAATTCCTCAGCGAAGAATTCATAAAAATCGCCTATTCACCCCCCTCTAGTCGATATAACGCACTTTAATTGGTATCAGAGCAAGGTACTCCCTTGTTCTGTGTGATTTTGGTTTAACCGTCTGGAGTTTTAGTTATGTCGACCGCAGGTATGATCAAGGTCTCTGCTGGGTGTCCTACCTTTGATGGGACGGACTACCCCTACTGGAAGAATAAGATGCGAATGCATCTTGAGGCAATTGATAACGATCTCTGGTATGTTGTGGAAAATGGTGTTCCCTCAGTCACACCTTCTCTAAACGCTACTGATGTGAAGAGATCCAAGAAACTCGATTCTCAAGCGAAGAACATCATATGTGGCCATTTGAGAAAAGGGCTGTATGGAAGAGTGAGTGCTTTGGAAACTACTAAGCTTATCTGGGATAGGTTGTCCAAAGTGAATGAAGGAGTCTCAACTCAATGTGACTCTCATGTTGACGTTCTTCACAATCTCTTCAACCGCTTCAAAGGACTCGACAATGAAAATGTTCAGCAAACCTTCGATCGCCTCACTGACATCTCAAATGAGCAACAAGCACTTGGTGCCACTGACATCACCGACCGTGAGGTGGTGAAGAAATTGCTGAGATTGCTTGATTCTTCATTTGACACTCTGGCACCGATGATACAAGAATGTGCTGATTACAAGTCACTTGATCCCGCTGATATCCTCGAGAGGCTAAACACTCATGAGTTCCAGCTTGCTGAGAAGAGAGATCTCTATGGTTCGAGCTATGGCGATCACGCAGCTCAAGGCCAAGGCAGATCTCGAGTCTCAAGATGAAGACTCTGGTAGCAGCCTTGGTGATCCTGATGAACTGAGCCAGGAACTAGCACTGCTCGTGAAGAAATTTCAAAAGTTCTCAAGACGTGGTCGCTTTGGAAAATCCTCAAGGAGTAATGATTCCTCATCGAGTGACTACAAGAAGAGGCTATGCCACAAATGCGAGAAACTTGGTCACTACATCCAAGATTGTCCTCAGTGGGATAAGGAATCAAAGAAGAAGAAGTACAAGGATTATAGTTCTGATGATGGGAAGAAGAAGAAGAAATCCTCAAAGTCTTCATCATCAAAATCCTCAAAATCTTCATCTGACAAGAAGAGTAGCTCCAAGAAGGCTCGGGCATTCATTGGCAAGGAAATGGACTCTGAGGCTGAATCTGAGGAACATGAGGATGAGGAGGCATCTGAGGAGTCCGAGTCTGGTGTGGCGAGCCTAGCTCTTGCTACTGCATTCATCACAACTCTGAAGAAAATGGCAGCACCAACAAGGCTGATGAAGGCAATGATCATTACGCTCCCACCTATTACTTCATGGCAAAGGGTGCCAAGGTAATTAAGTACGCCTCCTCTAAATCTAGTGAGGATGAATCTGATGAAAACCTCAAGCCCAGCTACTATAAACTTGCTAAGATTGCTGTGAAACAACAAAAGGCTTTTGAAAAGGTTCAAAACATGCTAGAAAAAAGTGATGATATGTTGGGTGTAGAAATAGATCGCACTAAAACCTTGACTGAAAATCTTCAGAGACTTCAGTCTAGGTTTGACAACCTTCAAGGTCATCATAACACTCTCTTATCTGATCACGAGAAGCTTTCTTATGAATTTCTTCAAAGAAAGCAAGATCTTGAGAAGCTAAGGGTGAGTATGAAGATCTTCCGAAGGAGCGTGATTCATTACTTGCTCAACAAATCAGCGCTACTCAGGAAGAACTTGTTCCTCCATGTTTGAAGTGCATTGAATGTGAAATTGCTAATTCTTCACCTAAATGTTCAAATGCTTCTAATGTTACAAATTCTTCATCTGTCTCTGCTATCACTAATTCCTCATCTGAGGACATTGCTAGTATCACTGATGATGCAGGGATGAAGGAATTGTACATGACAGGCATGTACAAAAGCAATGCTGATGGAACATATTGGAAACATGAGCAGTACCCCAAAACCTCATGGGTTGCTGCAAAGGGACCTCCAGTTGATCCATCCAATTTATCTGGCTTTATATGTGAATCTCCTCATTCTTCTGATGAGTCATTTGACTCCAACTATAAACTGTTCAAAAAACAGAATGGTGAAGTATTTGCTAGATATGTTGACACTAACTGCAGGAACGGTTCCCCTATGAAGAAAATCTAGGTTCCCAAAAGTTGCCTTGAAAGTCTTCAGGTGAATGTCCTCATGACACCACCTGTGAAGAATAGGAACTCCAGATCGAATTCTTCATGTGGACCAAATTCTTCATATGGATCCAAGTCCTCATTCGGACCAAATTCCTCACATGGATCAAATTCCTCAAAAGGACCAAAATCCTCATATGATAATCATCGTGCTAACCCCTTTGTTTCGCAGGGAAGAGCTAAGGGCTATGAATATGAGCATTACTCTTCTAACCATTATGTTCATAAGTCCTCGAAGAATTTGTCTACTTATTCATATGCTTATCCTAACCGCTCTTATGTGAAACGAAGTGAACTAGCTTCTATGCCACCTTTCTCATATGGTGCTCACAGAGTGATGAATTCTTTGCCACCTCTTCAGATGTGGGTGGTGAAGAAAAAGAACTAATCTCTTATGCAGGGTCAGGTCTCCAAACGTGCTTAAAACATCTGAAGAATTTGCTGGCGACCTGAAGAATGCCTGAAAGGACGCAGGTCAATCATGAAGAAATGAACTTTCATTTCTCACATCCTCATACTGTTTTATCTGTTCTATTGCTTGATGAAATTGATCTGATGATATTGATGTCATATTCTTCACTGATGAAGTATACGAGTTCGTAAGTTGCACTAATTCATCTGCAGGATGATCTACCCAAAGCCAATGAGTGGGTCCTCGATAGTGGATGTACAAATCACATGACTGGTGACAAGAATCTATTGATGGATGCTCCTTTATCACCGTCGCATCTGAAGCATATCATCTTCGCTGACAATGGCAAAAGTCAGGTATTGGGTCTAGGTAAGGTTGCGATCTCAAAGGATCGACACATGGACAAAGTCATGCTTGTCGAGTCCTTAGGATACAACCTCATGTTTGTCTCGATGTTATGTGATCTTGATATGGTTGTTGTCTTTGGCAAAAATTGTTGTGTTGTGATCATGGAAGCTGACAATTCCAAAGTCTTCGAAGGCTTTAGGAGAGGAGACTTGTACATTTTTGATTTCTCTACAGGACCACAACAGGCCGTATGCCTACTTGCAAAAGCTTCAGAAGGCTGGCTATAGCATCGACGACTTGGTCATGATGGCATGAGGGATTTGCACACGCTCGCAAAGAAGAAGCATGTCATTGGCATTAAGAATGTCAAATTCCTCAAGGATCACTTATGTGGAGCCTGTGAAGCTGGAAAGATGACAAAGGCCAAGCATCCAACGAAGACTATCATGACTACCACTCGACCATTTGAATTGCTTCACATGGATCTCTTTGGTCCTAATCATTATTTTGCAGTTACAAATGATGCATCTCTATATGGCTTTGTTATTGTTGATGATTATTCTCGTTACACATGGGTGCACATTGTCACTTACAAACATGAGGTGCAGGAAGTCTTCAAACGATTTTCCTCGAGGGCTTCAACCAACTTTGGTGTGAAGATCAAGCACATCAGAAGTGACAATGGGACTGAGTTCAAGAATTCAGGTCTTGATGACTATCTTGATGAACTTGGTATTACTCATGAGTTATCTGCTCCTTATACTCCTCAGCAGAATGGCGTCGTGGAGCGCAAGAACAGAACTCTTGTTGTGATGGCTGATACGTCTCCAACGTATCTACTTTTCCAAACACTTTTGCCCTTGTTTTGGACTCTAACTTGCATGATTTGAATGAAACTAACTCGGACTGGCACTGTTTTCAGCAGAACTGCCATGATGTTGTTTTATGTGTAGAAAAGAAAAGTTCTCGGAAAGTCCTGGAAATCCACGGAGGCACTTTTCAGAATTAATAAGAATTTTGGGTGAAAGAATCAAGGCCAGGGGGCCCACGGGCTGTCCACGAGACAGGGGCGCCCCCCTAGGGCGCTCCCTCCTATCTCGTGCCCCCCCTGGACACCTCCCGACCTAAACTCCAACTCCATATATACCGTCTCGGGGAGAAAAAAACCAGAGAAAAAGTTTCATCGCGTTTTACGACACGGAGCCACCGCCAAGCCCTAATCTCTCTCGGGAGGGCTGATCTGGAGTCCGTTCGGGGCTCCGGAGAGGGGGATTCGTCGCCGTCGTCATCATCAACCATCCTCCATCACCAATTTCATGATGCTCACCGCTGTGCGTGAGTAATTCCATCGTAGGCTTGCTGGACGGTGATGGGTTGGATGAGATTTACCATGTAACCAAGTTAGTTTTGTTAGGGTTTGATCCCTAGTATCCACTATGTTCTGAGATTGATGTTGCTATCACTTTGCTATGCTTAATGCTTGTCACTAGGGCCCGAGTGCCATGACTTCAGATCTGAACCTATTATGTTTTCATGACTATATGTGTGTTCTTGATCCTATCTTGCAAGTCTATAGTCACCTATTATGTGTTATGATCCGACAACCCCGAAGTGACAATAATCGGGACACTTCTCGGTGATGACCGTAGTTTGAGGAGTTCATGTATTCACTATGTGCTAATGCTTTGTTCCGGTTCTCTATTAAAAGGATGCCTTAATATCCCTTAGTTTCCACTAGGACCCCGCCGCAACGGGAGGGTAGGACAAAAGATGTCATGCAAGTTCTTTTCCATAAGCACGTATGACTATTTACGGAATACATGCCTACATTACATTGATGAATTGGAGCTAGTTCTATATCACCCTATGTTATAACTATTGCATGAGGAATCGCATCCGACATAATTATCCATCACTGATCCATTGCCTACGAGCTTTTCACATATTATTCTTCGCTTATTTACTTTTCCGTTGCTACTGTTACAACTACTACAAAACCCCAAAAACTTTTATCTTTACTTTTGCTACCGTTACCTTTATTATCATACCACTTTTGCTACTAAATACTTTGCTGCAGATACTAAGTTATCCAGGTGTGGTTGAATTGACAACTCAACTGCTAATACTCAAGAATATTCTTTGGCTCCCCTTGTGTCGAATCAATAAATTTGGGTTGAATACTCTACCCTCGAAAGCTGTTGCGATCCCCTATGCTTGTGGGTTATCAAGACTAATTTTCGCGCCGTTCTTCGGAGCATAGCTCTATTCTCTGAGTCACTTGGGATTTATATCTGTTGATCACTATGAAGAACTTGAAAGACG
This sequence comes from Aegilops speltoides, assembly GCA_021437245.1. Classification (NCBI taxonomy): domain Eukaryota; kingdom Viridiplantae; phylum Streptophyta; class Magnoliopsida; order Poales; family Poaceae; genus Aegilops; species Aegilops speltoides. The sequence continues at coordinate 68,550,281 of CM038147.1, forward strand.
ATCGAACTACTATTTTGCCCTCAACCACGAGGGGAGGTAAGGAACTGCCATCTAGCTCTGCACTAGATTCTCCTTCCATTATTAGTAGGCTCGCGACACCTAAACCTGCTACTGCTATGAATTCTGATATGTCGCATGTTATTGATGATGCCACTTCTGCTATGCATGATGAATGTACTTCTGTGCGTGATACTACTTTGCCATTAGGTGAATTTCTTGATGAACAACTTTCTAGATTTGAATTGAATAAGTTGATAGAACTGCTATACCTGTCGGTATTTGTGAGGAAGTGCCTGTTGTGGTTGCAAATGTCACTATCTTAACGGACTTTGTTATTCTTGATATTCCCGAGGATGATAGTATGTCTATTATCCTTGGTAGACCTTTTCTTAATACTGCAGGAGCTATTGTTGATTGCAACAAAGGCAATGTCACTTTTCATGTTAATGGTAATGAGCATACGATACACTTTCCGAGGAAACAACCTCAAGTTCATAGCATCAATACTATTGAAAAAGTTCCAACTATAATTTTTGGAGGTTTTGAATTTCCTCTCCCTACTGTCTAGAAAAAGTATGATATTCTTATTGTTGGGGATTTTCATATCCCCGTTGAGGTAACTTAGTGTTATTCGAAATTTCTCCGGTTCGTGTTATTCGAATGAGTTTGTTAACAAGACTTGATCAACCTTGTTAGTGGGTTCATTTTGATGATCACGAGATGGATGAAACTAGAAGGCACAACCTTCGTACCTCTTTTTACTTTCTGTTATTTAGAATAAATAAAGAAAAATAGTATTATCTCGTCATTTTTTGAATTATCCGTGCATTAAAAAAATAGCCTGAAAATAAAAGTGCTCCAAATGCCCTGCAAATTTAGTATGAATTTTTCTGGAATATTTGAGGATTTTAGGCACTGAAAACACTGCAGGAGGGCCAAGCACCAGGCCACGAGAGAGGAGGGCACGCCTCAGAGGGCGCGCCTGTCTCGTGGGCCCATGGTGGCCCCTCCACTTATGCCAGCACCCACACACTTCATCTTCTACCCAAAAAATCCCCATCCAGCTCAAGCCCGAGTTCTAGCTCGTTTTGCTGCGATTTTTGATCTCTTAGCTCAAAGCTCCATTCGCAAAACTGCTTTGGGAGATTGTTGCTTGGTATGTGACTCCTCCATTGGTCCAATTAGTTTTTGTTCTAGTGCTTTATTCATTGCAAATTTTTTCTGCATAGGTGACCATGTTCTTGAGCTTGCATGTTAAATTTTTGAGGTCTCTAGCAATTCCAATGCATGATATAGGCTCTAGGCACTTGTAGGAGTAGTTGCAATCACTCTTGTTTAGTTTTATTCACTTTTATTTTGAAGTTACTAAAATTTCAGAAATTTTCAGAAAAAGAAATATTCTTAGAAGAATGTACCAAGGTGGTTCCTCGGCAAAGAAAGGGCCCAGAATTGCTATACATGAACAATATGTTAATTTGCCAAGGGACGCAAATGTTCAAGCTTGTGAGTGGCCATCCGATGATTTTATGGTCGAAGCAGGCTTCAAGGATGAATTTTACGCGTATGTGCATAATGCCGAGCTAGAGGATTTCTTACAAGATAAGTGTCCTCAATATTATCAATTGACTGATTCCTTTGTACGGAGGTTCGAATATATTTCCTCGCGTAGTTCTCCTAGTGTTATGTTTGATATTTATGACACATCTTATACCATGGATTTAGAGGATTTCACAACTGCTTGCAAACTCCCGCAGTGGGGTAATATTAATAATCCTCCCAAATCTGAAGTTAGAGATTTTCTTGCTACTATTACTGTGGGAGAATCTAGGGACATAACACAAGCTACCATAGGGAGCATCCATTTTCCTGCTATACATTACTTTTCTCTCTTTATTGGTAGATGCCATAATGGTAAGGACGATGTATGTCACATGTGTGCCCCTGATCTTTGTGTCCTCAAGAGTGTTGTGTCAGGTTATAGAGGTTATAACTTGGGGGCAATAGTTGCCCGTAGGTTGCATAATAATAATAAAAAGGGAGATGTCTTTGGAGGAATTTATGCAACCCGTGTGGCTAATTTTCTTAATATAGCTCTGTCGGTGTCAAAACCGGCGGATCTCGGGTAGGGGGTCCCGATCTGTGCGTCAAGGCTGATGGTAACAAGAAGTAAGGGACATAGATGTTTACCCAGGTTCGGGCCCTCTCGATGGAGGTAAAACCCTACTTCCTGCTTGATTAATATTGATGATATGGGTGGTACAAGAGTAGATCTACCACGAGATCAAAGAGGCTAAACCCTAGGAGCTAGCCTATGATGGTATGATTGTAATTGTGATTGGCCTTCTAAGGACCAACCTCTCCGGTTTATATAGACACCGGAGAGGGCTAGGGTTTACATGGAGTCGGTTACAAGGAAGGAAATATAATATCCGGATCACCAAGCTTGCCTTCCACGCCAAGGAAAGTCCCATCCGGACACGGGCCGAAGTCTTGAGTCTTGTATCTTCACATTTCAATAGTCCGGACGTTGTACACAGTCCGGCAATCCGGATACCCCCTAATCCAGGACTCCCTCAGTAGCCCCTGAACCAGGCTTCAATGACAATGAGTCCAGCGCGCAGTATTGTCTTCGGCATTGCAAGGCGGGTTCCTTCTTTGAATGCTCCAAAGTACCTGTTATGATGAATAGTGTCCGGTCTCCAATCAATGTTGTGCTCCTCGGCTTCAGCACCTTAGTAATGACCATCTCCAGGTGTCGAGCGAATGCGAGGAGTCCGGGCCAACCGTCTATTTGAAGGGAGAGGGATACTCAGACCCAAACCTCACTCTCCTCTCTTGAGCCAGCATCCTAGAGCGCTCCGCGAAAAGCCATTCCAACATGGCCGGCAGTCGCAACTCTTCTGCTTGCCCTCCTCGCTCTAAGTCGGGGGATTGGGGAGAGTGCTCAATTCCTCACAGCCATTTGGTGAAGTTACAAACCCAAGGGTTTCTCCCACCGACATTAATGGTCCCCGTCCGAGGTGGAATAGCCACTTACGATGGAGGGGAACAAGCTGAGGGATCTCCTAACCCGTCTCCAGAGGAGCGGATATGCCTCATCTCGCATCTGCTGAGGGGCATCGGGTTTTCTATCCACCCGTTTCTTCGCGGGCTCCTGGAGTTCTACGGCCTCCAGTTACACAATCTTACCCCAGCCTCAATTCTGCACATAGCAGCATATGTCGCGCTTTGCGAGCTATTTTTAGGCTGCGAACCATACTTCGGATTATGGAGGAAGCTGTTCTGCCTTGTCCCCCGCACCCAGGGAGAGTCCCTATATCAAGTGGGCGGGGACAAAGTATGGTGCATTGCCGAGACCGAATACCTGTCCGGCACTCCTGAGAAGGCACCAGGAAACTGTCCTTCGGAGTGGTTCTATATAAATGACGTTCCCCTTCCGGATCCAGTCCGGATGGGTCTCCCCAAGTTCATCAACGCCCCGCCGAGGGCACGCCTAAGCTGGCGTCCCCGGGCCCCTCAAGAAGAGGACACAAGGGAAATATACATCCTGATGAACAGGATAAAGTTGCTGGCCAAATCCGGACTGACGATAGTCGAGGTCATGACGATATGCATAAGGCGGGGAGTGCAACCGCTCCAATATCGGGGGAAGCCCATGTGGCATTTCAACGGGGAAGACGACGCCACCCGCTGCAGTCGCAAGGGTCCGGACTCCGCTGCCGCTTTGGCAAGGATATTGTCCGATTTGTACAAAGGGGAAGAAGGGGAATTCCTTCGTATAAAAATGCGGGACGGATTCTCCATGCACAACCCCCCAGCGTGGGTAAGTTTCCATTCTTTTCCCTACGTCACTTACTCGAGCGTTCTCCTGCTAAGATTACTTGCATCAATGCTTTTGAGCAGGAACTGAGGAGGGCCGTAGAAGGAATCTTCAGCCCCTCCCCGCAACCAGAGGACCCTGGAAGGGCCCTAGATCCAGGACTCAAAGTAGATCCGGATATTACTGTGGAGCTTGTCAATGGGGTATTTTATCAGGAGAGTGGGATGGCGCCCTGGTGGCCATTACGGCCGACTACCCTGGACTGCTCCCTGCGTCGTGTGTAAGCTAAGCTTAAAAACCCTATCGCTCGAAGAGGACTTTCCCCAGGTATTATAAGTTACCCTTGAGGCGTCGCTCTATTTGCAGAAACGACAGCCGGAGCGAGAGGCCGAGCCCCTAGGGACTCGTCAACCACGGGCGTCCGGATCGGGCAGGCTCAAGAGGAAGGCGGTGAGGGCTCACACACCGCTACAGAGGTAAAGTCATAACCTGTCCTGCTGTTATAGGATTTGAAATATGACAGCGCCTTTTGTGTCTGGCAGGAAGAGGAATAACTGGGATATACCCGGAGACCCCACCAACCGTGCCTCCACCAGCCGGGTTCCAGAACCGGCTTCGGGGGCGGAGACGGACACGGGGCCAGCACCACATAGCTCCCCGACGGAGGGTGCGAATATGTGTTCAGCCACGAACTCCGAAGTGGAGAGTGGCATGAACCACCGGCGCCGGAGGGCCGTGCTTCGGCACAACATCTTTTCCGAAGAGGCTTTTAATGCCTTCAATTCGATGGACGCATATGTCCGAGCCACTCGAGGCGGGCTTGCCCAAGCGACAAGCCAGTATACCAAAGACATACGGGTAAGAAATTTTGATAAGTATGCCTAGCAGTAGCCCCTGAGACTTAGAATAGTTGGGACAACTGTTTGAAGGATCAATATATCCACAGGTCCTTGTGGACAAGAACGAACAATTGGCGCGGGAGCTGGAGGCATGCAACCCAATTGTCTGATGCGGTAGCCAAGTTAGAGGGATCCCGAAGGGCCCCCGCTGGTAATATTTGTCTCCATTATACGCAGATGTACTAGTTAATAAATGGCTGGTGCGGTTAGTCTAATAGTAAATTCTGCAGACAATCCGGGGGTGAATCTGGAGGGCGTAGTGGGTGACGACTCGCATCTCCAATGGCAACTAAAGGCCAGCGAGCGCATCCTTACGTAGGTGACGCAAGAGAAGAACAAGCTTCATGATGCCAATATTCGTCTGGACATGGAATTAAAGGACGTCCGTGCTCAACTGGCGGACTCCGTGAAGGAGAACAAAAAGCTTCGACGCGGCATTTATGGTAAGAGCTCAAGCGAACTATTTGATAGTTTGGCGAGGAAGTTTATTAAAGACATTTTTCCTTGCAGGAATGCTAATGGGTCGCCCTGAAGAGGAGATGCCCTCATCTGTAGGTCATTTGCTGCAAGAACTGTCGCAGATGCACGAGCGTGCTCGGCAGGTGATGCATGGCGTTGCTCAGGCCCTGTGGCCATCAAGCCTTCTACCGAATGGCATGGGGGAGATTGCAGACCTGCTTCAAGGATCCCGGCGGCGCTTCCGTCTGTGGAAGATATCAGCCTGCCAGCAAGGAGCAAGAGAAGCCTGGGCAATGGTGAAGACGCGTTACACCAAGCTGGACCCGAACCATATGGCCGAAGTGGGACCGGCGAGGGCCCGATGGGCAAGAAATTCCAGTGAGCCTGGTGTATGACCAAGTAGCGTTAGCCGCTAAGTATTCTCAGCAGGATTGTAGGCTAGATAGCCTGTTACATGGTATAGAGGAGGAATATAATCAGTCTTAGTGACTGTGTAATTTAATTGGCATAAGGAGCCTCTAGCCGGATTGAAATCATTTGTCATGGCGGACCTTTTCGCTTCAGCCCCCGGATCCTATAGTCCGGGGTGTGTCTGAATACCCGCTTGGTTATATAAAACCGGGTATGCGTGGAGACCAAAGCGAGGGGTCATAGGTGCTTGAATGCATAAGTACCCAACTAGTTATGTTATATTACATGGATAGCAAGAAACATCTTCCAGGGAGAATAATTCCGTTAGGGGTTCCTTTCCCTAGGTATCCATGTGTCGATGCACATTTCCGGACTGCGCGCGATGGCGCAGGATACAAAGCTTCTGAGGTTCTTTGTTGTAACCAAAGAATACATCCTTTGTTCACCGATCGAATATTCTCTTAAGGAAACTAGCTTTCGGCTTGACCCAGTCTGAGGTACACATCCGGCTCAACCGGCAGTAACAATCACAGAGGTGCTCCACTTATGCCCTAGCCAAATTAACGTGAACGTAGGGCATAAACACAAGAGCCAGGCAACCCAGCTTGGCCACATCTTAAGTCATATTGATGCATATAATGGTGAAGAAAAGGCACATATGGAAAAATAACACATATGTGATGGGCAAAAAGCCATTAAAGTAATTATGTCTAGCTTCCGAATAGGAAGCCCCCAGATACAGCTTGCACACATTGTACGGCTGGGATGATCCGGGAATCCGCACTGTATTAAACACTTTGTGTGAAGAGAGAGGGTCGAGAAAGGAGAGAAATAGAGGTGGAGCATAATTAAAAAGGAGGGGTGCGGGGACGAACACTGCGTTCGGCGTTAGGCGTAGAATCTCTGGAGCCTAGCCGCGTTCCATGGGTTCGGCTTGAGTCTTTTATCAGATGCATTATGTAGGCGGTACGCTCCTCCTGTGAGAACTTTGTCGATGACGAAGGGACCTTCCCATCTGGGTTTGAGTTTGTCCTTCTTCTTCTCCGGTAGGCGTAGAACGAGCTCGCCAATATTGTAAGTTTTGGCCCGCACTTCTCTACTTTGATATCGCCGAGCCTGCTGCTGATAGAATGCGGAACGGGCTTTTGCGACATCGCGCTCCTCCTCCAGGGCATCCAAGTTATCCTGCCAATATAACTCGGCTTCCTTCTCTTCATACATGTGTATGCGTGGCGAATCATGTATTATGTCGCAGGGTAGTACTGCTTCCGCGCCGTACACAATAGAAAATGTTATATATCCTGTGGTTCGATTCGGTGTGGTCCGCAGCCCCCAGAGTACGGAGTCGAGCTCCTCTACCTAGTGTGTATCCGATTCTGTTTAAGATCGCACTAGTCTGGGTTTGATGCCGCTCATAATGAGACCGTTTGCCCGTTCGACCTGGTCGTTTGTTTGAGGGTGGTAGACGGAAGCGTAGTCGAGTTTAATGCCCATTTTGTCGCAGCAAGTTTTCACTTCATCGGCTGTGAAGTTTGAGCCATTATCAGTGATGATGCTATGGGGGACACCGTACCCCGGATAAGAAGTCTATTACTGGTCCAGATTCGGCCATTTTAACTGGTTTGGCTTCGATCCATTTGGTGAATTTGTCCACCATGACCAATAAGTATTTTTTCTTATGGCTTCCCCCTTTAAGAGGTCCGACCATATCCAGCCCCAGACATGAAGGGCCAAGTTATGGGGATTGTTTGGAGAGCGGTAGGGGCATATGACTGACATGAAGAGCGGCAGCCGACGCAATGTTGGACAAGGTCCTGTGCGTCTCCTTGGGCCGCTGGCCAATAGAAGCCTGTACGGAAGGCTTTGTTGACTAGCTCTCAAGCTGCGGCATGGTGTCCGCCCAATCCGGCATGGATTTCAGCCAGGAGTTGTCGCCCTTCCTCTTCGGAGATGCACCTTTGGAGCACTCCGGTCGCACTTTTCTTGTAGAGTTCCCCTTCATGGACTTTGTAAGCTTTAGAACACCGCACTATGCAGCGTGCTTCATTTTGGTCTTCGGGGAGCTCCTGCCTATTTAGGTAGGCCGAGAAAGGCTCGGTCCATGGGGCGATTACGACCATGATCTCGTGGGCCGAAGAAGTTATTTTTGTGGCAGAGCCTCCGATTGTGTCTGATGGTTCGGAGTCTCGGGGAGTATTTGGATCCATGCTGGTATTGCCGGACTCCCCTTCCCATACCACGGATGGCTTGAACAGCCTTTCCAAGAATATATTAGGTGGGACAGGGTCGCGTTTGGCACCGATGCGAGCGAGGACGTCGGCCGCTTGATTGTTTTCTCGAGCCACAAGGTGAAATTCGAGCCCCTCGAACCGAGCTGACATTTTGAGGACAGCATTACGATAGGCCGCCATTTTCGGATCCTTGGCGTCAAAGTCTCCATTTATTTGTGATATTGCGAGGTTCGAATCCCTGCGCACTTCTAGGCGTTGGATGCCCATAGAGACCGCCATCCGAAGACCATGCAACAAAGCCTCATACTCGGCTGCATTGTTGGAGTCTGTGTATAATATTTGTAGGACATACTGGACCGTGTCCCCGATGGGAGACGTCAGGACTACCCCTGCTCCTAGTCCGGCCAGCATTTTGGAGCCGTCAAAGTGCATGATCCAATTGGAGTACCCGCCGTACTCTTTAGGGAGTTCGGCTCTGTCCATTCAGCAATAAAGTCAGCCAGTACTTGCGACTTAATGGCCCGTCGTGGTTTGTATATTATGTCGAACGGGAGGAGCTTGATAGCCCATTTAGCAATCCGGCCCATAGCGTCGCGGTTATTAATTATGTCGTTGAGTGGTACTTCGGAGGCGACGGTAATCAAACACTCTTGAAAGTAGTGTCTTAGCTTTCGGGATGCCATGAAGACCGCGTATGCTATTTTTTGATAGTGTGGGTATCGAGATTTGCATGGGGTGAGGACTGTGGATACGTAATAAACCGGCTTTTGAAGCGGGAATTTGTGTCTGTCCACCTATCGTTCGACGACGATCACTGCGCTTACCACTTGATGTGTCGCAGCTATGTATAGTAGCATAGGTTCGCCGATGTTTGGCGCTGTTAGTACTGGATTGCTGGCCAATAAGGTTTTTATCTCATCGAGTCCAGCCGCGGCTGCATCCGTCCATGCAAAGTGTTCGGTGCGCCGAAGGAGGCGGTAAAGAGGCAATGCCTTTTCTCCTAGCCTGGATATAAAGCGGCTCAAAGCGGCCACGCATCCAGCTAGCTTCTGAATGTGCTTGAGGTCTGTTGGTATAGCCAACTGCGACAGAGCTTGGATTTTTGCTGGATTCGCTTAGATTCCTCTATTGGAAACGATGAAGCCCAGCAGCTTCTCCGAGGGGGCACCGAAAACGCATTTTTCCGGATTCAACTTGATGTCGTATGTCCGGGGGTTATCGAATGTGAGCCTCAAGTCATCTATTAGGGTTTCGACGTTTCTAGTTTTCATGACCACGTCGTCCACATATGCTTCCACAGTTTTGCCGATTTGTTTTTCCAAGCATGTTTGGATCATGCGTTGATAGGTTGCGCCGGCATTCTTGAGCCCGAAGGGCATTGTGTTGAAGCAAAAGGGGCCATATGGTGTTATAAAAGCTGTTGCAGCTTGGTCAGACTCTGCCATCTTTATTTGATGGTATCCGTAGTATGCGTCGAGAAAACACAGCGAGTCGTGTCTAGCTGTGGCATCGGTGATTTGATCGATGTGAGGGAGGGGAAAGGGATCCTTGGGGCAAGCCTTGTTGAGGTCTTTGAAGTCGACGCATAAGCGCCAAGATTTGTCCTTTTTTGGTACCATTACCAAATTTGCCAGCCAATCCGGATGTTTAATATCTCTGATGAATCCGCCCTCAAGCAGCTTGCCTAGCTCTTCCCCCATGGCTTGCCGTTTGGGTTCTGAAAACCGCCTTAGGGTCTGTTTGACCGGTTTGTATCCCTTTAGTATATTGAGGCTGTGTTCGGCCAGCCGGCGCGGGATGCCTGGCATGCCCGAAGGGTGCCAGGCGAAGATGTCCCAATTCTCGCATAAGAAATCTCGCAGTGCGGCATCCATCACGGGGCTTAACTGTGTCCCAATGGATGCTATCTTCGTGGGATCCGTTGGATGGACCTGGAATTTAACTATCTCGTCTGCAAGTTTAAATGAGGTGGACTTGCGTCGTTTGTTAAGTATCACGTCGTCCCTGTCCATAGTAGCCTGCAGTTTTGTTAACTCTTCGGCTGCTAGGGCTTCAGATAATGCTTCCAGGGCTAGTGCTGTAGTTTTTTTCGGCGCGAAGTGCGACGTCCGGATCACTGGCTAGAGTGATGATTCCGTTGGGCCCGGGCATTTTAAGCTTCATGTACCTGTAATGGGGTACGGCTTGAAAGCTTGTAAACTCGTCCCGCCCTAGAAGGGCGTGGTATTCGCTGTTGAAGGGAGCCACATGGAATGTGATTTCTTCGGACCTATAATTTTCCGGGGTGCCGAATACCACATCGAGTGTGATTTTTCCCGCGCACCGCGCTTCCCGCGTAGGGATGATTCCCCTGAACGTGGTACCACTTTGCTCAATGCGGCCTTTATCAATTTCCATTTTGTTGTGCGTTTCTTCATAGATCAAGTTTAACCTACTTCCGCCGTCCATGAGTACTTTGGTGAGCTGGAAGCCGTCCACGATTGGTCTAAGGACCAGAGCGGCCGGTGCCCGGACAGTCTAGAATCGAGGTTCGTCATTGGCATTGAAAGTTATAGCAGTGTCGTTCCAGGGGTTTATCTTTGCCACATGGCAAATTTCCGCAGAGCTTCGATGAGCTCGCTTGCGCCTGTTGTTCGAGGCGAAAGTCTCGACGACTTTTAGTACCGTATTGTGTCCGCTGGCAGGGTGTTGTTCCGCTTTATGGCTTACAAGAAGATCCTCGCCACTTTTTGCCACCTGCCGGAATATCCAACATGCCCTAAGGCTATGAGTTGGCATTGTATCTGGTGTACTGTGGAGATTCCATGGCCCGTCGAGCCATTCTTCCAATACGGATCCCCGCCCTGGGGTCAGCTTTGGTTTCTTGGGGATTGGATCGGACGTCCTACAAGAGTTCGTCCGTTTAGTTCGGGCAAAGGTTTTGGTGAGAGCGATACTATCCCAAAATTCTGTTCGGTCTTCCAAGCGCTCTCCATCGCACAGTACTTCCGTACTATGATTGCCAAGTCCGCGAAGCGTACTATGTTACGGCGTCTTATAGCGTTGAGGAGCCCTTCGTCCGTGTAGTTTTTTTAGAAGAGCGAGACCGTGTTCTCCTCGCGTCGGTCCTTGATCTTGCTAAGCGCAAGGAGGAATCTGGCCCAGTAATGATGTACCGACTCGTGGGGCTCTTGCATAATGCGGGAGAGACAATTTAGGTCCGGATAGGTGTTGTTAGCAGAATCCGGATTTTGATCCAATCCAGCGCCCAAGGGCGTGGGCGTTTTCGATCTTAACAGCTCAGAATCTGGAATATTACGCAATTTCTTTGGCCCAATGCCCGATTCCAAGCCCGGGGCCTGGGTCATGTTTTTCTTTGAGCATGTTTTCGGCTCGAGGAGTTCGGCGATCCGAACATAATTCATCCTCAGAGTTTAGGGACAATCCGCGCGTGGTTCCTCCACTATCGCTACCTCATGGGTGGCCAGCAGGGACCTGATGTCCCTTCGGTCGGGTTTAAGCCCAATCCGGTCATAGTTTGTAGAGACTCCCAGAGCGGCGATGCGATCCAAGAGCTCATTAAGGGAAGAGAGCTCCATTGGATCCATCTGTTCGGCGAGTTCCGAACTGACGCGAAGGTTATGAATGATTACCCGAGAGGCCATCATCGGTGCCTCCGCCGATGGGGCGGCCATGATAAAGCCGCTGAGTCGGAGCGTCTGGCCTACAGCCAGAGCCCCCTCCGAGGTGATTTCGTCCTTGATGACGAGACAAGCCATCGAGCCTTGCGGCGACGTCACAGAGGAACTCTCAATGAAAGCATCAATGTCGGTGTCAAAACCGGCGGATCTCGGGTAGGGGGTCCCGATCTGTGCGTCAAGGCTGATGGTAACAAGAAGTAAGGGACACAGATGTTTACCCAGGTTTGGGCCCTCTCGATGGAGGTAAAACCCTACTTCCTGCTTGATTAATATTAATGATATGGGTGGTACAAGAGTAGATCTACCACGAGATCATAGAGGCTAAACCCAAGGAGCTAGCCTATGATGGTATGATTGTAATTGTGGTCGGCCTTCTAAGGACCAACCTCTCCGGTTTATATAGACACCGGAGAGGGCTAGTGTCAGTGTCAAAACCGGCGGATCTCGGATAGGGGGTCCCGAACTGTGCGTCTAGGCGGATGGTAACAGGAGACAAGGGACACGATGTTTTTACCCAGGTTTGGGCCCTCTCGATGGAGGTAAAACCCTACTCCTCCTTGATTGATATTGATGATATGGGTAGTACAAGAGTGGATCTTCCACGAGATCAAGGAGGCTAAACCCTAGAAGCTTGCCTATGGTATGATTGTTGTTCTATGGACTAAAACCCTCCGGTTTATATAGACACCGGAGAGGGCTAGGGTTACACAGAGTCGGTTACAATGGTAGGAGATCTACATATCCATATCGCCAAGCTTGCCTTCCACGCCAAGGAAAGTCCCATCCGGACACGGGACAAAGTCTTCAATCTTGTATCTTCAGAGTCTTGGAGTCCGGCCGATGATGATAGTTCGGCTATCCGGACACCGCCTAGTGCAGGAGTCCCTCAGTAGCCCCTGAACCAGGCTTCAATGACGACGAGTCCGGCGTGCATATTGTCTTCGGCATTGCAAGGCGGGTTCCACCTCCGAATAATTCATAGAAGTTTGTGAACACCAGGATAGTGTCCGGCTCTGTAAAATAAATTCCACATGCCACCGTAGAGAGAATAATATTTACACAAGTTCAATCTGCTGACGTATTTTGTGGCGTGACGTCACACCACAACCAAGCCTTTACTCGAATCGTTTTTATTATACCACCTCAGCGCATTTAGCGAAGCGGTTTCCTTGGCACGTCTTGTCGAAGCAGAGATCGTGTTCCCCTTATTTCGGGATTCCCATCAATACGGACGTGGGTAACCCAACCGCGCCATTGATCGTGGCGCTTGGGAGATAAGCGAGTTTTACCAGGCCGGTGGGGACACATAGTTCGTCCGCCCATATATAAGGCGATAAGGATCCACCCTTTTTTACCTACGCCTTCTTCCTGCTTTGCTTATCCATCTCCGCGCACTTGAGCTCCAGCGCCCAAGTCCGCACATCTCACCTCGACCTTCTCCAGCCATGTCCGGAGCGGGAGGCAAGTGGATAGCCTCCTCCGTTACGGAGGGGCACATCAAGAAGCTGCGCAGCGCCGAATATCTGTCCAGCGACATCACGCACCGGCTCCCCGATGAGGGGCAGCTCATCCCCACCCCGGGCCCCATGAGAGGGTGGTATTCCATCCACATTTCCTCCGCGGACTGGGCTTCCCACTCCACCCCTTTGTCCGGGGGTTCATGTTCTACTACGGCCTGGATTTCCATGATCTGGCCCCGAATTTCATCCTCAATATCTCGGCGTTTATCGTCGTGTGCGAGGCCTTCCTCTGCATCGAGCCCCACTTCGGCTTGTGGCTAAAGACCTTCAATGTCAAGCCGAAGGTTGTGAAGGGCAGCCAAGCGGAGTGCGGAGGCGCCATAGTGGGCAAAATGCCCAACGTCACCTGGCTCGAGGGCGCCGTCGTGGAAACCATCAAAGGGTGGCAATCGGGTGGTTCTACATCACCGAGCCGCGTGACCCTAAATGGGCCGTGGCCCCCGAATTCAGATCTGGCATCCCCATGCGGCTCACCTCCTGGAAAGTGAAGGGTCTGCAATGGGGCGGTTTGGAAGAGCTGACCGGACTCCAATCCTATCTCCAAACCCTAGTGAACAAGAAGCTCAAGCCTGTCAATGTGATCCAGGTCATGCTCGTCCGCCGGATTCTCCCCTGCCAACAACGGGACTTCAATTTGTCGGAGCTTGATCCAGCACAGCACCGGACCTTGAGCGGGCTCTTCGACACTATGTATGAAGATGCCTGGAGGGTGCTGTTCAAGGGCGCCGAAGCTCCCGCATCCGCTACCGAAGATCGCGGATTCAGCTCGCAGCATCCGGCTGGCGAGGTAAGCCATGTTATCCTTTATGGGACACTTGCTTTTCATGTTTTGAATTTGTGTGGGATCTAAACTCCCAATACCTTTAACAGGCCTGGCAGGCGACGTCCGGACAGGTTAACTGTCCGGCTCCTGTTTAACAGGGCTGCTGGTCCCGACACTTTACGTAGTGCCGGAGAAGAAGGCCAAGAAGAAGGCCACGGGAACCCGAAGGAGTTCCCGGCATTAGGTGGTATCGGACTCATCGTCCGATGACTCCGAGACGGACTCCTCCCACGAGGACGAGGAGCAGAAGAAAGAGGCCTCTCCCCCAGCGGGGGGAGAGAAGATGAGGAAGGCCTCCCCAACGAGGGAGGCTGAAGGGTCCAAGAAGGGAAGGACCCTTCCCCCGGACTCTTCCGCCAACGTCGGCGACGGCGACGAGGAGTGGCCCTCAAGGGGCAAGCCCCTGGCGAGATCGTAAGTATTCGGACTCCTGAATAACTTCATGATTTTTCTTTTCGCCACACGGTGTCTTTCTAATGCCGCATACAACCCTGCAGTCCGCCCAAGGATGATCTTCCCGCTTCATCGAGCGGGTCCTTGGGTACGTCGGATGTGGATAGTACTTCACTTCCGACCGCCTCCACCTCCCGTGACACCGACGACGCCGAGGTGGGATCCCAGAGAGGGACCCACCCGGAGGAGGAGGCCCCGGAGGTGCCACAGGGCAACCTCACGGACTTCGTACCGGACTCCGCACCGGAACCTGCAGTGGTTCCGGAGTCCGGCGGGCGGCCCCTTCGTAAGAAGGGAAAGACTGTGATTTACAGCGCCTCCGCCCAACCGGGCGCCAGACAACTTGCCGGAGGCGCCAACGGCGCTTCCATCGAAGAGGAACACCGCACCGTCATGAGTGCGGTGATTCGAAAGGTTCAGCTCGCCAAAAGCGGCTGACCGAGGCCTGCAGCAGCCTTCTAACAGGCTTTGAGGTAAGAGTTTTAATATATGTAAAATAGTACCGCATAGACAGTAGCCCCTGATGCTCGGTTCGGTGTTCGGAAAGAAAAACCGGACTGAGGATCTAAAAAGATATACGCAGGAGTCTTAAAAAATATGTCAATATGGGAATGCAGGTTGCGTTGCTGACCTCTGCCGCACTGACTGCAGAGTTCAATACTTTGAAGCCGAGCCTCGAGCGGTCCGAGAACGAGCTCGGCCGTGCCAAGAAGCAGCTCGAGGACAAGGAAGGTGAGTAACACCTTATTAAAAATTGTACCTTACAGAAAAGGATTTGGTTGCAAGGGGAATGACAAGGATAACGTGGGTACTCCAGGGGCCACGAACGAGGTGGCGACCTTGAAGGAGGCGGTGTCCGCGGCCGAACACAATGCGGCCGCGGAACGCGCTGGGCGTGAGAAGCAGGAGGCGCGGGTGGCGGAGGTTCAGCAAGAGCTCCATGCTCTCGTGGAAAAACACGAGAGTTTGGAGCGTGACTCGAAGACTCGAGAGTCCGAGCTTGCCTCGGCTCTTGAGAGTGCCAAGGCCGCTAAGGCCGAAGCCCACAAGGCCCTCCAGGAAATCGAGGTGTTGAAGAAAATAGCGGCGGGTAAGGAATTTTTCATGCAAAGCAAGCATGTGAATGTGAATTACCTATTACTTACCCGAATTCGGAGCTCGCCAGGAGCGTTCGCAGATCTGCCTGCAGCAGCGTGTTCGATGCCGCCGCTTCTGTGGCTGAGGAGGGATCTCGACGGAGAAGGTCTTGGTCTCAAGATGTCGAGGCGGACATCCGGTGCCTTTAGCGACCAGTGAAGCAGCTGGTCGAGCTCCACAAGGTGGCCGAACAGGCCATGAAGGGCCTCATACTTCGGCTGTGGCCCAAGGAGGCCATGCCTGGGAGCTACTTCGGCCTGGTGCGTCGGCTGGTGGACGCTTGTCCATGGGTTGAGGTCATCAAGCACTCCGCCTGTATTGAAGGTGCCCGTCGGGCCCTTGCCCGTGCAAAGGTGCACTGGGGCAGGATGGACGCTGAGAAGCTTATGACGGACGCGCCACTGGCGGGCAAGGAGTATCGCACGCCCGAGATGTATTATAAGGGTGTCCTGAAGGGTGCCCGCTTGATTGCGGGTGAGTGCTCCAAAGATGTAATATTTGAGTAAACTCGCATTTTGTTATCCTGTGCGCTAGAAACTTTGTTCATGTGCGCTAAGCAACGCTTGTTAATTTAAAATATTACTTTCTATGCGGCCGTTTATCAAATCTGAGAGATGGCAAGTCGTCGGCTTCAGCCCCATGCCACAAAGTCGGGTGTTCGGGATAAACTTGAGCACTCTTGTTCCCATTTTTGGGTCCATCTAGGGAGGCGCTCAACACAATGAACGAGGCAACCGGACTTGTAATGCTTGAACACTCTCACTTAGCCATAGAATTCTATAATTTTAAATTTCGGCGAAGCCCCTAGTGTTCGGAAGGGCGAATTCGGGGCGCTATCCACGCCTGGGCCGGACAAAGCCGGTTCCTCGCTCTAAGCGGCATAAGTCTTTAGGGACTCGAAAAAAACTTCTCGAACAGCGACCGGCTCTCGCCTCATCATGACGGTCAGTTTTAGCTTTCTCCACTGATGCGCTCGCCCAGCTCAACTGGGGCGCAGTGGTTCTCCCCGCGCTACCTTAGCCGATATAACAGAACGTAAGGTACCAAAACATGGGAGCCGGGCAAACCCAACTATTGACCCAAGACATGATTCGGAGCCGATGCATATAATGCTATAAGTTTGGGGTGCCGCACTTGTGAAAGTGTTCGGACTTATCACACCATAATGTGGGGAACTTAAGCCCCTGGTGTATTTAGCCGTACCAAAGTGTACGGATGCAACATGTCATAAATGAACATATGTATAAGAAAGGAATGCAATTATAGGCAAAAAAGCGATGCATTGTTTATTCAAGAAATACTGTCATGAATGCAGAACGATACGAATGGTGTGATAGGCAAGGGATGGGACTATTAAACATGTCCCCCTCCAGGGGTAGGCTGCGGAATGGTGTATAAAACAGATTTAATGATCGTAATGGAGACCACCTGGATACTCGTCGTAGCCTTTCTCCTTCCCTGGCTGTTGCATCGTGAGTTCGGCAGAACTACTACTGGACAGGGCCTCTGGTGAACGGAGTCCTGTGAATAAAAAAAGAAAAAGAAAAAAAGGATGACACATTTGGGAGCCCCTGGTGTGGTTAAGCCGCATTCTGGGCCTGTCGTGGTCGTGCCCCTCCCCCTGTGCCCACAGTATCTCCAGAGTGTAATGATGTACGCGAAGTACCGGTCTTGCAATTTTGTAAGGGCTGGGGTTGGGGCCGCGCTGCTACGCGTGCTCGGGATGTGCCAGGTGGTCTTGTTGTAGGTTACTCCGGGCGCGTTTAGCAGTGTCCGGCCGCTTAACGGCCGGACTCGAGAATTGCCTTAAGAGGCTGCTCAGACTTCCGCCATGAGAGCCGCTGTGTTCCTCCATTCGGAGGGAGCGTCAGATGTTCCGCTGACCGTGATGACTCCTCGAGGCCTGGCATTTCGAGCTTGAGGTATCGCGAGTTCGCACCGCATTGAACTTTTGAACGCGTCCGTCCGAGCAGAGAGCATGATAGCCGCTGCGGAACGGAACTATGTCAAGATTAACTCCTCGCTCGGAAGTTATCCGGGATCCAAGACCACTTCTAGTGTATGGCGAGCCTGCACAATTGGCCTCTACACCTGGTATGACGCCTTTGAAGGTCGTCTTTGTGGGTTTAATCCTTGAGGGTCTATGCCCATCTTGCGCGATCAGATCTCGATAAAGCAGGTTCAGATCGCTGCCGCCGTCCATCGAGGACTCGGTGAGGTGAAATCCATCGACGATTGGGTCTAAAACCAATGCGGCGAATCCGCCGTGGCGGATCTTTGGTGGGTGGTCCTTCGATCAAAAGTGATCGGGCAGGAGGACCATGGGTTGAACTTCGGGGCGACTGGCTCCATCGCATATACGTCCCTAAGTGCACGCTTCCGCTCCCTCTTGGGTATGTGGGTCGAATATATCATGTTCACCGTCCGCACTTGTGGGGGGAAACCCTTCTGTCCTCTATTGTTCGGCAGTCGGGTCTCTTCCTCGTCATTGCTATGCAGCCCCTTGTCATTGTTTTCGGCAATTAGCTTGCCTGATTGCTTGAATTCCCAACAGTCTCTGTTGGTGTGATTAGCTGGCTTTTCGGGGGTGCCGTGTATCTGGCACGAGCGCTCGAGTATTTGGTCCAAATTGGACGGACCCGGAGTAGTTCTTTTGAATGGCTTTTTCACGACCGGCTTTGAGCCTCTGAATCCGGCATTGACCGCCGTATCCTCGTATTGTCATCCGCACGCGGCGTTTGTGCTTGTTGCGACGCGACCTGCCGTTGCGGTCCTTGGTATCCGGACTGCCAAAATTTTTGCTGAGGTTGTTGCTGCGGGCTAGCCAGATGCCCTCCCCCGCGCAGAAGTGGGTCATGAGTGATGTGAGGGCTGCCATGGATTTCGGCTTTTCCTGTCCCAGATGCCGGGCAAGCCATTCATCACGGATGTTATGCTTGAAGCCCGCGAGGGCCTCCACATCCAGACTGTCGACGATTTGATTTTTCTTAGTTAAGAACCATGTCCAGAATTGTCTGGCCGATTCGTCTGGCTGCTGAATTATATGGCTTAGGTAAATCGTCTCGGTGGTCGCTTTATCGTGCCTGGAAGTTGTCAAGGAATGCGGCTTCCAGGTCCTCCCAACACCTAATTGATTCTGCTGGCAAGCTGTTAAGCCAATGCCGAGCTGGTCCTTTAAGCTTGAGTGGGAGGTATTTGATGGCGTGAAGATCATCACCACGGGCCATGTGGATATGAAGGAGATAGTATCCAAACCGCGGGGTCTGTTGTGCCATCGTAGGATTCAATATTCATGGGTTTAAACCATTCGGGGATTTGATGATCCATTACTTCATCTGTGAAGCATAGTGGGTGTGCGGCGCCTCTGTATTGGGCTATATCGCGACGTAGCTCAAATGAGCTTTGTCTGCTATGTTCGGCCCGGCCGGACTTGCTGTGTCCGGCGCGACGGTTGTCGTCACGTATCGTGGGGCGCCCACGCGATCCATAGATCGATCTTGATTGTCTTGCCTTATCCTCCAATATATCTCGCAAGTCCAGAGCGTTCCCCTGTGGCTTTGTGCTTTTCGAGCGATGCCGGGGTACGGTTTTAGTGGAGGGCGTAGAGGCCTCTCAGTCGCGGCCACAGGGTGGTCGGTTAGCCGTGTTGTGCACTGGTGATGCAGGTTTATATGCCTCCTCCTCTAATCGGGGGAGGAGCTTGCGTTTGGGGTAGCTTTTGGAGGGGCGTTCGAGTTCATGCTCTTCGGCCGCAAGGACTTCAGTCCATCTATTGGCTAGCAGATCTTGATCAGCTCTAAGCTGTTGCTGCTTTTTCTTGAGGCTGCTTGCCGTGGCCATAATCCTGCATTTAAAACGCTCTAGTTCGACGGGATCCTCATGCACGACGAATTCGTCGTCGTCGAGGCTTGACTCGTCTCCAGAGGGAGGCATGTAATTATCGTCCTCTACCTCTTCATCTGCCGCTCTCTTATGAGGGCTGGCTTCTCCGTCCTCCTGTGCTGAATATTGCTGGAGGGGGTTGTCTTCGGCACTGTCTGGGGTGTTATTATCTCCGGTGTCGGAATCTCCATTCTTGCTGTGGCGGGATTTAGAGCGGCGCCGCTGATGCCGGCGCTTAGGCTGTAACTTGGAGGGGTCTTCCTCCGCTGTTTCCTCGCCATTCCCATCCTTTGGGATATCCACCATGTATATGTCATATGACGAGGTGGCTTTCCGAGGCCCTTGATGGCGCTGGTTCTTGGTAAATCTCTGGCATCGTCGTCCATACCGTCGATGTCTTCGGAGTCGAAGTCTAGCATTTCGGTTAGATCGTCGATAGTGGCTACTAAGTGGGTGGTGGGTGGGCTTTGAATTTCTTCGTCGTCCGCATCCCAACCGTCCTGACCGTAGTCCGGCCAGGGCTCTCCTGATAACGAGAGATACTTTAGCGAATTCAGGATGTTGCCGAAAGGTGAGTGTTGAAAGATGTCCGCAGCGGTGAACTCCATGATCGGCGCCCAAACGGATTCGATTGGAGGGGGCGCGGGAGTTTCGGAGTCCGGAGAGGAGTCCGGCACCTCGGAGTCACGAGCTTCACAAGGAACGAGGTCAGTGTTTGGCTCCATCGCTGTAGAGGTTGCAGCCCCCGAGGCGATGTCTAGCCACCCATCCTCGAATGTGCAGCCGGCTCTGAATTGAGGGTCGAAGCGGACTCATGTGCGGCCTCCAGGGCACTGTCCGGCAGCAGAGCTAAATCATGCCCATCGTGACAGTGCGGCGCGCTCGGCTGTGGCTCCAATCCATCGAAGATCAAGTCTTCGCAGATGTCAGCCGTGAAGTTCAGACTTCCAAATCTGACCTGACGGCCAGGGGCGTAGCTTTCGATCTGCTCGGATGGCTGCTTAATTGCCATGATGCAAAGCCGACGAATACGAAGATCTGTCCGGGGAGAAAAGTCTCACCCTGGACTGTGTCGTTGTTGTTGATGATCGAAGGAGCCATCCAGCCTATCGGTGACGACATAGAGGAACTCTTAATGAAAGCACCAATGTTGGTGTCAAAACCGGCGGACCTCGGGTAGGGGGTCCCGAACTGTGCGTCTAGGCGGATGGTAACAGGAGACAAGGGACACGATGTTTTTACCCAGGTTCGGGCCCTCTCGATGGAGGTAAAACCCTACTCCTACTTGATTGATATTGATGATATGGGTAGTACAAGAATGGATCTACCACGAGATCAAGGAGGCTAAACCCTAGAAGCTAGCCTATGGTATGATTGTTGTTCTATGGACTAAAACCCTCCGGTTTATATAGACACCGAAGAGGGCTAGGGTTACACGAGTCGGTTACAATGGTAGGAGATCTACATATCCGTATCGCCAAGCTTGCCTTCCACGCCAAGGAAAGTCCCATCCAGACACGGGACGAAGTCTTCAATCTTGTATCTTCATAGTCTTGGAGTCTGGCCGATGATGATAGTTCGGCTATCCGGACACCCCCTAGTCCAGGACTCCCTCAGCTAGGGTTTACATGGAGTCGGTTACAAGGAAGGAAATATAATATTGTCACGACCGGTTTTCCGGGTATTAATTTCCAGAAAATGGCCGTTGTGCTCGCCAGCCCCAGGATTACTGTTAGCTGATGAGGCACCAAATTGATACAGAAATTCCAAGCAAAATACAAATTATGTAGTACAAGACCATTCTGGCCTGCGAGTACAACAAATGGTTTCTAGTGGTTGATGGCGGAAGCGGTTTGTGGATCATCGTTGTCTATGGGACTCCATTTCCCAACAGGAACAGCTGACCAGGTTAACTCCTATCTTCACGAGGTTGCTATCACCGTTGCTTAGGTTCTGGGGCTGTCGTCGCAACGCTCCTCTCCGTGCAGGAAATCTGGCCAAGACAATAGCCAGGGACAAGCCAGTGAGTACTTTGAATGTACTCGCAAACATTATGAACACGGGTATAATATAAATGATAATCGTGCGCTGAAATATTCTATGATCACATCGTCAGTCATAAAATAAAATCTCTGATGCGTGCAAGCAAGTTATTTATATGCAACACGAATGAGCAATAATGGAGTGGAAAATAAAATGCCGCAGTCGGGCATCTGTGCGACACCACATAAAGGGCTTATAAAGTAAATAAATAACAAGCAATGCCACAGTCGGTTGTCTCAGCGACACCACATAAAGGGCTTATAAAGTAAATAAATAACAAGCAATGCCACAGTCGGGCGTCTGAGCGACACCACAAAAAGGGCTTATAAAGTAAATAAGTAACAAGCAATGCCACAGTCAGGCGTCTCAGCGACACCACATAAAGGGCTTATAAAGTAAATAATCACAATGAATATCCAGGAGGTAGAACCGTCCCAGGGATACTCAATAATTCAAATGATATAACGGGTTAGTCCATAATAAACATAACATAATTATCACAAGTCATCAGTCATGATCCACGTTCTGGTTTAGTAATTTCTCCTCCGAAGACCGACACTAAGACCGACACTTGACCCATCCCAGACTGTAGTCCATAACCATGGACGCGGCTATTCGAATAGGTTTAATCTCAGCAGAGGGTGTACTCTTTACCCACGAGTAATGGATTCCTTTAGTCCATCGGGACTAACTCCGTCTACGGTCTTTTAATTGAAAACACACCTGACTTGCACACACTAGCTTAACTCACCGGTGTCTGGAATCACCCACGACACCTGTCAAGCAAAACTCTAAGTGGGGAGGCTACAAGCTCGCGTAGCATGGGATCAAATTTATACACGTGCTCTAAGGAGTTCCCCCCTCTCGGTCCCAACCGGAAACTCCCATGCCCCCGGACCAGGTGGCTGCCTACCGGCTACAACCGGTATCTTCCACCATGGCCTCTCTGTACGGTGTGTCCTTAAAGGGGGTTGACGACTTACTGAACCGTACCCTACCTGTTGTAGGGACAAGTGGTAGTACGAAACAAGTATGGGGGTTACTGGAACAAGACTCGATCTATGGTCGACTCAGGAGGTTTATGAATTCCCTGCATGATATGTGTAACCAATATATATATATATATATATATATATATATATATATATATATATATATATATATATATATTTCAACCAACAGAATCACCGCTCATTATACCTTACTATGCCATACCGGACATAACCGTCCCGACGGAGACCGGCGATAAGCTCACGCTTACCCAAGGCAGAGGCTTTCCTAGATTCCTTTCCGGCATGCATGCAAGGCACATGAGGATGATTACCATCACAAGTCTATTCATTCCCAACAGCAAGGAAATCACTAATATGCATCCATGCAAATGATCATATCACATGAAATAACAAGTCCTTCGAAATGAGGTGGTGTTATAAAGGTGTCAACGAACACACCAAAAATATTATGCCGGGGTTCAGAATGCTTGCCTTTAAGGTGTGGAGAGGTGGGGGTGCTCTCCAAAACTTTTGAAAGCTTTCTGCCTATCTCCAAAATCCTATTTTTGAAAATATTGGAATTAACACACGATTTCAAAACAGCACAAAAAATTTGTTTGAAAATTTTTCAAATAAATCTTAAAATAAACTAGACAGAATTTGAGAGATGTAGGAAAAAGAATCAATTCATTTGGAGTTATATTTTAAAAGTTATAGCCAGTCAAAGCTTTGGTCAAAAATCTGTTTTTAATAATAAAACAAAAAGAAAATGTTACAGTCACGAATACGCTTTCTAAGTAGGGGTTACGTACTTGGGGTTTTACGCTTCCACTTAAAACACGTGGAGGCGGGGCTGGGTCTCTGACAATGGATCTAGGGGGCCCACTGGTCAGGTTTGACCAGTCTATCTCTCCCTCCTCTTCCTCTGCCCGAACGGCGGCGAGGCAACGACGATCAACGCCGGCGAACGGCGGCTCCCCGCGGGCTCCAGAGGGTTGGGATGGATCCGCAAGACCGGGGCGGTCCTCCCGGTGGTCGTTGGGTCGGTGGGGACGGAGTGAGCTGCCGGCGGCGAGCTTCGCGGCGGAGGAGGCATTCGGGAGCAAAGTGGTTTTGGGGCTGCGGTGGTTCCCGATCGAAATTGAGCAGGGGGAAGGGTTCAGGGGAGGAAGAGAGAGCTTCTGGTGGAGAGAGTGGAGAGGGGGGCTCTGGTGGTGCCGGAGTGGTCGAGACAGCAGCGGCGGCTGGAGTTGTCGGAGAGGAAGAAGACAGCCTCCTCGGGTCGATTGGCTGCCATGGGGGGAACTGGAGGAGTGGACTAAGGCCGCCTGCGTGCCCAGATGAGCTCGGGCCTCCTATTTATAGCGCGACGAGGTCGGTTCCGCGGCGGTGGGGATAAGATCGCCGGCGACCGACGTTCTGTAGCAGCAGGGGGACGTGGCGGGGCTGAGGATGGCGGCAGGAGCTAGCGGACGAGCGGGGCACTTCTCTACGGCGAGCTGGCAAGCGGGGGTGGCTCGGGCGGCGCCGACACGACCGGGGCCTGCATGCGGCCGTCAGCTAGCCGCCACGGCCGCCCTGACGGTGGCGCTGTGGGGTGCCAGGGGTGGTCGGGGTGGCGTGGCGGTGCGAGAGGATACGTGGCGCTAGCTGCTATTGGCCAAGGGCCGGAACGAGTGTGGGGCGGGACGCGGCAGCTCGTGCGCACGTGTGTGCCAAACGTACGCTCTGGACGCGCCTAGAGCACGCCCGGGACGTGTTCGGTGAAATGCCAGGGTAGCCTAGAGTGCTTGAGCGGGGCTGGAAAGTAACAGGACTAGTTTAGGGTTAGCAAGGGGATCGAGGGACATGGTGGATAGGTCAGGGGCTCAAGTTCACAATGTAAACTTGAAATCATGCCAAATCTGGCTATGCACTCAGGGTGTTTGACAAAATGCCACATGTACCTAGGCGTTTCTTGGAGTGGCCAAATTCTCCAGATCAGTGTCTCCTTGGATGCATGAGAGGGTGGTGAGGTTAGTTTGTTAAAAGGAGAAACTTGTTAGTGCAAGTTGTGCAAAACTTCAGTTTTTGACAGAAAGAAGAGGGCATGATTGCAAGCACTTAGAATCATCCAATGGATCCACTCTCCTGGACTTAAGGGTTTGGCAAGGAGCACAACAAGCAGGAGAAAGCTCAAGGGTAAAGGAGCAAGTTAGAAGATGGTTGCAGTACAAATCACCAAGTTGCACCAGAATGAAGATGAGGATGATTCACTCAAATTTTTCAAAGAACATCACTGGATTTTTGCATAAAGCTGAATCATAAGCTACTACCAGCATCCCATAATGTTGGTGGAGGCTAGAAAGAAGTATTTAAATGAGTTGCAGTGCAAAATTGCCCACTGGACCAGAGAAGAAAAATGGGTGTAGAGCTCAAAATATTTCATGAATAAAAGATATTTTTGCATAAAAGTGATTTATAAACATCACCTGACATCTCCAAATTTTGGTTGGAATTTTAAGTGAATTTATCAAATGGTTGTAGTTCAAATATGGCCATATAACTTTGGAAAACCATTTTTCAAGAAAATAAAGATCAAGCAAATTAATTATGTAATTAGTTCTACTAATAAAAGAAAAGTTTTTCTTGAGAAGTTAAACAAGTCCAATAACATATTTGAAAAGTTTTCACTATGGGTGAGGGAGTCCTGGATTAGGGGGTGTCCGGACAGCCGGACTATCATCGTCCGCCGGACTCCAAGACTACGAAGATACAAGATTGAAGACTCCGTCCCGTGTCCGGATGGGACTTTCCTTGGCGTGGAAGGCAAGCTTGGCGAGACAGATATGTAGATCCCCTACCATTGTAACCGACTCTGTGTAACCCTAGCCTCCTTCGGTGTCTATATAAACCAGAGGGCTTTAGTCCGTAGGACACAACATACATTACAACAATCATACCATAGGCTAGCTTTAGGGTTTAGCCTCCTTGATCTCGTGGTAGATCCACTCTTGTACTACCCATATCATCAATATTAATCAAGCAGGACGTAGGGTTTTACCTCCATCGAGAGGGCCCGAACCTGGTTAAAACATCGTGACCCTCGTCTCCTGTTACCATCCGCCTAGACGCACAGTTCGGGACCCCCTACCCGAGATCCGCCGGTTTTGACACCGACAATGGGGAAAACTCCATAATAGCAAGGGAGAAAAAGGGTTCAAAAATAAAAAGGGAGGCCAGAAAATAAAAGTTTTAATTTCCTGGAAATTTTTTAATTAATAAGACAAGGTCAAAATTTTGGGGTGTCACAACACTACCCCCCTTAAAAGAAAATCTCATCCTCGAGATTTGTTAAGAGTTGTTTTGAAAATATCTTTCCTGTGAGCTGGAAACAAAAGATTTATTCATATCACAAACTTGCGTCGTCGAGGTCGGCAGCTACGCCCGGGATAAAAAAATGCAATCGCACATCAACATACTCATGCATGGCTACTATTAAAAACTTTAGCGCACCAGCAAACAACATTTAATTACGGCGATACAGGGTCACAAGATTACAAGGCGAGGTCATTCTAAGACTCGGTATCATTCGAGCGATTTTCGTCTACCTCGTTCATATCTAAGCGGGCTTGCCTCGCGGACGTCGAGGTTTCTCCATGGTTTTCACCGTCGTGATCTGCTGGAGGGGGTTGAGGGGCTATAGGGTCGGGGTAGCGATGATGACCATCTCGGGGATTGTTGGCCACAATCCCGTGGGAGCATGTTCCCAAAAGGCGACGAAGCACTTCTGGGGTCATCAAGGCATTTTGGTTGATGGCCGGGGCTATGCTGTGTTGAGGCTAGCGTGCCATTTTTATAGAAAAAGGGAACGGAGTCTTCCTTCGCACGCTTGCGAATAGGACAGATTATTTGTCGGTCACTGGCGCGTGATCGACAGGCTAGGCTGATAGGTTGGGCACCGACTGCCAAAAGTGTCGGGGTCACTGTATGGCTATCTTGCACAGGAAGCTTGGCTGGGGTCTTGGTTAAGGTCTGGTGGGTTGGTCTGCCTAAGTTTTTCGACCTGGCTAAGATAGGATTAGCCAATGGTCAGCCTGGCTCTGATACCAAGTTTGTCATGACCGGTTTTCTGGGTATTAATTTCCAGAAAATGGCCGTTGTGCTCACCAGCCCCAGGATTACTGTTAGCTGATGAGGCACCAAATTGATACAGAAATTCCAAGCAAAATACAAATTATGTAGTACAAGACCATTCTGGCTTGCGAGTACAACAAATGGTTTCTAGTGGTTGATGGCGGAAGAGGTTTGTGGATCATCAGTGTCTATGGGACTCCATTTCCCAACAGGAACAGCTGACCAGGTTAACTCCTATCTTCACGAGGCTGCTATCATTGTTGCTTAGGTTCTGGGGCTGTCGTCGCAACGCTCCTCTCCGTGCAGGAAATCTGGCCAAGACAATAGCCAGGGACAAGCCAGTGAGTACTTTGAATGTACTCGCAAACATTATGAACACGGGTATAATATAAATGATAATCGTGCGCTGAAATATTCTATGATCACATCGTCAGTCATAAAATAAAATCTCTGATGCATGCAAGCAAGTTATTTATATGCAACACGAATGAGCAATAATGGAGTGGAAAATAAAATGCCGCAGTCGGGCATCCGACACCACATAAAGGGCTTATAAAGTAAATAAATAACAAGCAATGCCACAGTTGGACGTCTCAGCGACACCACATAAAGGGCTTATAAAGTAAATAAATAGCAAGCAATGCCACAGTCGGGCGCCTGAGGGACACCACATAAAGGGCTTATAAAGTAAATAAATAACATGCAATGCCACAGTCGGGCGTCTCAGCGACACCACATAAAGGGCTTATAAAGCAAATAATCACAATGAATATCCAGGAGGTAGAACCGTCCCAGGGATACTCAATAATTCAAATGATATAACGGGTTAGTCCATAATAAACATAACATAATTATCACACGTCATCAGTCATGATCCACGTTCTGGTTTTGTAATTTCTCCTCCGAAGACTGACACTAAGACCGACACTTGACCCATCCCAAACTGTAGTCCTTAACCATGGACGCAGCTATTCGAATAGGTTTAATCTCAGTAGAGGGTGTACTCTTTACCCACGAGTAATGGATTCCTTTAGTCCATCGGGACTAATTCCGTCTACGGTCTTTTAATTGAAAACACACCTGACTTGCACACACCAGCTTAACTCACCGATGTCTGGAATCACCCACGTCACCTGTCAAGCAAAACTCTAAGTGGGGAGGCTACAACCTCACGTAACACGGGATCAAATTTATACCAAGACGCTCTAAGGGTGCCCCCTCTCGTCCCAACCGAAACACCCATGCCCCGGACTAGGTGGCCTGCCTACCGGCTACAACCGGTATCTTCCACCATGGCCTCTCTGTACGGTGTGTGCTTGAAAGGGGTTGACGACTTACTGAACCGTACCCTACTTGTTGTAGGGACAAGTGGTAGTACGAAACAAGTATGGGGGTTACTGGAACAAGACTCGATCTATGGTCGACTCAGGAGGTTTATGAATTCCCTGCATGATATGTGTAACCAATATATATATATTTCAACCAACAGAATCACCGCTCATTATACCTTACTATGCCATACCGGACATAACCGTCCCGACGGAGACCGGCGACAAGCTCACGCCTACCCAAGGCAGAGGCTTTTCGCGGATTCCTTTCCGGCATGCATGCAAGGCACATGACGACGATTACCATCACAAGTCTATTCATTCCCAACAGCAAGGAAATCACTAATATGCATCCATGCAAATGATCATATCACATGAAATAACAAGTCCTTCGAAATGAGGTGGTGTTATAAACGTGTCAACGAACACACCAAAAATATTATGCCGGGGTTCAGAATGCTTGCCTTCAAGGTGTGGAGAGGTGGGGTGCTCTCCAAAACTTTTGAAAGCTTTCTGCCTCTCTCCAAAATCCTATTTTTGAAAATATTGGAATTAACACACGATTTCAAAACAGCATGTCGGTTTCAAAACCGGCGGATCTCGGGTAGGGGGTCCCGAACTGTGCGTCTAGGCGGATGGTAACAGGAGACGAGGGACACAATGCTTTTACCCAGGTTTAGGCCCTCTTGATGGAGGTAATACCCTACGTCCTGCTTGATTAATATTGATGATATGCGTAGTACAAGAGTAGATCTACCACGAGATCAATGAGGCTAAGCCCTAGAAGCTAGCCTATGGTATGATTGTTGAGATGTAATGTTGTCCTACGGACTAAAGCCCTCCGGTTTATATAGACACCGGAGGGGCTAGGGTTACACCGAGTCGGTTACAATGGTAGGAGATCTACATATCCGTATTGCCAAGCTTGCCTTCCACGCCAAGTAAAGTACCTTCCGGACACGAGCCGGAGTCTTCAATCTTCTATCTTCGTGATGCGGGAGTCCGCGGATATTGATAGTCCGGCTGTCCGGACACCCCCTAGTCCAGGACTCCCTCAGTAGCCCCTGAACAAGTCTTCAATGGCGATAAGTCCGGCGTGCATAATGTTCGGCATTGCAAGGCGGGTTCCTCCCTTGAATAATCCGGAGAAGATAATGAACACCAGGATAATTTCCGGCTCTGCAAAATAATTTCCACATTCCAACGTAGAGAGAATAAAATACACACTTAGTTCAATCTGCTGACGTGTTACGTAGCGTGACATCACACCACAGCCAAGCCCTCGTTTGAATCGTTTTTATTATTCCGCCTCAGCACGTTTAGCGAAGCGGTTTCCTTGGTACGTCCTGTCGAAGCAGAGATCGTGTTCCCTTTTATTCCGGGATCCTCATCAATACGTGTGTGGGTAACCCAACCGTTCCCGTCGCCACGCCTCCTCTATCGAAGGGGAATCTCAAACGGTCACGGAGACGGCCCTTGGTATTATTTCCCCCTTATAAGAGGACCAAGGCCTGTCCTTGTCTTTCAACCTCGCATCGAATCCTTTCCTTTGCTCCCAGTTCCAACACCAAGAGCTTCAGACTCGAGGGCTTCGGATCTACAGCAATGTTCGGCTCCAACCTCCAGGGCCGGTGGGTGCCCTCCTCCGTCACGGAGGAGGACATATTGGAGTTGCGTGAGGCCAAGTACCTGGCCTACGAAGTTTCGCACAGGTTTCCTGCCCCTGGGCAGGCCGTGCCAGCCCCCGAGCCTGGCGAATACGTCGTTTTCACATCTCACCTCCGTCGGGGATTGGGCTTCCTGACGGATCCTTTCGTGAGGGGGCTCCTGTTCTTCTACGGGCTGGACTTCCACGACTTGGCCCGAGTCCATCCTCCATATCTCGCGTTTATCATTATCGTGAAGCCTTCCTCGCGTCATCCCCACTTCGCATGTGGCTGAAAACATTCAAGGTGGAGCGAAGATGATCGGGGGCATCAAGCGGAGTGTGGCGGGGCGACCATAAGCAAGAAGGTCGATGCCCCATGGCTCGAAGATTCCTTCCAAGAGGAACAGGGATTGTGGCAGCAGGGTGGTTCTACATCACCACTCCAAGGGGCGCAAGCGAAGCCGCCGCCCTCCTTCCGCCTGGGACCTCCACAAGAATCGATGTCGTCGGTCAACCAAGGGCTCAACTGGGGCCGCCCGAGGGCGTGCCCAAGACTTTGCAGGCAGTTCGAGACCTCCAAACAAGGGAGATCGGCCTGGTCAAGGTGATGCAAGTCATGCTAGTCAGGCACCTCCTACCCTGCAAACGTCATCCTCTCCGGCTATGGGAGCATAATCCGGAGGGACCTCGTATTCTCCAGCATTTTATGGGCGCGACACCCATGGAGATGTACAAGCTATTCTTGGACCGCAGTAGCGTGTCGGATTCGCCCAGGGCGCAGGCTTAAGCCGCGATCGCCCGGATACTCGAGTAAGTAGCTCAAAGCTCGGACGTTCTATCTGTATGCCTTCCAAAAGATCATCTCTGACCCTTTTATATTCTCTATAGGAATGGGTGGCGCGATCAAGGCTGATAAGGTGTCGGCCCGTCCGAGACCGACCGAGCCCGTGCTGGTCAGAATGTTGGAGGTTGCGCCCACAGAGGGGGACGACGGGGGAGATAAAGGAGCTAATACTTCATCCAAAGGGGCGACTGAAGAGGAGGGAACCAAGGATCCCTCCCTTCATAAGGAGAAGAGGACCACCTCCGAAGATCCGGAGGGCCCAGCCCCCAAGCATGGGAAGAAATCCCCACCGGGGGGTCCGGCGTCCGGAGAGAATCCGGACGTGCAATCATCGCCCAAGGACCAGCCCTCCAACGAGCCGTGAGTATGAAAGAGAAAGTTTTAATAAGGAAGTACCTTCGTTTATGCTTCTGTAGGTAACCGAAATATTTATATCGTAGTTTGGATCTGCAGCCGTCTCAGATGAGTTCGTCCTCGGGGGATCTTCTTCCGGAGATGATGGAAGCGTCGCCTCCGTCTGCCGCGCCGCCCAGATGAGGCGGCGAGCCCGAAGTGTCGCCACGAGGGCGTCCCCGAGTCCGGAGGGGCCAAGGAGTTCAACGCCCACCGAGTCGGCGGGAGAATCAAGAGTTTGCTTGAGAGGCGTCCATTTCGAGAAGATCACCGTGCGTTAATGCGTATGGTGATTGGAAGATTTAAATCCGCTGAAAGCGGATTGCGTGAGCCGCCATGAGCTTCTTTGGCGGGATTTGAGAATGCGAAAATGGCGTACCTTTGTTTTTAACAGTTGTGCATATGAAAATGCGCTCTGTATAGATAGTAGTTTCGAGACTCGGTAGGTTGTCGAAGGCGACAGCGCATCGAGGATCGAAAATCTAAATGTCTCGGGTAATGAATACCGCCGTTACAGCATTGTGGCGGATAGTCGAGGCCAGCCGGACTGATCGTTCTCGAATCGAGTCGGCAATCTGGACATGGCAGATGCTGACATCGCACTTGTCAATCAGCGACTTGACGAGTCGCAAGGTAAATAAATTCTCCGTAGCCGCTTTATTGAGTGGGTTAAAGCCCTCCTCTAATAAGTTATATGCTGTTTATGCAGATAGTGCTGCTGCTATGGAGAGACTTCGGGCCAAGCTAGCACAAGTTAAGGAGCAAGCCCGAAGGAGTGATGCGGCTGCCGCGAGGGCGGCCGAGGAGTTGAAGGCCGAAAAGGCTGCGCACTGCCTAAGCAGGGCGGAGGTGGCCGAATTGGCCAAGAATTTAAAAGATGCTACCGACCGTAGCGAGGCTCTTGAAAAGGAGCGCCTATCGGAGCGGGAAGACCTGAAGAAGGCCACCACCGAAGCCAAGGATGCCCGCTCTGCAATGCGGGCTATGAAGGAGGAGCTGCGCCAAGCCGGAGAAATCACGGCTGGCAAGCCGTTTCTTATGCATCGCCAGTTTATGGATGCCAAGTACGCTAAATTTGAGCGGCAGTGGAGTTCGGAGGATCCTTATATGGACTTGGCTGCGAGTGCGGCTGACGCCGTTAAGCACTTCCGGAGCCAGGGGGATCACGAGGTGGAAGAGTTATATTGGACTCAATTCCACAGTCCGGATCGCCCTCTTCCTCTGTCGGACAGGTTGGCCGAATGGGCCGAACTGAATAGACTGTCCGGGATAGCTATGACTGACATCGTGGCCCATGTGTGGCCAGAGAGGTCCAAGGCGACGAGCTATTTCGCCCCTCGCGCATGATTCCTTGGGCGGTGCCGCATCTCAAGGAGATGAAGCGGTCGGCTTGCAT
The DNA here is from genome assembly GCA_021437245.1 of Aegilops speltoides. Lineage (NCBI taxonomy): Eukaryota > Viridiplantae > Streptophyta > Magnoliopsida > Poales > Poaceae > Aegilops > Aegilops speltoides. The sequence continues at coordinate 68,582,356 of CM038147.1, forward strand.
CGGTAGCGGATGGCTCGGCCCGTAAAAGCGCGATGTCGGAGATGGATGCCACCGCTGTTGCTGCCCGAGGTTCGGATGGGAACCAGCTTCTGCCGAGCAATATTTGGGGAAGTTATGCTTGGCTTCGTATAATAAGTCGCGATGCTCAAAGAATGTAACGTTCAATTGAACGCATTAACTTGTATATCGCTGATCATAGTATGAATGCTTTTTATACTTGTGCTTCCAAGTAGTAAAACTTCTCTGGCGATCGTTTATGTATACTTGTGTATAACCCGAAAGATCGATCTTGACTTCAGCCCCTTGCACAAGGTCTTGGGGTGTTCGCAAAATAAGCGCTTTTTCACACTTTAATCCGGCGTCTCGGTCTGTTATAAGGAGGTGGTAGTGTAGCTTAACGAGGCAATCCGGACTATAGTGCTTTATCTCCTTCACTTAACCAATGGAGCTCGAGGGTGGGGCTACGATATAGCCCCTAATGACACCGCACATCTCGGGTTGAAGTGCGTATGTGTCCGACGGGAGGCGCCCTTCGTCAAAGCGAAATTCTAAACATTCCGGTGGTCAATCAAGTGGTGACGGACTCTCGCTATATCATGACGGTCGGCCGCTTTCTCTCGAGGCGCTTCGCCAGCGAGGCTGGGCACTGTCGCGATAGTTCTCCGGTGCGCGTTAGCGGGTGATCTGAGCGTAAGGCAGCAAAACACAGGAGCTGGGCAAACCCAACATTTGACCAAAGGCATGATTGAGCTGAAGCATATAATGCCCAACTTGAGACGCCGAACACTCCCGAAGGTGTTCGGACTTTATGATAATGGGCAGAATTATGCCTAAACCCCTTGTGTCCAGTGCGGGCATTGTCTTCCGACGGCCAATGCGAAGCGTCGAGCTCGCTTTGGCTATAGGAGGAAGCCAAGGAGATTAACAACAAGAGAGCGATAATAAAAAGGTCTACGAGGGTCTTAATCGAAAAGAATCCTTGCAGCGGGTCCCTACCGCACTTCTGCGCTGTGTCTCCGTTGTGCCATTATCCCGACGGTATGCATACGTTTGTTCATCTGTAGAAAAGAGGAACATTTTAGTTTTAGAAACAGTTAGATGCGAAAATAATGCAAAATAATAAGTGCAAATAATTAAAGCTAGGTTTATATGAAACCGTGGTTAGTTGTCTTGCGCAGCCCCTTATGAAAGGGTATGCGGCTAGGGAGCCCCTAACTGCTGAGTCGAATTCGTCTATCGAATCCGGGGTCTTTAAGTGACCCTCGCCTTTGAAATGGTGCCATGTGGACCGGGCATCTTAAGTGTAAGAGGCGCGAATGCGGTATGGCGTTGAAGCGGACAAAAGCCTTTCGTCCCAATAGTGCTTGATGTTCACTTTTAAATGGGACGATATGGAAAATTAACTTTTCTCGTCGAAAATTGTTCGGTGATCCGAACACGACTTCGAGTAATATCGAGCCTGTGCACTTGGCGTAAGGGCCTGGCGTAACTCCTTTGAAGGAAGTGCGGCTGTGTTGGATTTTGGTAGGGTCTATCCCCATCCGACGGATTGTGTTTGAATATAGCAGGTTTAAGTCACTGCCTCCGTCCATTAGGACATTTGTGAATTGTAGTCCGTCTATTATCGGATTCAATATCAGGGGAGTCCGTCCCGCGGTTCGAACACTTTTGGAATAATCCCGGTGGTCGAAAGTGATTGGTTTTAATATCCAATCTTTATGGTTTGCGGGGCCGGACCGTGCGAAGCTCTTTTTAGAAAGTGTCGCACTGTTTTTCCGTGTCCTCACATGAAGTGAGTTTACTGCTTTGACCCCTTGTGAGAAAGTCTTTTGTTTCCGGTGCCCTGCTGGCGGGGTTTATCTTCTTCGCTTGACGCGTCGAGCCCCTTGCGTTCGGCGTTTAGTCGGCTGGACTGTTTGAAAACCCAACAATCCCTGTGGGTGTGATTTGCAGGCCTTCCGGGGGTACTGTGGATTTGACAAATCCGACCCAGAATTTTGTGTAGGTTAGACAGTTCGTCGCTGTCGTCCTTGATGGGTTGAGCTTTATTATTCGGCCGTGAGCTTTTGAATCCGGCGTTGACTGCCGTGCTCTTTGGGCTTTTCTCTTTATTGGTATTTGTTCTTTTTCTGCGCCGTGATTTTCCGTTCCATCTCTTATCTCGGATGTACTTGGGTCGCTGGTGCTGCTTCTTGCCAACCTGCTGTCCTCTCCTGCGCAAAAGCGGGTCATGAGGCTTGTTAATGCGGTCATTGTCCTCGGTTTCTCTTGACCGAGGTGTCTGGCGAGCCATTCGTCTCGGACATTTTGCTTAAAAGCTGCTAAGGCTTCGCGTCCGGACAATCGACTATTTGGTTCTTTTGGTAAGGAACCTGTTCCGAATTTCCACGCCGACTCTCCGGGCTGTTGAGTTATGTGACTTAGGTCATCTCGCATCCGGAGGCGGACATAAGTCCCTTGAAAATTTGCTCTCAAACGCTTCCTCGAGCTCTTCCCAACTCCATGATGTTTTCGGGAGGCTTTTGAGCCAATGACGGCTGGCCCTTTGAGCTTGAGGGTAGATATTTTATGGCGTGGAGATCGTCTCCTCCGCCATATGTATATGCATATATAGTCTTCTATCCAGACTCTGTGGTCTGTTGTTCCATCGTAGGCTTCTATGTTTATGGGTTTAAACCCTCACTGGAATTCATGTTCCAAAGCACCTCGTCTGTGAAGCATAGTGGGTGTCTTGGCGCCCTGTACTTATGCGTGCCGCTATCGTCGGACACTTGACGTGTTCCTTTGCTTATTGGGGCTTTCCTTTTGGGTCCGTAGATGGACTGGCTGGGCCATTTGACGGTGGGGGCTTTATGGCCTCTTCGTGGTCTCGGGAGCAGCTTGCGCTTGGTAGCTCTTCGATTGGTGGCTGTTGCCGTGCTTGTCTGCGGTTTTGAGCACTTTGCTCCATCTTATCCGGGCGCGTCTTCCGCTGTGTTGAGCTTCGTTTTCCTTCTTGTGCTTCTTCTTTGTAGTGATGAGCCTGCGTTTGCAAAGATCTTGTTTGACGGGCTCCTCGAGTTCGTCGTCATTGGGGCTTGTTTCGTCTTCGGAGGGAGGTACGTAGTTGTGATCCTCAACCTTTTCTTCTGCCGCCCTTTCGTGAGGGCTTGCTTCTATATCCTCCTTTGCTGAGTCTTGCTGGAGGGGTTTGTCTTCGGCACTATCTGGGGTGTTATTATCTCCCGTGCCGGATTCTTCATTCTTGTTGTGGCGGGATTTAGAGCGGCGCCGCTGACGCCGGCGTTTGGGTTGCTTCTTTAAAGAGTCTTCCTCCGCTGCTTTCTCGCCATCCCCTTCTTTTGGGGTATCCACCATGTAGACGTCGTACGACGAGGTGGCCTTCCAGTGCCCCGTGGGCACTGGGTCCTGATCGTCTCCGGCATCATCGTCCATAGCGTCGATGTCCTCGGAGTCGTAGTCTAGCATGTCGGTTAAATCTTCGACAGTGGCTACAAAGTGGGTGGTGGGTGGGCTCCAAATTTCTTCGTCGTCCGAACTCCAACCGCCCTGGCCATAGTCCGACCAGGATTCACCTGATAGCGAGAGATGCTTCAGGGAATTCAGGATATCGCCAAAAGGCGAGTGTTGAAAGATGTCCGCGGTGGTGAATTCCATAACCGGCGCCCAATCTGGCTTAATTAGCGGGGGCGCGGGAGGCTCGGAGTCCGGCGAGGAGTCCGGCGTCTCGGGATTACGAGTTTCGCAAGGGACAAAATCGGTATTTGGCTCCATCGCCGTAGATGTTGAAGCCCCCGGGGCGGCGTCTATCCACCGACCCTCGTCGTGGGCAATCGGCTCCGGGCAAGTAGCCGGGGCGGATTCAAGCCTGCCACCAAAGCCTTGTCAGCGGCGAGTCGATCATGCCCATCATCACGGTCTTGGGCGCGGCTGGTCGTGGCTCGAGTCCGTCGAAGATCAAGTCTCCGCGGTCATCGGCCGTGAAGTTTAGGCTTCGAATCGACTGGCGGCCAGGGCGTAGCTTCGATCTGCTCGGATGGCCAAGAGGGTTGGCCCGCAGATGCAAAGCCGCCGAATCTGAAGATCTGTCCGGGAGAAAAGTCTCACCTGGACAGCGTTGAAGGTTGAAGATGCCATCGGCCTATCGGTGGCGACACGGAGGAACTCTCAATGAAAGCACCAATGTCGGTGTCAAAACCGGCGGATCTCGGTAGGGGGTCCCGAATCTGTGCGTCTAGGCGGATGGTAACAGGAGGCGAGGGACATAATGCTTTTACCTGTGTTCGAGGCCCTCTCGATGGAGGTAATACCCTACGTCTGCTTGATTAATATTGATGATATGGGTAGTACAAGAGTAGATCTACCACGAGATCAATGAGGCTAAGCCCTAGAAGCTAGCCTATGGTATGATTGTTGAGATGTAATCTTGTCCTACGGACTAAAGCCCTCCGGTTTATATAGACACCGGAGGGGCTAGGGTTACTACAGTCGGTTACAATGGTAGGAGATCTACATATCCGTATTGCCAAGCTTGCCTTCCACGCCAAGTAAAGTACCTTCCGGACACGAGCCGGAGTCTTCAATCTTCTATCTTCGTAGTCTGGGAGTCCGGTGGATATTGATAGTCTAGCTGTCCGGACACCCCCTAGTCCAGGACTCCCTCACAGCACAAGAAAGTTGTTTGAAAATTTTTCAAATAAATCTTAAAATAAACTAGATAGAATTTGAGAGATGTAGGAAAAAGAATCAGTTCATTTGGAGTTATATTTTAAAAGTTATAGCCAGTCAAAGCTTTGGTCAAAAATCTGTTTTTAATAAAACAAAAAGAAAACGTTACAGTCACAAATACGCTTTCTATGTAGGGGTTACGTACTTGGGGTTTTACGCTTCCACTTAAAGCACATGGTGGCGGGGCTGGGTCTCTGACAGTGGGTCCAGGGGGCCCACTGGTCAGGTTTGACCAGTCTATCTCTCCCTCCTCTTCCTCTGCCCGAACGGCGGCGAGGCAACGGCGATCAAAGCTGGCGAACGGCGGCTCCCCGCGGGCTCCAGAGGGTCGGGATGGATCCGTAAGACCGGGGCGGTCCTCCCGGTGGTCGTTGGGTCGGTGGGGACAGAGTGAGCTGCCGGCGGCGAGCTTCGCAGCGGAGGAGGCATTCGGGAGCAGAGTGGTTTTGGGGCTACGGTGGTTCCCAATCGAAATTGAGCAGGGGGAAGGGTTCAGGGGAGGAAGAGAGAGCTTCTGATGGAGAGAGTGGAGAGGGGGGGGCTCTGGTGGTGCCGGATTGGTCGAGACAGTGGCGGCGGCTAGAGTTGCCGGAGAGGAAGAATACGGCCTCCTTGGGTCGATTCGCTGCCATGGGGGGAACTGGAGGAGTGGACTGAGGCCCCCTGCGTGCCTAGATGAGCTCGGGCCTCCTATTTATAGCGTGACGAGGTCGGTTCCGCGGCGGTGGGGATAAGATCGCCGGCGACCGACGTTCTGTAGCAGCAGGGGGACGTGGCGGGGCTGAGGGTGGCGGCAGGAGCTAGCGGACGAGCGGGGCACTGCTCCAGGGCGAGCTGTCAAGCGGGGGTGGCTCGGGCGGCGCCGACACGGCCAGGGCCTGCATGCGGCCGTCAGCTAGCCGCCACGGCCGCCCTGACGGTGGCGTTGTGGGGTGCCAGGGGTGGTCGGGGTGGCGTGGCGGTACAAGAGGATACGTGGCGCTAGCTGCTATTGGCCAAGGGCCGGAACGAGTGCGGGGCGGGACGCGGCCGCTCGGCGCTATCGTGCAAGCAAACGACGCCTGGCACGCCCAGAGCACGCCCGGGACGTGTTCGATGAAATGCCAGGGTAGCCTAGAGTGCTTGAGCGGGGCTGGAAAGTAACAGGACTAGCTTAGGGTTAACAAGGGGATCAAGGGACATGGTGGATAGGTCAGGGGCTCAAGTTCACAATGTAAACTTGAAATCATGCCAAATCTGGCTATGCACTCAGGGTGTTTGACAAAATGCCACATGTACCTAGGATTTTCTTGGAGTAGCCAAATTCTCCAGATCAGTGTCTCCTTGGATGCATGAAAGGGTGGTGAGGTTAGTTTGTTAAAAGGAGAAACTTGTTAGTGCAAGTTGTGCAAAACTTCAGTTTTTGACAGAAAGAAGAGGGCATGATTGCAAGCACTTAGAATCATCCAATGGATCCACTCTCCTGGACTTAAGGGTTTGGCAAGGAGCACTACAAGCAGGAGAAAGCTCAAGGGTAAAGGAGCAAGTTAGAAGATGGTTGCAGTACAAATCACCAAGTTGCACCAGAATGAAGATGAGGATGATTCACTCAAATTTTTCAAAGAACATCACTAGATTTTTGCATAAAGCTGAATCATAAGCTACTACCAGCATCAAATAATTTTGGTGGAGGCTAGAAAGAAGTATTTAAATGAGTTGCAGTGCAACATTGCCCACTGGACCAGAGAAGAAAAATGGGTGTAGAGCTCAAAATATTTCATGAGTAAAAGATATTTTTGCATAAAAGTGATTTAAAAACATCAACTGACATCTCCAAATTTTGGTTGGAATTTAAGTGAATTTATCGAATGGTTGTAGTTCAAATATGGCCATATAACTTTGGAAAACCATTTTTCAAGAAAATAAATATCAAGCAAATTAATTATGTAACTAGTTCTACTAATAAAAGAAAAGTTTTTCTTGAGAGGTTAAACAAGTCCAATAACATATTTGAAAAAATTTCACTATGGGGAAAACTCCATAATAGCAAGGGAGAAAAAGGGTTCAAAAATAAAAAGGGAGCCCGGAAAATAAAAGTTTTAATTTCCTAGAAATTTTTTAATTAATAAGACAAGGTCAAAATTTTGGGGTGTCACAAATATCCGGATCGCCAATCTTGCCTTCCACGCCAAGGAAAGTCCCATCCGGACACGGGCCGAAGTCTTGAGTCTTGTATCTTCACGCTTCAATAGTCCGGACGTTGTACACAGTCCGGCAGTCCGGATACCCCCTAATCTAGGACTCCCTCAAGCTCCACGAGAGGGGGATATGCTTGTACCTCCTGTTTATTTGGATAAAGAAGCTATGTTTGATCATCATTTTCTTGAGAGGAATAAACAATTCCTCCATTATCGACTAACCTATAATAGACGCAACATCGTCCTTGTTACTCTTCCTGCTCCCTACCTTTTTGATTATCAGACAAAAGGAAGATATGTTGTCACCAGGGAAGAAGCAACTGAATATGAGAGGGGAATGGAGGCAGCTCGCCGACACGCTGCTGCTCAGGAGGCGGTCACCTCTTCATCTCAGTACTACCCCAGCTATTCTTATGGATATCAGCCAGGCGGTCATTGGTATTAAACCAACCTAGGCCAAAAGCCTAAGCTTGGGGGAGTACGTATTTCTCACCGACTTTACATTCATGTTCACACACTAGTCGTCGGTGCTTATACTCTTTCATTGTATTATCCATGCTAGTATAAATTTCTTTTTCTAGTTTTCTTCTTGTGTGTTTGATAAACCTTTAGAAAAACCAAAAAAAAAGTTAGTTTAATTTCCATGCTTGTAGTAGAATTAAAATTGAAAACCCAAAAAGATTTCTTGTTCTTCCTTTACTTGTTGGGAGCTTTCCCGTGTAAATAGTTTTATTTTCTTTTCTTTCTTTTGGGGGTCGAGGAGTCCATACTGAAAATGTTTAGAGGCTCTTATATGCATGATTGTTTATTTAACTTAGAGCCCATATTGTTGGAAATATGCCCTAGAGGCAATAATAAAAGGATTATTATATTTCAATGTTCATGATAATTGTCTTTTGTTCATGCTATAACTGTATTATCCGGAAATCGTAATACACGTGTGAACACTTAGACCCAATGAGTCCCTAGTGAGCCTCTAGTTGACTAGCTCGTTGTGATCAATAGATAGTCATGGTTTCGACTATGGACATTGGATGTCGTTGATAACGGGATCACATCATTAGGAGAATGATGTGATGGACAAGACAATCATAAGCATAGCATAAAAGATCGTATAGTTCGTTTTCTAGAAGCTTTGCCAATGTCAAGTATCTCTTCCTTCGACCATGAGATCATGTAACTCCGGTTACCGTAGGAGTGCCTTGGGTGTATCAAACGTCACAACGAATCGGGTGACTATAAAGGTGCATTACAGGTATCTCCGAAAGTATCATTGGGTTGACACGGATCGAGGCTGGATTTGTCACTCCGTATGACGGAGAGGTATCTCTGGGCCCACTCGGTAATGCATCATCATAATGAGCTCAATGTGACCAAGGTGTTGGCCGGGATCATGCATTACGATGCGAGTAAAGTGACTTGCCGTAACGAGACCGAACAAGGTATTGGGATACCGACGATCGGGTCTCGGGCAAGTAACGCATCGATTGACAAAGGAATTGCATACAGGGTTTGATCGAATCCTCGACATCGTGGTTCAACCGATGAAATCATCGAGGAGCATGTGGGAGCCAACATGGGTATCCGGACCCGCTGTTGGTTATTGCCCGAGAGTCGTCTCGGTCATGTTCTGCGTGTCTCCGAACCCGTAGGGTCTACACATAAGGTTCGGTGGCGCTAGGGTTAGTAGGAAGTCAAGTATGTGACCACGAATGTTGTTCGAGTCCGGATGAGATCCCGGATGTCACGAGGAGTTCGGAAGGGTCCGGAGGTAAAGAATAATATATAGGAAGTGGTGTTTCGCCATCGGGAAAGTTTGGGGTTTCGGTAAAAGCTGGGACCACCGGAAGGGTCCGGGTCCACCGGTGGGGCCACCTATCCGGAGGGCCCCATGGGCCAAAGGGGAAGGAACCAGCCCACAGGGGCTGGTGCGCCCCTAGGCCCACCCCGCGCCTAGGGTTGAAACCCTAGGGGTGGGGCGCCCACCGGCTTGGGGCACTCCACCCCTTGGCCGCCGCCCCCGGAGATTGGATCTCAGGGCTGGCCACTGTGGGGCCTATATAAAGGGGGAGGAGGGGCTGCTGTACCAACTCCCAGGCGCAGCCCTCCCTCCCAACACTTCTCCTCCTCAAGAAGAGCTCGTGAAGCCCGGCCGAGATCTTCTTCTCCACCATCACCACGCCGTTGTGCTGCCGGTGGAGTTGTCTTCCTCAACCTCTCCATCCCCCTTGCTGGATCAAGAAGGAGGAGACGTCGCTCGTCCCGTACGTGTGTTGAACGCGGAGGTGCTGTCCGTTCAGCGCTTGGACATCGGTGATCAGAATCACGTTCGAGTACGACTCCATCATCACCTTGCAAGCTTCCGCACGCGATCTACAAGTGGTATGTAGATGCAAACTCTCTCCCGTTACTCGTTGCTTAGATGAACTCATAGATGGATCTTGGTGAAGCCGTAGGAAAAACTTTAATTTTTCGCAGCGTTCCCCAACAAAGTGGCATCATGAGCTAGGTCTATCGTAGTTCTCTAATGCACGAGTAGAACACAATTTGTTGTGGGCGTTGATCTTGTCATCTTACTTGCCTCTACTAGTCTTTTCTTGCTCAATGGTATTGTGGGATGAAGCGGCCGGACCAACCTTACACGTGCGCTTACGTGAGACCGGTTCCACCGGTGACATGCACTAGTTGCATAAGGTGGCTGGCGGGTGTCTGTCTCTCCCACTTTAGTTGGAGCGGATTCGATGAACAGGGCCCTTATGAAGGGTAAATAGAAGTTGACAAAATCACGTTGTGGTGATTCAGAGGTAAGAAAACGTTCTTGCTAGAACCCAATCGCAGCCACGTAAAAGATGCAACAACAACTAGAGAACGTCTAACTTGTTTTTGCAGCGATTGATCATGTGATGTGATATGGCCAGAAGTTGTGATGAATGATGAATTGTGATGTATGAGATCATGTTCTTGTAATAGGATTCACGACTTGCATGTCGATGAGTATGACAACCGGCAGGAGCCATAGGAGTTGTCTTCATTTTTGTATGACCTGCGTGTCATTGAAGAACGCCATGTAAACTACTTTACTTCATTGCTAAACGCGTTAGTCATAGAAGTAGAAGTAGTCGTTCAGCGTGACAACTTCATGAAGACACGATGATGGAGATCATGATGATGGAGATCATGGTGTCAAGCGGTGACAAGATGATCATGGAGCCCCAAGATGGAGATCAATGGAGCTTGATGATATTGGCCATATCATGTCACAACTATATAATTGCATGTGATGTTTATTATGTTTATGCATCTTGTTTACTTAGGACGACGGTAGTAAATAAGATGATCCCTTATAAAATTTCAAGAAGTGTTCTCCCTAAGCGTGCACCGTTGCTACGGTTAAATCGTTTCTAAGCACCACGTGATGATCGGGTGTGATGGATCCTTACGTTCACATACAACGGGTGTAAGACAGTTTTACACAGCGAAAACACTTAGGGTTAACTTGACGAGCCTAGCATGTGCGGACATGGCCTCGGAACACGGAGACCGAAAGGTCGAACACGAGTCGTATGGAAGATACGATCAACATGAAGATGTTCACCGACGATGACTAGTCCGTCTCACGTGATGATCGGACACGGGCTAGTCGACTCGGATCGTGTAACACTTAGATGACTAGAGGATGTCTAATCTAAGTGGGAGTTCATAATTTTGATTAAGAACTTTATTATCATGAACTTAGTCTAAAACCTTTGCAAATATATCTTGTAGATCAATGGCCAACGCTAATGTCAACATGAACTTCAACGCGTTCCTAGAAAACCAAGCTGAAAGATGATGGCAGCAACTATACGGATCGGGTCCGGAACACGAGATCATCCTCATAGCTGCCAGGAAGCAATATGTCCTAGAAGGACCGCTAGGTGCCGCTCCGTCGAAGAACCAAGGCGTTATGAGCGCTTGGCAAACTTCGTGTTGATGATTACTCCCTCGTTCGATGCGGCATGCTCTACTGACTTAGAACCGGGCTCCAAAAGCGTTTTGAGCATCACGGAGCATATGAGATGTTCAAGAGCTGAAACTAGTTTTCCAAGCTCATGCCCGGTCGAGAGATATGATGTCTCCGACAAGTTCTACATTGTAAGATGGAGGAGAACAGTTACGTCGGTGAGCACATCCGAAGATATGCAGGTTGCACGCTTCGTATGACCCAGTTGAACATTAACCTCCCAGATGAGGCGGTCATTGGCAGAATCCTCGATCGCTCCCACCAAGCTACAAGAGCTTTGTGATGAACTACAACATGCGGGGATGGTAAAGACCATTCTGAAGTGTTCTCGATCTGAAGTCGCAGAGGCTGAAATCAAGAAAGAACATCAAGTGTTGATGGTCAATAAGACCACTAAGTTTAAGAAGGGCAAGGGTAAGAAGAACTTCAAGAAGGACGGCAAAGATGTTGCCGCGCCCGTAAGCTTTGTTGCGGGAAGAAGTCAAAGAATGGACCCAAGCACGAGACTCGAGTGCTTTTATTGCAAGGGAAGGGCCTTCGAAGCGGAACTGCCCCAAAATACTTAGCGGATAAGAAGGCGGCAACACCAAAGGTATATTTGATATACATGTAATTGATGTGTACCTTACCGATTACTCGTAGTAACTCCGGGTATTTGATACGGTGCCGTTGCTCATATTTGTAACTCATAGCAGGAGCTGCGGAATAAGCGGAGGCGGCAAAGGGCGAGGTGACGATCGCGCGTCGGGAATGGTTCGTGGTCGATGTGATCGCCGTCGCACGCTACCTCTACATTTACCTACGGGATTAGTTTTGAACCTCAATAATTGTTATTTAGTGCCATGTTTGAGCATGAACATTGTATCTGGATCTCGTTTGATCGAGATGGCTACTCATTTAAGTCTCGAGAATAATGGTTGTTCGATTTATATGAGAGATATGTTTTATGGTCATGCTCCGATGGTCAATGGTTTATTCTTAATGAATCTCGGCGTAATATTACACATGTTCATAGTGTGGATGCAAAAGATGTAAAGTTGATAACGATAGTCCCACATACTTGTGGCACTTGCCGCCTTGGTCACATTGGTGTCAAGCGCATGAAGAAGCTCCATGCTGATGGACTTTTAGAGTCTCTTGATTATGAATCGTTTGACACATGCGAACCTTGCCTCTTGGGCAAAATGACCAAGACTCCGTTCTCGGAACAATGGGCGAGCAACCAACTTGTTGGAAATCATACATACCGATGTATGCGGTCCAATGGCGTTGAGGCTCATGGAGGATATCGTTATGTTCTCACTCTCACCGATGACTTAAGTAGATATGGGTATGTCTACTTAATGAAACACAAGTCTGAGACCTTTGAAAAGTTCAAGGAATTTCAGAGTGAGGTGGAGAATCAACGTGATGAAAGATAAAGTTCCTACGATCGGATCGTGGAGGAGAATATTTAAGTCACGAATTTGGCACACACTTAAGAAAATGTGGAATCGTTTCACAACTCACGCCGCTGGAACACCTCGGTAAACGGTGTGTCCGAGCGTCGTGTCGCACTCTATTGGATATGGTGCGGTCTATGATGTCTCTTACCGATTTACCGCTATCATTTTGGGGATACGCTCTAGAGACAGCTACATTCACTTTAAATAGGGCACCGTCTAAATCCGTTGAGACGACACCGTATGAATTATGGTTTGGGAAGAAACCTAAGTGTCGTTTCTAAAAGTTTGGGGATGCGATGCTTATGTCAAGAAACTTCAACCTGAAAAGCTCGAACCCAAGTCGAAAAATGCGTATTCATAGGATACCCTAAGGAAGCTGTCGGGTATACCTTCTACTTAAGATCCGAAGGCAAGATCTTTGTTGCTAAGAACGGATGCTTTACGGAGAAAGAGTTTCTCTCGAAAGAAGTAAGTGGGAGGAAAGTAGAACTCGATGAAGTACTACCTCTCGAGCGGGAAAGTGGTGCGGCGCAGAAACCGTTCTGTAATGCCCACACCAATCAAGAGGAAATCATTGATGATGATCAAGGTACTTCGGATCAAGTTACTCTTGAACTTGAAGGTCCACAAGGACACGTTCCGCACTGAATGGTGCGGCAACCTGTCATGGAAATCATGTTGCTAGACAACAATGAACCTTGAACTATGAAGAAGCAATGGCGGCCCGATTCCAACAAATGGCTTGAGCCATGAAACCGAGATAGAATCCATGTATGAAAACAAAGTATGGACTTTGACAGACTTGCCCGATGATCGGCGGCGATAGAAAATAAATGGATTTTTAAGAAGAAGACGGACGCGGATGGTAATGTTACCATCTATAAAGCTCGACTTGTCGCTAAGGGTTATCGACAAGTTCAAGGGATTGACTACTGACGAGACTTTCTCTCCGTGGCGAAGCTTAAGTCCGTCCGAATCATGTTAGCAATTGCCGCATACTATGATTATGAGATATGGCGATGGACGTCAAAACGGCATTCCTTAATGGACATCTTAAGGAAGAGCTGTATATGATGCAGCCGAAGGTTTTGTCGATCCTCGAACGCTAACAAAGTATGCAAGCTCCAGCGATCCATTTATGGACTGGTGCAAGCATCTCGGAGTTGGAACATTCGCTTTGATGAGATGATCAAAGCGTTTGGGTTTATGAGACTTATGGAGAAGCCTGCGTTTACAAGAAAGTGAGTGGGAGCTCCGTAGCATTTCTCTGTTATATGTAGATGACATACTCTTGATGGGAAATGATACGACACTCTGGACAGCATTAAGGCCTATTTGAACAAGTGTTTTTCAATGAAGGACCTTGGAGAAGCTGCTTATATATTAGGCATCAAGATCTATAGAGATAGATCGAGGCGCCTCATAGGTCTTTCACAAAGCACATACCTTGATAAGATTTTGAAGAGGTTCAAAATGGATCAGTCCAAGAAGGGTTCTTGCCTATGTTACAAGGTGTGAAATTGAGCTCGCTCACCACCGACCACGGCAAAAGATAAAGAAGAGATGAGTGTCATCCCTATGCTTCAGCCATAGGATCTATTATGTATGCCATCTGTGTACTGCAGACCGATGTAAACCTGGCCGTAAGTTTGGTTGCAAGATACCAAAGTAATCCCGGCAAGGAACACCGGACGATGGTCAAGAATATCTGAAGTACCGAAAAGGACAAAGGACATGTTTTCGTTTATGGAGGAGACGAAGAGCTCGTCAGAAGGGTTACGTCGACGCTAGCCCGACTCAGATCTGGATGACTCTAAGTCACAAACCGGATACGTGTATATGTTGAATGGTGGAGCGATGGCTGGTGCGGTTTGCAAGCGAGAGCGTCGTGGCGGGATCTGCGTGTGAAGCGGAGTACATGGCAGCCTCGGAGGCAGCGCATGAAGCGATTTGGGTGAAGGAGTTCATCACCGACCTAGGAGTCATACCCAATGCGTCGGGCCGATCAAACTCTTCTGTGACAACTTTGGAGCTATTGCCCTAGCCAAGGAGCCAGGTTTCACAAGAAGACCGAGCACATCAAGCGTCGCTTCAACTCCATCCGTGAAAATGTTCAAGATGGAGACATAGAGATTTGCAAAGTGCACACGGATCTGAATGTCGCAGATCCGTTGACTAAACCTCTCTCGCGTGCAAAACATGATCAACACGAGAACTCTATGGGTGTTCGATTCATCACAATGTAACTAGATTGGTGACTCTAGTGCAAGTGGGAGACTGTTGGAAATATGCCCTAGAGGCAATAATAAAAGGATTATTATATTTCAATGTTCATGATAATTGTCTTTTGTTCATGCTATAAGCTGTATTATCCGGAAATCGTAATACACGTGTGAACACTTAGACCCAATGAGTCCCTAGTGAGCCTCTAGTTGACTAGCTCGTTGTGATCAATAGATAGTCATGGTTTCGACTATGGACATTGGATGTCGTTGATAACGGGATCACATCATTAGGAGAATGATGTGATGGACAAGACAATCATAAGCATAGCATAAAAGATCGTATAGTTCGTTTGCTAGAAGCTTTGCCAATGTAAAGTATCTCTTCCTTCGACCATGAGATCATGTAACTCCGGTTACCGTAGGAGTGCCTTGGGTGTATCAAACGTCACAACGAATCGGGTGACTATAAAGGTGCATTACGGTATCTCCGAAAGTATCATTGGGTTGACACGGATCGAGGCGGGATTTGTCACTCCGTATGACGGAGAGGTATCTCTGGGCCCACTCGGTAATGCATCATCATAATGAGCTCAATGTGACCAAGGTGTTGGCCACGGGATCATGCATTACTGATGCGAGTAAAGTGACTTGCTGTAACGAGACCGAACAAGGTATTGGGATACCGACGATCGGGTCTCGGGCAAGTAACGCACCGATTGACAAAGGAATTGCATACGAGGGTTTGATCGAATCCTCGACATCGTGGTTCAACCGATGAAATCATCGAGGAGCATGTAGGAGCCAACATGGGTATCAGACCCGCTGTTGGTTATTGCCCAAGAGTCGTCTCGGTCATGTCTGCGTGTCTCCGAACCCGTAGGGTCTACACACTTAAGGTTCGGTGATGCTAGGGTTAGTAGGAAGTCAAGTATGTGACCACCGAATGTTGTTCGAGTCCGGATGAGATCCCGGACGTCACGAGGAGTTCGGAAGGGTCCGGAGGTAAAGAATAATATATAGGAAGTGGTGTTTCGCCATCGGGAAAGTTTGGGGTTTCGGTAAAATCTGGGACCACGGAAGGGTCCGGGGTCCACAGGTGGGGCCACCTATCCGGAGGGCCCCATGGGCCAAAGGGGAAGGAACCAGCCCACAGGGGCTGGTGCGCCCCTAGGCCCACCCCCGCGCCTAGGGTTGAAACCCTAGGGGGGGCGCCCACCGGCTTGGGGGCACTCCACCCCTTGGCCGCCGCCCCGGAGATTGCATCTCAGGGCCGCCACCAGGGGCCTATATAAAGGTGGGGAGGAGGGGGCTGTACCAACTCCCAAGGCGCAGCCCTCCCTCCCAACACTTCTCCTCCTCCGTAAGAGCTCGGCGAAGCCCTGTCGGAGTACTTCTTCTCCACCATCACCACGCCGTTGTGCTGCCGGTGGAGTTGACTTCCTCAACCTCTCCATCCCCCTTGCTGGATCAAGAAGGAGGAGACGTCGCTCGTCCCGTACGTGTGTTGAACGCGGAGGTGCTGTCTGTTCAGCGCTTGGACATCGGTGATCAGAATCACGTTCGAGTACGACTCCATCATCACCTTGCAAGCTTCCGCACGCGATCTACAAGTGGTATGTAGATGCAAACTCTCTCCCGTTACTCGTTGCTTAGATGAACTCATAGATGGATCTTGGTGAAGCCGTAGGAAAAACTTTAATTTTCTGCAACGTTCCCCAACACATATTACTTGTCTTCTCTCTTGAGTTGAATGCTAGCAGATTCCAGCTTAGTCCAATGCACGTGCACTCTTATTATTATACACATCGTTCGGTCGTGCAAGTGAAAGGCAATAATGACGATATATGATGAACTTATTGGGATGAGAAAAGCTGGTATGAACTCGACCTCTTTTGTTTTTGTAAATATGATGATTCATCGTTCCTGAGTCAGCTATTATGAAGTAAACATATTTGCAATGACATTTAGAGATTATAGTTGCTTGTGCCATGCTTGATTAGCTATGAGTTATAATGGTTTACCTTGCGTGCCAACATGCTATTAGAATGATTATGATGTGGTATGATGGGATGGTATCCTCCTTTGAATGTATTAAGTGACTAGACTTGGCACATGTTCACGCATGTAGTTGAATCAAATCAACATAGCCTTCACGACATTTATGTTCATGGTGGATTATATCCTACTCATGCTTGTACTCGGTGTGAATTAATTTTAATGCATGTTTACGACTGTTGTCGCTCTCTCAGTTGGTCGCTTTCCAGTCTTTTGCTAGCCTTCACCTGTACTAAGCGGGAATACTGCTTGTGCATCCAAACTCCTTAAACCCCAAAGTTGTTCCATATGAGTCCACTATACCTACCTATATGCGGTATTTACCTGCCGTTCCAAGTAAATTTGCATGTGCCAAATTCCAAACCTTCAAACGAAATTCTGTTTTGTATGCTCGAGCAGCTCATGTTTCAACTAGGGCTGCCTATATCTTCCATGCTAGGTGGGTTATTCTCAAGAGGAGTGGACCCCGCTCCTCATTCACGAGAAAGGGCCGGTAACCGGGATGCCCAGTCCCATGATCCAAAACGATCAAAGCAATCAAAATAATTAAACAAAACTCCCCCAGGGTTGTTGTATGTTGGAGGCACTCGTTGTTTCGAGCAAGCCATGGATTGATGCTTGTTGGTGGTTGGGGGAGTATAAACCTTTACAATTCTGTTTGGGAACTGCCTATAATGCATGTAGTATGGAAGATACAGCCATCTCATAGTCATTGCATTGACAGCAAAAGTATGCCACTCAAAATGTTATTCAATCTCTATTTTAAAATCGAGCTCTAGCACCTCTACAAATCCCTGCTTCCCTCTGCGAAGGGCCTATCTATTTACTTTTATGTTGAGTCATCACCCCTTCTTATTAAAAAGCACCCGCTGGAGAGCACACTGTCATTTGCATTCATTATTATTGGTTTATATTGGGTATGACTTGACTGAATCTCTTTTACCATGAATTACAATGTTTAGTCAGTCCTTGATCTTTAAAGGTGCTCTGCATTTATGTTTTGCGGTCTCAGAAAGGGCTAGCGAGAAACCATTTTGTTATATCATGTTATGATTATTTTGAGGAAGTGTTGTCATCTGAGTTTTATTATTATGGCTCGCTAGCTGATTATGCTATTGATATGAGTAATTGTGAGACCTATGTGTTATTGTGAGTATGGTTAGTTCATAATATTTTCTGAAACTTGAATGCTGGCTTATCATGTTACAACAACAAGAGCAAACAGAGTTTGTAAAAGTTTTTTCTTTATCACTTTCAGTGTATCAACTGAATTTCTTGAGGACAAGCAAAGGTTTAAGCTTGGGGGAGTTGATACGTCTCCAATGTATTTACTTTTCCAAACACTTTTGCCCTTGTTTTGGACTCTAACTTGCATGATTTGAATGAAACTAACCCGGACTGATGCTGTTTTCAGCAGAACTGCCATGATGTTGTTTTATGTGTAGAAAAGAAAAGTTCTCGGAATGTCCTGGAAATCCACGGAGGCACTTTTCAGAATTAATAAGAATTTTTGGCAAAAGAATCAAGGCCAAGGGGCCCACGAGCTGTCCACGAGACAGGGGGTGCCCCCCCTAGGGCGCGCCCTCCTATCTCATGGGCCCCCTGGACACCTCCCGACCTCAACTCCAACTCCATATATACCGTCTCGGGGAGAAAAAAATCAGAGAAAAAGTTTCATCACGTTTTACGACACAGAGACACCGCCAAGCCCTAATCTCTCTCGGGAGGGCTGCTCTGGAGTCTGCTCGGGGCTCCGGAGGGGGGGATTCATCGTCGTCGTCATCATCAACCATCCTCCATCACCAATTTCATGATGCTCACAGCCGTGCGTGAGTAATTCCATCATAGGCTTGCTGGACGGTGATGGGTTGGATGAGATTTACCATGTAACCAAGTTAGTTTTGTTAGGGTTTGATCCCTAGTATCCACTATGTTCTGAGATTGATGTTGCTATGACTTTGCTATGCTTAATGCTTGTCACTAGGGCCCGAATGCCATGATTTCAAATCTGAACCTATTATATTTTCATGAATATATGTGTGTTCTTGATCCTATCTTGCAAGTCTATAGTAACCTATTATGTGTTATGATCCGACAACCCCGAAGTGACAATAATCGACACACTTCTCGGTGATGACCTTAGTTTGAGGAGTTCATGTATTCACTATGTGCTAATGCTTTGTTCCGGTTCTCTATTAAAAGGAGGCCTTAATATCCCTTAGTTTCTGCTAGGACCCCGCTGCAACGGGAGGGTAGGACAAAAGATGTCATGCAATTTCTTTTCCATAAGAACGTATGACTATTTACGGAATACATGCCTACATTACATTGATGAATTGGAGCTAGTTCTATATCACCCTATGTTATAACTATTGCATGAGGAATCGCATCCGGCATAATTATCCATCACTGATCCATTGCCTACGAGCTTTTCACATATTGTTCTTCGCTTATTTACTTTTCCGTTGCTACTGTTACAACTACTACAAAAACCCCAAAACCTTTATCTTTACTTTTGCTACCGTTACCTTTATTATCATACCACTTTTGCTACTAAATACTTTTCTGCAGATACTAAGTTATCCAGGTGTGGTTGAATTGACAACTCAACTGCTGATACTCAAGAATATTCTTTGGCTCCCCTTGTGTCGAATCAATAAATTTGGGTTGAATACTCTACCCTCGAAAGCTGTTGTGATCCCCTATACTTGTGGGTTATCAATGGCTTGCACTATGCTTGATGAATACAAGACGCCTCATCGTTTCTGGATTGAGGCAATTGATACTGCGTGCCACATCATCAACAGAGTATATCTTCACAAATTCTTCAAGAAGACTGCTTATGAACTCCTCACTGACAAAAAGCCCAATGGTGCTAAATGTTGGATTAGAGATCCTCATCACAATTCTAAATTCGCACCGAAAGCACATGAGGGTTTTATGCTTGGTTACGGAAAGGACTCGCACACATACAGAGTCTTCAACGACGTTCTTCACAAAGTTGTTGAAACTGTAGATGTGCGGTTCGATGAAACTAATGGCTCGCAAAGAGAGCACCTACCTTCTGTGTTAGATGAACCAGCACCTGAGGAATCTATCAAGTTCAAGGCTACTGAGGATGTCATTCCTACCGAAGAATCTGCTGAAGAATTCATTCCAGAACGTGAAGAACGTCGAGCTAATGCACCTAAAGAAAATGGTGCTGAGGAAAATGGTCCTGAAGAAAGTGCGGATCCAATTCCTCGACGACAACCCGCTCATCCTCACGTTGCAAACGAAGTGCAAATTGAGAGAATCATCGATGGCATTTAAGCACCAGGTCCTCTCACACGCTCAAAAGCTTCACATTTGTCTAACTTTTGTGGGCACTTTGCTTTTGTCTCTATCACAGAGCCAACTAAGGTAGATGAAGCATTTCTGGAGCCTGAGTGGATTCAAGCTATGCAATAAGAATTACATCGGTTAGAGCTCAACAACGTCTGGGAACTGGTCAAACATCCAAATCCTTGCAAGCACAATATCATTGGCACAAAGTGGATCTACCGCAACAGGCAAGATGAAAATGGCCTTGTGGTGAGAAATAAGGCACGACTTGTAGCTCAAGGCTACACACAGGTTGAAGGAATTGATTTTGACAAAACTTTTGCACCTGTTGCTAGACTTGAGGCTATTCGCATATTACTTGCTTATGCTAACCATCATGATATCATCTTACAACAAATAGATGTGAAAAGTGCATTCCTCAATCGTAAGCTTGAGGAAGAAGTATATGTTGCTCAACCCCCAGGTTTTGAAGATCCAAAGCATCCTGACAAAGTCTTCAGACTCAATAAGGCCCTGTATGGCCTCAAGCAGGCCCCTCGGGCGTGGTATGATACTTTGAAGGAATTCCTCATGAAGAAAGGCTTCAAACCCGGTTCACTCAACCCAACTCTTTTCACTAAATCTTATGATGGTGAATTGTTTGTGGGCCAAATTTATGTTGATGATATCATTTTTGGCTGTACTGACCAACGTTACAGTGATGAATTTGCCTATATGATGAGTGAAGAATATCAAATGTCTATGATGGGAGAATTGAAATTCTTTTTAGGTCTTCAAATTCGTCAACATCACAATGGCATATTCATATCTCAGGAGAAATACCTCAAAGATGTATTGAGGAAATTCGGCATGCAAGATTGCAAAGGGGTCAAAATTCCAATGCCCACAAATGGCCATCTATGCACTGATGAAAATGGTAAAGACTTCGATCAAAAGGTATACCATTCCATGATTGGCTCTTTATTTTACCTATGTGCATCTAGGCCGGATATTATGCTTAGTGTTTGCATGTGTGCCCAATTTCAAGCTACATCGAAGGAATCACACCATAAGGCGGTGAAGCATATTCTTCGATATCTAGCTCACACACCAACACTTGGATTATGGTATCCCAAGGGCTCTTCCTTTGATCTCACTGGATATTCAGACTCTGACTATGCTGGTGATCATGTGGACCACAAGTCAATGTTAGGCACATGCCATTTCCTCGGATGATCTTTGGTCTGTTGGTCCTCGAAGAAACAGAACTACGTATCACTATCTACTGCAGAAGCTGAGTACATTGCTGCTGGATCATGCTGTGCTCAATTACTATGGCATCAACGTGAAGAATGTGCCTCTCTACTGCGACAATGAGAGCGCTATCACTCATAACCTAGTTCAGCACTCGAAGACAAAGCACATCCAGATTCGTCATCATTTTCTTCGTGATCATGTGTTGAAGGGAGATGTCGGTGTCAAAACTGGGGGATCACGGGTAGGGGTCCCAAGCAGTGCGTCTTAGGATCAATGGTAACAGGAGGCAAGGGACACAATGTTTACCCACGTTCGGCCCTCTCGATGGAGGTAAAACCCTACTCCTGCTTGATTGATATTGATGATATGGGTATTACAAGAGTTGATCTACCACGAGATCAGAGAGGCTAAACCCTAGAAGGTAGCCTTTGGTATGATTGTTGTTGTATATCTCTATCGACTAGCCTGGCCTCGGTTTATATAATGCACCAGAGGCCTAGGATAACATGAGTCCTAGCCGAATACGCCAGTGGGGGAGGAGTCCTTGTCTTGATCACCAAGTCTTGTGGATTCTTCCTTGTGTGCGGCAGCTGTCCGGACTGGCCAATGAGTATCTGACCATGGGGTCCTCGGCCCAATCCAACTGATCGGGAGACGACGCGTTGAGTACCCCCTAGTCCAGGACACCGTCAGTAGCCCCCTGAACCGGTCTTCAAGTTAGGGACGCTCCTTGATTCTTCTGAACTGTTCTTCATCTTCGGCTGCCGGTCTTGAAAACTGGTTCAACAAATCTTCTCATCTTCTATCTTGAGGATCGCCGAAATGCATTCGACGAGTTTATACGTCGGGTATCCGAGGAGCCCCTTTAAGTTTCCGGCCTTTATCAATGCCTTATTATTTTTATGCCACACCTTGGGTTCGAAGTTGTTCCCGGGCGGCAACGTCCTCTTGCGTCCGAGCTCCAACGCCGGACTGCATTCGAGGTATCTTTTGCAGCCGAGTACCAATGCCGGACTGCTTCCCAGCTCTAACGCCGGACTATGTATCCGAGCTCCAATGCTGGACTGTGTCCAAGCTCCAACGCCAGACTATATCCAAGATGTCATAGATCATCTTGATCCAAAAAAGTTGAAGGAGTTTAGCCGAGCTTAATGCCGGAAATGCCCTCTAAGGAGCCAGCCACTTGCTTCTGAGCTATATGTCGAACTACTTCCGAGGTGGTTAAGCACCTCGGTCATGGGCTGATTTTTGCCAATATTTTTGATTGGTGCAATTTATTCTCTGCCGAGATACATAGCCAGTAGCCCTCAAGGTGGGTATCGGTCTAAAACCCAAGATGTACATGAAGGATGACATAAGACCGCTGATCCTCGTGGCAGCGAGACTCGGGTTGATTTGCAAAATCGGTCCGAGGATCAAGTCCTAGCTCGCAGAATACTTGGGACACAAAAGCGGCGTGCTCGATCCTCAAGACTCGGGTTGGGTGCGGCCGACCAACCCGAGGATCAAAATCTCCTCGAGCTCAGATTGCACTTAGAATTTTCGCATAGAACAGCAATGCAAGAGCCCCGAGACATCTGGTCGGGTGGCAACACAGATCGGGGATCGATGTGCCCTTTAATATTTGTAAATAATAAGCCCGAAGCCCAAGAGCCCTCGAGCCTTAATGCGGCACGGAGGCCAATTAAGGATCGATATCCATAGTAAAATCACAAATTATGTGTAATGACTCTATGTATCCAAGTACTTTACATCATTAATGCTCGGATCTGCATTGTACAAAACTTTTTTGACCGACCATCGGCTTCCACCTCCTCGGCCAATAGCCGAGGAGTGTTTGTCCTACTTTATAAAGCCTTTATGGGGGCAAAGATTTACAACAAACAAGGCAATCTGGCCATACGGTTCTATAAACAAAGGTACGCGGAGAGACATGTTATATTACTGTTTAACAGAAGAAATGTCTTCCAAAGAAAATAGTCCCGCTATCGGTTCCTTTCTTTGGGTTATCATGCTAAGCATGATCATGAAACCTCAGCTCCAATGTAAGAGCAAAATATCGAGGATTTAGTTTAGGAGGCCAGTTAATAGCCACCGGTAGTGTTCGGCGACAGTCGAGGTCAAGCCGTAAACACTTCATCTACTTGAATGGCCCGTCCCCTCCCCACCGGTAGTGTTCGGATTGTTATGAATGGCCCGTCGTTTGACGTCATCATCGAATCGTCGACCAGTTTACGCTTATTGTGACAGTCAGTTTTCGGCTTTCTCCACTGAGGTGCTTAACCATGTGAGCTGGAAGCACAATCGCAGTGGTTCTCCCTTTGCACACCTAGCCGAACAAAGCGGAACATAGGAGGCAAGCGCAGGAGCCGGGCAATCCAACTATTGACCGAAGACACAATTCGAAGCCGATGCATATATAGCAATATCCGAGAATGTTTTTGCCGAATCTCTAAAGGTGTCCGGCGTTGCACTGCGAGACTTGTGCAGAAAACACACAAATAGTTTAGAAGTGCCATCGGCTCGAAAAGCCAAAAAACTTATTCAAAAGTTTAATGTCTGAACTAGATCAAGTGTTTGGTGCCAATCCGAAAATTGGATTTTAGAAAAAAAAATGTGCTTAGAGTAAGAAGCATCTTCGAAGAAAATAGGACCCCCATCGATACCTTTCTTCGGTGCTCATTGTTATTATGACACTTGTGCAATAGATTTTTTGTACTCATGAGTTCCGTTGTGTGCCGACCATGATTGAAAACAATAAGAGTGCTAGCTTTCGGCTTCACCCAGTCTGAGGTCCGGCTCGGTTGACCCGATCATGACAATCGCAGAGGTGCTCCCTTTACTCCCTAGCCGAACAATCGGGAATGTAGGGGTAAGCACAGGAGCCAGGCAACCCAGCTTGCAAATCGCTTAAGTCAATATGGTGCATATTGTGGCGTAATACATGAACAAGGAACGAAGCCGTACAAGTATAACCATATGCAAGAGGAAAAAGCTTCATGAAGGAAGCCCCCAAGTAAACGGGGTATTTGAATTTGCGCGTCACAAACAAAGTTTTGACAAGGAAATTTTTACAAGCAACTTTTTTCCAAAAAAGTATAATGCTTGGCCGAGCCGAACACAAGTTAAAAATTTAAAACTTTGAGCATGAAGACAACTTAGCTGGTTAATGTGTTTGGTATTGATGACGCGGTCCGAGCTTGATGCGGGACAAGGTTCCATCCCAGAGCCGGTCCCGAGGTGGCGGAGCAAAGAGCTCGGCACTCCGAAGTGGTGACATCTCCATCGACCATGCAAGCACTGAAGACCAGCTGGCCGATATCTTCACTAAGCCCTTGGATGAGAAGAAATTTAGCAAGTTGCGGTGTGAGCTAAATATCCTAGAATCTTCGAATGTTCTCTAAAAAGGACACACATCCCAACTCTTATGCAAAATTGATGACTTAGATGTGTAACACACAAAGTAACATTTTTCTTCAATAAATGAAGACTAACCCTCTAAGTGTGAAGAAATTAATGAAGAAATTGATTCTCAGAGCCCTACGACAATTGTACGCGGTGTCTGAAATCAGCTTTCTTATACGATGGGTTATGCCACCAACCAAAGTTGAAAATATTCAATTTGAGTTTTTCTTCATTTTTGAAATTCCTCTGTTTTTCAAATTCTTCAACTTTGCATTGTATTCACTCTTTCCGTCGTTTTTCTTCATTGGCTATATATATAATATATGAGTTTATGTCCTCTACAGCATTCATTTATTGCTAATTCTTCAAGTTGATTTTTCTGCT
Organism: Aegilops speltoides; assembly: GCA_021437245.1. Classification (NCBI taxonomy): domain Eukaryota; kingdom Viridiplantae; phylum Streptophyta; class Magnoliopsida; order Poales; family Poaceae; genus Aegilops; species Aegilops speltoides. The sequence continues at coordinate 68,607,338 of CM038147.1, forward strand.
AAGTGAATGTGATCGGACCCTTCGCCCTCTATGCTAAACTCAACCAAACCGTTTCACAAATTCTTCATGTGCGTTCTATTTGAGACTCGTTCAAAATCTTCACTGTGTCCTTGACAGCTGAAGAATTTGCGAATGGAACTTTTAACTTATCTTATCTAAATTTTTGGCTTTGCCACTCAAACCGTTCCGCATCCCATGATTATACTTATCTATTCACCCACGATCGCCACCTCTCAATATGTGGGTGACACATGTCAAGCGAATGAGAAGGGTCAGGGCAAGTTCGTCCAATTTCCTCGGGCATACAGTTTTTCACCCCGACTATAAATACCCCCTTTCCCTACCTCACTTCGGTTTTTACTCCGCTCGTTCTCACTCTCGCTTGAGCTTCTCAAACCCTAGCGCCGCCACTACTTCATCGTCGCCGGTGAGGAAGAGCTTCACTGCCTCGACCTCATCACCGTTGTACTCGCGCCGGTTGCGGATTTCTTCACACCGCCGTCGCCATAGTTGTCTTCCTCTGCCGAGTTAGGGCGTTGAAGATCTGAACTGACGAATTTCACATCCACACTTCCCAGTTCATCGTGTTCTTCATCAAGGGTAATTAAAAAATTTACTTTTACTGCCCTCCTTGATTCAAATGTTTTCTTGAAAATCTTCAAAGGTGTTTATTCTTCAAATCTTCACACACTGAACACCTCACATGTCATCTGCTCTTGATTCATATCTCTAAGCAATTTCAAGATTCCTCAATTGTGTGGATCTTCGATCTATACAACTCTGGAACCTAAGACAAAGAACGCTTAGTGAAATTCTTCAAGACTCATCTGGTCAAATTCCTCAAACTTATTCTTTTTGAAAAAACTTCTGAGAACGCATATGACCTCTCCAAATTCCTCGCAACTATACTCTATTCATAGGTACACATGTCCGCTGCTGAATTACTAGGTTCTCATCAACTTAACTCATTTGCAGCGTTCCTCGAAGCAAAGTTGCACACCTCTTCAGAAACTTCAGTTGTTCATATTCCTCAGCTGAACAAAATGGCTGACGGTAAGAAGCCACAGAAGGGTGGAAAGAGGCCTGAGGTCAACACAGCATTTGAAATCCGTGATGATATTTATGCTGGATACTGCACACCCCCTGAGGAAGATAAAAATCAGCGCATGGTGCGCATTCAAAAGATTGAGAGGAGATGGGCACGGGAATGGAGGGAGTACATATATGTTACTCCCAAGTATATGAAGAAATTCGCTCTCAACCCTCCATGCCCAAGACCACCGTTGGCACCTAGCCAATTGGCAGATCCCACCAGCCTCAAGCACGGTGAGGATTCCTGATGAATGGGCAAAGCACCAGGCCAAACTGGCCAAACAGGCAAAAGAAGCAGTGAGGAAATTCAATGAAGACTCTGCTGCTGCTGCTACCGCTGCCGAGGCCTCTGCAAGCAAGCCGAAGAAGGCCATGCCTAAGAAGCCTGCTCACAAGCCAAGTGTGTATCCCTCAATGCACTCACGGCCAAGTTCCTCAGCAATGCCCTCACGGCCAGATTCTTCAAAACACTCACAGTCAACTCCTCAAATTGCTCCTCCTCCTTCAAAGTCCTCAGCTCCTCCGACAAAGTCCTCAGCTACTCCAACTAAATCCTCTGCACCTGTGCATCTCACCACGTGCCAAAGGACTACAGGCATCTCAATTGCCTCAGGAGCGTCAGCAAGTTCCTCAGCTGCACCAAATTCCTCAACTGGCCCCTCTCTTCTGAAGAAAAAGGCCACTGCTGGACGAGGCCCTCGACCAAGTCCTCACAAGAAGCAGGTCGCCTTTCAAGTGCCCTGTGATGATGATGAGGCTGATGATGAAGAATTTGCCGAAATCATCAGAGACAGGCAGGCCAGGGCCGCTAGAGCCAAAGGCAGCAATGTGCCAATGCTACTGGATCCAAAGTTGATCCTAGATTTCATTGATCTATGGCACAAGGACCCGAACACACCTTTGCCGGAGATGAACCTCACTCCTGGTCAAAGTCATGTTTTGACTGCCTTCATTGAAGAAGAAAAATGGAAATTTGAAGAAGGAAGAAGGGTGAAGAAAGCATAGTACAAGAAGCGGCGCTACCTAAAGAACAACTTTCTGAAGCTTTCCCCTGAACAACTAGTTGCTTTACAAGCTGAGATCAAGCAACTGAGTGATGAATTTGATTGCTACTATGCTGACTGGCTTGGAGCCAAAGTCAGACTTGTGAAGATGACTGATAAATTCACTTCAAATGTTGCAGCCCCAATGCAACAAGAAAATCCTCAGGATGAAGCATCTGCACAGCCTACTGAAGAACATGCCAGCACCGCTGATGACAATCAGGCTGCTGAAGAAAATGAAAGTACCGGGGCTGATGATTGCATTCTAGCCGCTGAAGAAATTGCCAGGGCATCCACTAGTGTTGTGCCTGAAGAAAATGAAGAAGTCGGGGCAACTGCATCAATTGTGCCTGAAGAAAAAGAACCAAATTCCTCTGCTCCTCCTGCGCCAACGCCAACTCCAATCCTTCCATCTGCATCAGATGTGAAGAAGACCAAGGCTGCAGAGCGTGCCGCTGTGAAGAAAAGGAAGCCATCAACTTCATCAAATTCTTCAGCTCCGAAGAAGATGAAGCCTTTGACAAGCTCAATTGACAACCCAATTGATGCCGTTCTTGTCTCTTTCATGCCATCAAAGGACCTTGTTCCTTTTGATGAAGATTATGTGATTCCAAGTGAATCATATGAAGAAATTCCTTCTGCTGCTTCGTCAGAGCAGTTGGATGAAGAAATTGAAGTGAATGCAATCCATTCAACACCAGTTGTCTCCTCGCCTATGCCTCAGTTTACTGGTAAAGAGGCCGGTATTTAATAAATGGGAGATGAAGATGTGGACATTGGCTGTACCATACCCATGCTGAATGATGACTTTTGGGAAAGTCAGCACCCCAACTCTCCACTATTCACCCCGCTTCAATCAATTCCTCAGTCCCCTGTCACTTGATATGTCTCCAACGTATCTATAATTTTTTATTGCTCCATGCTACTTTATCTACTGTTTTGGACTATATTGGGCTTTATTTTCCACTTTTATATTATTTTTGGGACTAACCTATTAACCGGAGGCCCAGCCCAGAATTGCTGTTTTTTGCCTATTTCAGTGTTTCGAAGAAACGGAATATCAAATGGAGTCCAAACGGAATGAAACCTTCGGGAACGTGATTTCCCAACCGAACGTGATCTAGGAGACTTGGACCCTACTCCAAGAACTTCCAGAGGAAGTCACGAGGGTGGAGGGCGCCCTCCCTGGGCGCACCCCCTACCTCGTGGGCCCCCTGACGCTCCACCGACGCACTCCTTCCTCCTATATATACTTACGTATCCCCAAATGATCAGAACAGGAGCCAAAAACCTAATTCCACCGCCGCAACCTTCTGTATCCACGAGATCCCATCTTGGGGCCTGTTCTGGAGCTCCACCAGAGGGGGCATCCACCACGGAGGGCTTCTACATCAACACCATAGCCCCTCCAATGAAGTGTGAGTAGTTTACTTCAGACCTTCGGGTCCATAGCTAGTAGCTAGATGGCTTCTTCTCTCTTTTTGGATCTCAATACAATGTTCTCCCCCTCTCTCGTGGAGATCTATTCGATGTAATCTTCTTTTTGCGGTGTGTTTGTTGAGACTGATGAATTGTGGGTTTATGATCCAGTATTATCTATGGAAAATATTTGATTCTTCTCTAAATTCTTTTATGTATGATTGAGTTATCTTTGCAAGTCTCTTCGAATTATCCTTTTTGGTTTGGCCAACTAGATTGGTAGTTCTTGCAATGGGAGAAGTGCTTGGCTTTGGGTTCAATCTTGCGGTGTCCTTACCTAGTGACAGAAAGGGTTGCAAGGCACATATTGTATTGTTGCCATCGAGGATAACAAGATGGGGTTTTTACCATATTGCATGAATTTATCCCTCTACATCATGTCATCTTGCTTAAGGCGTTACTATGTTTTTAACTTAATACTCTAGATGCATGCTGGATAGCGGTCGATGAGTGGAGTAATAGTAGTAGATGCAGAATCGTTTCGATCTACTTGTCTCGGACGTGATGCCTATATACATGATCATTGCCTAGATATGCTCATAACTATGCTCAATTCTGTCAATTGCTCAACAGTAATTTGTTCACCCACCATAGAATATCTATGCTCTTGAGAGAAGCCACTAGTGAAACCTATGGCCCCCGGGTTTATTCTCATCATATCAATCTCTATCACTTTATTTACTTGCTTTGTTTTTACTTTGCCTTTTACTTTTTACTTTGCATCAACCTATCAAAAATACTAAAAATATTATTTATCATCTTTATTAGATCTCACCCTCGTAAGTGACCGTGAAGGGATTGACAACCCCTAATCGCGTTGGTTGCGACTAGCTATCGTTTTGTGTAGGTACGAGGGACTTGTGTGTGGTCTCCTACTGGATTGATACCTTGGTTCTCAAAAACTGAGGGAAATAGTTACGCTACTTTGCTGCATCATCCTCTCCTCTTCGGGGAAATCCAACGCTGTGCTCAAGAGGTAGCAAGAAGAATTTCTGGCGCCGTTGCCGGGGAGGCTCACGCAAGCAAGTCAACAATACCAAGTACCCATCGCAATCCCTATCTCTCGCATTACATTATTTGCCATTTGCCTCTCGTTTTCCTCTCTCCCACTTCACCCTTGCCGTTTTATTCGCCCTCTCTTTCCCAATCTCCTCCTCTCCTTCCCATTTGCCTTTTTCTCGTTGCCTTTCTGTCTGCTCGTGTGCTAGTTTACTTATTTGTCGCGATGGCTCTACCTAGATTTGGTGACCTTCACCTTAAAAGGCTAGAGGAGATCGAAAGCAATGTCAGAAAGTTTATGGTTTTGCAATTTGAGCACAATAATTTCTTTAGAAACGAACTTAAGGAACAAAAAAGTTTTATGAGCTATATGAATAAAGAACTCGATGATATGTCTAAAGAATTTGATGGTATAAGGGCCCAAATTGCTCGTCTTGAAAAGATGACCGCTGAAATTTCGGCTATGCAAGCTACCTTAGTCAATAAGATGGCCGCTAAACTGAATTCCTATGAAAATCAAGATGAAGATCTAAAGGTTATTGATGTGTCCCCCACTAAATCTTTGTTTTGCAATATGAATCTTGATGAAACTGAATATGATTTTCCTTTACCTAGAAGGCGTTCTAAGAATTCGGAGTTTCTAGATCTTGATGATGAAATTGATGAAAGTGGGATTGAAATAAATAAAAACCGAGATGTTGCTAAACCCACTATTTTGGATCTCAAGGAATTTAATTATAAAAATTGCTCTTTGATTGGTTTTATTTCCTTGTTGCAATCCGTGCTAGATTCTCCTCATGCTTATAGTCAAAATAAAGCCTTTACCGAATACATTGTTGATGCTTTGATGCAATCTTATGAAGAAAAACTTGAGTTGAAAGTTTCTATCCCTAGAAAACTCTATGATGAGTGGGAACCTACTATTAAAATTAAAATTAAATATTATGAGTTTCATGCTTTGTGTGATTTGGGTGCTAGTGTCTCTACTATTCCCAAAACTTTATGTGATTTGCTATATTTCCGTGATTTTGATGATTGCTCTCTAAACTTGCATCTTGCAGATTCCACTATTATAAAGCCTATGGGAATAATTAATGATGTTCTTATTGTTGCAAATAGGAATTATGTGCCCGTAGATTTTATCGTTCTTGATATAGATTGCAATCCTTCATGTCCTATTATTATTGGTAGACCTTTTCTTAGAACGATTGGTGCAATTATTGATATCAAGGAAGGGAATATTCGATTCCAATTTCCCTTAAAGAAGGGCATGGAACACTTCCCTAGAAAGAAAATAAAATTACCATACGAATCTATCATGAGAGCCACTTATGGATTGCCTACCAAAGATGGCAATACCTAGATCTATCCTTGATTTTATACATAGCTAGGGGCGTTAAACGATAGCGCTTATTGGGAGGCAACCCAATTTTATTTTGTGTTTTTTGTTTTTTCTTCTGTTTAGGAATAAATAATCCATGTACCTTCTGTTTGGATGTGGTTTTATGTTTTAATTAGTGTTTGTCCCAAGTAGAACCTATAGGATAACCTACGATGATAGGTTATTTGATTCTGCTGAAAAACAGAAACTTTGCACGCACTAATATAATTTTGTTAAATCACAGGAAAGTGATTTTGCGTCGATTCTTTTTTCCGCTGTTTAATAAACAAATTTTACAGGACTTCCTATTTTGGTAGAATTTTAAGAGTTCCTGAAGTTTGTGTTAGTTACTGATTGCTACAGACTGTTCTGTTTTTGACAGATTCTGTTTTACGTGTGTTGTTTGCTTATTTTGATGAATCTATAGCTAGTAAAATAGTTTATAACCCATAGAAAAGTTAGAATAAAGTAGGTTTAACACCAATATAAATAAAGAATGAGTTCATTACAGTACCTTGAATTAGTCTTTTGTGTTCTTTCTCTAACGGAGCTTACGAGATTTCTGTTGAGTTTTGTGTTATCAAGTTTTCAAGTTTTGGGTGAATTCTTTTGATGGATTATGGAACAAGGAGTGGCAAGAGCCTAAGCTTGGGGATGAACATGGCACCCCCAAGATAATCCAAGGACACCAAAAAGTCAAAGCTTGGGGATGCCCCGGAAGGCATCCCCTCTTTCGTCCACTTCCATCAGTAATTTACTTGGAGCTATATTTTTATTCACCACATGATATGTGTTTTGCTTGGAGCGTCTTATATTATTTGCGTCTTTGCTTGTTAGTTTACCACAATAATCCTTGCTGTACACACCTTTTTAGAGAGCCATATATGAATTGGAATTTGTTAGAATACTCTATGTGCTTCACTTATATCTTTTGAGCTTGATAGTTTAGCTCATAGCGCTTCACTTATATCTTTTGAGCTTGATAGTTTTGCTCATAGTGCTTCACTTATATCTTTTGAGCGTGATATTTTTTGCTCTAGTACTTCACTTATATCTTTTAGAGCACAGTGGTGGATTTGTTTTAAAGAAACTATTGATCTCTCATGCTTCACTTAGATTATTTTGAGAGTCGTTAATAGCATGGTAATTCGCTTAATGTTAATATACTTGGTGTTCAAGATATGTGAAACTTTCTTTTGAGTGCGTTGAATTCTAAGATAAGTTTCATGCTTGATAATTGTTTTGAGATATGAAGATGGTGATATTAGAGTCATGCTAGTTAAGTAGTTGTGAATTCAAAGAATACTTGTGTTGATGTTTGTGATTCCCGTAGCATGCACGTATGGTGGACCGTTATGTGATGAACTCGGAGCATGATATTTTTATTGATTGTCTTCCTTATGAGTGGCGGCCGGGGACGAGCGATGGTCTTTTCCTACCAATCTATCCCCCTAGGAGCATGTGCGTAATAATTTGCTTTGATAACTTCTAGATTTTTGCAGCAAGTATATGAGTTCTTTATGACTAATGTTGAGTCCATGGATTATACGCACTTTTTCCCATCCTTCCACCTTTGCTAGCCTCTCTAATACCGCGCACTTTCGCCGGTATCATACACCCACCATATACCTTCCTCAAAACAGCCACCATACCTACCTATTATGGCATTTCCATAGCCATTCCGAGATATATTGCCAAGCAACTTTCCAGCGTTCCATTTATTATGACACGCTCCATCATTATCATATTGCTAGCATGATCATGTAGTTGACATTGTATTTGTGGCAAAGCCACCGTTCATAATTCTTTGATACATGTCACTCATGATTCATTGCATATCCCGGTACACTGCCGGAGGCATTCATATAGAGTCATACTTTGTTCTAAGTATCGAGTTGTAAATGTTGAGTTGCAAGAAAAATATAAAGTGTGATGATTATCATTATTAGAGCATTGCCCCAAGTGAGGAAAGGATGATGGAGACTTTGATTCCCCCATAAGTCTGGATGAGACTCCGGACAAAAAAAAAAGAGGCCATAAAAAAAGAGAAAGGCCCAAATAAAAAATGAGAGAAAAAGAGAGAAGGGACAATGCTATTATCCTTTTGCCACACTTGTGCTTCAAAGTACCACCAAGATCTTCATGATAGAGAGTCTCTCATTTTGTCACTTTCATATACTAGTGGGAATTTTTCATTATAGAACTTGGCTTGTATATTCCAATGATGGGCTTCCTCAAAATGCCCAAGGTCTTCGTGAGCAAGCAAGTTGGATGCACACCCACTTAGTTTCTTTTGTAGAGCTTTCATATACTTATAGCTCTAGTGCATCTGTTGCATGGCAATCCCTACTCACATACATTGATATCTATTGATGGGCATCTCCATAGCCCGTTGATACGCCTAGTTGATGTGAGACTATCTTCCCTCTTTTTGTCTTCTCCACAACCACCCTTCTATTCCACCTATAAGTGCTATATCCATGGCTCACGCTCCTGTATTGCATGAAGATTGAAAAACTTTTGAGAATGTCATAAGTATGAAACAATTGCTTGTCTTGTCATCGGGGTTGTGCATGATTTAAATATTTTGTGTGGGGAAGATGGTGCATAGCCAGACTATATGATTTCGTAGGGATGAACTTTCTTTTGCCATGTTATTTTGAGAAGACATGATTGCTTGGATTAGTATGCTTGAAGTATTATTATTTTTGTGTCAATATGAACTTTTGTCTTGAATCTTTCGGATCCGAATATTCATATCACAATTAAGAAGATTTACATTGAAATTACGCCAAACTATCACTCTGCATCAAAAATTCTTTTTTATCATTTACCTACTCGAGGACGAGCAGGAATTAAACTTGGGGATGCTTGATACGTCTCCAACGTATCTATAATTTTTGATTGCTCCATGCTACACTATCTACTGTTTTGGACTATATTGGGCTTTATTTTCCACTTTTATATTATTTTTGGGACTAACCTATTAACCGGAGGCCCAGCCTGAATTTTGTTTTTCGCCTATTTCAGTGTTTCGAAGAAACGGAATATCAAACGGAGTCCAAACGGAATGAAACCTTCGGGAACGTGATTTTCCAACCGAACGTGATCCAGGAGACTTGGACCCTACTCCAAGAAGTGCCAGAGGCGGTCACGAGGGTGGAGGGCTCCCTCCCCCCTGGGCGCGCCCCCCTACCTCGTGGGCCCCTTGACGCTCCACCGACGTACTCCTTCCTCCTATATATACTTACGTATCCCCAAACGATCAGAACAGGAGCCAAAAACCTAATTCCACCGCCACAACCTTCTGTATCCACGAGATCCCATCTTGGGGCCTGTTCTAGAGCTCCGCCGGAGGGGGCATCCACCACGGAGGGCTTCTACATCAACACCATTGCCCCTCCGATGAAGTGTGAGTAGTTTACTTCAGACCTTCGGGTCCATAGCTAGTAGCTAGATGGCTTCTTCTCTCTTTTTGGATCTCAATACAATGTTCTCCCCCTCTCTCGTGGAGATCTATTCGATGTAATCTTCTTTTTGTGGTGTGTTTGTTGAGACCGATGAATTGTGGGTTTATGATCCAGTATTATCTATGGAAAATATTTGATTCTTCTCTAAATTCTTTTATGTATGATTGAGTTATCTTTGCAAGTCTCTTCAAATTATCCTTTTTGGTTTGGCCAACTAGATTGGTAGTTCTTGCAATGGGAGAAGTGCTTAGCTTTGAGTTCAATCTTGCGGTGTCCTTACCCAGTGGCAGAAAGGGTTGCAAGGCACGTATTGTATTGTTGCCATCGAGGATAACAAGATGGGATTTTTATCATATTGCATGAATTTATCCCTCTACATCATGTCATCTTGCTTAAGGCGTTACTATGTTTTTAACTTAATACTGTAGAAGCATGCTGGATAGCGGTCGATGAGTGGAGTAATAGTAGTAGATGCAGAATCATTTTGATCTACTTGTCTCGGACGTGATGCCTATATACATGATCACTGCCTAGATATGCTCATAACTATGCTCAATTCTGTCAATTGCTCAACTGTAATTTGTTCACCCACCGTAGAATATCTATGCTCTTGAGAGAAGCCACTAGTGAAACCTATGGCACCCGGGTCTATTCTCATCATATCAATCTCTATCACTTTATTTACTTGCTTTGTTTTTACTTTGCCTTTTACTTTTTACTTTGCATCTACCTATCAAAAATACTAAAAATATTATTTATCGTCTCTATCAGATCTCACCCTCGTAAGTGACCGTGAAGGGATTGACAACCCCTAATCGCGTTGGTTGCGAGTAGCTATCGTTTTGTGTAGGTACGAGGGACTTGTGCGTGGTCTCCTACTGGATTGATACCTTGGTTCTCAAAAACTGAGGGAAATAGTTACGCTACTTTGCTGCATCATCCTCTCCTCTTCGGGGAAATCCAACGCAGTGCTCAAGAGGTAGCAAGAAGAATTTCTGGCGCCGTTGCCGGGGAGGCTCACGCAAGCAAGTCAACAATACCAAGTACCCATCGCAATCCCTATCTCTCGCATTACATTATTTGCCATTTGCCTCTCGTTTTCCTCTCCCCCACTTCACCCTTGCCGTTTTATTCGCCCTCTCTTTCCCAATCTCCTCCTCTCCTTCCCGTTTGCCTTTTTCTCGTTGCCTTTCTGTTTTCTCGTGTGCTAGTTTACTTATTTGTCGTGATGGCTCTACCTAGATTTGGTGACCTTCACCTTAAAAGGCTAGAGGAGATCGAAAGCAATGTCAGAAAGTTTATGGTTTTGCAATTTGAGCACAATAATTTCTTTAGAAACGAACTTAAGGAACAAAAAAGTTTTATGAGCTATATGAATAAAGAACTCCATGATATGTCTAAAGAATTTGATGGTATAAGGGCCCAAATTGCTCGTCTTGAAAAGATGACCGCTGAAATTTCGGATATGCAAGCTACCTTAGTCAATAAGATGGCCACTAAACCGAATTCCTATGAAAATCAAGATGAAGATCTAAAGGTTATTGATGTGTCCCCCATTAAATCTTTGTTTTGCAATATGAATCTTGATGAAACTGAATATGATTTTCCTTTACCTAGAATTCGTTCTAAGAATTCGGAGTTTCTAGATCTTGATGATGAAATTGATGAAAGTAGGATTGAAATAAATAAAAACCGAGATGTTGCTAAACCCACTATTTTGGATCTCAAGCAATTTAATTATGAAAATTGCTCTTTGATTGGTTGTATTTCCTTGTTGCAATCCGTGCTAGATTCTCCTCATGCTTATAGTCAAAATAAAGCCTTTACCGAACACATTGTTGATGCTTTGATGCAATCTTATGAAGAAAAACTTGAGTTGAAAGTTTCTATCCCTAGAAAACACTATGATGAGTGGTAACCTACTATTAAATTTAAAATTAAAGATTATGAGTTTCATGCTTTGTGTGATTTAGGTGCTAGTGTCTCTACTATTCCGAAAACTTTATGTGATTTGCTAGATTTCCGTGATTTTGATGATTGCTCTCTAAACTTGCATCTTGCGGATTCCACTATTAAAAATCCTATGGGAATAATTTATGATGTTCTTATTGTTGCAAATAGGAATTATGTGCACGTAGATTTTATCGTTCTTGATATAGATTGCAATCCTTCATGTCCTATTATTATTTGTAGACCTTTTCTTAGAATGATTGGTGCAATTAGTGATATGAAGGAAGGGAATATTCGATTCCAATTTCCCTTAAAGAAGGGCATTGAACACTTCCCTAGAAAGAAAATAAAATTACCATACGAATCTATCATGAGAGACACTTATGGATTGCCTACCAAAGATGGCAATACATAGATCTATCTTTGCTTTTATGCCTAGCTAGGGGCGTTAAACGATAGCGCTTATTGGGAGGCAACCCAATTTTATTTTGTGTCTTTTGTTTTTGCTTCTGTTTATGAATAAATAATCCATCTATCTTCTGTTTGGATGTGGTGTTATGTTTTGATTAGTGTTTGTGCCAAGTAGAACCTATAGGATAACCTACGATGATAGTTGATTTGATTCTGCTGAAAAACAGAAACTTTGCGCGCACGAATATAATTTTGTTAAATCACAGGAACGTGATTTTGCGTTGATTGTTTTTGCTGATGTTCAATAAACAAATTGTCCAGGACTTCCTATTTTGGTAGAATTTGTAGAGTTCCCGAAGTTTGCGTTAGTTACAGATTTCTACAGACTGTTCTGTTTTTGACAGATTCTGTTTTACGTGTGTTGTTTGCTTATTTTGATGAATCTACAGCTAGTAAAATAGTTTATAATCCATAGAGAAGTTAGAATAAAGTAGGTTTAACACCAATATAAATAAAGAATGAGTTCATTTCAGTACCTTGAATTAGTCTTTTGTTTTCTTTCTCTAACGGAGCTCACGAGATTTCTGTTGAGTTTTGTGTTATGTAGTTTTCAAGTTTTGGGTGAATTCTTTTGATGGATTATGGAACAAGGAGTGGCAAGAGCCTAAGCTTGGGGATGCCCGTGGCACCCCAAGATAATCCAAGGACACCAACAAGTCAAATCTTGGGGATGCCCCGGAAGGCATCCCCTCTTTCGTCCACTTCCATCAGCAATTTACTTGGAGCTATATTTTTATTCACCACATGATATGTGTTTTGCTTGAAGCGTCTTGTATTATTTGTGTCTTTGCTTGTTAGTTTACCACAATCATCCTTGCTGTACACACCTTTTGAGAGAGCCATATATGAATTGCAATTTGTTAGAATACTCTATGTGCTTCACTTATATCTTTTGAGCTTGATAGTTTTGCTCATAGCGCTTCACTTATATCTTTTGAGCTTGATAGTTTTGCTCATAGTGCTTCACTTATATCTTTTGAGCGTGATAATTTTTGCTCTAGTACTTCACTTATATCTTTTAGAGCACAGTGGTGGATTTGTTTTAAAGAAACTATTGATCTCTCATGCTTCACTTAGATTATTTTGAGAGTCGTTAATAGCATGGTAATTCGCTTAATGTTAATATACTTGGTGTTCAAGATATGTGAAACTTTCTTTTGAGTGCGTTGAATACTAAGATAAGTTTGATGATTGATAAATGTTTTGAGATATGAAGATGGTGGTATTAGAGTCATGCTAGTTAAGTAGTTGTGAATTCAATGAATACTTGTGTTGAAGTTTGTGATTCCCGTAGCATGCACTAATGGTGAACCGTTATGTGATGAACTCGGAGCATGATTTATTTATTGATTATCTTCCTTATGAGTGGCGGTCGGGGATGAGCGATGGTCTTTTCGTACCAATCTATCCCCCTAGGAGCATGCGCATAATACTTTGCTTTGATAACTTCTTGATTTTTGCAAGAAGTATATGAGTTCTTTATGACTAATGTTGAGTCCATGGATTATTCGCACTTTTTCCCATCCTTCCATCTTTGCTAGCCTCTCTAATACCGCGCACTTTTCGCCGGTATCATACACCCACCATATACCTTCCTCAAAACAGCCACCATACCTACCTATTATGGAATTTCCATAGCCATTCCGAGATATATTGCCATGCAACTTTCCACCGTTCCGTTTATTATGACACGCTCCATCATTGTCATATTGTTAGCATTGTATTTCTGGCAAAGCCACCGTTCATAATTATTTCATACATGTCACTCATGATTCATTGCATATCCCAGTACACCGCCGGAGGCATTCATATAGAGTCATATTTTGTTCTAAGTATCGAGTTGTAATTGTTGAGTTGTAAGAAAAATAAAAGTGTGATGATTATCATTATCAGAGCATTGCCCCAAGTGAGGAAAGGATGATGGAGACTTTGATTCCCCCATAAGTCGGGACGAGACTCCGGACAAAAAAAAAGAGGCCATAAAAAAAGAGAAAGGCCCAAATAAAAAAATGAGATAAAAAGAGAGAAGGGACAATGCTACTATCCTTTTGCCACACTTGTGCTTCAAATTAGCACCAAGATCTTCATGATAGAGAGTCTCTCATTTTGTCACTTTCATATAGTAGTGGGAATTTTTCATTATATTACTTGGCTTGTATATTCCAATGATGGGCTTCCTCAAAATGCCCTAGGTCTTCGTGAGCAAGCAAGTTGGATGCACAACCACTTAGTTTCTTTTGTAGAGCTTTCATATACTTATAGATATAGTGCATCTGTTGCATGGCAATCCCTAGTCACTCACATTGATATCTATTGATGGGCATCTCCATAGCCCGTTGATACGCCTACTTGATGTGAGACTATCTTCCCTCTTTTTGTCTTCTCCACAACCGCCCTTCTATTCCACCTATAAGTGCTATATCCATGGCTCACGCTCCTGTATTGCGTGAAGACTGAAAAAGTTTTGAGAATGTCATAAGTATGAAACAATTGCTTGGCTTGTCATCGGGGTTATGCATGATTTAAATATTTTGTGTGGGGAAGATGGAGCATAGCCAGACTATATGATTTTGTAGGGATGAACTTTCTTTTGCCATGTTATTTTGAGAAGACATGATTGCTTTGATTAGTATGCTTGAAGTATTATTATTTTTGTGTCAATATGAACTTTTGTCTTGAATCTTTCGGATCCGAATATTCATATCACAATTAAGAAGATTTACATTGAAATTATGCCAAAGTATCACTCCGCATCAAAAATTCTTTTTTACCATTTACCTACTCGAGGACGAGCAGGAATTAAGCTTGGGATGCTTGATACGTCTCCAACGTATCTATTATTTTTGATTGCTCCATGCTACTTTATCTACTGTTTTGGACTATATTGGGCTTTATTTTCCACTTTTATATTAGTTTTGGGACTAACCTATTAACCGGAGGCCCAGCCCAGAATTGCTGTTTTTTGCGTATTTCAGTGTTTCGAAGAAACGGAATATCAAACGGAGTCCAAACGGAATGAAACCTTCGAGTACGTGATTTTCCAACCGAACGTGATCTAGGAGACTTGAACCCTACTCCAAGAAGTGCCAGAGGCGGTCACGAGGGTGGAGGGCGCCCCCCCTGGGCGCGCCCCCCTACCTCGTTGGCCCCCTGACGCTCCACCGACGTACTCCTTCCTCCTATATATACTTACGTATCCCCAAACGATCAGAACAGGAGCCAAAAACCTAATTCCACCGCCGCAACCTTCTGTATCCACGAGATCCCATCTTGGGGCCTGTTCCATGGAGGGCTTCTACATCAACACCATAGCCCCTTCGATGAAGTGTGAGTAGTTTACTTCAGACCTTCGGGTCCATAGCTAGTAGCTAGATGGCTTCTTCTCTCTTTTTGCATATCAATACAATGTTCTCCCCCTCTCTTGTGGAGATCTATTCGATGTAATCTTCTTTTTGCGGTGTGTTTGTTGAGATCGATGAATTGTGGGTTTATGATCCAGTATTATCTATGGAAAATATTTGATTCTTCTCTGAATTCTTTTATGTATGATTGAGTTATATTTGCAAGTCTCTTCGAAATATCCTTTTTGGTTTGGCCAACTAGAATTGTAGTTCTTGCAATGGGAGAAGTGCTTAGCTTTGGGTTCAATCTTTATGTGTCCTTACCCGTGATGTAAAGGGTTGCAAGGCACGTATTGTATTGTTGCCATCGAGGATAACAAGATGGGGTTTTATCATATTGCATGAATTTATCCTCTACATCATGTCATCTTGCTTAAGGCGTTACTCTGTTTTTAACTTAATACTCTAGATGCATCGGATAGCGGTCGATGAGTGGAGTAATAGTAGTAGATGCGAATCGTTTCGATCTACTTGTCTCGGACGTGATGCCTATATACATGATCATTGCCTAGATATGCTCATAACTATGCTCAATTCTGTCAATTGCTCAACAGTAGTTTGTTCACCCACCATAGAATATATATGCTCTTGAGAGAAGCCACTAGTGAAACCTATGGCCCCCGGGTCTATTCTCATCATATCAATCTCTATCACTTTATTTACTTGCTTTGTTTTTACTTTGCCTTTTACTTTTTACTTTGCATCTACCTATCAAAAATACTAAAAATATTATTTATCATCTCTATCAGATCTCACCCTCGTAAGTGACCGTGAAGGGATTGACAACCCCTAATCGCGTTGGTTGCGAGTAGCTATCGTTTTGTGTAGGTACGATTGACTTGTGCGTGGTCTCCTACTGGATTGATACCTTGGTTCTCAAAAACTGAGGGAAATACTTACGCTACTTTGCTACATCATCCTCTCCTCTTCGGGAAAATCCAACGCAGTGCTCAAGAGGTAGCATCACTACTGAAGTACAAATGGGATCTGAAGAACCTCATGCAACCCCATCTGTCCATGAAGAAATTCCAGCCACTAGTGCTGATGAAAATGTTCATGAAGAATTGAAGACCCAGGCTGCAGCTGAAGAAGAGCCTGAAATTCCTCAGCATGTTGATCCTGAGATTGCGATTCCTGAGGTGGTGATGCAATTGACTGATACTCCTTAGCCCAAGCCAAAGGATCCCTTCTCAAAGAAGCAGAAATTCAAGGCTGATGATTTCTTCGGCGAGCATGTTTTCTTCACTGAATTCAACCCATATGACTGCTCGTCTTAGAAGGAAGCGCTTCTGGACTGCCAGCCAGACAAACTTCTATTCTTCACTGCTATTCAACAAAGACAAAGTCTTCGAGCATGAGCATATTCCTCACGTGGACATGGAATCAATGCCTTGCTTCTCTCAAGTCCTCAGTGTGCTTCATGATGCAGGACTGCTCAACTTTTTCTCTAACATTGTTGATTGGAATGAAGAGCTTATTCTTCAGTTCTACGCAACTCTGCACATCACAGGTGATGCTGATGACATCAACACTTGGGTATTAGACTGGATGACCGAAAACTCTCATTATAAGGCACCGGCCTCTGAATTACTTCATGCCCTACCAATCAGTCCTCCACCTGAAGGTGCTCGTTGTCTGTACCAAGAACCTGAACTTACTGCTCATTACATGCAATAGTGCTAATGAAGCCTCTGAAGCCCGGTCAAGCCCCAAGGACCAAATTCCTCGTGAAGGAATTGCTGTATGTGCCAAGAACAGTCTATCGCATTCTGACAAAGACTTTGAGTCCTATCAAAGGCCATGAATCATCTCATGAGGAAATTGTTGGCATCATGAAGAATCTGCTATTCAACATCATGTGTGGCATCCCTGTCAATTATCATGATTTCTTCATGAGGACTCTGGCAAATGTTGCACTTTCTCCGTTTGAGCTGAAGCCTTATGCTCCTTGGATTATGAGATTCCTCAGAAGAAGGTCTTCACTCAACTACAAAGCTTATTTTCAGAATCACCTCAGCTACTTGCCCCCGATTGAAGTCCTCAAGCGGACATATTCCTCAGCTGATGAAAAGGTGAAGGCACCTGCTATTATCGATGAAGGCATTCGTCCATTGGATGGTCAATTTCACAAAGCTGCATCTTATTCCACCAATGATGACTCTGCCACTCATGATTCTGCTGCCAATGCATCCAAGCCAAATCCTCAAGCCACTGCTCCTCGTGTGATGACTGACCGTGAGCTGCTTCTTAGTCTTCACCAGAAGGTGGATCGAAACCACAAATGGGTTAAGCGTCAGTTTGGTTCTATTCTTCACAACATGACTGCTACACATAATGCAGTGAAGAAAACCATTACTACCTCCATGAAGTCTTCGATCGCACCTGGGCTATTCTGTCACATCTATATGGTGAAGAAGATCTGAAGCAAATGGGCTTCAAGGAAGATTTTGACTGGTCTGCTCCTCCACCGAAGAAATACAAGAAGGTCAAGGTTCCTTCCTTGGTAGCCAGTTCATATTCTTCATCACGCGACACGGACGAGTATGAAGACTTGGACGACACTGCGGCAGGCCCTACAACGACACACGACCCCAACAACGCTGGCGCTCCTCCATCATCATGATATTCTTCAAGGGCGTTAGTCCTCATTTTCAACCCTTTTGGTCATTCGATTACAAAGGGGGAGAAATTTGAGTTAGTCTTCAAGCGGGTCTCTTATATGGGCTTTTTTTGCTAAGTTACAACTCTCGTTCTTTTGATGACTTTGCTGGATCGAGTTGTAAACTTAAACTCTATGGTGGCCTGATACTTTTGTTGTGTTCTTCTCCATGCTTATTCCTCATTAATATCAATGCACGCATGCTGAATTACATCAGTCACCATATTTCCTCATGCATTTCAAATTCTTCATATTATATGTCAAATGTGTGTATGAATTACAAGATATAGGGGGAGATCTCCATGATTATACTCTTCAAGTCTGCATTGCTTCAAAAGCAAATTCCTCACTATGCACATCTTCGGGGGGAGTTCTTCTATATCTTTCAATCAAATTCCTCAATATCAGTATTTACACTTCATATGTTTATCCTCGTTGAAAACTTAACCTATATTGTCATCAATCACCAAAAAGGGGGAGATTGTAAGTGCATCTAGTGCCCCTTAGTGATTTTGGTGTATTGAAGACTTATAGGTTAAGGGACTGATGCGTTTGTGAGTGTACACAGGTCTATAAGTCTATGAAGAGTTTGATATTTACAAACAAAGTCGACCCCTAAAAATGAAGTTCTTCAAGTGAAGACTTTGGATTTCTGAAGACTTTCTGAAGACTTTGAAAGTGAAGAAATTGGTGTGACCTTGAAGACTTGGCAATTCATTCGAGGAACATGAAGCGTGAAGACTTTTGTTTTTGTAGTTTCATTTTCTCTTTCTTGAGTCATAGGAAACACCGTACTGTTAAAGGGGGTCGAGGAAATACAAAGGAAAAAATTTCCATGTGATGCTCAACTCAAAATCCTACACCTACCAATCCTTCGAGTGAAGCCATTGAAATCTCATACGATTCACCAATTTCTTCAAGAATGAGATGAAGTTCTTCTGGTTGCTGATGAATTTGTTCTGACTGAGGAGTTAGGAATTCGCCAGTGCGGATTGCCTACACAGTGAGGAACATGATAGCCGTGAGGAATTTGAGAGTCAAATTTCTGACCGTTGTTGTGCTATGCGCCAGCTGTCCCAAAATATCTAGCCACCTAACGGTCATAGCATTGAAGGGCATTTATGTCTTATCATGTCG
The DNA here is from genome assembly GCA_021437245.1 of Aegilops speltoides. Classification (NCBI taxonomy): domain Eukaryota; kingdom Viridiplantae; phylum Streptophyta; class Magnoliopsida; order Poales; family Poaceae; genus Aegilops; species Aegilops speltoides. Next base: position 68,626,420 of record CM038147.1, read on the forward strand.
GACTGCTCCCTAGGCTATAAATAGCCGCCCCCCTACAACCACTAGCTAGTTGGCTGCTCCGAGAGAAACTGACACTTGTCATTTGAGAGCATCCCATCCTCCGAGGACTTTGAGCGAAAATCATCAAGTGAGGAAAACCCAAACCCAAACACCTTCAAACCCAAAGAGATTGAGCATCACTGAAGAGATTGATCCTGCGTGGATCCGACGCTTGTTACCTTTGAAGATTGTGCTTCTTCCAAACGGTTAGGCGTCATGGTCTAGAGCATCCAAGAGGAATTGTGGGTTGCCGAGTGACCAAGTCTGTGAAGGTTTGTAAGTCACCTGAAGACTTACCACGAGTGATTGGGCGAGGTCTGTGTGACCTTAGCTCAAGGAGAATACGGTGAGGACTGCGTGTCCGGGAATATGTGTCCTCAGGTTTAAATACCTAGCCGCTCCAACCAGACGTACAACTGAGACAGCAGTTGGAACTTGTCTACCAAATCTTTGTCTTCACCAAGCTTACTGGTTCTATTTTCCAACTCTTTCATTTCCTCATTTCGGTTGTTGTGTTCTTGTTCATATCTGTTTGAAGACTTTGACTGAAGACTTTCTCAATTTCCTCAGTTCAATTTCTTCAGTCTGTCCATCTTCATCCTGTGCTATCTTGTGTTTACGCTTTCTGTACTTTGTGCTTGTCTTCATTTCATCATGATGACTATGCTTGTGTTCTGTTGTGTTTACTTCTGAGTACTTATTCCACTGCAAGTAGTTCTTCTCTAAGGAATTTCCTCACCAGCAAATTCCTCAATGAAGAATTCATAAAAATCGCCTATTCACCCTCCCCCCCTCTAGTCGATATAACGCACTTTCATAGGGCCTAAGGGAATGCATTGTGGAGTAGTTATTAGATGATGGGTTGCGAGAGTGACAGAGGGTTAAACCCTAGTTTATGCGCTACTTCGTAAGGGGCTGATTTGGATCTAAAAGTTTAATGTCGTGGTTAGATTTTATCTTAATACTTTTCTCATAGTTGCGGATGCTTGCGAGGGGGTTAATCATAAGTAGGAAGTTTGTTCAAGTAAGAACAACACCTAAGCACCGGTCCACCCAGATAACAAATTATCAAAGTAGCGAACACGAATCAAACCAACATGATGAAAGTGACTAGATGAAATTCCCGTGTATCCTCAATAATGTTTTGCTTATCATAAAAGACCGTTTTGGCCTGTCCTTTGCCTCAAAAGGATTGGGCTACCTTGCTGCACTTTTGTTATCATTACCGCCACTTGCTCGTTACCAGTTATCTTGCTATCAAACTACTCGTTTTTTATAATTTCAGTGCTTGCAGAGAATACCTTGCTGAAAACTGCCTGTCATTTCCTTCTGCTCCTTGTTGGGTTCGACCCTCTTATTTGTCTAAAGGACTACGATTGATCCCCTATACTTGTGGGTCATCAGCCCCCTTACTTTACTTCGCAATTACTCTTCCACCATCATCACCGTAATTCTTACAAATACCAAACTAGTCAATTCACGTAGGAATTTTGGCACCTCACATGCAACAGAAATGCTCGTACTAACACTAGCATGCGCTATATTAAAATAGGATTATACTTCCACAAGATTGTTCCAACCATCCATGTGCACCTGTAGGACATCAAGCATTTTATTGCACCATTGCTAGGGACCTGAACGCTGAGTGTCAGTTTCTTGACCAATTTACAAGTATTATGGCAGTAGATGCTTACTGTTTCACACATGGATTCTACACGCTCTGGAACACAATATTTTCCATACAATATTGATATATTATTAAAGGAAGTGCTTCCGAAACTCATGACAAACTTAATAAGTCAGTCGGTGTTGGCATTAACTCTTTATTTGCAGAGATGATGATAACTCCAAAGGTGAAGAAAACTTTGAGAGAGCTTGGTGCTCCATCAAAATTTACTATTCAGTATTGCTTTACCCACCCCTCATGCTAAATGGTTCGCTACTGATTTTATCCACGAAGTGCAGGATAAAGCCTTTGTGAGCAGTGGTGGAGCTTGAGCACGATTCAAGAGGGGGCCATTACTAATGGAGAAGGGGGGCCGATCTCTAGTTTAAACATTAATTAGTCCTAACATATAGCATGTTCTTATATAGATGCAAAAAATCAGGGGGGGGGGGGCCATGGCCCCCGTTGGTCTACACTAAGCTCCGCCACTGTTTGTGAGTAGTCTAGACCCTTGCTCTGTGTTTGTTCCTCTCTTCACCTTTGCCATGACAAATCTAGGGGCTACCTCCTTTTGAAATATATTTATTCAGGTGGAGCATCTCTCCCCTCAGCGACATTTAAAAGAAACTAGTAGAGAGTAAGGCCTAGTTTAGCAACACAATTTTCACAAAATTGTAGTAATCTAAAAACTTAGTATCGCAATTTATGGGCAATTGATACTTCAGCTTCTCAAAACAAAAGATTTTTCTTGCCAGTTTAGAAAAATAGGGCAAGACTTCCTTTTCAAATATCACAAAAAAAAGCCCCAATATTGAAGGCTATGGATAATACAATAGTTGTATTTATTCATGCCAAACACATAAAATTATTTAAACCTGTGGTTTCTACAAAACCACGATATTCTCCTAAAACTCTAGAAAAAAGATACCAAATGTGACCTATTATGCCATTTTTCTAGAGTTTTAGGAGAATATCGTGGTTTTGTAGAAACCACAGGTTTAAATAATAGGTCACTAGTCTTTTGTCCCCTATTATGCCATTTTATCTTTTATCTATGAAAATGCGCACATGGAGTTACAAAAAAGAGAGATGAAATTACCAATGATCTAGTGATATTTGCATCTCCTCCTTAAGACTAGGATTATCCATATGATCATGGAGAAATGCTCCTTAAAAACAAAGCATGTTTCTAATCTGGTTACCAAAGATGATTGTGTTCATGTGCTTCCATATGGTTGAACACCTAGCGATGGATGGATCATGGATATCTCGCAACTGTAAGAACTCACAAGATAAGTAGCTGCCACAATGCTCGACAATGAAATGATTTTTTTTGTAGAACTATGCATTCCATTTTTTGTTATTAACAAAGAAAATTACACCTAATTGAAACAAACAAACATTCTTAGAAGACATGATTTCTACACTCTACACTTAATTTCTTCCTTGACATTTCCCAATGTTGGTAGAGCAAAAGATCTTGGATATGTCTCAAATGTATCCCTAATTTTTGCTATGTCCATGCTATATTTATACCATTATTACATAGTTTTGGCACATATTTATACAATTTTATTGTACTAACCTATTAACCCAGTGCCAATTGCCAGCTGCAATTTTCTACATGTTCTAGAAATTTGCAAATAATATTAACTTGGGACCAATAAATAAAAGAAAAATATGTCACAAATTTTCAAGTCAGTAAGGACACCAGGAACACCGAAGCCACCAGGGGGAAGCCCTGTGAGCCCTACGCCCCTAGTATGTTGGTCCGCGCCTCACGACCTTGACACCTTTATTTTTATGAAGCATGATATATATGAGAAAACTGTTTTTAAAGCATGAAAGGAGAGCTTTTTTTATTGAGCACATAAAAGCATGACTTTTTTTTCTAGAAGCATAGCGTTTTTTTAGCTTTTTTTTAGAAACTTTTTTTGAGACACAGAAACTTTTTTTTTAGCTTATACGTACTATAAGCTGAGAAACATAGTAGTTCTTCTTTTTTAGACAAACATAGCAGTTTGTTATGGACATTAGACGTGCCGATCTAACTTACACGGCCCAAGGGACATATTTTTTCGGCCGCGGCCCGCAAGCCGACCTACGGCGACGGCTTGAAATACTCTGCCTTGGCGCCCGAACGTAACCGCCACAACCAACAGCTTTCGCTTCTCATCTTCTCCGCCTCGCCGGAGCCCCAAGAAACCAAGAACCCATCCTCCCCACCTCTCTCTCCCTCTCGCCCTCTCTCCACCGTCGTCTCTGCTCTCCAGCGGCGCCCTGGGAAGATGGAGCATCTCCAGGACGGCCACTACGTGCGGCTGCGGAGCCGCGAGCACGGCACGTACCTGCACGCCGACGAGGACGGGCATGGCGTCTCCCTCCAACACCTCCGGGCTTCCATGAACGCGGCTTGGGTGGTGCACTTGTACGACCAGGGCAATGCCGACGCCCTGGCCCAGCACATGCTTCTCCACAGCGCCGCCTACGGCCGCTACCTCGTCGCCACGAACGCGCCGGCGCCGCGGGGCCACCGCGGGCGCCGCGTCGAGCAGCGCAACTACGATGATCAAGAGGAGGAGGCCATCAGGTGGGAGGCCGTCGCCGCCGGGGCCGACTCCGGGAACGACGTCCTGCTCCGCAACGTCGCCGGCCGCCACCTCCGCAACGGCGCCTGGCGCTACCTCCGCGCCAACGGCAGGTACATCCACAACGGCGCCAGCGTCGACGCCTTCGACAACTTCAGCACGAAGATGCACTGGGTGGTGGAGCCCATCCCCTTCAGGGCCGCCATGCCTCTCCTTCGACGTCCGAATAGGTTCAGGGTGAGTCCACCATGCCCGCTTCTTGATTGATCTTGTCGAATATGCGCGACTTGGGTTCTTGAATGCATCGGAATTTGACCGCAACGATTGCAAATCGTGTTAATTCCATTCGCCTTGGAGCAATTCGTGGCAAATTTGCGCTTCGTGTTTGATTTGATCTCCTGGCATCATGCATGATGTTTCTTTGCGACTCAACTGCAGATTCCCTTCACCCGAAGAGTCATCGACCCCGTGTTGCCGATGCCGTCGCGGGTGATCGTGTACGTGCGGGCGGGCGCCGACGGGAGCCGCATCGGCCGCGGCGCCTTCGTGTTCGAGGGGAACTACGTGTTCGACCTGAGGAAAGAGCTGATCCGCCGCCTGGAGGCCACCATGGGCGTCTCCGACGTCGCCATGTGCGTCGAAGCGGGTACTTTCGGGCGGCCTACCCCACTCGTCGTCGACCTGCCCCGCAGCCGCCAGAACTTCCACATCGTCGTCTTCCCGGTCGGGACGCCAGGTGAACCCTCCGTGTCCCTCCCTACTGATCATTATGTTCTGCATTGCCATGATCTTTTGGGTTCTATTTTAATGGAAAAACAGTGTACTGAATTTGTTACAGTCTGAAAAATAGTTCACTGAAAGTGCTGCTAATCTGCTTCAGTTAGGACTTGGCAATTGCTTGAAAGTAAAAGCCCAAATCAGTTCAGCTTCACATAGAAAATACTGGTTTCTATATTATTTAGCCCTTTGTGTAATTCAGAACGAAAATTCAGCTTGTATCCCAAAACCATTACATGGAAATTAGTTTCTGCATGCACATTACAGTGTTGTCTGAAGCTTAATCTGCCTGTGTAGTCTGAAGCTTGGTAGGTTGTGACATATTCACACTCTTGGAACTTGAAAAACCAAATCAGTTCAGTCATATCAGTTGAGCTTCACATAGAAAATACTGATTTCTATATGATTTAGCCAATTCTAATTCAGAAAGAAAATAGTTTCTGGGATTGTTTTCAGGTTTTGTACATCAACTGTCTTCTTGATCTTGTTATTGACTCTGTTTTAGCACTATGATGACCTTACCTCCTCACTGTTCCTTGTAAATTCTATTTCAGTCCACGCGGGGGTGCGGTACGCGGACGTCGATGCAGTGTAGAGAAAGAGCAGAGCAGGACTCCTGACCGTCGCTTCACAGTTCACTTGTTCAGAGTGTCGCCGTCTCAAAACTTTCTGCAGTGAGATAGGGGTTCGGCAAAACCCAGAAGTTGTCCGTTGTCCTGACAATGTAGGAAACCTATTTGCTGTTCTCAAATTCAGATATTAACTGCTGGAACAACGATGGGGTGGCATTAGTCTGTAGTGGTTGCACTCTTATTCCGGCCACTTACAGTTTCAGATAGCAGAGCATATTTCCAGCAGCGTTGCGTGTCTCTTTGATGTATCATCTCGTGTTGCCATTTAAAGCTTCAGTCCAAACTATAGCAGAGAATGAGTTTTCACATTCAGAGTGAGTTCAACCAAGGACGGCTTCCTTGTCTTGGTTATGTGCAAATTTTTTGCAGGCCGAAGCCTGAGAATGTTTTTTTTTTTACTTTAGGGGGAAACTGAGAATAGTTTTTTTTAGCAACTTCTGAATAGTTTGCAGTACAGTATGTGGACTACTGCTACTTTTTTGAGATAAACAGAGTAGCTTTATTAGATATCAAGGTTCAGAGGAATACATAAATGATGTGGAGGCGCTAGGAGCCACAAATGACGCCCAACACCGAGGGTTGAGGCCTTCCTGGCTCACGCCACTCCTATTCCCTGCGTAGGTTGACATACCTAGCCATCTGCCGGGCCGGGCCATGCTCGGGCCTAAGCCCGGCCCAGCCCGGCCGTCGGGCCTAGTTTTGGGCCCAAGCTATACTTGGCCATCCCTCGGGTTGGGCCGGGCTTCGGGCCGGGCCAACCAAAGCCCGACGCCAAAAACCCAGGCGCGAGCCCGACCCGGCTGTCGGGCCTAAAAATCTGGCCCGAGCCTGGGCCATCATGCTAAAAGCCCGCTGGGCCTCGGGCCACGGGCCGGGCCTCTTCCTTAAACAAAGAAAACGGCGGGCCCTGCCCGGCCCGTGCTTCGGGCTCAAAACCTAGGCCCCGAGCCAGGCCTGTGGACAAGGTCGGGCCAGGCCGAGTCGGGCTTTTTCGCGTCAGGTCAGGTCCGGGCAACCGGGCCGGGTTGCCCATGGCTAGGACTAGCCCAAGCCCAGCCGAAAAGTGATAAAGCCTATCGGGCCTCGGGCCACGGGCCGAGCCCCTTCCTTAAAACGCGAAAATGCCAAGCCCAGGCCCGACCCGATGTGTGCTTCGGGCTCAAAACTCAGGCCCAGGCCCTGTTGGAAATATGCCCTAGAGGCAATAATAAAAGTATTATTATATTTCCTTGTTCATGATAATTGTCTTTTATTCATGCTATAACTGTATTATCCGGAAATCGTAATACACGTGTGAATACATAGACCACAATATGTCCCTAGTGAGCCTCTAGTTGACTAGCTCACAGATCAACAGATAGTCATGGTTTTCTCGCTATGGACATTGGATGTCGTTGATAACGGATCACATCATTAGGAGAATGATGTGATGGACAAGACCCAATCCTAAGCATAGCACAAAGATCGTAGTTCGCTTGCTAGAGCTTTTCCAATGTCAAGTATCTCTTCCTTAGACCATGAGATCGTGTAACTCCCGGACACCGTAGGAGTGCCTTTGGTGTATCAAACGTCACAACGAATCGGGTGACTATAAAGGTGCACTACAGGTATCTCCGAAAGTGTCTGTTGGGTTGACACGGATCGAGATGGATTTGTCACTCCGTAAACGGAGAGGTATCTCTGGGCCCACTTGGTAGGACATCATCATAATGTGCACAATGTGACCAAGGGGTTGATCACGGATGATGTGTTACGGAACGAGTAAAGAGACTTGCCGTAACGAGATTGAACAAGGTATCGGTATACCGACGATCGAATCTCGGGCAAGTATAATACCGCTAGACAAAGGGAATTGTATACGGATCGATCGAGTCCTTGACATCGTGGTTCATCCGATGAGATCATCGTGGAACATGTGGGAGCCAACATGGGTATCCAGATCCCGTTGTTGGTTATTGACGGAGAACGCCCTGGTCATGTCTACATGTCTCCGAACCCGTAGGGTCTACACACTTAAGGTTCGATGACGCTAGGGTTATAAAGGAAGTTTGTATGTGGTTACCGAATGTTGTTCGAGTCCGGATGAGATCCCGGACGTCACGAGGAGTTCCGAATGGTCCGGAGGTAAAGATTTATATATGGGAAGTCCTATTTTGGCCACCGAAAATGTTCGGATTTTTCGGTATTGTACCGGAAGGTTCTAGAAGGTTCCGGAGTGGGGCCCACCTGCATGGGGGGACCCACATGAACGTGGGTAGTGGGGGAAAGGCCCCACACCCCTGGTCAAGGTGCACCAAGATCCCCCCTTAGAAGGAATAAGATCATATCCCGAAGGGATAAGATCAAGATCCCTAAAAAGGGGGGATAACAATCGGTGGGGAAGGAAATGATGGGATTTCTTTCCTCCCACCTTGACCAACGCCCCAATGGACTTGGAGGGCAAGAAACCAGCCCCTCCACCCCTATATAAAGTGGGGAGGCACATGCGAGCTTCACACGAAGTTCTGGCGCAGCCCTCCCCCTCTCCCAAGTCCTCCTCCTCTCCCGCGGTGCTTGGCGGCCTGCGCAGATTGCCACGCCTCCACCACCACCACGCCGTCGTGCTGCTGCTGGATGGAGTCTTCTCAACCTCTCCTCTCTCCTTGCTGGATCAAGGCATGGGAGACGCCACTGGGCTGTACGTGTGTTGAACGCGGAGGTGCCGTCTGCTCGCACTAGGATCTCCGTGATTTGGATCACGACGAGTACGACTCCTTCAACCCCGTTCTCTTGAACGCTCGCTTAGAGATCTACAAGGGTATGTAGATGCACTCTCCTTCCCTCGTTGCTAGTCTCTCCATGGATAGATCTTGGTGACTCAGAGGAAAATTTTGAATTTCTCGCCACGCTCCCCAACAAAGGGTATCGAGCTAGGTCTATTGCGTAGATTCTTTGCACGAGTAGAACACAAAGTAGTTGTGGGCGTTGATTTTGTTCAATATGCTTACCGTTACTAGTCCAATCTTGTTTCGACGGTATTGTGGGATGAAGCGCCGGACCGACCTTACACGTACACTTACGTGAGACAGTTCCACCGATTGACATGCACTTGGTGCATAAGGTGGCTAGCGGTGCCGCTCTCCCACTTTAGTCGGAACGGATTCGATGAAAAGGGTCCTTATGAAGGGTAAATAGCAATTGGCATATCACGTTGTGGTTTTATGAGGTAAGAAACGTTTGCTAGAAACCCATAGCAGCCACGTAAAACATGCAAACAACAATTAGAGGACGCCTAACTTGTTTTTGCGGGGTATGCTATGTGATGTGATATGGCCAAGAAGAATGTGATGAATGATATGTGATGTATGAGATTGATCATGTTCTTGTAATAGGAATCACGACTTGCATGTCGATGAGTATGACAACCGGCAGGAGCCATAGGAGTTGTCTTGATTTATTGTATGACCTGCGTGTCATTGAACAACGCCATGTAATTACTTTACTTTATTGCTAACCGGTAGCCATAGTAGTAGAAGTAATAGTTGGTGAGACAACTTCATGAAGACACGATGATGGAGATCATGATGATGGAGATCATGGTGTCATGCCGGTGACGATGATGATCATGGAGCCCTCAAGATGGAGATCAAAGGAGCAAAATGATATTGGCCATATCATGTCACTATTTGATTGCATGTGATGTTTATCATGTTTATGCATCTTGTTTACTTAGGACGACGGTAGTAAATAAGATGATCCTTACAAAATTTCAAGAAGTGTTCTCCCTAAGCGTGCACCGTTGCTACAGTTCGTCGCTTCTAAGCACCACGTGATGATCGGTGTGATGGATTCTTACGCTCACATACAACGGTGTAAGACAGTTTTACACAACGAAAACACTTAGGGTTAACTTGACGAGCCTAGCATGTACAGACATGGCCTCGAACACGGAGACCGAAAGGTCGAGCATGAGTCGATAGTAGATACGATCAACATGAAGATGTTCACCGATGATGACTAGTCCGTCTCACGTGATGATCGGACACGGCCTAGTTGACTTGGATCATGTAATCACTTAGATGACCAGAGGGATGTCTATCGAGTGGGAGTTCATAAGATGAACTTAATTATCCCGAACATAGTCAAAAGATCTTTGCAAATTATGTCGTAAGCTCGAGCTTTAGTTCCACTGCTTAGATATGTTCCTAGAGAAAATATAGTTGAAAGTTGACGAGAGCGATTATGCGGACAAGAGAAAGCTCATGTCCTTAATGCACCGCTTAGTGTGCTGAACCCCAAACGTCGCTTGTGGATGTTGCGAACATCGGACATACACGCTTTTGATAACTACGTGATAGTTCGGATAAACGGTTTAGAATTAAGGCACCAAAGATGTTTTTCAAACGTCATGAACATATGAGATGTTTCGAGGGCTGAAATTGAGATTTCGTGCTCGTGCCCACATCAAGAGGTATGAGACCTCCGACGATTTTCTTAGCCTGCAAACTAAGGGAGAAAAGCTCAATCGTTGAGCTTGTGCTCAGATTGTCTAAGTGCAACAATCACTTGAATCGAGTGGGAGTCGATCTTCCAGATGAGATAGTGATGTTTCTCCAAAGTCATTGCCACCAAGCTGCTAGAGCTTCGTGATGAGCTATAACATATCAGGGATAGATATGATGATCCTTGAGGTATTCGCGATGTTTGACACCGCGAAAGTAGAAATCAAGAAGGAGCGTCAATTGTTGATGGTTGGTGAAACCACTAGTTTCAAGAAGGGCAAGGGCAAGAAGGGATACTTCATGAAACGGCAAATCAGCTGCTGCTCCAGTGAAGAGACCCAAGGTTGAACCCAAACCCGAGACTAAGTGCTTCGTGATAAGGGAACAACCATCGGAGCGGAATTACCCTAGATACTTGGTAGATGAGAAGGCTGGCAAGGTCGATAGAAGTATATTGATATACATTATGTTAATGTGTACTAGTACTCCTAGTAGCACTGTGGTATTAGATACCGTTCGGTTGCTAAGTGTTAGTAACTCGAAATAAAAGCTACGGAATATACGGAGACTAGCTAAAGGTGAGCTGACGATATATGTTGGAAGTGTTTCCAAGGTTGGTGTAATCAAGCATCGCACGCTCCCTCTACCATCGAGATTTGGTGTTGAGCATAGACATGATTGGATTATGTCTATCGCAATACGGTTATTCATTTAAGGAGAATAATGGTTACTCTATTTATTTGAATAATACCTTCAGTGGTCTTGCACCTAAAGGAATGGTTTATTGAATCTCGATCGTAGTGATACACATTTTCATGCCAAAAGATATGAGATAGTAATGATAGTACCACTCACTTGTGGCACTGCCATGTAAGTCATATTGGTATAAAACGCATGAAGAAGTTCCATGCTGATGGATCTTTGGACTCACTCGTTTTTGAAAAGTTTGAGACATGCGAACCATGTCTATTGGTGTATATGCATGAAGAAACTCCATGCAGATGGATCGTTTGGACTCACTTAATTTTGAATCACTTGAGATATGCAAATCATAACACATGGGCAAGATGACTAAAAGCCTCGTTTTCAAAGAAATGGAACAAGATAGCAACTTGTTGGAAGTAACACATTTTGATGTGTGCAGTCCAATGAGTGTGGGGCATGCAGTGAATATCGTTATGTTCTTACTTCACAGATGATTCGAGTAGATGTAGAGTATATTTACTTGATGAAACACAAATCTGAATTATTGAATGGTTCAAGTAATTTCAAAGTGAAGTTGAAGATCATCGTGACAAGAGGATGAAATGTCTATTATATGATCATAGAGATGAGTATCTGAGTTACGAGCTTTGGCACACAATTAAGACATTGTGGAAATTGTTTCACAATTAATACCTCCTGGAACACCATAGTTTGATGGTGTGTCCGAACATCATAGTTGCACCCTATTGGATATGGTGCGTACCATGATGTCTCTTATCGAATTACCACTATCGTTTATGGGTTAGGCATTAGAGACAACCACATTCACTTTAAATAGGGCACCACGTAATTCCGTTGAGATGACATCGTATGAACTATGGTTTAGAGAAGCCTAAGCTGTCATTTCTTAAAGGTTTGGGGCCGTGACGCTTGTGTGAAAAAGTTTCAGGTTGATAAGCTCGAACCCAAAGCGGATAAAATGCATCTTCATAGGACACCTAAAACAGTTGGGTATACCTCCTAATTCAGATCCGAAAACAATAGGGATTGTTTCTTGAATCGGGTCCTTTCTCAAGGAAAAGTTTGTCTCGAAAAGTTGAGTGGGAGGATGGTGGAGACTTGATGAGGTTATTGAACCATCACTTCAACCAGCAGGTAGCAGGCACGTGAAGTTGCTCTGTGGCACCTACACCAATTGAAGTAGAAGCTTATGATAGTGATCATGAAACTTCGGATCAAGTCACTACCGTACCTCGTAGGGTGACAAGGATGCATACTACTTTAGAGTGGTACGGTAATCCTGTCTTCAAGGTCATGTTGCTAGGCAATGAACCTATGAGCTATGGAGAAGCGATGGTGGGCCCAAATTCCGACAAATGGTTAGAAGCCAGGAAATCCGAGATAGGATCCATGTATCATAACAAAGCATGGACTTTGGTGGACTTGCCCGATGATCGGCAAGCCATTGAGATAAATGGATCTTTAAGAAGAAGACGGACGTGGATGGTAATGTCACCGTCTATGAAGCTCAACTCGTGGCGAAGAGTTTTTCACAAGTTCAAGGAGTTGACTACGATGAGATTTTCTCATCCGTAGCGATGCTTAAGTCCGTCGGAATCATGTTAGCATTAGCTGCATTTCTGAAATCGCGATGGATGTCAAAACGAGTTTCCTTACCGCCAGAAGGAAAGGTTGTATGTGATACAATCGAAAGGTTTTGTTGATCCTAAGGATGCTAAAGGTATGCTAGCTCCAATGATCCTTCTAAGGACCGGAGTAAGCATCTCGGAGTTGGAATATGTACTTTGATAAGATGATCAAAGATTTTGGGTTTATACAAATTTATGAGAAACTTGTATTTCCAAAGAAGTGAGTGGGAGCACTATAGAATTTCGATGAGTATATGTTATTGACATATTGTTGATCGTAAATGATGTAGAATTTCCGAAAGCATATAGGGTTATTTGAAAAGTGTTTTTAATGGAAAACCTGGATTAGGCTACTTGAACAATATGCATCAAGATCTATAAGATAGATCAAAATGCTTAATAGTACTTTCAAATGAGCACGCATTTTGACATGATCTTGAAGGTGTTCAAGATGGATCAGCCAAAGAAGGAGTTCTTGCCTGAGATGTAAGGTATGAAGTTAAGACTTAAAGGCTCGACCACGGCAGAATAGAGAGAAAGGACGAAGGTCATCCCCTATACTTCAGACGTAGGCTCTATAGTATGCTATGTCGTGGTACCGCACTGAAGTGTGCCTTGCCATGAGTCACTATAGGGTACAAGAATGATCCAGAATGGATCATTGACGGCGGTCAAAATTGTCCTTGGAGTAAATAGGACATGTTTCTCGATTATGGAGGTGATAAAGAGTTCGCATAAAGGGTTACGCCGATGTAAGCTTTAACACCTATCCGAATGACTCGAGTAGCAAACCGGATACGATAGTGGAGCAACATTTGGAATAGCTCCAAGTGGAGCGTGGAAGCAACGCTACAATATGACCTAGAGATTTGCGAAGTACATACGGATCTGAATGTTGCAGACCCGTTGACTAAAACCTCTCTCACAAGCAAAACATGATCAAAACCCCAGAACTCATTGAGTCTTAATCACATGATGATGTGAACTAGTTTAATGACACTAGTAAACTCTTTGGATGTTGGTCACATGGTGATGTGACCTGTGAGTGTTAATCACATGGCGATGTGAACTAGATTATTGACTCTAGTGCAAGTGGGAGACTGTTGGAAATATGCCCTAGAGGCAATAATAAAAGTATTATTATATTTCCTTGTTCATGATAATTGTCTTTTATTCATGCTATAACTGTATTATCCGGAAATCGTAATACACGTGTGAATACATAGACCACAATATGTCCCTAGTGAGCCTCTAGTTGACTAGCTCGTTGTGATCAACAGATAGTCATGGTTTCCTGGCTATGGACATTGGATGTCGTTGATAACGGGATCACATCATTAGGAGAATGATGTGATGGACAAGACCCAATCCTAAGCATAGCACAAAGATCGTAGTTCGTTTGCTAGAGCTTTTCCAATGTCAAGTATCTCTTCCTTAGACCATGAGATCGTAACTCCCGGATACCGTAGGAGTGCCTTGGTGTATCAAACGTCACAACGTAACTAGGTGACTATAAAGGTGCACTACTGGTATCTTCGAAAGTGTCTCTGGGTTGACACGGATCGAGATCGGGATTTGTCACTCCGTAAACGGAGAGGTATCTCTGGGCCCACTCGGTAGGACATCATCATATGTGCACAATGTGACCAAGGGGTTGATCACGGGATGATGTGTTACGGAACGAGTAAAGAGACTTGCCGTAACGAGATTGAACAAGGTATCGGTATACCGACGATCGAATCTCGGGCAAGTATAATACCGCTAGACAAAGGGAATTGTATACGGATCGATCGAGTCCTTGACATCGTGGTTCGTCCGATGAGATCATCGTGGAACATGTGGAGCCAACATGGGTATCTAGATCCCGCTGTTGGTTATTGACCGAGAACGCCTCGGTCATGTCTACATGTCTCCCAACCCGTAGGGTCTACACACTTAAGGTTCTGGATGACGCTTAGGGTTATAAAGGAAGTTTGTATGTGGTTACCGAATGTTGTTCGAGTCCCTGATGAGATCCCTGACATCACGAGGAGTTCCGGAATGGTCCGGAGGTAAAGATTTATATATGGGAAGTCCTATTTTGGCCACCGGAAAATGTTCGGATTTTTGGGTATTGTACCGGAAGGTTCTAGAAGGTTCCGGAGTGGGGCCCACCTGCATGGGGGGACCCACATGAACGTGGGTAGTGGGGAAAGGCCCCACACCCCTGGTCAAGGTGCACCAAGATCCCCCCTTAGAAGGAATAAGATCATATCCCGAAGGATAAGATCAAGATCCCTAAAAGGGGGATAACAATCGATGGGGAAGGAAATGATGGGATTTCTTTCCTCCCACCTTGACCAACGCCCCAATGGACTTGGAGGGCAAGAAACCAGCCCTCCACCCCTATATAAAGTGGGGAGGCACATGCGAGCTTCACACGAAGTTCGGGCGCAGCCTCCCCCTCCCAAGTCCTCCTCCTCTCCGCGGTGCTTGGCGGCCCCGCAGGATTGCCACGCCTCCACCACCACCATGCCGTCGTGTTGCTGCTGGATGGAGTCTTCTCAACCTCTCCTCTCTCCTTGCTGGATCAAGGCATGGGAGACGCCACTGGGCTGTACGTGTGTTGAACGCGAGGTGCCGTCTGCTCGCACTAGGATCTCCGTGATTTGGATCACGACAGCACGACTCCTTCAACCCCGTTCTCTTGAACGCTTCCGCTTAGAGATCTACAAGGGTATGTAGATGCACTCTCCTTCCCCTCGTTGCTAGTCTCTCCATGGATAGATCTTGGTGACTCGTAGGAAAATTTTGAATTTCTGCTACGTTCCCCAACAGGCCCGCCCCGTGGGCAACATCGGGTTTGGCCGGGTCGGCTCGGTCCTACCGGGCCGGGTAACCCATGGCCAGGTATAGTCTCACTTGACACGAGGCGTAGGGGCAGCCTTGTGAAGGCGATCGCGAGATGGGCTGGCCCAGGCACACACATGAGGCCTACAACTGGGCTTTTCATTTTCATTTTTTTGTTTTTCTTTTTTCTTGCTCGTTTTTCTCTTTCTTTTTATCTTATTTTCTTTTACTTTTTTTTCATTTTTAATTTCTTTTTTACTATCTTCTTTATTTAGTGAACATTTTTTAAAATCATGACCTTTTTTTGTTTACCAAACTAATTAAAAAATAATCAATTTCAAAAAGTCTTCATCATATATTAAAACTTGTTCGTCCGATTCAAAATTTAAAATTGCGAACATTTTTCTACACATTCTTGAATGTTTTTGGAAGTCATAAATACTTTTTGAATTCACAAATATTTTTTGAAATCATGAATAATTTTTCAATTTGGCAACATTTTTACAAGTTATGAACATTTTTTGGAATTGTAAACATTATTTTGAGAATTGCTATTTTTTTTGAATTTGCGAACATTTTTTGAAATTCACAAACGATTTTTCAAACCCACTATCATTCTTTGCATTTACAACATGTTTTTTGAATTCACGTACTTTTTGAGTATGTGTACATTTTATAATTTGAGAGCAGCTTTTCAAATACTTGAACATTTTTATAGATCCGGCTACATTTGTTTTCCCAATTCGCTTCTTGAAATTCGGAACTTCCTTTTTTCCTTTTTTTAAAAAAGATAAAGAAAAAAGGAAAACAAGGGCACCCTGCCTTGTAGAGGGCCGGGCCCAAAGCACTAACGTGGGAGGAGAGGTTACGCGGTAGCTCGCTATCTGCCGACCCGCGCGGGAAATAGGAGCTCCCCCTGGCTCTTGCACACTAAATTAAGTTCACTTTGCCTCAAAAAATAAATAAATAAAGTTCAATTTATTTACTACCGTAGTTACCATTCATCTTGTATTTGCATTCCTTAATAAATTATCAAGCACCTATGAGTGACGAAGAATACATGTTACACAGACAATGCATGCCGATAATAAGGAATGCACAACCTAAAGACCACCCATCACCGAAAACTCAAAACGGTGCCCGGGCTCATCTGCTCCCTCTCAGCAAAAAATTAATACTAGAAAAATTCAGAAAGTTCCAATTTTTTTTTGTGGTGGTAGATAATTTGACGCGTGAGGTGTGCCCCAAAATTCAACTTATTTGGACATCTGAGTAGCTCTTGGCAAAAAAGACAAATCGGGTCAAAACAGTGCGTGAACAGTAAACATTAGACCCTGATTTTGTCTTTTTTGCCAAGAGCTGCTCAGATGCTCAAATTAGTTGAATTTTGGGGCGCACCTCACGCGTCAAATTATCTACCACCACAAAAAAATTGGAATTTTTTGAATTTTTCTAGTATTATTTTTGAAATTTTTTCTAAGCGTGGGTGCAGCTGAGCCCGGGTGCAGATTAGCCGCACTCACCCATCACACTCTATTTTATTACATTTTTGTACTCCATAATGTATTCTAGACTTCTCATTATGTCAATCCTTCTATGAAGGATGAAATATTGCATGAAATGTATTAGAAATGCAAATTGTCAAGTTTAAACTCATTGACAAAGAATATATGACGAACTCAAATATTTCAGCCACTCGTAAATGATTTAACAGACATCGAACTCAAGATTTAATGAAACCGCAGAACATTGCTTCATATTGCAAGTGTTTAGAGGTAAACTGCCTTTCACAAATCGTCATATATGAAGAATATTATCTTCCTTTTCAAAAGATGAAGAATATTACCTTACAAATCGTCATGTGAACTAAGCGCAACTTATTTCCCATGCGGGACAAGGTATTTCTCCTCTCGACATACCAGATGAAGAAAATCAAGTATTTAGAAGATAGTTTACTTATTTGTTAGTGGTGCAACATAAATCAGGAAAACTCTCTAGTTATTAATGTGAATGTATGCTAGTAATAATGATAAAAATCTTGTCTACTTTTGAACTTTTTGATCAATATCTAAGTATTCACATAAATACCATGATAAAAAATAGAAACTAAAAAAAGTTAAGCTGAATATTAAAACAGAGTACCAACACCGACAAAATAATACAAAACAAATATGCCCATGATCATGATGATGATATCAAGTTTGGGTTGGAAACCACTTGTTCCACTTGGTCAATCACGATGAGGATAAACTTTAACTTATATCTATGCACAGTTTTAGACTGCAATTTCGGATTTTTTCCGACAGAGATATACATCGAGTGAGTTAACAGAAATGTTATATGGTATTTGCATGTATGAGTTAACACATAATAAGAGCATCTCTAGCAGACCCCGCATCCCGCCGGCCCGCAAAACGTGTTTGCAGTTCGCGGAAAACCGCTTATGGGCGGTATGACGACGTCAGAGATAGAGTTAGAAGTCAACCCGTAAAAAGGATATTCGAGGAATATGCTCTTTTACGTGTCGACTTTGCGGGGAACGGTCTGGCGCCGCTCCTCCCGGCCCGGAAAATCTAAATTTGCACCTCAATTTGATCCAACATAATGCATTTCTTTGTTTTTTCAACAACATTGGATACATAAGACATCACCAAATCATTGCTAGAATAGTAAGACCAAAGAAAACAAGAACCACAAGTATGCATCTTAGAAGATTTCCAACATCCATAATTGTTCCCACTAGTTGGACTAATATCTTCTCCATGCATTCATTGTTGATCCGCGGATTCTTGATTTTGCATTCATCTTTCTTCATCTTTGGTCCGAAAGAAGTAGACGTTGCTTCTCCTCTAGTTGCACATGCAGACGCATCATTGCCTTCGATTCTACTAAGCAGTGCACGAACATCTATTAAGTTTCTTTCTATCAATAAATCAATATATTCGCCTTCCCAAAACAAAAATGAGCATTCATCTTCCTACACACATGAATGAGCATGTTCGAAATGAGCTACCACAATTGAACCAAAGAATGAGCTATCAAAATGAGCTACCGCAAGTGCACGTACCCCGTCGTTTTCGCATTTGAAGAACACCCATCCGGGGTGCTTCGGCATGCCCAAAGTTACCCGCAGCACTGTCCGAGTGCAGTTGTCGCACAGTATGAGCGGCATTGGTGAGCCACAGAGCCGCTGCGCGAGCACCGAGCCCGGTGGACGGCCGACCGAATCTATGCCTGCAAACTGTCGGCGGCGGTGGCAGGATGAACCTGTACCTGCATGCGGCGATGCGACCTTGCCGGGGCTGCACGAGATGCTTCCCGACCACTCCATCGCTTGGCGCAGCCACCGGCAACCGGAAATGCCAAATCCGGCCGCCCGCGATGAAGGGTCGCAGATCCGCAACTTTCCGGCCTGCCGCCGCATGAGGGGGTGGCGGAGGGCAACCTCGTGCATGTGGCGGCCTTTCCGTGTGCTCCCGCCGGCTACTTTCGCCGGAATCTTGGGCGGCGGCCCGGTGGCGGGGCGAGGGGGAGAGGGGAGGTGGTTGGTGGGGAAAAGCGCGGGCTGAAATGTCCTCCCAACCAACCGCTCCCGCTACATGCAGGGCACCGATGGGGCGGGGGGCAAACCCGCGTATTCGCGGGTTGGGGTCAAGTTTCTGTTTTTGCGGGTCGGCCGCGTTTGCGGGGTCTGTTCGGGCGGGATTTCCCGCGCCAGCCCGCATTTTGGCGGTTATTTTGCGGGTCGGGCCTTTTTATGGGGTCTGCTAGAGTTGCTCTAATGACACAAGATTAGTGCATAATGGGTATCTCTTGGAAATTTGTGATGAATAGAAAAGGGGGAAAGTATCCAATAAAGCATGTCTATTATATATGGAAGCCACACGGGAATATTTGGTAAAGAAATGTTATCCAATAATTGTTGGGGAACGTAGCATGCAATTTCAAAAAAAAAATCCTACGATCACGCAAGATCTATCTAGGAAATGCATAGCAACAAGAGGGGGAGAGCGTGTTCACATACCCTCATTGACGAAAGCGGAAGCGTTATGTTAACATGGTTGACGTAGTTGAATGTCTTCACGATCCAACCAATCTAGCACCGAACGTACGGCACCTCTGAGTTCAGCACACGTTCAGCTCGATGACGTCCCTCGAATTCTTGATCCAGCAGAGGGTCGAGGGAGAGTTTCGTCAGCACGACAGCGTGATGACAGTGTTGATGATGTGATCCGCGCAGGGCTTCGCCTAAGCACTACGATGATACTATCGGAGGAGTAAATGGTGTAGGGGGGCACCGCACATGGCTAAGACAATGTTGTGCCTTTGGGGTGCCCCCTGCCCCTGTATATAAAGGAGGGAGGAGGAGTGAGGGAGTCCTGGATTAGGGCGTCCTCGGACAGCCAGTCTATATGCTTATGCCGGACTTTGGACTATGAAGATACAAGATTGAAGACTTCGTACCGTGTCCGGGTGGGACTCTCCTTTGCGTGGAAGGCAACCTTGGCAATTCGGATATGTAGATTTCTCTTATCCGTAACCGACTCTGTGTAACCCTAGCCCCCTCCGGTGTCTATGTAAACCAGAGGGTTTAGTCCATAGGACAACAACAATCATAATCATAGGCTAGCTTCTAGGGTTTAGCCTCTACGATCTCGTGGTAGATCAACTCTTGTAATACTCATATCATCAAGATCAATCAAGCAGGAAGTAGGGTATTACCTCCATAGAGAGGGCCCAAACCTGGGTAAACATTATGTCCCCCGCCTCCTGTTACCATTAGCCTTAGACGCACAGTTCGGGACCCCCTACCCGAGATCCGCTGGTTTTGACACCAACATTGGTGCTTTCATTGAGAGTTCCACTGTGTCATCACCATAAGGCTTGATGGCTCCTTCAATCATCTACAACGATGCGGTCCAGGGTAAGGTTTTCCTCCCTGGATAGATCTTTGTATTCAGCGGCTTTGCACTACGGGCCAACTCGCCATCGATAGCTACGCCCCTGGCCATCAAGTCAGGTTTGGAAGCCTGAATTACACCGCCGATATCCGCGGAGACTTGATTTTCGATGGATTCGAGCCCATGGCAGGTGCACCCTGCAGTCGCGACGAGCATGACCTAGATCTACCATCGGACAGTGTTCAGGAGATCACACCTACAGCTGCCCTGGCTTTAAACCCAGTGCAGATCACACCATCCGAGGACGGGAGGATAGACCCCGCCACGGAAGCCGCACACTCAACGGCGATAGAGCCGAACACAGATTTCACTTCCAATGAGGTCTGAGTCATCGGACCCTAAGACTCGTCTCCGGCCATAGGCTCTGAACCACGTGCATCCGTGCCCATCGGATCTAACTGGGCACCGATCATGCAGTTTAGCTCCGCGGATATCTTTCAGTACTCTCCCTTGGGCGATGTGCTAAACTCATTAAAATATCTCTCCCGGTCAGGAGACTCTTGGCCGAACTATGTCCGGCCTGAGTGGAAAGCAGACGACGAAGGAATTCGTTGCCCACCCACCACCCACTTAATAGCCACTGTCGATGACTTAACCGACATGCTTGATTTCGACGAAGACATCGACTGTATGGATGACGATGCCGAAGAAGAACGGGAACCACCGCCCACAGGGCGCTGGACAGCCACCTCATCATACGACATATATATGGTGGACACACCCAAAGAAGTCAATGGCAAGGATCAAAAGGATGCAACAGAGGGTGATCCTCTTGAGAAGCATCCTAAGCGCCGACGTCAGCGGCGCCGCCCTAAACCCTGCCATAGCAAAAACGGTGGTACCGGCACAAGAGACAATAGCACTCCAGATGATGCCGAAGAAGAAAACAATCCCGCCCAACCAAGCTTCGGGCAGGCCAGACGGGAAGACGGGCAAGCTAGCCCTGATGAACAGGCAATGGATGAAGACTCGGAGGATGACAATTACATGCCCCTCTCTGAAGAAAAGGTGAGCCTCGGCGACGAATAATTTATCGTACATCAGGATCCCGTCGAGCAGGAGCGCTTTAAGCGCTGGCTTATAGCCACTGCAAAGAGCCTGAAGAAAAAATAGCAGCAGCTTCAAGCTGATCAAGATCTGCTCACTGACAGATGGACTGAGGTCCTGGCGGCCGAGGAATACGGACTCGAGCACCCAACCAAAAGTTACCCGAGGCGCAGATTGTTACCTCAATTCGAGGACAAGGCACTAGAGCCCATACTACCAGCGCAGGATGCGGCTGACCGAGCACCTCGTGGCCAAGACAAAGCGGCGTATCAGCCCGAACACCAGCCCGCACCCCGTCGCCGAACAAATAAAAACACGAAGGGTCGGGGCTACATGCATGACCTGCAAGATGAATTGGAAAACAAAGCAGGACAGTAAAGATCGATCTACGGATCGCGGGGGCGCGCCCTAACACGTGACGATGACCGCCACGCCGGATATACTAAAAACAAATCCGTCCGGGCCGAATGCAGTAGACCAGACTCATCCGAACTGCATCGCGATATAGCCCAGCATAGAGGCGCGGCACACCCCCTATGCTTCACTGACGAAGTAATGGAGCATGAATTCCCAGAAGGGTTTAAACCCGTGAACATCAAACCATATAATGGGACAACAGACCTCGCGGTATGGATCGAAGATTTCCTTCTCCACATTCACATGGGCCACAGCAATGATCTACATGCCATCAAATACCTCCCATTAAAACTCAAGGGACCAGCTCGGCATTGGCTGAATAGTCTGCCGGCAAACTCCATTGGCAGTTGGGAGAACCTAGAATACGCATTCATCGACAACTTCCAGGGCACTTATGTGCGACCACCGGACGCCGATGACTTAAGTCACATAACCCAACAGCCCGGCGAGTCAGCCAGGAAATTCTGGACTCGGTTCTTAACTAAAAAGAACCAAATCATCGACTGTCCGGATGCCGAAGCCCTAGCGGCCTTTAAGCATAACATCTACGACGAGTGGCTCGCCCGACACCTTGGCGAAGAGAAGCCGAAATCCATGGCAGCCCTTACGACACTCATGACCCGCTTTTGTGTGGGCGAGGACAGCTGGTTGGCTCGTAGCAACAGCACATCAAGAAATCTTGGCACTTCAGACGCCACAGATAGCAACGGCAAGCCCCGGCGCAACAGACACAAGCGTCGTAATAATGGCGACAATGCCGAAGACACGGCCGTCAATGCCGGATTCAGTGGCTCCAAGTCCGGTCAATGGAAGAAGCAATTTAAAAAAACAATCCAGGCCCGTCCAGTCTGGACCGTATACTCGATCGCTCATGTCAAATCCACGGCACCCCCGATAAACCAGCCAACCACATGAACAGAGAATGTTGGGTATTTAAACAGGCCGACAAGCTAAATGCCGAAAACAAGGAAAAGGGGTCGCATAGTGATGACGACGAGGAACCCCGGCTACCGAACACAGGGGGACATAAGAAATTTCCTCCCCAAGTAAAAACGATAAATATGATATACGCCACCCATATTCCCAAGCGGGAGCGGAAGCGTGCACTAAGGGACGTCTACGCGATGGAGCTAGTCGCCCCAAAGTTCAATCCATGGTCTTCCTATCCGATCACCTTTGATCGCAGGGATCGTCCGACCAATATCCGTCAGGGCGGCTCAGCCGCCTAGTCCTTGAACCAATAATTGACGGATTCCACCTCACACGAGTCCTTATGGACGGAGGTAATAGTCTGAACCTGCTTTATCAGGACACAGTGCGCAAGATGGGCATCGATCCTTCAAAGATCAAGCCCACTAAAACCACCGTTAAAGGTGTTATACCAGGTGTGGAGGCCCGCTGTACACGCTCCGTCACTCTAGAGGTAGTCTTCGGACCCCTGGATAATTACCACAATGAAGAGTTAATCTTTGACATCGTCCCTTTTCGCACTTGCTATCATGCACTGCTCGGACGAATCGCATTTGCTCGATTCAATGCGGTGCCACATTACGCTTACCTTAAGCTCAAGATGCCCGGTCCACGCGGCGTCATAACAGTTAATGGCAAAGCCGAACCCTCCCTCCGTATTGAAGAGCACACCGCCGCCTTAGCAGTAGAAGCACAGAGTGGCATCTTTCAATCGAACCTTCATTCGACAGCCAGGCTTCCGGACACCGTCAAAAGAGTCCGAACTACTCCGCGGCAGGATAGCCCAGCTCGTCAAGAGCTCAATTAACCACTCCGACGGTAGGTGATACGTCCATTTTGCATCATGCTTTTATATCAATATTTATTGCATTATGGGTTGTTATTACACATTATATCTCAATACTTATGGCTATTCTCTCTTATTTTACAAGGTTTACTATGAAGAGGGGGAATACCTATTCTGCACAGCTCCAAAAGTCCGGCAACTCCATGAAACAACCTTTTGGAATTAATAAGAATTTCTGAGCGAATAATATGCCAGGCCCACACCTGTCCAGAGATGGGTGCGCACCTATAGGGCGCGCCCTATCTCCTGGGCCCCTCGTGGCCTCCGCGCCCATCTACTGCTATATCATTGCTTTTACCTCGAAAAATCGTAGGCAAGCTTACGGATGAAACTCCGCCGCCACGAGGCGGAACCTTGGCGGAATCAATCTAGGGCTCCATGAGCTGTTCTCATTGGGGACACTTCCTTCGGAGGGGGAAATCATCACCAACGTCATCACCAACGATCCTCTCATCGGGAGGGGGTCAATCTCCATCAACATCTTCACCAGCACCATCTCCTCTCAAAACCCTAGTTCATCTATTGTATCCAATCTTGTATCAAAACCATAAATTGGTACCTGTGGGTTGCTAGTAATGTTGATTAGTCCTTGTAGTTGATTCTAATTGGTTTACTTGGTGGAAGATCATATGTTCAGATTCTTTATGCATATTATTACTCCTCTAATTATGAACATGAATATGTTTTGTGAGTAGTTACGTTTGTTCCTGAGGACATGGGTGAAGTCTTGCTATTAGTAGTCATGTGAATTTGGTATTCGTTCGATATTTTGATGAAATGTATGTTGTCTTTTCCTCTAGTGGTGTTATGTGAACGTCGACTACATGACACTTCACCATTATTTGGGCCTAGAGGAAGGCATGGGGAAGTAATAAGTAGATGATGGGTTGCTAGAGTGACAGAAGCTTAAACCCTAGTTTATGCGTTGCTTCGTTAGGGGCTGATATGGATCCATATGTTTAATGCTGTGGTTAGGATTACCTTAATAATTATTTTGTAGTTGCGGATGCTTGCAATAGGGGTTAATCATAAGTGGGATACTTGTCCAAGTTAGGGCAGTACCCAACTACCGTTCCACCCACATATCAAATTATCAAAGTACCGAACGTGAATCATATGAACGTGATGAAAACTAGCTTGACGATAATTCCCAATGTGTCCTCGGGAGCTCCTTCCTCATTATTAGAAATTGTCTATGCTTATCCTTTGCTACATAAAGGATTGGTCAACCTTGCTGCACTTTATTTACTTGTTACTCGTTACTATTTATCTTATCACAAAACTATCTATCACTTACAATTTCAGTGCTTGCAGAGAAAACCTTACTGAAAAGCGCTTATCATTTCCTTCTGCTCCTCGTTGGGTTCGACACTCTTACTTATCGAAAGGACTACGATTGATCCCCTACACTTGTGGGTCATCAAGACTCTTTTCTGGCGCCGTTGCCTGGGAGTGTAGCGCTTTTGGTGAGTGGAACTTGGTAAGGAAACATTTATATAGTGTGCCGAAATTTTCTGTTACTTGTCACTATGGAAACTAATCCTTTGAGGGGCTTGTTTGGGGTATCTTCACCCCAACCAGAAGAGCAAAGAGTTGCTCCTCAACCTACTGAACTTTATGAAAATATTCACTTTGAGATTCCTTCGGGTATGATAGAGAAACTGCTAGCTAATCCATTTGCAGGAGACGGAACATTGCATCCCGATTTACACCTTATCTTTGTGGATGAAGTTTGTTGATTATTTAAGCTTGCAGGTATTCCCGATGATGTTGTCAAAAGGAAGGTGTTCCCTTTATCTTTGAAGGGAGATGCATTGACATGGTATAGGCTATGTGATGATACGAGATCTTGGAATTATAAGCGATTGAAGTTGGAATTTCACCAGAAGTTCTATCCTATGCATCTTGTTCATCGTGATCGTAATTACATATATAATTTCTGGCCTCGTGAAGGAGAAAGCATCTCTCAAGCTTGGGGGAGGATTAAGTCAATGTTATATCCATGCCCCAATCATGAGCTCTCTCGGGAAATGGTTATTTAGAATTTTTATGCTTCACTTTCTCTTGATAATCGCAACCTGCTCGATACTTCCTGTGCTGGTTCTTAATGCTGAAGACTATTGATTTCAAATGTGACTTATTGGAAAGAATTAAACGCAACTCTAAAGATTGGGGTTCCGACGATGGTAAGGAGTCAGGTATGACACCTAAGTTTGATTGTGTTTAATCTTTTATGGATACCGATGCTTTCCGTGGATTTAGCGCCAAGTATGGACTTGACTCTAAGATAGTAGCTACTTTCTGTGAATCTTTTGCTACTCACGTTGATCTCCCTAAAGAGAAGTGGTTTAAATATTGTAACACCCCAAAAAATTTAACCAGGTTTTAGTTATTAAAATTTTGCCAAGAGTTTAAAAATTTTGCATGCAAGAATATCTCTGTTGATTTCGAAACTTTTCTTTTAATATTAAGGAGTTTTCCCAAGTGAATCCTTCCAAAACATATTGGACTTATTTTCCCTCTCATTTAAAAACATCTCTCAATCAGTAGATTTATTTATTAAATTATTTCACCCTGAGCTTTATTCATTAAATGACTTGTTTTAAAATTTGGAGCTCTTTTTGAACTACAACCATTTGATATATTTATCTAAAAATCCCACCAAAATTTAGAGATGTCATGTGATGCCTTTAAATCACTTTTATGCAAAAAGATATTTCATTCATTGGATATTTTGAGTTCCACACCAAGTTTTCAAATCTGGTCCAGTGGGCAATTTTACACTACAACCTATTTAAATATTTCTTTAAAACTTCTACCAAAATTAGGGGAGGTCAGTAGGAGTATATTATTCCACTTTGTGCAAAAACCCATTTATGTTCTTTGAAAAATTTGAGTGAATCATCCTCTTTTGCATTCTGGTCTAACTTGATGGTTTGTACGGCAACCATATTTTTTCTTGCTCTTTAGCCCTTGATTCTTTCTCCTACTTGTAGTCCTCGATGTTAAACTCCTAAGTCCAGGAGCATGCAACCATTGGCATAATTTTGGTTCAGGAAATAATGCCATTCACATCCTGCCCAGAAGTGTAGTTTTGCAAAACTTGCACTACCAAGTTTCTTCCTTTTGCAAACTAACCTCACCACCCTCTTGTGCATCCAAAGAGACACTGGTATGGAAGATTTGGCCCCTCCAAGAATTGCCTAGATGCCTTTGGCATTTTGTCAAACACCCTATGTGCATGTCCAGATTTGGCATGATTTCAAGTTTACATTGTGAACTTGACCACATGACCAAACCAACTTGTCCCTTGAGTTTCCCTCTATCACTAACCTAGTACTGTTGCCTGCCAACCTCACCGGTGACCTGTAGCATGCCACGACATTACGTCGAACACCTTGAGCGTGCTCTGGCGCGCCAGAAGCTGCTTTGCACGCGGCGCTGGTCGCCACACACGCCCGCCCTTGCTTGCCTACAAAGCCGCACCCCGACCTCATCCGCTCGCAGGAACCAGCCAAGCCACCCTGGCAGCCTACAGCGCCGCCGACAGAACTTTTGGCGGCACACCGACGACCGTAGCGCGCCCCTGCCACGGTCGGCGCCGCCCAAGCCACCCCGGCTCGCCAGCTGGCCCTTGAACAGCTCAAGCTCATCCTCAACCTTTTCCACAAGCCCTCGTCGCTGCCACGTCGCCCAGCAGCACAGCACAGCGGTCGCCGACGTTCTTATCTTCTGCCATCGTCGGAACCGCCCCCGATCGCTATATAAGGACCCCCCCGAGCTCACTAAACCCTCAAGCAACCTCCCACACTCCCTCACCGATTTGCCCGTAGCAGTAGAAAGACCAGAGAGGTCGTCTTCCTCATCTCCGGCAACCACGGCCGCCGCCACTGCCTCGTTCACTCCGGCGCCACCAGGACCTCCCCCTCTCCGTTCTCTTCACCAAGAACTCCCTCTTCCTCCCGTGAACCATTCCCCCTACTCAATTTTGTTAGGGAGCCATCGCCGCCACAAAATCACTCTGTCACCGAAGCTCCCTCCGCCGCGGAGCTCGCCACCGGCGATTCCCTCCGTCCCCGCCGGCCAGTCGACCACCGGGAGGACCGCCTAGGAGTGGCGGATCCATCCCTGGCCTCAGATACCCTCGAGGAGCCTCCATTCGCCGGCGACGATCGCCGGAGTTCCGCCTCCGCTCGGGACAGAGGAAGAGGAGGGAGAGGAATAGTCAAACCTGACCAGTGGGTCCCCCGGGCCCACTGTCAGTGACTCCCGCCGCCACGCGTTTTAAGTGAAGGCGTAAACTCCCCAGTACGTTTTCCCTGCACCGAAAGCGTATTCTGTCCGAAACGTTTTTCTTTTTCTATTTTATTTAAAACCAGATTTGACCAGAACTTTGACTGACTATATCTTTTTAAATATAACTCCAAATGAATTAATTCTTTTTCCTACCACTCTCAAATAATGTCTAGTTTATTTTAAGATTTATTTGAAAAAATTTCAAAACAACTTTTTGTGCTGTTTTTATTTTGTGTGTTAATTCATTTATATTGCTAAAATAGGATTTTTGAAGAGAGGAGAAACTTTCAAAAGTTTTGAAGTACACCCTGCCTTACCACACATTGAAGGCAATCATTCTGAACCCCGGCATAATATTTTTGTGTGTTCGATGACACGTTTATAACATCACCTCACTTTGGTGAAGATTGTTATTTCATGTGATATGATCATATGCATGGGTGCATATTAGTGATTTCCAAGCTGTTGGAAATGAACACACTTGTGATGATAATCATCCTCATGTGCCTTGCATGCATACCGGAAGGAATCCGGGAAAACCTCTGCCTTGGGTAGGCATGAGCTTGTCGTCGGTCTCCGTCGGGACGGTTATGTCCGGTATGGCATGGTAAGGTATAATGAGCGGTGACTCTGTTGGTGGAGTTATATTTCGTTATTCTAATCATGCAGGGAAATACTTAAACCTCCTGAGTCGACCATAGATCGAGTCTTGTTCCGGTAACCCCCACACTTGTTTCGTACTACCACTTGTCCCTGCCATAGGTAGGGTACAGTTCAGTAAGTTGTCAACCCCTTTCTAGCACACACCGTACAGAGGGGTCGGGATGAGGGTCCCACGGCCGTGGATTAAAGCCAGTCATCCGGTCAGGGGGCATGGGTGTTTTCGGTTGGGACCGAGAGGGGGGGCACCCCTTAGAGCGCGCGATATAAATTTGATCCCATGCTACGCGAGGTTGTAGCCTCCCCACTTAGAGTTTGCTTGACAGGTGTCGTGGGTGATTCCAGACACGTGTGAGTTAAGCTGGTGTGTGCAAGTTAGGTGTGTTTTCAACAAAAAGGCCATAGACGGAATTAGTCCCGATGGACTAAAGAAATCCGTTACTCGTGGGTAAAGAGTACACCCTCTGCAGAGATTAAACCTATTCGAATAGCCGTGTCCATGGTTAAGGACTACAGTCTGGGATGGGTCAAGTGTCGGTCTTAGTGTCGGTCTTCGGAGGTGAAGCTGTTAACCAGAACTGCAACAACATGGATTGTGACTTGTGACTTATGATTATTATTATCGTTGACTAACCCGTGATATTATTGTTATTATCGAGTATCTCTGGGATGGTTCTACCTCCGGGATATTCACTATGATTGTTCATTTTAAAGCCCTTTATGTGGTGTCGCTCGACGCCTCGATCGTGGCATTTCTTTTAAAGCCCTTTATGTGGTGTCGCCAGACGCCCGATCGTGGCATTTCTTTTAAATCCCTTTATGAGGTGTCGCTCGACGCCTCGACCGTGGCATTTCTTTTAAAGCCCTTTATGTGGTGTCGCTCGGGCCCGATCGTGGCATTTCTTTTAAAGCCCTTTATGTGGTGTCGCTCGACGCCTTCGATCGTGGCATTTCTTTTAAAGCCCTCTATGTGGTGTCGCTCGACGCCTTGATCGTGACATGCTTGTTGTTTATTTCATAAATTTTAATACTTCTATGACATTGCATATTCATGTATTACATGCTTACACACATCAGAGTTATATTTATCTTTTGTGACTAACGTCATGAGCATAAAATATTGTCAAGACATCATTATTATATTATACCTGTGTTCAAAATGTTTGCAGTACATTCAAAGTACTCACTCGGCTTGTCCTCGCTATTGTCTTGGCCAGATTTTCTTGCACGGAGAGGAGCGATGCGATGACAGCCCCGGAACCTAAGCAACGGAGATAGCAGCCTCGCGGAGATATGAGTTAACCTGGTCAGCTATTCCTGTGGGAAATGGAGTCCCATAGACCCTGATGATCCTCACACCGCTTTCGCCCTCAACCACTAGAAACCATTCGTTGTACTCACAGGCCAGAATAGTCTTGTACTTCATATTTTGTATTTTGCTTGGAATTTCTGTATCAAGTTGGAACCTCATCAGCTAACAGTAATCCTGGGGCTGATGAGCACGATGGTCTTTTCTGGAAATTTATTACCCGGAAAACCGGTCGTGACAAATATAATCCTCCTGTTGAAGTGAAATTAGTTGCACCTATTACAGTCGAAGAAAAGACTATTACCTATAGTGATCCTATTGTTCCTACTGCTTATGTTGAAAAACCTCCTTTTCCTATTAGGATAAAGGATCATGCTAAAGCTTCGACTGATGTTCGTAAGAGTAATACTAGGACTTATACACCTCCCGAGCAAATTAATGTTGAACCTAGTATTGCTATGGTTAAAGATCTCTTGGATGAGGACTTAGATGGGCATGTTATTTGTTTCTTGGGTGAGACTGCTAATATTGCTAGACTGATACTAAGACACGAGACTGTCGAGGCATGCTCGTTATTTGTTAAAATAGGAGATCATTGTTATCATGGCTTATGTGATATGGGTGCTAGTGCTAGTGCGATACCTTATGATCTATATAAAGAAATTATGCACGACATTGCACCCGTTGAATTAGAAGACATTGATGTTACTATTAAACTTGCTAATAGGGATAGCATTAAACCTATTGGGATTGTTAGAGATGTTGAAGTTTTGTGTGGGAAGGTTAAATACCCTGCCAATTTTCTTGTTCTTGGTTCCCCACAAAATGATTTTTGTCCCATTATTTTTGGTAGACACTTCTTGAATACTGCTAGTGCTAAGATTAATTGCGAAAAGAATATTTTCACTATTGGCATAGACGGTATGTCTCATGATTTTAATTTTGCTAAGTTTAGTAGACAACCTCGTGCTAGGGAACCACCTAGTAAGGATGAGATTATTGGTCTTGCTTCCATTGTTGTTCCTCCAACTGATCCGTCAGAACAATATTTGCTAGACCATGAAAACGATATGTTTATGAAGGAAAGGGAGGAAATAGATGAAGTGTTCCTTAAATAGGAACCTATGCTGAAACATAACCTTCCCCTTGAAATTCTTGGGGATCCCCCTCCACCCAAGGGTGATCCCGTGTTTGAACTCAAACCATTAGCTGATAATCTTAAGTATGCTTATCTTGATGAAAAAGAAATATATCCTATTATTATTAGTGCTAACCTTTCAGAGAAAGAGGAAGAAAGATTATTGAAAACTCTGAAGAAGCACCGAGCTGCTATTGGATATACTGTGGATGATCTTAAGGGCATTAGTCCCACGTTATGTCAACACAAGATTACATTGGAGGACGATGCCAAACCAGTTAGAGATCCTCAAAGACGATTAAATCCCAAGATGAAGGAAGTGGTAAGAAGGGAGATACTAAAGCTCCTTGAGGCGGTATTATTTATCCGTTCTTCGATAGTGAATGGGTAAGCCCTGTTCATTATGTTCCTAAAAAGGGAGGTATTACCGTTGTTCCTAATGATAAAGATGAATTGATCCTGCAAAGAATTATTACAGGTTATAGGATGGTAATTGATTTCCGTAAGTTAAATACAGCTACTAAGAAAGATCATTACCCTTTACCTTTTATTGATCAAATTCTAGAAAGGCTATCCAAACACACACATTTTTGCTTTCTAGATGGTTATTCTGGTTTCTCTCAGATACCTGTATCAGCGAAGGATCAATCTAAAACTACTTTTACTTGCCCTTTTGGTACTTTTGCTTATACACGTATGCCTTTTGCTTTATGTAATGCACCTGCTACCTTTCAAAGATGCATGATGGCTATATTCTCTGATTTTTGTGAAAAGATTTGTGAGGTATTCATGGACGACTTCTCCGTCTATGGATCCTCTTTTGATGATTGTTTGAGCAACCTTGATCGAGTTTTGCAGAGATGCGAAGACACTAGTCTCGTCCTGAATTGGGAAAAGTGTCACTTTATGGTTAATGAAGGCATTGTCTTGGGGCACAAGATCTCCGAGAGAGGTATTGAAGTTGATAAAGCCAAAGTTGATGCTATTGAAAAGATGCCATGTACCAAGGACATAAAAGGTATAAGAAGTTTCCTTGGTCATGCCGGTTTTTATAGGAGGTTCATTAAGGACTTTTCTAAAATCTCTAGGCCTCTGACTAATTTATTGCAAAAAGATATTCCTTTTGTCTTTAATGATGATTGTGTAGAAGCGTTTGAAGTACTTAAGAAAGCTTTGATCACTGCACCTATTGTTCAACCACCTGATTGGAATTTACCTTTTGAAATTATGTGCGATGCTAGTGATTATGATGTAGGTGCTGTTCTAGGGCAAAGAGTCGATAAGAAATTGAATGTTATCCAGTATGCTAGTAAGACTCTTGATACTGCCCAGAGAAATTATGCTACTACTGAAAAAGAGTTCTTAGCAGTTGTGTTTGCATGTGATAAGTTTATACCTTATATTGTTGATTCCAAAGTTACTATTCACACTGATCATGCTGCTATTAAATATCTTATGGAAAAGAAAGATGCTAAGCCTAGACTCATTAGATGGGTTCTCTTGCTCCAAGACTTTGGGTTGCATATTATTGATAGAAAGGGAGCTGAGAACCCCGTTGCAGACAACTTGTCTAGGTTAGAGAATGTTCTTGATGACCCACTGCCTATTAATGATAGCTTTCCTGATGAACAATTAGCGGTTGTTAATGATTCTCGTACTGCTCGTTGGTATGCTGATTATGCTAATTATGTTGTTGCTAAATTTATACCGCCTAGTTTCACATACTAGCAAAAGAAAAAGTTCTTTTATGATTTAAGACATTACTTCTGGGATGATCCTCACCTTTATAAAGAAGGAGTAGATGGTGTTATTAGACGTCGTGTGCCTGAGCATGAACAGGAACAGATTCTACGCAAGTGTCACTCTGAATCTTATGGAGGACACCACGCTGGAGATAGAACTGCACACAAGGTACTACAATCTGTTTTTTTTGGCCTACTCTCTTCAAAGATGCTCGTAAGTTTGTCTTATCTTGTGACGAATGCCAAAGAATAGGTAACATTAGTAGACGTCAAGAAATGCCTATGAATTATTCTCTTGTTATTGAACCGTTTGATGTTTGGGCTTTGATTATATGGGACCTTTTCCTGCCTCTAATGGTTATACACATATTTTAGTTGCT
Source organism: Aegilops speltoides (assembly GCA_021437245.1). Taxonomy (NCBI): domain Eukaryota; kingdom Viridiplantae; phylum Streptophyta; class Magnoliopsida; order Poales; family Poaceae; genus Aegilops; species Aegilops speltoides. Next base: position 68,659,552 of record CM038147.1, read on the forward strand.
GTTGATTACGTTACTAAGTGGGTAGAACCTATTCCAACTAGTAGTGTTGATCATAACACTTCTATTAAAATGCTTAAAGAAGTTATTTTTCCGAGGTTTGGAGTCCCTAGATATCTTATGACTGATGGTGGTTCACATTTTATTCATGGTGCTTAGTATGATGTCAATCATAGAATCGCATCTCCTTATCATCCGCAGTCTAGTGGTCAAGTAGAGTTGAGCAATAGAGAGCTCAAATTAATTTTGCAAAAGACTGTGAACAGATCTAGAAAGAATTGGTCCAAAAAACTTGATGATGCATTATGGGCCTATAGAACTGCATACAAAAATCCTATGGGTATATCTCCATATAAGATGGTTTATGGAAAAGCATGTCATTTACCTCTTGAACTTGAACATAAGGCATATTGGGCTATCAAAGAGCTCAACTATGACTTCAAACTTGCCGTGAGAAGAGGTTATTTGATATGAGCTCACTTGATGAATGGAGAACCCAAGCATATGAGAATGCCAAGCTTTTCTAAGAAAACGTCAAACAGGCTCCAAGACTAGGGGGTGTCCGGACAGCCGGACTATCATCGTCCGCCGGACTCCAAGACTACGAAGATACAAGATTGAAGACTCCGTCCCGTGTCCGGATGGGACTTTCCTTGGCGTGGAAGGCAAGTTTGGCGATACGGATATGTAGATCTCCTACCATTGTAACCGACTCTGTGTAACCCTAGCCTCCTCCGGTGTCTATATAAACCGGAGGGCTTTAGTCCGTAGGACACAACATACATCACAACAATCATACCATATCATCAATATTAATCAAGCAGGACGTAGGGTTTTACCTCCATCGAGAGGGCCCGAACCTGGGTAAAACATCGTGTCCCTCGTCTCCTGTTACCATCCGCCTAGACGCACAGTTCGGGACCCCCTACCCGAGATCCGCCGGTTTTGACACCGACATTGGTGCTTTCATTGAGAGTTCCTCTGTGTCGTCACCGATAGGAAGGATGCCTCCACCCGTCTTCAAAGACGGTATTTTCGCCGAAGGGGCCTTGGCGTCGGCCAAACTATCCGCTAGGTGGTTTCTTATGACCGCTGTCCGCCACCGCTCGACAATGACTTCTCAAGTCGTCGAAAGCAATTTTCGCGTCAGCTCGGAATCCGCCGAGCAGTTGGATCCAATAGAGCTCTCGTCTGTTAACGAGCTCTTAGATCGCATCGCCGCCCTGGGAGTCGCCACAGACTACGATCAGATTGGGCTTAAAACCGATCTAAGAGAGATTAACTCTCCCCAGGCCACCCACCACGTCGCAGTGGTAGAGGAGCAATGCGGCGACTCTTCGCCTATATTAAAAACTAGTCACGTCCGGATTCCCAAACCCTCCATGCCGGATTTCCGCGGAGGAACGGGCTTCGATCGAGCATTGAACTTAAAACCATGCATCGCTCCGGACTCGCTGGATCATGTCCATCAACCTAAGCTTCTGAATTCGGAAACTCCTCGGCCTTTAAGCCCCAAGATGGGCAGGGATCCGGATTTTAGTCCACCCACCCGCCCAGACATATGCGATCTATCTCTAATACGGCAAGAGCCGCTGAAGCAAAGACATCACTATCGGGCGATTCCTCCTGGTTATGGACAGGATAAAGGACTGCCGAGAGGAAAACGCAATCTCAATCTTCTGCAATAATTGCACGGACAAGGGAATACTAAACGCATTGATCGTCGCAAAATTACGCGCTTCACCGATCTGGCGTCCATAGTACGAAAGTACTGTGCGATGGAGAGTTTCCGGAAAACCGAAAATCAATTTTGGGATAATCCGGCCCCAAACTCACTCCGCAGCAAAAGGGCGCCTTACACTCAGGCCCTAGATGCAAAAATGAAAAAACAAAAACCCAATAAGGGAAACGGAACGTCTTTGGAGGGATGGCTCAATGGACCTGTAAGCTTCATAGTCTGAGGGAGCCGTCCCAACACATAGCCTTCGAGCATGTTGGATATTACGGCGGTGGCCAAAAGTGGCGAGGAGCTTCTAGCCCGCAAAACCACTCCAACAATACCGTACAGATCAGCAGTCTTGAGACTTTCGATCAAACAATATGCGAAGCGAACAATCCGCGGACTCGCCGACGTCTACCAAATAGCAACAGCAAATCCATGGAGCGACACAGCTATCACCTTCAACGCCAGCGATGAGCCTAAATTCCGAACAGCCAGAGCACCAGCCGCACTGGTGCTTAGTCCCATAGTGGACGGCTTTCGACTGACAAAAGTCCTCATGGATGGCGGCAGCGGATTAAACCTCATTTGCGAGGAAACTCTGCGGAAAATGGAAATCGATTGGAGCCGTATTGAGCGAAGCAGCACAACCTTCAGAGGAATAATCCCTAGCCGGGAAGCACGCTGCACCGGACAAATCACACTCGATGTGGTGTTCGGCTCGCCGGACAATTACAGATCCGAAGAAGTCACGTTCCAAGTGTCCCCGTTCAACAGCGGATATCATGCTATATTAGGACGAGAGGCATTCACAATTTTTCAAGCAATACCTCATTACGGGTACATGAAGCTCAAAATGCCTGGGCCCGGCAGAATAATCACTCTAGCTAGTGATCCGGACATAGCACTCCGCGCCGAAAACAATACAGCCGCACTAGCCCTGGAGGCACTATCCGAAGCCCTAGCGGCAGAAGAACTCACTGCACTGCGCTCTACGGTGAACAGGGACGATGTGATACTCGATAAAAGATCCAAGTCCACATCCTTCAAACCAGCAGATGAAATAACAAAATTTCAGGTCCATCCAACGGACCCAACAAAGACGACCTCCATTGGGGCACAACTGAACCCCGAAGTAGACGCCGCACTGCGCGAATTTCTTCGAGAAAACTGGGACATTTTCGCCTGGCATCCTTCGGATATGCCCGGAATCCCACGCAGATTGGCAGAACACAGCCTAAACATCCTAAAAGGATTCAAGCCAGTCAAATAGGCTCTTCGACGATTTTCCGAACCCAAAAGACAGGCAATGGGAGGAGAGCTAGCCAAACTACTAGAAGCCGGATTCATTAGAGATATCAAACATCCGGACTGGCTAGCAAATCTGGTAATGGTACCAAAGAAGGATAAATCCTGGCGCCTCTGTGTCGATTTTAAAGACCTCAATAAGGCTTGCCCAAAGGATCCTTCCTCTCCCCGCAGATCGACCAAATTATCGATGCTACCGCAGGAACACGATTCGTTGTGCTTCCTTGTTGCATACTCGCTATCATCAAATCAAGATGGCGGAAGCGAACCAAGCCGCAACGGCATTCATCACTCCATACGGACCATTCGCTTCAACACGATGCCCTTCGACTCAAAATGCGAAGCAACATATCAGCGCATGATTCAAACATGTCCGCCACCCAGATCGGCAAAACAATCGAGAGCATACGAGACGACGAGTCGTCAAAACAAAACACGTCGAAACTCTAGTAGACGATTTGAGGCTCACATTCGACAACCTCGAGCATATGACATCAAGCTGAATCCGGAAAAATGCGTTTTGGCGCATCAGCCGGAAAGCTGCTGGGCTTCATTGTATCCGTAGAGGAATTGAAGCAAACCCGCTAAAATCCGAGCTCATCACGCTTGGATATTCCAAAAGACCTCAAACAAATACAAAATTAACAGATGCGTGGCAGCCTTAAGCCGCTTTATCTCCCGTCTAGGAGAAAAGGCGTTGCCCCTCTATCGCCTCCTCAGGCGCACCGAACACTTTGAGTGGACAGATGCTGCCACTTCCGGACTCGAAGAAATAAAGGCCATATTGGCAACAAATCCGGTCCTGGCTGCGCCCAATCTGGGCGAACCAATGTTGTTATACATCGCAGCAACGCATCAAGTTGTAAGCGCGGTCCTCGTCGTCGAACGAGCGACAAAAAGGCAGAAATTCCCTCTTCAAAAACCAGTGTATTATGTATCCACTGTGTTAACCCCCTGCAAGTCCCGTTACCCGCACTATCAGAAGATAGCATATGCGGTGTTCATGGCCTCCCGGAAGCTCCGACACTACTTTCAAGAGTGTTCGACAGTGGCCTCTGAAGTACCACTCAATGACATTATAAATAACCGCGACGCAACGGGCAGGATTGCAAAATGGGCCATTGAGCTCTTACCATTCGATATAACTTACAAACCTCGGCGAGCTATAAAGTCACAAGTTTTGGCTGACTTCGTCGCCGAATGGACCGAAGCCGAACTCCCTAAAGAGTACGGCGCATACTCCAATTGGGTTATGCATTTCGACGGCTCTAAAATGTTGGCCGGACTGGGGGCTGGCATCGTATTGACGTCCCCAACCGGGGACACAGTCTAGTACGTACTTCAAATAATGTACACGGACTCCAACAACGCAGCCGAAACGAGGCCCTATTACATGGTCGCCGGATGGCAGTCTCCATGGGTATTCAACGCCTAGAGGTGCGCGGGGATTCAAACCTTGCAATATCCCAAATAAATGGAGACTTTGACGCCAAGGATCCGAAAATGGCAACATATCGCAATGCCGTCCTAAAAATGTCAGCTCGGTTTGAAGGACTCGAATTCCATCACATAGCCCGAGATAATAACCAAGCGGCCGACGTACTGGCACGCATCGGTGCGAAACGTGATGTTGTCCCTCCAAATATCTTCCTGGAACGGCTCTTCAAGCCATCCGTACTATGGGAAGAGGAGCCCGGAAGCGAAAAACCGGAAAAAAACCGAGCCAATCGGCGATTCAGACGATGACATAACACCGTCAGCCCACGACATAATGGCAGTAATCGCCCCGTGGACAGAACCATTCCTAGCCTACTTGTTCAGGCAGGAACTTCCCGAAGACCAAAACAAGGCCCGCTGCATAGTCCGGCTATCGAAAGCCTACAAGGTCCATGAGGGAGAACTTTATAAGAAAAGCACAACCGGAGTCCTTCAAAGGTGTATCTCCGAAGAGGAAGGGCGCAACCTCCTGGCTGAAATTCATGCCGGACTAGGCGGACACCACGCAGCAGCCCGGGCCCTTGTAGGAAAGGCATTCCGTGCAGGATTTTATTGGTCGACGGCCCGGGCAGATGCCCAGGACTTAGTCCAGAGGTGCGTTGGTTGTCAGCTCTTTGCTAATCAGAGCCATATGCCGCCTACCGCCCTCAAAACTATACCCATTACCTGGCAGTTCGCGGTCTGGGGGCTTGATATGGTTGGACCTCTTAAAGGGGGAACCCACAAGCAAAGGTACCTATTGATCATGGTGGATAAATTAACCAAATGGATAGAGGCCAAGCCGGTCAAAACGGCAGAGTCCGGACCAGTGATAGACTTTATATCCGGGGTAGTACACCGTTACGGAGTCCCCCACAGCATCATCACCGACAACGGCACGAACTTCACAGTCGATGAGGTTAAGTCATGGTGCAAGAATATGGGCATCAAGCTCGACTACGCTTCAGTCTATCACCCTCAAACCAACGGTCAAGTGGAACGAGCAAATGGTCTAATAATGAGCGGCATTAAACCCAGACTAGTGCGGTCACTTACTAAATCTGACACGCACTGGGTCGAGGAGCTCGACTCCGTACTCTGGGGGCTGCGGACAACGCCTAACCGTACTACCGGATTCACACCATTTTTTATGGTCTACGGCGCAGAGGCAGTTCTGCCCTGCGACATTATTCATGACTCACCTCGAGTGCGCATGTATGAAGAAAGAGAGGCCGAGTTGGATCGGCAGGACAGCTTGGACACATTGGAGGAAGAACGCGACGTCGTCAAGGCTCGTTCCGCATTCTATCAGCAGCAGGCTTGAAGATATCAAAGCAGAGAAGTACGGGCCAAGACTTATAACGTTGGTGAACTAGTTCTACGCCTGCCGGACAAGAAAAAGGACAAGCTTAAGCCCAAATGGGAGGGCCCTTTCATTATCGATCAAGTCCTGACCGGCGGAGCATACCGTCTATGAAATGTGTCGGATAACCGACTCGAGCCGAACCCATGGAACGCAGCCCGCCTCCAAAGATTCTATGCCTAGCGCCGGACTAAGGGTTCGTCCCCTCCCTCCGTCCAAATTCTTATACTTTGGCTGTCTTTTTGTTTCTCTTTTCATAACCTTTTCATTAAAAAGCCCCTAAGGGCTTACTTTTGCATTTTTCGCATACACTTGATGTGCCATCCGCACTCATTATTCCTGGGGGCTTCTTTTACAGAAGCTCAATTATAAGGGTTTCATGCCCAGCACATGTGTCAAGCTTCCACATGTACCTTTTACTCACCATTATATGCATCGATATGACTTAAGTTTTGGCCAAGCTGGGTTGCCTGGCTCCTGTGCTTACCCCTACGTTCCCGATTGTTCGGCTAGGAGGTAAAGGGAGCACCTCTGCGATTGCTACTGCTGGGTCACCGGATGTGTACCTCGACCGGTGAAGCCGAAAGCTAGCGTTCTTAAGGGAATATTCGGTCGGTGACTTAAAAGATGATTTCTTTACCTACTCATTTATCTGCCCCCAGATGTTTTCCTGCTTTTTTCGCAGTCCGGACATGCACTTTAGGGCATGCCTCCCAGGGAAAGGAACCCTTAACGGAACTATTCTCCCTGGAAGATGTTTCTTACTAACCATGTAATATAACATAACTAGTTGGGCACTTGTCCGATAAAGCACTAATGACCCCTACGCTTTGGTCTCCATGCATACCGCGGTTGTTTCTCATCCACAAAGGTATTCGGGCACACTCCGGACTCTAGGGTCCCGAGGTCGAAGCGAAAAGGTCGGCAAAGACAAACGATCTACAATCCGGCCAGAAGGTATTTCACATGTCACTTCAAAGGAAAACATACATTGTCAAATTTATTGATTGTATTCCTCCTCAATCCCGTCTAACAGGCTATCTAACTTACAGTCCCGTTGAGAAAACTTAGCAGCAAACTCTACTTGGTTGTATACTAAACTCACAGGGATCTCCTTCCCATCGGGCCCCACCGCTCCAACTTCGGCCATATGGTTGGGACCCGCCTTCTTATAACGCGTCTTCACCATGGCCCAAGCCTCCCTGACACCTTGACGGCAAGCCGAAATCTTCCACAAACGGAAGCGCTGCCGCACTCCCTGAAGCTTCTCCGCAAGCTCCCCAAGGCCCTCGGGTAGGGAGAGGGCTGGCCATAAAGCCTGGACGACGCCGCTCATTGCCTGCCGAACTCGTTCGAGCAGTTGCAACAGTTCGGGAAGTTGATCACCCGTTGATATGGGCATCTCCTCTGCAGGGCGACCTGTGAGTATACCTACAAGACATATCATGTCAATATACTTCCTCGCCGAACTCTTCTTTTTAAAGGAGTCCGCTCAAGCACTTACTATAAATGCCGCGACGAAGCCGCTCATTCTCCTTAATGGAGCCGGACAGCCCGGCGCGAGTGCCTTTCAGCTCTTCTCCGAGCTTGGCGTTGGCATCCTGGAGTTTATTCCTTTCTTGCTGCACCCTATTCAGCACACTCTCGCCAGCCTTCAGCTGGCGCAGTAATCCTTGCCTGTCCGGATCTTGTCCGACGTTACCTACATAGTCATTATTAGACTTGCGCGCACGCCGCACAACACCTATATTTATTAATACAAATGTGTTACCAGGAGGGGTCTTTGAGTCTCCTCCTGCGGCAGCAAGTGCGGCCTCAAGTTGGGCCTTGCATTCTTGCAGCTCCTGAGACAGCTGGGCATTCTTCTCGGTAAGAGCCTGCGTTTCACATGATCCTTAAATCAGTTAACATAACTACTTTAAGTCTCGGGGGCTACTGGTATATACAACCATTAAAATTCCCTTACCCGTATGTCTTTCACATACTGCTCCGTGGCTCTGGTAAAACCATCTTGAGCGGCACGGAGATGCGCGTCCCCTGCGTTAAAGGCGTCTAATGCCTCAGGAGAGAAGCACGCTTCATGAAATACTGTCCGGCGGCGCCTATGGTTCATGGCGCTCTCCACCTCAGATTTGGTGGCGGATAGTCTGTCGGTGTCCTCCATTGGAGAAGGATCCGGCCCGCGTCTTGCGCTTGCCTCCCCCTCCGTGCCAGCGCGGAGAGGAGCTGGCGGTGTAGGTTGGATCAGCAACGTCTGCGCCGCAGATCCGCGGCGCTTTTTCTCCTACAAAGATCATGAGCACTCGGGCGCTTCCTAGGAACGTTGCTCTGAAAATTCAAATACGAGCTATACCTTTGCGGCGACGTTTCCGTCCGCACCGCGCTCCTTTTTCGCCTGCGGGTCCGGACTGACCTCTGTTGGTCAGCCGCCGCGGGCTCGGCTTCCTGCCGTAAAGGCGCTTCCTGTAACATACCATCGTTCGCGAAGGTTAGAAATGGGAAAGGAAGAGATAATGGTGTTCGGACCTCGGTCACGGTCACCTGGGAAGCCGGATACAGTCCGGGGTAGTCCGCCGTAATGGCGACCAAAGCATTATCCATGCTGAGCTGGTGAAATACCCCGTCGATCAGCTCCACCTTGATGTTCGGGTCCTCTTCGGAGGCCGGATCCAAGGATCTTTCTGGATCCTCGGGTTGCGGAGCAGGACTTACCATGTCCTCCACAGTCCGGCGTAGACCCTGCGCCGAAGACATAACGTAAAGAAGCTTAAACTTTGAGAGCATGGGTTGAGCCTTTAAAGGTGTTCGCTTACCCATCCTCTAGGGTTGATCATGGAAAACCCATTCAAAGGGTTCGTTCGAAGGAAGTCCTCCTTTTCCCCCTTGTACAGGCTGGAAAGGATCTCTACCAGATCCTCGGTCGAATCCGGCCCTTTGCGGCCATGACGGGTGGCATCGTCCTCCCTGTTGAAATCCCACATGGGGTGGCCTCTGTATTGCAATGGCTGTACCCCCCGCATGATGCATGTCGTCATGACTCCAATCATGGTCAACCCGGAATGGGCCAGTAATCTTATTCGGCCCATCAAGTAATGGACGCTCTTGTCTTCCTCCAATCGGGGGCTCCGTGGGCGCCAGCTGAGGCGTTTCTTCAGGGGAGCAGCACTAAACTCCGGGAGGCCAATCCGGACTAGGTCCGGCAGCGGAGCGTCTCCTATGTAAAACCACTCTGAGGGCTAGTCTTCGGACGCCTTCTTGGGAGTACCGGATGGGTATCCGGTCCCGGCGATGCGCCATATTTCGGCGCTGCCCACTTGATATATGGACCCCTCGTGAGAACGGGGTACGAGGCAGAACAGCCTCTTCCACAATGCAAAATGGGGCTCAATGCCCAGGAATAGCTCGCAAAGAGCTACGTAGCCTGCGATATGCAGGACAGCGGCGGGCGTGAGGTGGTGGAGCTGGAGTCCGTAGAACTCCAGGAGCCCGCGGAGGAACGGATGTATCGGGAATCCGAGTCCCCTTATCAAATAAGGGACGAAGCATACTCGCTCCCCTTTATTGGGGCTTGGGGTAGCCTCCGCTTGCCTCCCACCTTGATAGGTGACCAGCCCGGCTCGAACCGGGACCATGAAGGCGGGAGGGAGATATCCCCCCGCTTGGAGCTTCACTAGCTCGTTGTGCGAAACAGAGCACCTCCTCCAATCCCCCGGCGGTGGGCTGGGAGTGCGTGAAGATGAGCCGCGTCGACGGTCCATGATGGAATGGATTTTTAGGTCAAAGGCGCTCCGATGAAGTATTCGCGGGAGGAAGATGGTGTGGTTTGGATCTGGATTTTTGCCTCTTTTGTAGGCGGATGACTCGCCGATCGGGGATGAAGCGTAAAGACGCTACGGCTTTTCGCATTCGTGCGACGCGTGGAAAAATACCATTATTGGGCGTAGAAGCCGAGAAACATAGTATTTATGGTGAAGCCGGACACTGTTCGGCAGGTACATGGAACTTGAAGGGAGAACCTGCCTTGCAACGCCGAAGACTATATATGCGCTGGACTTATCATCATTGAAGCCTGGTTCGGGGGCTACTGAGGGAGTCTTGGACTAGGGGGTGTCCGGACAGCCGGACTATCATCGTCCGCCGGACTCCAAGACTACGAAGATACAAGATTGGAGACTCCGTCCCATGTCCGGATGGGACTTTACTTGGCGTGGAAGGCAAGCTTGGCGATACGGATATGTAGATCTCCTACCATTGTAACCGACTCTGTGTAACCCTAGCCTCCTCCGGTGTCTATATAAACCGGAGGGCTTTAGTCCGTAGGGGACAACATACATTACAACAATCATACCATAGGCTAGCTTTAGGGTTTAGCCTCCTTGATATCGTGGTAGATCCACTCTTGTACTACCGATATCATCAATATTAATCAAGCAGGACGTAGGGTTTTACCTCCATCGAGAGGGCCCGAACCTGGGTAAAACATTGTGTCCCTCGTCTCCTGTTACCATCCGCCTAGACGCACAGTTCGGGACCCCCTACCCGAGATCCGCCGGTTTTGACACCGACAGCTGGCATGATAAGAGGATACAAAATCGTGAGTTTAACGTAGGAGATCATGTTTAAGATTTTTTGCAGGAAAACTTCTCTCAAAATGGGAAGGTCCTTACGTTATCGAGGAGGTCTATCGTTCTGGTGCCATAAAAATCAACAACTTTGAAGGCACGAGTCCAAGGGTGGTAAACGGTCAAAGAATTAAACATTATATTTCAGGTAATCCTATCAATGTTGAAACTAATATTATTGAAACCGTAACCCCTGAGTAATACATAAGGGACACTTTCCAGAACGTTCCAGGCTCCGAAAAGGTATAGGTATATGGTACGGTAAATAAACCGACTCCAAAACAACTCTAATGGCAATTTTTATCAGTTTTGGATTATTTAAGAATTTTAGGAAGAAAGAAGTAGTCCGAAAGGGACACGTGGCGGCTCCCACGAGAGTGGAGGGCGCCCCCCCTGTAGGGCGCGCCCCCTGTCTCGTGGGCACCTCATGTGCCTCCCGGACTCCGTTTTCTTGCATATTATGTATTTTTGGTCGGTAAAAATTCATTATATATACTCCCGAAGGTTTTGACCACCGTATCACGCAAATATCCTCTGTTTTCGTTTCGAGCTGTTCCTGTTGCATATTTAGAGCAAGATGTCGTCCCAAGATTCCGAGGGAGAAAGCTATATGGCTGATTATATCGCAAATCCAAAAGCATATGGGGATGTGGAACATTATGGATGGACCACGGAGGAAGAAGAAGATTATGATCTCAAGTGGAAGGAGGAGACAAGCTCCGATGAAGAGGACGATCCACTACCTCAACCTGGCGATATGCATGTGGAGTTCAAGAAGTCAAGCCTCTCTAAGGTCCAATCTATCCCACCACGTTTTTTGCAGGACAACAAGGCGGCATTAGGCAAAAGGTTAATGAAACTTGAGCTCGAGAATGAGGATCTGAGGGAGGAAAATTTTAGCCTCAGACGCAAGCTAGAGAAGAAAAATGCAATAACCCCATCATCAATACCTTCATCACCTCCGAGGACATAGTCACATGGGTATGGGCACTCCCCTTGGCAACTGCCAAGCTTGGGGGAGGTGCCCCAGTATCGTATCACCATCACACTCCTATCTTTACCGTTTTATTTAGTTCGATCCTTTTTAGTAGTATCTTGATCTAGTAGATTGAAGTTTTGATATCAAGTAGTTTCGAGTTTTGCTTTGTGATCTCTTTTTGTAATCGAGCCCATGAGTTATCTATAATAAAGATTAGTGTTGAGTCAAGGGCTTTGCTTTGTTGCTATGATCTTTGGAAAGTAGAAAGAATAAAATAGTTCATATTGATCTTATAGATAGTGATGACTTCACACATAGAAAGTATGAGGCATAAAAATTGTTGAGAGTTGATAAACTTAGCCTTGGTCATCGTTGCAATTTATAGGAAGTGATAAGGAAAGAGGGGTTCACATATAAATATATTATCTTGGACACCTTTTATAATTGGGAGCACTCATTAAGTATGACATGCTAAAAGAGTTGACGTTGGACAAAGAAGACAACGTAATGGTTTATGTTTTTCGACATCTCAGTTAAAGTATATTGTCATTGACCTTCCAAACATGTTGAGCTTGCCTTTCCCCCTCATGCTAGCCAAATTCCTTGCACCAAGTAGAGATACTACTTGTGCTTCCAAATATCCTTAAACCCAGTTTTGCCATGAGAGTCCACCATACCTACCTATGGATTGAGTAAGATCCTTCAAGTAAGTTGTCATCGGTGCAAGCAATAAAAAATTGCGCTCTAAATATGTATGACTTATTAGTGCAGAGAAAATAAGCTTTGTACGAACTTGTTGTGGAAGTAATAAAAGCGACGGACTGCATAATAAAGGTCCACATACAAGGGGCAATATAAAGTGACGTTCTTTTGCATTAAGATTTTGTGCATCAACCCTAAACGCACATGACAACCTCTGCTTCCCTCTGCAAAGGGCCTATCTTTTAATTTATGTTTTTTACTTTATGCTTGAGTCAAGGTGATCCTCACCTTTCCCTTTTTCATTTTATCCTTTGGCAAGATCCTCGTGTTTGAAAGATCATGATATATATATCCAATTGGATGTAAGTTAGCATGGGCTATTATTGTTGACATCACCTAAAGGTGAATACGTTGGGAGGCAACACAATAAGACCCTATCTTTCTCAGTGTCCGGCTGAAACACAATAACCACAAGTATTGCGTGAGTGTTAGCAATTGTAGAAGACTACAAGATAGTTGAGTATGTGAGCTTGCTGAAAAGCTCTATTGTTGACTCTTTCTGATGTTACGATAAATTGCAATTGCTTCAATGACTGAGGTTATAGTTTGTTAGTTCCCAATGAAGTTTTTGAACCATACTTGACATTGTGAATTGCTTGTCACTTGAGCATAGGAAATCATATGTTAAGTTCTATATATGTTGCTGTTATAAGAATGATCATGATGCCCTCATGTCTGTATTTTATTTTTATCGACACCTCTATCTCTAAACATGTGGACATATTTTCGATTTTGGCTTCCGCTTGAGGACAAGCGAGGTCTAAGCTTGGGGGAGTTGATACGTCCATTTTGCATCATGCTTTTATATCAATATTTATTGCATTATGGGCTGTTATTAAACATTATATCTCAATACTTATGGCTATTCTCTCTTATTTTACAAGGTTTACTATGAAGAGGGGAAATGCCGGCAGCTGGAATTCTGGCTAGAAAAGGAGCAAATGTTGGAAACCTATTCTGCACAGCTCCAAAAGTCCTGAAACTCCACGAAACAACCTTTTGGAATTAATAAGAATTTCTGAGCGAAAGAAATATGCCAGGGGGCCCACACCCTATCCAGGAGACAGGGGCGCCCCCCTATAGGGCATGCCCCTATCTCCTGGGCCCTCTGGTGGGCCTCCAGCGTCCATCTTCTGCCATATCATTGCTTTTACCCTGGAAAAATCGTGGGCAAGCTTACGGGACAAAACTCCGCCGACACGAGGCGGAACCTTGGCGGAATCAATCTAGGGCTCCGGAGGAGCTGTTCTGCTGGGACACTTCCCTCCGGGAGGGGGAAATCATCACCAACGATCCTCTCATCGGGAGGGGGTCAATCTCCCTCAACATCTTCACCAGCACCATCTCCACTCAAAACTCTAGTTCATCTCTTGTATCCAATCTTGTATCAAAACCACAAATTGGTACCTGTGGGTTGCTAGTAGTGTTGATTACTCCTTGTAGTTGATGCTAATTGTTTTATGTTGGGGATATAGCTACTGAGTGTAAACCGGCCAGGAGGGACCGGTTCACCCTCGACTATGCCAAAGCCCATGAAGAATCCAGAAGATGGTGAAGTTATTAAACAAGCTTAGAGGCCTAAAGCCCAAAGGCGGATTAGGGACCATAGTGGTAAACCGCCATGACTATGTAACTTGTAATGTAAGTTAGGGAAGGAGAGACCGAACCGAACACTTTGTATGAGTCAGCTTCGGGACTCTGTAGACCGACCGGGCGTCAACCTGTGTATATAAAGGGATGACCCGGTGGCGGTTCAAGGACAACAAACAACAACTCGAGACTCAGGCAAGCGTATTTGCTCCCTGGTCATCGAAACCCAATTAATCCCATCACAACTAGATGTAGGATTTACCTTCATCGAAGGGGCCGAACTAGTATAAACTCTCGTGTCCCTTGTCCGGTTTAACCCCTTCAAGCTAACCCGTTGCATTGGCTCCACGACTAAGTCCTTTCATGAGGACATCTGACGTGTTAATTCCACGACAGTTGGCGCCCACCGTGGGGCTATCGCCCGATGGTTCCGAGTTCTTGAAGGGCAACTTTGAAGGACTAAAGGGGTACGTGGTCGGCCGGATGACCAAGAGTCGTCGCGGCAAGCTCTACATCGATGACGAAGGATGGGGCCCCGAGGCCGGCTCAATCGAGTATGGGTACCGGGTCCCCTTTGGCGGAATTCATGTCTTCATCGGCAAGATCGGCGAACCGGGCCCTGAGCCGGACATCTGCACCAACCTCGTCGAGACGGCTCAGCGTGCAAGTCCAGCCCGGGTTAAGCCCGCCGTGAAGCGTGCGTTCGTAGGATGTGTCCATGGGATCGGATCTGAACCGGTGTCTGAAGGCGAGATGGCCGTATATTCCGACGGCGAGTCATCCACTGGCGAAACTGAGTCCTTGTGCCAGATTCATAATGGTGTGTTTGAAGGATATTCCGATGGCAACAGTATTCCGGACCTCCTTGAACCGCCAAGTCGGGTTGATGTTTACATGGCCGGAACGCAGCCCACGTTGCAGTCTTCGTCTACAGCAGCAATGAATACCGGATCAGCAGCCGCGGCAGGAGTCCCGGCGCCCCGATCGGCTCAAGTCCTCTCCGGTTTGATGGATGCCTGGGCGACCTTGTTAACCACGGAAGTCACCCCGGAGATGCGGGATTAGCACAATGCGGACATTGCGAAGCTAAAGGACCAAATAACACAGGCTAAGGAGGACCTGGCAACTGAGTATGCTAGGATGGCTGAAGAACGGGCCGCTTTGGATGCCCGATCCAAGGATGGATCTGGTAGCGAATTACCAGCTCATGCTGGATCAGACCGCATCAGAGGATGTAATGCGAAGGAAGTACCGGTCTCGTCTGCCGCCAGTTTATGAAGGGTTAAATCTCTTTCAGATGCCAGGCGCTGGACTGAGCAATCCGGCAGCTGCAAACCGGACTAATGCGCCTAGGACAGCTCTGGATCAACTACGGATAACAAAGCCACCCCGACGAATAGATAACCCGCCGCAATATGTGTCTACACCACCGGGTCACTTCTCGAGCCCTCTGGATAACATGATTGCCGCAGCATCACGCCTGGCATCCATTCCAATGGAGGGCGATTCAATAGCAGCAATTGAAATGTGGCGGGCAAGAGACCTTCTTCAACCCGCCGTGGTACAGCAGCAGGCTTATTCATATAGCCGGGATAGAATCCATTCAACCCCTCGTCCGAGCCCAAGCTATAGCAGGCGTATGGATGAACCGGAGGTATCTAGAAGCGCGCGACATCGTAATGCTCAAGATGTGGTGGATCATGGCAGGGCATGAAGGGATGCCGCTTTGGGTCGTTATCAACCCGCCTCGGTTCAGCCAGCAGCGTCATTTGACCGAGGCACTGGGCTTGCCTTCAGTTCCTAGGGAGTGTCGTGTCTTATTCCGGCTCTCCGTAATGTGCGTCTGCCCAAAGATTTCAAGGGTCCACGCAAAGTGCCTAATTACATGGCGGATCAGCCACCTGATGCGTGGGTCGAGAGTTATGAGATGGCAATCGAGATGCTGGATGTAGATGAAGCGTCCTGTGCAAAGTACTTCACGATGATGTTGGAAGGAACGGCCCGCACTTGGTTGAAAAATCTACCAGCTAATTCCATCGAGTCATGGGATCAGCTGAAGGCCCGGTTTATAGCCAATTTCAAAGACATGTGCAAACAGCCCATGTCCATTGTGGATCTGGATGCTTGTGTTCAAGGGGAGAACGAGTCAACAACTCATTGGGTACGCCGGGTTTCAGAGGTTTTGCACTCGTCCGACCGGATTAACGCTGGTCAAGCGATTATAACACTGGAGCGCAATTGCCGGTTTAAGTCACTGAAGATGAAGTTGGGACGGCTCAAGCGCCACTACAATGACATGGGAATCCTCATGGCAGCCTTGGTCAAGTATGCCAATTCTGATAATACCAAGGATCCCAATTCTGATAATGAGAAACCGGAGAAGGGAAAGAAGAACGGCGGTGCAAAGGGACAGCAGCACAACCAAGGAGGCCATCGGAGTAATGGTAAGCGTAAAGCGGATTAAGATTTTGTGGCTAACGCTAATGTGCAGCGTCGTAAAGGTAAACCGCCCCAGCGCGGCGGAGTGATGAATCTGGAGCGTTTGTTGAATCAGCCCTGTCCAAAGCATGGGACCAAGGAGGCTCCTGCAATGCATCTCTGGAAGGATTGTAACATTATGAAGGAGTTCAAAAACTCTGATCTTTTCCGGTATGATCAGGGTCCGTCAGGCGGTTCAGGTCCAGGTTTTCATGGAGTCGGCGGTTCAAACTCTTGATTTCAGAATAATCAAGGCAACCAGAACAACCAAGGTGGTAATAGCCAGCAGAATAATCAAGGAAATCAGCAGCAGTCGGGTTACCAGAGTCACCCAAAGCAGTTGAATGGTGGGCAGTATCATGTGTTCACCACTAGTTTGTGCAAGCGTAATCAGAAGCTTCACAAGAGGGCAGTCAATGCTATTGAACCGGCAGTTCCACGTTATCTGCGGTGGTCCGAACAGCCTATTGTGTGGAGTAGGGAGGATCATCCGCCCCGGGTTGACAATCCGGGTCAACTGGCTTTGGTGGTGGCGCCTCAGGTGGGAGGCTATAAGTTCACCAAGGTACTCATGGATGGAGGAAGCAGTATCAAGATTCTGTATTATGAGACCTTCCGTCGCATGGGGTTGACAGACAAGAGTCTTAAACCGTCCAACACTGTTTTTCATGGTGTAGTACCAAGTAAATCGGCATATCCTGTAGGTAAGATCGCTTTGGAAGTTGTGTTCGGTGATGAACACGACTCCCGGTCTGAGACATTGACCTTTGAGGTGGTGAGAATTCAGAGCCCGTATCATGCACTGTTTGGGCGACCGGCTTATGCAAAATTCATGGCGAGGCCTTGTTATATTTACTTGCAGCTCAAGATGCCGGGTCATAAAGGGACTATCACGGTTCATGGAAGTTGAAAAATCGCTTTGGATTGCGAGGATGGTGATGTGGCTTATGCTGAGTTGGTTTGTGCTACAGAGGAGCTAAAGTTTTATAAGGAAAATGTTGATCCGGTAGATATGACCCCTCTGAAGAATCCCACCACTGAGCATGACCCAACCCTGCATTTCAAACCGGCTGACGAGACAAAGATTGTTGACTTCATGCCTGACGATTCGTCCAAACAGTTCAGCATCAGCACAAATCTGGATCCGAAATAGGAAAGAGCGCTCATCGAGTTCATCCGTGAGAACCGGGACATTTTTGCATGGAAGCCTTCTGACATGCCAGGTGTACCAAGGGAACTCGCTGAGCACACTCTTAACATTGATCCCAAGTTTAAACCGGTCAAGCAATTTCTTCGTCGCTTTAATGAAGAAAGACGCAAGGGAATTGGTGAAGAGGTAGCCATTTGTTGGCTCTTTGGGTTTATCGTCAAGTGTTTCATCCTGAATGGTTGGCTAATCCGGTGCTTGTTCTTAAGAAAAACGGCACTTGGCGTATGTGTGTGGACTACACGGATTTGAATAAAGCTTGTCCGACCGATCCCTTTGCTCTCCCGCGTATTGATCAGATCATTGATGCGACGGCGGGTTGTGAGCGCCTGAGTTTTTTGGATGCTTATTCAGGATATCATCAGATCAATATGGCAGTTAAGGACCAAGAGAAGACAGCTTTCATCACTCCCTTTGTAGCCTTCTGCTATGTTTCTATGCCCTTTGGGCTCAAGAGTGCCCAGGCAACTTATCAGCGTTGTGTGCAGAATTGTCTTCACACGCAGATTGGGCGTCATGTTCATGCCTATGTGGATGACATTGTGGTAAAATCCAGGAAGAAGGAAACACTAATAGATGATCTCAAGGAGACGTTTAACAATCTTCGGGTTTACAATATGATGCTTAATCTGGATAAATGTGTTTTTGGTGTTCCGGCAGGCAAGCTTCTCGGTTTTCTTGTATCCAACAGGGGCATTGAGGCTAATCCGGAAAAGATTAAGGCAATCACATCCCTGGCTAAACCGAAGTGTATCAATGATGTTCAGCGTCTAGCAGGTCGGATTGCAGCCCTTAGCCGGTTTATCAGTCATCTGGGAGAGAAGGCAATTCCTTTGTATAAGATGTTGAAAAAGTCAGATGATTTCGTCTGGAGTGATGCAGCCAATGCGGCTTTTGAGGAGTTAAAGCGGCAGTTGGTTGAGCCGCCGGTTCTTGCAGCCCCAGTTGATAATGAGCCTTTGCTGTTATACGTGGATGCCAATGCCCGAGCGGTCAGTGTGGCAATTGTGGTTGAGCGTAAGGAAGCTGGGAAGGAATATCCGGTTCAACGACCTGTATACTACATCAGTGAAGTCCTGATCGAGTCAAAACAACGCTATCCACATTGGTAGAAGTTGGTGTATGGGGTTTTTATGGCAAGTCGAAAACTCAAGCAATACTTTCAAGGCCATCCCATCACAGTGGTTAGTTCTGCTCCTTTGGGTGATATAATTCAAAACAGGGAAGCAACTGGCCGAGTTGCAAAGTGGGCGATCGAGCTTGGACCACACGGTTTGAAGTATGTACCTCAAACAGCAATCAAATCTCAGGCCCTCGTGGATTTTATCAATGATTGGACCGAGTTGCAAGCACCAGAAGACAAACCGGATAATACATACTGGATTATTCATTTTGATGGATCCAGGCAGTTGGAGGGCTCGGGGGCTGGAGTTGTTCTCACTTCCCCTCGAGGCGATAAAATTTGCTATGTCCTTCGCTTGATGTTTCCCTGTACTAACAATGCAGCCGAGTACGAAGCTTTACTCCATGGTCTCCATGTGGCCAAAGAGATGAACTTAAGTCGAGTTCGTTGTTTCGGAGATTCTGACCTGGTGGCTCAGCAAGTTTCTAGTACTTGGGATTCTAAGGATCCACTCATGGCGGCTTACAGGCGTGAGGTGGATATTGTGGTGGGTCACTTCAAAGGGTATCAAGTTGAGCATATCGATCGACGCAAAAACGAAGCAGCAGATGCTTTGAGCCGGCTTAGATCCCAGCATAAACCGGTACCTCCTAATACCTTTTTAGATATCTTGCATAACCCGTCTGTTAAGTTGCCTACAGAAGAGGATTTGGCTGTTCCTGATCCGGAGGATCAATTGGTGGCTGCTTTGCATATTGCGCTGGATTGGACAGTTCCGTATCTGGCGTATTTGAACCAGGGTGTACTACCAGATGATAAGGTCCTGGCTCGACAGATAGTCCGACGATCCAAGTCCATGGTTATTCACAATGGCGAGTTACACCGCTGTAGCGTTTCAGGCGTATTTCAACGTTGTGTTTCTCCAGAAGAAGGTCAAGAGATTCTACGAGAAATTCATGAAGGGGATTGTGGTCATCATGCCGGTTCAAAGTCACTGGTTGCCAAAGCTTTCCATCATGGATTTTCTTGGTTGACAGCTCATCTTGATCACGGAGGATTTGGTAAAGCGATGTGATGCTTGTCAAAAAATTTCACGCAGGGCTCATGTTCCGGCTCAAGAACTACGGATGATTCCTATCACTTGGCCTTTTGCTACTTGGGGGCTTGATATGGTGGGGCCCTTTAAGTGTTCCTAGGATAAGAAGACCCACCTGTTGGTGGCAGTTGATAAATTCACCAAGTGGGTTGAAGCGGAGCCTGTCAGCAAGTGTGATGCAGCTACAGTGGTTCAATTTCTTAAAAAGATTATCTTCCGCTTTGGCTTTCCACACAGTATTATCACGGATAATGCTACAAACCTTTCCAAAGGTGAGATGGAGGATTTCTGTCAGAGAGAGCACATCCGGCTTGACTTAGCATCTGTGGCGCACCCTCAATACAACGGTCAAGCGGAGCGAGCCAATCAAGAAATTTTGAAGGGTCTTAAACCCCGGCTCATGATTCCCTTGAAGCGGAAACCGGGTTGTTGGGTGGAAGAATTACCTTCTGTATTATGGAGTATCAACACAACCCCCAATCGATCAATAGGTTACACACCTTTCTTTATGGTATACGGGGCAGAGGCAGTTCTACCAAGTGATATATGTCATGACTCGCCCCGGGTTGCTAATTATGTTGAAGCGGACAACGAGCAAGCCCGCCAAGAGGCGCTGGACCTGTTAGATGAGAAACGGGATATGGCTCTGGCTCGATTGGCGGTTTATCAACAAGACCTATAGTGTTATCACAGCCGCCGGGTTAGGACAAGAACCTTTCAAGAAGGTGACTTGGTGCTCCGGCTCATCCAGGATCAGACCGACATGCACAAGTTATCCCCGCCCTGGGAAGGACCCTTTGTGGTCAGCAAAAGTCTGCACAACGGATCATACTACCTCATTGACGTTTGAGACAACTCACATAACTCTGAGGAGGAGACCTGGCGGCCGTGGAACATAGCTCTCCTCCGGCCTTACTACACTTGAGCCATAGGCTCTTCTTATGTACATATTTCGAAAATGTATATATTATGATCAATAAATAAACCAGCATCCTTGCTCTAAGCAGGGCCTCTGCTGTTTTTTCTCAAATATCCTTTGAGTCACATGGGGGCTTCAGCTGACAAAGCGGAGTACTACCTGTCAAACCAGCTATCACGCCACAACATAGCTTGGGAGCTTCACACCCAAGGGGCCAAAGAGAGTCTGGATGCTATGCACAACTCAAACATAGGCACCCAATGAGCATAGCTCATCATGTTACTTGGGGGCTCCTTGTGTCAAATACCAAGGAGTTTGAATGGACCCTTGTAGCTGGGTATCGACCCATGGCGTGGAAGCCTGGTATATTTACCTAAAACCCCGGGTTAACCTGCCTTCATCAAGTAAGACACTCCTATCTAGGTCATCCTGGCACGGCCCTCCAAACATTTGACAGTTACTCTCATTGAGACCCTGCACTTGTCGAAGTTAAAACGGTGATTGGTTAGTTGGAGGTCCATCTTAAAAGGCTTTGTTAAATGGTTCAACTCAGCGGCCTGGCAGCCCACAAAAAGCCTTGAATTTGGGCCTGGCAGCCCTCAAAAAGCCTCGACTACACGGTTTTATTTGCGTTCATCACTTTTTTATTGATAAATTTTATGTTAAACCGATTTTTTTGACCTGGTCAGTCATCTTATTAGCCCGGTATTCCTTAAACCGGCTTGGTTTTCAACTACACATTGACAAACCTTATTATTGAACCGGAGTTCGTTAACTCGGCCTGGATTTGACTACTTGTCGCCAGCTTTGATCATCTGATGTTTATCATCACCCGGTATGACTTATTATACGTCATCAGTACATGATGGAGTTATACAAGATTTTCAGATTTGGGTTTTCACCCTTATTACAATCAAAGTTGGTCAACCAACTAAAGGGATATTACATCACAGGTATGAGTCATTTCATATTTGTACGGTTTGATAATCAATCAGGCCTTTCTTGGGCGTTATGACCCGTCCGGCGGTAAACCGCCAGGACCCTTTCTTTTTTATGCAGACAAAGGAATTGCATATTATGATACATGAACCAACATTGAAATTGTCATGGCAGATCACATAAAGTATCTCCTACTACACGACGGCGGTAGATCAACATATTCTTGCTACCCTATTACAAGGCACTTAGCAGCCCAAAATATGGAATTGTTTTAAACCGGATAGTTTCTAACATATCAACCGGATTGCCGGATCAAGCTTCATCGCCATGTTGATGTGAAGTAGATGGGTCATCTGGCGTCGGTTCAGCCTCCTCCTCCCCATCCAATGGCTGGAAGTCATTGGTGGTCCAGTCAATCCGGGTTAAGGCCTGAAAGATAGCCTCTTCACTTATAAGCTCAGTCGGATCAATGTCAGGGGCGTAAGTGTGTTTACGGATTGGCGGAACAAGGTTTTGCACTTCTAGAATAACAACCTCAACCCGTTTGTTGTTAGCATCATAGAAGGATCGGTGAACCGTCAAGTTAGCTTGTTCTGCCAACTGACTCGCCAGAGGGCGCATCTCCCTTGTCACACGTTCGAGGGCGTCGTTATCAAACACTTCACTGTTTTCTTACTGACTGGGGAAGCCTTTGGCTATATCAGCCGGATCAAGATCAACTATGCCTTGGCTCGAGTAAGGGCTAACAAAGTGCCAGCCCTGGCAGCGGATCGCTTCAACTCTTCTATCTGTGCTGGCGTCATAGATAACCGGTCCAGCGTGTCCTTGATCAGTGTTGGAGTTGCATTGTCATAAGAAGTTGCACAGATAACCCGTTGGACGCCGGTATACAACTGTTCAATCAGTGTATAGGCAGCCTTTAGTTTCTTCCGCATGTCAGAGCCCAGATGAGCAATACGGCTACCTGCATCGGTTTAAGGATTTCACGTTAAACCGGCAAAATTTCAAAGGCGGACTATTCATAACGTCTTGGTCAGCAGTGCTTACCAAATATTGCAGAAGTCATGACATTGACCTGGCGCTTTAATCCGGTAAGCTCTTCCGTCACTGGTTTAAGAGCTGATTCAGCGTCTTCCGCCCGCTTCAGCAATCCAGCCTTTTTGGTATCCCAGTTGGTCTGCTCAGACTTGAACCATTCTTTGAGCTGTTCCATAGTGGTTAAGGCGGTTTTCAAATCGTCCCTGGCCTTGGTGGTTTCTGCTTGCTGGGTTTTCAGGTTTTCTTGAAGATCGGCAATTTGAGAGACTTGTTGGTTTATCTCACTCTGTAACAGTAAGAAGAGCATGTCAATATCTTTGTCAAAGTCCCAAGCATATAACCAGTTATACACTTGGCACTTGGGGGCTAATGCGGATCATTTTTTCTACTAATTATTGAAGTCCCACGGATTAATACAAGTTTTCATCATGGCACTTGGGGGCTAATGTGTGTTTGATCAGAAGTACACAAGGTAATTAACAAAGCACAATATGGAATTTACAAAGTCCCGGTTTGACTTTCTAAAGACAAACCGGCCCTTCGGGGCTACAATGCAATGAAGGTACAGAGCAAAGATCAAACTATTTACCTCATAGCGCTCCTTCATAAGATTTACTAAACCGGCTTCATAATCACGGCTCATGTAAAGCCGGTTCAAGAAACTAGAGTGAAGGTCTGGAGCAGAGAGATCAACATAAGCTGACAAATCAGTCTTCCCCTTCCCCTTGCTCATAGCAGCAAATTCATCCTTGGCAGTGTGCTTTGATAGAGCAACCGGACTACCAGGGGCGGTATATGCAGTGCCAGTAACAACAACATCATCATCTTTGGCCGGGCTGGATGAATTGACATTCTTAACAAGGCTTGGCGCTTTGGCAGCAGGGCTCGGCGGTCTATTAACAGGGCTTGGCGGATCAGCAGTTGAATCCCGCTACTCAACGGTTGGACTTGGAGGGGCATGGAGATGTGAGGTGTCAACATGTACATCCGGTTCAACCTCTGCGGGTTAGCATCAGCATCTTGGTTTTGTGCAGTAGAGTTGTCTATGGCTATCTCAGGATTTTCGTCATCATGCTCTGGGGTCTTCTCCAGATCAACATCATCAGTAGGGTCGCTGGTCTTGGCTTTCTTACTTAATCGAGCCTTGGCACTACAACATCAAAGGTTAGAATATGGTAAACCGACACATAAATGTACAAGTTGAGGAGTAATGTACTTACCCAGCAACGACTTTGAGAGGAGGCAGTTGAGTGGTTGATGAACCGCCAGACGAGTTGGAAGAGGCCTGATAATTCGGGTCAGACGGATTGAGTGGGCATCGGAAGAAACCTTTCAAAGGATAACATTTTTCAGGAGAACAAGTCACCTCTGGACGAAGTTTCCGGGTTGGCGTATTTGCTAAACCGGACGAGGTGATTTGCTGACCGCTATGCTGGGTTGTGCGACGCTCTTCAACTTGCTGAGTCTTCAAAGAAAATTTTGGATCCAAATGAGCAAGGGGGTGAGATTGTTTTACTTTCTGGACTATGCGGCGAACTCTTTGAACCAGTACAAGATCTAAATTGGAAGAAAGAAGGATTACCTCGAAATGGTCTGCGTGGCTGGCTTCAGCATCATCCTGGGAATAGTCATTGTCAATAAGATGTACGAAAAAGGAACCAAGTGAGTCAAGTTCTACCTCTGCGTCTGATTCCTCATCTTCTAGCGGATCGGAAGACTCGGTGGTTTTCTTCTTGGCGGCTTTTTTGGTGACTTTGCTCTTTGCATGAGGAGCCCTGGCTTGTTTAGTCCGTTTCCAAAAGGAGCTGTTAGCCTAAAACTAAGGCAAGAAAAGGTTAGTACACAGTTAATGCGGAGGCGATTCAGTAAAGTATTCTCATGAACTTTACCGCTCGCGGTTTATTGGAGACATAAAAAGGTGGCAACCCGGTTTGGCTGCATGCGGAGACCGGCTCATCAAGCATTTTCTTCACAGATTCAGTAACTTTAAGATCGGTCATTACTACTTCGTGATATCGTTGAGGATCTTTGACATCGCCAGTATATTCATGCATCAAACCAGGGCAGCGGCTTAAAGGCAAGATGCCCCAAGAAACCCAGCAGCGGACAAGATCAATGCCGGTCAAACCGTTGGCCATGAGAGCCCGGAGCTTGGCGAGTTTCTTCCGTTCTGAGGTGCAAAGTTCTTCCGTTCTGCCGCGGTTAAGCGTGAAGGTAAGGATGGCCGTTGCTGAGCCGGTGAGGGCGATAACCCGGCAAAGGATATTCTTCGTCAGGGGCAGTGTTCCGGCAATAAAACCAAGTCTGGTTCCAATCTTTAGATGGCTATGATGTTTTGCATGAGGGAAGTCAACTTCTTTCCTTTTCTGGATTGACACGCCACCAAGCTCTGTGTTGGGACCATCTGAGAATTCTGTACAGCGGTTCAGATGAAAGAAATCCGGAACAGCTCCACGGTTGGCTCTTCTTGAAGATAGACTTCGGAGAAGACTTGAAAGTTGCATATGTTTGACACGGAGTTCGGGCCGATATCCTGCGGATGGAGTCTCAAACTTGCAAGGACGTCCCGGAAAATTTTTGAACCGGGCGGGCAGAATCCCCGGTCTAGGTGCTGCATAAACACAATTACTTCTCCTTCTTGAGGTTCGGTGGACATTGATTCGAACTTCGCCAATGAAGGACCCTTTTGAGGCTAAAGCGCCCGGTGGTGGCGTATCCGTTGATTTGTGTTTCCGTAATCCGGAATGAAACCCAATTGCAAGCTGAGAATTGTTTCGTCATCTTGGAAGAGGCGAAAGGAAAAATAAATGCCGGTTTATAATTTAACGGTTTAAAGTGTACAATTCAGTGTTAAACCGGGAAATTGCTATGCAAGGTTTAGTTGGCGGTTTAAGAGAGGGCTAATGATATATGGCGGATTGGCTATCAAAGGTTAAACCGCCCATAGACAGAAGGGACATGATTCAAACTTTCTGCTAAGTGTTGACAAAAACAGGTTTTACACA
Organism: Aegilops speltoides; assembly: GCA_021437245.1. Lineage (NCBI taxonomy): Eukaryota > Viridiplantae > Streptophyta > Magnoliopsida > Poales > Poaceae > Aegilops > Aegilops speltoides. Next base: position 68,685,174 of record CM038147.1, read on the forward strand.
ATGATCAAATTTATTTGGATCTACCATGCCTCCGTAAAGAAATTTTTCTGTGATCTATAAAGGCGGTAAACAGAACAGAGAAGTTCGTGCATTCTGTCAAGGGATTCTGTACAAGAAGGAAGACTTACTAAGCATTAAACTGGATACGGAGTGATTACCGCACGAGATTTATACTACAGTTGAATCAAACAAGATATGGCAGAAGCGAATACGGAGAAACTAGGGATGAACGCCTATGAACGCAGGTGAAAACAGGAGCCCTAAAATACAGATCTAGGGTTATGAGGGAGAAGCTTACCGGATGCGCAGGATAGCATAGGAACACCGAAGATCTCTAGTACAACCAGGTTGATGCAGCGGCCTTTGTTGACGCAGCGTTCGAAGGTCGAGGACGGCGGCGGAGCTTCAGGGCTGGGGCGTCGCGAGGAAGAAGAAGAAGAATGGAAGGGGAGGAAAAGAAAGGGCCCTCGGGTTTATTTATAAGGAAAATGGATAAAGACTGACGCGAAAATCGAGGAGTCCAAAGCGGCGAGTGGCGCAGCTGTCGCCTTGATTTCCGGGATGATATTAATGAAGGGAATCTTTTTATTTCATTTTTTACAGAGATGACGTCATGATGATCCGTTGTTGTATCCAGAGGATGACATCACGGCGGTTTAACAAAGTCCATAAAACAAGACGTCATGGCGGTTTACGAAAATACAAGACGTTTACAATATATCTTTCAAGTTTTTGAAGATTGACATGAACAGGTTCAAGTCAAACTGGGGCCTAATGTTGGGGATATAGCTACTGAGTGTAAACTGGCCAGGAGGGTCCGGTTCACCCTCGACTATGCCAAAGCCCATGAAGAATCCAGAAGATGGTGAAGTTATTAAACAAGCTTAGAGGCCTAAAGCCCAAAGGCGGATTAGGGCCCATAGTGGTAAACCGCCATGACTATGTAACTTGTAATGTATGTTAGGGAAGGAGAGACCGAACCGAACACTTTGTATGAGTCGCCTTCGGGACTCTGTAGACCAGCCGGGCGTCAACTTGTGTATATAAAGGGACGACCCGGCGGCGGTTCAAGGACAACAAACAACAACTCGAGACTCAGGCAAGCGTATTTGCTCCCTGGTCATCGAAACCCAATTAATCCCATCACAACTAGACATAGGATTTACCTTCATCGAAGGGGCCGAACTAGTATAAACTCTCGTGTCCCTTGTCCGGTTTAACCCCTTCAAGCTAACCCGTTGCGATGTCTCCACGACTAAGTCCTTTCATGAGGTCTCCTCTGATTATGAACATGAATATGCTTTGTCAGTAGTTACGTTTGTTCCTGAGGACATGGGTGAAGTCTTGCTATTAGTAGTCATGTGAATTTGGTATTCGTTCGATATTTTGGTGAGATGTATGTTAACTTTTCCTCTAGTGGTGTTATGTGAACGTCGACTGCATGACACTTCACCATTATTTGGGCCTAGAGGAAGGCATGGGAAGTAATAAGTAGATGATGGGTTGCTAGAGTAACAGAAGCTTAAACCCTAGTTTATGCGTTGCTTCGTTAGGGGCTGATATGGATCCATATGTTTAATGCTATGGTTAGGTTTACCTTAATACTTCTTTTGTAGTTGTGGATGCTTGCAATAGGGGTTAATCATAAGTGGGATACTTGTCCAAGTTAGGGCAGTACCCAGGTACCGGTCCACCCACATATCAAATTATCAAAGTACCGAATGCGAATCATATGAACGTGATGCAAACTAGCTTGACGATAATTCCCAATGTGTCCTCGAGAGCTCCTTCCTCATTATTAGAAATTGTCCAGGCTTATCCTTTGCTACATAAAGGATTGGGCCACCTTGCTGAACTTTATTTACTTTATTTACTTGTTACTCGTTACTATTTATCTTATCACAAAACTATCTATCACTTACATTTTCAGTGCTTGCAGAGAAAACCTTACTGAAAACCGCTTATCATTTCCTTCTGCTCCTCGTTGGGTTCGACACTCTTACTTATCGAAAGGACTACGATTGATCCCCTACACTTGTGGGTCATCAGTAGGCGGAGGCAGAGCTAGGTTAAGCCCAACAATGCGGCTCAACCACTCCGTGACACACAAACATTTTTTGCATTTTCTTTGCAGGTCCACTTTTGTCTAGGCCATCACTGGCGACATGGCGACCAGACCCGCGAGGGGAGGAACATACCAAGGAGGGAAACATCTTGAATGCGTAAGGGAATCCTTAGATATTGCCCTTGATGGTCATTCGATTATTTGCCAGATCCGCACACAGCCCCCCCCCCTAGTCTCAGCAGGTTCCGAAGTCATATTTCTTTTTATCGCACTACTTGTACTCGTACGCCTCGACATATTATTCAATTACAACATGCGGCTTTATATGATGCTTACTTGTTATTCTTTCTTATTGACATTTTTTGTCCAACGACATCCGTACACTACGGTACGCCTTAAATGCCAGGGGCCTCATTGTACCCATAATACGGCAATAAAGTCCAAATACCCTCACGATCGTTCGGCACCCCGAACTTATAGCATTATATGCATCGGCTCCAAATCATGTCTTAGGTCAATAGTTGGGTTGCCCGGCTCCTGTGCTTGCTACCCTACGTTCTGCTATATCGCCTAGGGTACTAAAGGGAGAACTACTGCGATTGTGTCCTGGTTCTTCCGGACGAGCACCTCAGTAGAGAAAGCCGAAAACTGACTGTCATGATGTGGTGAGAGCTGGTCAGCTGTTCGAGAGGTTACAAAATCTTTAAGGATTTCTTCCGCATTATGCGATAACTAATGCAGCGTGCGATGGATCGGCTTTTTCTTCCGATCAGGTGATTATAGAGCCCCTAGTGCGGTCTTCCGAACACCAGGGCTGCACCTACCTTTCTTTTGTCAAACTCCTATGGCTAAGTGAGGGTGATAAAGCCTTATAATCCGATTTCCTGGTTCGTTGCGCTGAACACCTCCTTCAAGGACCCAAAACTGGGGTAAAGAGTGTTCAGGTTTATCCCGAACACCCCCGTACTTCCTATGTGGGGGCAGAAGCTGACGACTGGCCAACTCTCAGGATTAATATATAAAACGGCCGCACAGGAGGTAAAATTTGCAAATAGCAGGTACTATATCATATAAATGACCTCGTCCAACATTACATAGGATAACATGAATGTATTCATGGGAATATAATATCCTTGGCACATTGCTCCGCTACAAGGCGAGATCCTTTCAAGACACTGTCATAATATAACTCGGGCTTGTGGTGCTCCTTCCCCGCAGGCGGTCCTTCGGTCATCAGTTTTTCGGCATCCATCTTCGCCCAGTGCACCTTTGCGCGGGCGAAGGCCATTCGCGCACCTTCCATACATACCGACCGCTTAATGACTTCAAGTCGAGGGCAGGCACTTACAGGCCGCTTCACGAGCCCGAAGTAGCTGCTGGGAATCGCCTCGGTGGGCCATAGCCGGATAATTAAATCCTTCATGGCTAGTTCGGCCACCCTATGCAACTCAATCAGCTGTTTGAGATGATCGGCAAAGGGCACTGGATACTCTGGCGCCATATATTGCGACCAGAAGAGCTTCTCTGCAGAGCTCCTTTCTTCGGCTCGGTAAAATTGTGAGGCATCAGATACGCTACGCGGCAGTTCCGCAAACACCCCTGGAGAAATCCGAATTCAGATTAGTAACATGATTTTCTTCCTTTAAATATTTTCTTTGCATAGAAAAAGCCTTACCTGCCGCGATCTTTCTGGCCTCCTGGATTTCCTGCAGGGCACCTTGGGCTTCACCCTGGGCATCGCGTGCGGCTTGATGAGCCTTGGTGAGTTCGGATTCTTTCTCTGTTAAACTCTGCTCCAAGGTCTCGCATTTCTTCACAGCCTCTTGGAGCCCTTGCTGAACTTCAACAATCCTGGCCTTGTGCTTTTAACGAATGGACTGCTCTGCACCCACCTTCTTCTCGGCCTCAGCCACCACCTTCTTAAGAGCCTCGACTTCGGCCGTCGCTCCTAGAGCAAATCATGAAAATTTTCTCGCCATACTCAATTATTCATTCGCGTTGAACACTAACAAGGTTTTTTTTCATACCTTGGTTATCCTTCAACTGTTGCTTCACTTGGCCGAGTTCTTCTTCGGCCCGTTCCGGACTCTGTTTCAGCCCGGAGACTTCCGCAGTATGAGAGGCGGCAGTCACTACAGACGCATGCTTAGAAAAAACAAATGAGGGAGAGGTACCACAAGGTAAGTCTCCTGTGAACATATATTTGATCCTCTGTCCGGCTCTTTCTTTCGAACACCGAATAGTGTATCAGGGGCTACTATCCATACTATGACACTCTTTGAAACCTCACAACATACCTCAAAGCCCGTTATAAGGCTGATGTAGGCTTCAGTCAGCCCGCTTTCAGCAGACTGAATCTTCTCAATCACCGCACCCATAAGGACATGATGTTCTTCAACGATGGAGGCGCTCTTCAGCGCCGCTGATAAGGTATCTGGCACCTCTGGTTGGGCAAAGGTTGCCAGTGGAACAGGCGCACCCCCTTTTGTCGAGAGAGGTTGCCCGCCTGAATCCGGAGTCGTGTTGGTCTCCGGAACTGTGTCCGGCTAGGGGCCGAATTCAACATAGCCCCCGCCGTCGGTGTCCATGGACGCCTTTTCCCCCGTGTGTCCGGCCGCCGAGGTTTGACCCTCTGGCGCTGCCTTGACGGTCTCCCCACCCCTCCGCGGCCTGGGTCCCTTTGGGACGATACCCTGTGTCGTTCACGTGTTTCGAGGAGGGGGCCGTCGGGGGTGTCCCGCTGTCCATGGCATCTGAACCCAGTGAATCCTCCGATGAGGACTGTTCGGTGCGGGACTTGGCCGGACTGCAAAAAAGGCGTGATTCAATGCGATTAAACGCTATACGATAGTGAGTCTGGATACACAAACATGTCCGGGTTTTATATACTCACGATTTAACCAGGGGCTGGCCCCTGGGATCCCACTCCGGGCTGCTATCGGTGGTGGTGGCGGATTCCTCCAGAAAGGGAGTTTTTCCCTTCTTAGGTGACTCGGCCTCCAAGTGTGTGGAGGCCGTCCTTTTCTTTCTCCCCCTCACTGGGAGGGAACCGGCTTTCCTCCTCTTCCTCGTCCTCTTTGGAGGAAGAGCGGGCCTCGGAATCTTCGGATACTATGTCTGAAGTGCCTTGGTGATGAAGGCCGCCCCTGGTCTCTTTGGCCTCTTTCTCGGCTTTCTTTGTCAGAAGTGGGCCGGCTGGTTCTTCTAGCAGCAGGGCCGGGTAGTAGATCCGCCCTGCCTTCTTCGTCCAGCCCTAGGAGTGTTGTGGGAAAATACATTAAGCGTTTCCCTTGGATTATGCAGATAAAGCGTATGACTTACCAACATGCGAAGACTTACCGAACTTGCGGGTCGGGACAGTTGATACCCACGGTCCTCGGCTGAATCCGGCCACGATTTGCCGGACTTAAAGAGCGTCTTCCAGATGTCTTTGTGCGATGAGTCAAATAACCCTAGTAGGGTCTGGTGCTTGGCCGGGTTGAATTCCCATAAATTGCAAGCCCTTTGTTGACAAGGGAGAATCCGGCGAACTAACATCACCTGGACAACGTTGACAAGTTTGATATTCTTGTCCTCCATACCCTTGACACATGCCTGGAGCACCGCCAACTTATCTGGCGAAGACCAGTGCAGGCCCTTCTCGGGCCAGGACGTAAGCCGCAATGGAGCTCCGGATCGGAATTCGGGAGCTGCCACCCATTTTTTGCCGCGTGGCTCAGTGAAATAGAACCATTGTTGTTGCCACCCTTTGACGGAATCATTGAAGGTACCTGATGGCCATATGACGTTGGGCATCTTGCTTACCATGGCTCCTCCGCACTCAGCGTGCTCGCCGCTCACCACCTTGGGCTTCACATTGAAAATCTTCAGCCATAATCTGAAGTGTGGTGAGTTGCAGAGAAAGGCCTCGCACACGACGATGAATGTCGAGATGTTGAGGAAGGAATTGGGTGATAGATCATGAAAATCGATCCCATAATAATACATAATGAACGAATGGGTGTAGGGGAAACGCTAGCCCACGGGTAAAGTGAGGGAGGAATACAACCCTCTTGTGGGGTTCCGGAGTAGGGACAATATGTCCCGCCATCGAAAGGCGGTGGCCGATCTTCTTGGCCAGATACCCAGCCTGAAATTTCTTGATATCCTTCTCCTGGACGGTAGAGGCCATCCACTTGCCTCCTGCTCCAGATCCGGACATTTTTGGAGAGCCTTTGTGGGCGGAGAAGGCGAAGGCTTGGGCGCTGGAGCTCGAGCAAGAGAGAATAGGTGGAAGAAGAGGAAGGCGTGGGTGAAAAAGGAGAATCCTTGTCTCTTTATAAAGGCAGCAGAAATCATGCGCATCCCCACTTGCCTTGGAAACTCGCTTATTTCCCAGGCGCGGTTGGGTTACCCACACCCGTATTGATGAGAATCACGTGATAAGGGGACATGATCTCTGCTTCGACAAGACGTGCCAATAAAACTGCCTCGCAAGATGTGCAGTAACAGGTTGAGGAAACGGTTCGAATAATGACCAGGCCACGACGTGATGTCATGCTATGGAAAAGTTGTCGGCAGATTAGACTCGTGGAACATTGTGCTCTCTACGGTGGTATGTGGAATTTGTTTTGCAGAGCCGGACACGATTCTTGTGTACAAGATCTACTTTGAAGTATTCGGAGAAGGAACCCGCCTTGCAATGCCGAAGACAATCTGCGTGCTGGACTAATCGTCATTGAAGCCTAGTTCAGGGGCTACTGAGGGAGTCCTGGATTAGGGGGTCCTCGGACAGCCGAACTATATGCTTATGCCGGACTATTGGATTATGAAGATACAAGATTGAAAGCTTCGTCCCGTGTCCGGGTGGGACTCTCCTTTGCGTGGAAGGCAAGCTTGGCAATTCGGATATGTAGATTTCCCTTCTCCGTAACCGACTCTGTGTAATCCTAGCCCCCTCCGGTGTCTATATAAACCGGAGGGTTTAGTCCGTAGGACAACAACAATCATAATCATAGGCTAGCTTCTAGGGTTTCGCCTCTACGATCTCGTGGTAGATCGACTCTTGTAATACTCATATCATCAAGATCAATCAAGCAGGAAGTAGGGTATTACCTCCATAGAGAGGGCCCGAACCTGGGTAAACATTGTTTCCCCCGCCTCCTGTTACCATTAGCCTTAGACGCACAGTTCGGGACCCCCTACCCGAGATCCGCCGATTTTGACATCGACAAGGAGGCCGGCCACCAGGGGCGTGCCAAGGGAGGGAGGAGTCCTACTAGGACTCCAGTCCTAGTAGGATTCGGCCCCCTCTCTCTCTTTTTCCTTCTTATGGAGGTGGAAAGGGGGAAGGAGAGGGAGTAGGAGAAGGAAAGGGGGGTGGCACCCCCTTTCCCTAGTCCAATTCGGCCTCCTTCCTTCTGGGGGCGAACCAGCCCCTTGTGGGCTGGTTAGCCTCCCACCCATGGTCCATATGGTCCATATCTTCCACCGGGGGGTTCCTGTACTCCGGTTTGTACCCGATACACTCCGGAACCCTTCCGGTGTCTGAATACCACCTTCCAATATATCAATCTTTACCTCTCGGCCATTTAGAGACTCCTCATCATGTCTGTGATCTCATCCGGGACTCCGAACAAACTTCGGTCATCAAAAACACATAACTCATAATACAAATCATCATCGAACGTTAAGCGTGCGGACCCTACAGGTTCGAGAACTATGTAGACATGACCGAGACACATCTCCGGTCAATAACAAATAGCGGAACCTGGATGCTCATATTGGCTCCTACATATTCTAGAAGATCTTTATCGGTCAAATCGCACAACAACATACGTTGTTCCCTTTGTCATCGGTATGTTACTTGCCCGCGATTCGGTCGTCGGTATCATCATACCTAGTTCAATCTCATTACCGGCAAGTCTCTTTACTCATTTCGTAATGCTTCATCCCGCAACTAACTCATTAGTCACATTGCTTGCAAGGCTTATAGTGATGAGCATTACCGAGAGGGCCTAGAGATACCTCTCTGTTACACGGAGTGACAAATCCTACTCTCGATCTAGGCCAACCCAAAAAACACTTTTGGAGACACCTGTAGAGCATCTCTATAATCACCCAGTTACGTTGTGACGTTTCATAGCATACAAGGTGTTCCTTCGGTATTCGGGAGTTGCATAATCTCATAGTCAGAGAAACATGTATAAGTCATGAAGAAAGCAATAGCAATAAAACTAATCGATCATTATGCTAAGCTAACGGATGGGTCTTGTCCATCACATCATTCTATAATGATGTGATCCCTTTTATCAAATGACAACACATTTCTATGGTCAGGAAACATAACCATCTTTGATTAACGAGCTCGTCAAGTAGAGGCATACTAGGGACACTTTGTTTTGTCTATGTATTCACACATGTACTAAGTTTCCAGTTAATACAATTCTAGCATGAATAATAAACATTTATCATGATATAAGGAAATATATATAACAACTTTATTATTGCCTCTAGGGCATATTTCCTTCAATAATATGGCATCATATTATATATAGAACTTAATAAATTATAGAAGAAAGATAAACAACTTAATAAATTTCCCTTAAACATGTTGAAAAATGAAAAGAGAGGATAAGAATTCATTTAAACATTCTTTTTTATATAAACAAGGAGAATGCATGTGCGTTGCAACGGGATATATATATATATCTGCCCATGATTTACTTATATTTATCCTTTGTAAACAAATGTTTATCAAATCCCGCTCGTGATTTGCCTTATATTTTGATGAGAAGTTTGATAAGTAAACTTTCTTTTTTGTGGTTGAGTCAGCTAAGTAAACTAAAGTGAAATTTGTTTGAAATTTGTAAATTAAGATGATTGATTATCATATGGGGGATGTTGGATGAAGGGCTGATGGCAAAGTGAAACATGAAACATTACATTATCCAGTGCGTTGCAACAGGATATAAATATTTTAGTACGTTAACTATGATTTATCTGACATATTAATGTGATTGTGGAAATAAAGATTTATCAAATCATGTTCGTGATTTACCTTATATTTTGATAAAAAGTTAGTAAATTAAAGTGGAATTGGTTAAAAAGTTAAGTAACTAATGTGATTGATTATCATACGTGGAAGTTTTGAGAAAGGTATGGTGGAGAAAAATGAAACATGAAACCTTGCAGGTTTTTTTAAGTAAGAAAAAGAAGTAAGATAAGATAAGAGATAGAGAAAGAAGATGTGGATATAGAGCCCTCTGTCTGTGTCAATATGTAAGACGTTTTTTTGACACGGTTAAAACGCAAAAGAAAGACATGTTATACCGGGAGGGGGTGGATAAAAAAAACTCTCCGAACATCTATAAACTTCCTCTTCCGTACGCAAAACAATTACTAGTAGATAGGATGGAAAGAGGAGGAAAAGCAAAACCCTAACCTATTCGTCTTCGCGTTGCCGCCGTGAGGAGGACCATGCATGTTGCCTCGCCGTACGAGTGGAGGAACTGGGCGTTGTTGCCCGGCGACGTCGTATGCATCATCCTCAGCAAACTCCCGCAGACCGACATCCTCAGCGGCGTAGGGCTTGCATGCTCGCCCTGGCGGCGGTGAGCCAAGGATGAGCCCCTGCTATGGCGGCACATCGACCTACGTCCCGATCAATGGGACGAAGAGCACGAAGAGTACTGCTCGTGGGACGAACTGCCACTGCCGGCAGGATGGAAGGCGATGGCGCGCGCCGCGGTGGAGCGCAGCGCCGGCCGGTGTGAGTCATTCAGCGGCCACGTCGACGCCAACGTCCTAGTATATCTCGCCAACAGGCACGTACTCCCGAGTCCTGACCAACTTTCATATCGGACGCATGCATCCGTCTTATCCTAACTATCTCTCCTAATCACCTGCAGGGCGCCATTTCTGAGTGTTGGAAACAATTGTTTTGGCAATGCTTCACGATGTATTGATCGGTGCAAAGCGCACGTATATGTGGAGTACAAAGTGGGCCACAACCTCAACTATACAAAGACTAGGAGGTGGGCCAGAATATACAATATACATGCACAAACCATATATTCAACACCCCCCTTGATCGAGCGTCGCCGGTGGCGCAAAGATCGGACTGAACTCTCGAAATGAAGTAGGCAGTCCTTCGTCATGGCGTCGGCGACTGCTGCACCGTCGGGGCGTGGAGGACCGGATGTGCCCAAGAGCCACCTGCTCACGAACAAAGTGTATATCGAGCTCAATATGCCGTTCGGCGATGATGGACGGGCTGGCGGAGAGGTAAGCGGTGGAGGCGTTGTCGCGATGAGCGGCGTGGCCTTGTGAACATCACAAAGCAACTCTGGAGCGGTAGCGGAGCCAGAGCATTCAGCAGCGGCGTTAGCCACTGCGCGATACTCAGCCTCGGCTTTTCGGCGGGAGGCGGTGGGCTGTCGCGGGCGATGAAGAGATGAGGGCGGCCCAAGGTGAACCACAGTACCGGTGGAGCACCGTGTGTCGGGCAGCCAGCCCGATCCGCATCGAGTAGGCGGCGAGGTCGGTGGAGGTGGAAGCCGTCAGCGTAAGTCCCAAAGGCGGGTGCAGCGTATGTATCGGAGGATCGCTTCACGAGTCGATGAGAGTCACGCGGAGCATGCATGTGTGAACAAACCTGCTGAGCGGCATCTTGCAAGTCGGGTAGCGTCGGTCGAATCTTGCAGGGCGCCCACGATGGAAGCGGTAGAAGTCGCATCCGATGCGGCGAACCCTCCAGCGGAGACCTTGGCCTTGGTGTCGCTGGCGTGGGGCGGGCTTGCGATTAAGCATGCCAACTCGGTCGAGAAGCTCATGGGCATAGCGCTGCTGATGCAGGAAGAACCCATCTGGCTGTCGAACCACCTCAATGCCAAGGAAATAATGCAGAGGACCCAAATCCCGGGGCAAACTCATTGCGAAGATGAGCGGTGAGCGGCTGGAGGAAGCGCGACGATGGATGCCGTCGAATGATGTCATTGGCGTCTGGCAGCAAGTAGGCGTGTCAACTCCGTGATGATACGAAGAGAGGCGCGCCGGGCGAGTCGATGTAAATCCGGCGTCTGCGGGAAAGCGGCGTCTTGGCTGGTACCAGGCTCGAGGTGCTGCTTTAGCCCGTAGAAGAGCGGAGATCAAGCACACATGATCCGGATGCGTGGCGTCGGCGAAGCGGTGGGCTGCTCACAGAACTCCTGCTCAGCCGGTGGTTGTGTAAGAAGCGTTGGACATGTCCAAGCGATGCACGAGCCATGCTCGGGACACGGCTAGCTGGAGCGCGGCGCGGATCGTGCCCGGTTTTACAACGGGGCAAATGTGTCGGTGAAGTCACGCTGCGCGTTGCGAAAGCCCGAACCACCAGCGAGCTTTGTGGCGCTCGAGAGTGCCATCCGGGCGGGTCTTGTGCGGAAGACCCACTTGCCGTGATAATGTTGGCGCAGGCGGCGAGAACAAGCTGCGGTGCGATTCGGCTGGAGTCGTCGAACTCTTCTGCATCGCAGCGAGCCAATAAAGGATCGAAGGCGGCTCGGCTGGCGATGGGAGAGGAGATGGCTCGGCGGCGGAAGCAGCGAAGATACTCATCGCTAGGGTACCGCGTGCTCGGGCAAAGGTGCCAGCCGAGAGCGAGTCATCGGGCGGGCGGTGGGTCGGAGGGAGGCGGGCGAGATGAAAGCGAGCCCGCCTCCGATGAGACCGCCATGGCGAGAGCCGCCCATGACGAGGCCGCCGCGGCGGCGAAGCGAGGCCGCCGGCGATCTGCAGCGAGCCGCTGCTGAGGTGGCGGACAGGGCCACCGGCGTGGTGGAGGCGCCCGGCGTGGCGGCGGGCGAGGCCACCGGCAGGTCGAGGCCGGGGGCCGAGGCGTCGCGAGGCGTCGAGGTGCAGCCCTAGGGCAGTAAGCGGGGAGACTCGACCCGTGGCGCGAGGCACCCTCAAAGCCGGGGCTGACCCCAGAGAGGCAGGCGGCCATCACGGGGCGGGCAAGGCCGCATCGTCCGAAGGTACTGCTGGAGCGGAAGACTATCTCATCAAAGTAAGCGTGTGGTAGTGATGACCCGATGAGAGATAGGATCATAGCAGCGGTAGCCTTTGGTGTTAGGGGATAGCGAGAAAGATGCAAGCCATAGACCTAGGTGCGAGCTTATGAGGAGCGATGGAGCGATCTTTGGGGTAGCGAGAGCAACCGAAGATCGGAGCTCGGTATAGGAGGGTGGTGTGCCAAACAACGGATGATGAGGCGAAGTTCCTTGAGTGCGACGAGGGACGAATGTTAATGAGTAGTGATCTTGATGTAAGCGCGTCAGACCAAAAGCGTGGTGTACGTTGGCGTGAAAAAGGAGGTCTGACGCAGATCATTGAGAGTCGTAGCAGCGTTCAAGCGCGCCGTTTTGTTGCGAAGTGTGCGGGCAAGTGAGGCGAAAGATCGTGCCGTGTGTGGCGAGAAGGTTGCGGATCGCAAGGTTATCGAACTCCTTCCGTTGTCTGTTTGCAGCGCATGGATGGGGCGTCAAACTGCGTGGAGACATAGGAGTAGAAGGCGGTGAGAGTGGCACAGAGTCGGACTTTAAATGCATAGCAGGAAGGTCCACACATAGTGCGAAAAATCATCAAGTATGACAAGATAATAAAGATAGCCGTGTTACTTGCAGCAGGAGAGGTCAGACATCACTATGAATTAACTCAAATGGGTATGACGCGACATGCGAGGAATTGCTAAAGGAAGGCGAACATGTTTGCGGCGACAAGCATGACAAGTGTGATCGTCGATCTTATTACGTGAATGAAAAACTCGAAGAATGTGGCGAAGGGTGGCGATGTTGGGATGACCGGCGGCGTGCCAAAGATCCACTCGGCGGAAGCGCCATGGGTGCAACAGCGGATGAGGTAGGTGAGTGGACGGGTAGAGCTCGTCGGGGCTGTCACATCGGTGGAGCACCATCCGAATGCGGGCATCCTTGATGAGAAAAAGCCAAACATGTCAAATTCAGCGGTAACAAGATTTTCACGTGTAAGAGAACGAGCGGAAACAAGATTTTTAATGATGTCGGGAGAAACAAGCACATTAGAAAGATATAATGGCATGGAGTTAGAAGGAAAAGCAGCATGGCCGACATGAGTAATGGGCATGGAGGAGCCGTCACCGCAGTAATCGAGCAGCGGTGCGAGCGGGGTGGCGGCAAGAAGGTTACGGGGTTGGCGGCCATGTGAGCCGTGGCTCGTGTCCATATACCGATCGCCACCACGTGTATCTTGCTGCGGCATGGGGGCGGTGTCTTGAGCCGCTAGGGCGCGGGATCCCAAAGCGCCCGGCGGGAGGGCAGGGCAGATGGCGCCGGCTGGCGGTGGCGCCACATACCCATAGCCCGAGGGCCGTGAAGCGGGCGGGCTGAATGCGCTGAGGGGCGCGTCACGGGGCACTGGTGAGGGGCGGGCGGGCGCCGAAGGAGCCGGGACGGGGCGCAGCGGTATAGGCATGGATGCGCGTGCACAACCCCGTCCACGGGTTCGGCGGCCTGCCGGGCGCCCGGCGGCGGAGTGCTGCGGTGGCGGGGCCCCGCCGTGGGCAGCGGGCTGCTGCGGCTCTGCAGCTGCGGCCTCAGCGCGCTGACGCCCGCCCGGCGCTGCTGCTGCTTTCGGCGGGAGGCGGAGGGCTGCTGGCGGCACGGGTAGGGAACCAGGCGGCGGCGCTGGAAGGGCCCTTGGCGAACATGATGGTGGGGCAGGCGGTGGGCGGCGCACCGCCACGGTACCGCGGTGAGGGCGTTCGTGTGGCGGTGCGTGACATCCGCATCCGCCTCTCCTCCGGCTTCAGTCTGCGACGATCTTGGGAAGGTCGGGTTGGTGATGGCGGGATGTTGGGCGGCGTTCGAAGTCGTCGTTCGGGCGGCGATGAGGTCTTGAGAAGCTTATTGGAGACCTTCTCGCCGAGTCACGGAGCTCGTCAGCGAGCTTCTTGAGGCGCATGCAATGTCGTCAGCAGACGACTCAAGCTATTGGCACCCAAAAACTTCGCCGTGCGAGAAGACATTGCGTTGGAAGCGCGTTGCCGGTGAAGAGGCCGTTGAGCTTGGTCCAAACGGCGTGAGCGTCATCATCGGCGGAGACCACCGTGTGGAAGAGGTCCTTCGAGATGGTGGTGTAGAACCAACAGATGAGGGTGGTGACGAGGACATGTATTAGGGGTAGGGTAACAGGCCTGACCTATAGACCCTACCCATGGACACACTATCCACTCGGACAAGCAGCATACTATCCACTCGACCAAGCAACATACCATCCACTCGGATGACGGTTCACCACTCGACCGTACGACTCACTCGGATATCACGAAGACCAGCAGGCAGCAAGGCGATCGGCATCTTTCTAATAGTGAGGGCTTAATAAGCGTCTTGGCATTATGGCATTCATACCCCACTTTGTAACATAGGAGGTGAGGGGTGGCGCACTCTATATAAGCCACCCCCACCACTAGACTAAGGGGTTCTTTTCTTCCACCTCTTTCTCTTTCCACCATTAGTCTCAGGACTTAGCTCGAGGCATGAGGATCCGTTCCTCTCTCACACACACATTGTAATCTCCGGATATATACTCGGATAAAACAAAGCCTCTCCGAGACACGAGGCGTAGGGTTGTTATCTCCACCGTGAGAGGCCGAACTTCGCTAAAACCACCGTGTCACCCATATGCATCTCGATAGATCATGCTCCGTTATCCTACCCCTCTCTCACTGTCGGAGTCGTTCCCACGACAGTTGGCGCCCACCGTGGGGCATGGCGTCTATCGAGCCATGATGCAAATGGTATTTACATTCATCTATCCTCAGGAAAATTTCACGAGGACCATCATCAATGGTCACCACAAAAATAGCAAACGGCGTGGTCCGCCTCGTCGTCGTCTTTGGCCTAGTCAACGAGCTGCTACGCTCAGCCACCGGCGCGATCCGCCTCGTCGTGACCGGCCTCGTCTATGACGCCGTTGGCGAGCTCCTGTGCTCGGCCACAGCACCGTTCGTCCTGTCGCTTCCGCCCCCAACTATGACGCCGTTGACAAGCTCGAAGCTCCTGCACTCGGCCACTTGCGTGGCCTCGCCATCGTCTCCGGCCTCGTCTACGACGCCGTTGGCGAGCTCCTACGCTCGGCCACTGGCGCGGTCCGTCCCGCCGCTTCCGGCCTCGGCTACGACGGCGTCGGCGGGCTCCTACAAACGGCCGCCGGTGCGGTCCGTTGTTTCGGGCCTCGACTGTGATGCTGTCAGCGAGCCCCCACATAAGGCTCCTGCCCCCACCGTCTACTACTATAAGCAGCACAGGCGCGCGGCGGTCCCTTCCCCGGCGTCGACTGCATAAGCAAATGGCGTGACAGTAAACTGCATGCAGAAAATGATCCGTGGAGGAAGGAAACTTCCCTTGCATGCAGAACCGGTTTTATTTCCTGCTTAATTAGCACTGACGTCTCCTGCATGCAGATTCCGGGCCTCATAGCTCTCCCGAGGAATTAATTGATCACCTCATTAAGGCGCAAATTAGTGGGATTTCCAGCATCGGTTACCTAATTACGGCAGCCAACGCGCGCCGTTTCCACTACTTCCGCAGTTTCTTAATTAAGTGCATGCATGCATTTCTAACCACTCAGCATTTTAACCGTGGCTTTACTTGCAAACTCGCAGGGTCACACGATGGATCTTTGGGACGGAAACAAGTAAGACGCGCAGCACGTGTGCTCGGCGGTTTCTCCCTCGGCGTGGAACATATCCTAAACCGGTGCCTATCGCTGCTCCTTCTGCGCATCGATTGCGGGCACCGTCAGCGAATCGCCGGCCGGTTGCTCGGCAGTAGCCCAGAGGCTGGTGACGCCCTACGCACGCCAGTTTTAGTACACAGCCGTTCACTGGACATGACAAAATCTCACTGGAACAAAGGTTCACTCGGACAGTCCGCTGGCACTCGGCCGCCAGCGCATTGTCGTCACTCGGATGTTCGTGATTTCATCAACCTGTCCGACTCGGTCGCCCCGTGTGTGGCCGCTTGGTTGAGCTCGACCTCACCACTCGGCTGCCCCACGCGTCGTCAGTCCGCAGCACGCGCCTCTACTTCATCCGGACGCTCCGCGCGTCGCCACTCTGCGAGACGCGTCTACGTCACTCGGACGCCTCGCTCGTCGTCACTGCGGCACGCGCTTCTACTTCATCAGGACGCCCCGTGCATCGTCACTCCGGGCCACGCGTCTACATCATCCGGACGCCCCGCATCGGTTGGTCACCTCATCACCACTCGACCGCTTCGGGCCTCGTCAATCGGTTGGTCACCTCATCACCACTCGGTAACCCCGCGACACAGTTTTTACAATCTCATAAATGATTGTTATTCTTTTTATATGCTCTCAATCCCCCAGTGGGTGACTTAGTTGCGAATCCGTCTCGCCTAAGTTTAAAAAATCCTACCGAGTGGAGAGCAACCCTCCCACTCGGGGGCTTGGCTGCAGTCCAGTACTCGCCTAAGTTTCGGAAAAAAAATCCTGCCGAGTGGAGAGCAACCCTCCCACTCGGGGGCTTAGCTGCAGTCCAGTACTCGCCTAAGTTTCAAAAACATCCTGCCGAGTGGAGAGCAACCCTCCCACTCGGGGGCTTAGATGCAGTCCAGTACTCGCCTAAGTTTAAAAACACGATCCAGGTTGGTCACCTCATAACCACTCGGCCGCCCCGTGCGTCGCCACCAGGTTGGTCACCTCATAACCACTCGGCCGCCCCGTGCGTCGCCACTCGGTTGGTCACCTCATCACCACTCGGCCGCCCCGTGCGTCGCCACCAGGTTGGTCACCTCATAACCTTTGGGCGCCCGTGCGTCGCCACCAGGTTGGTCACCTCATAACCACTCGGCCGCCCCGTGCGTCGCCACTCGGTTGGTCACCTCATAACCTTTGGGCCGCCCGTGCGTCGCCACCAGGTTGGTCACCTCATAACCACTCGGCCGCCCCGTGCGTCGCCACTCGGTTGGTCACCTCATCACCACTCGGCCGCCCCGTGCGTCGCCACCAGGTTGGTCACCTCATAACCACTCGGCCGCCCCGTGCGTCGCCACCAGGTTGGTCACCTCATAACCACTCGGCCGCCCCGTGCGTCGCCACTCGGTTGGTCACCTCATCACCACTCGGCCGCCCCGTGCGTCGCCACCAGGTTGGTCACCTCATAACCACTGGGCCGCCCCGTGCGTCGCCACCAGGTTGGTCACCTCATAACCACTCGGCCGCCCCGTGCGTCGCCATCAGGTTGGTCACCTCATAACCACTTTCGCCGCCCGTGCGTCGCCACTCGGTTGGTCACCTCATCACCACTCGGCCGCCCGTGCGTCGCCACCAGGTTGGTCACCTCATAACCCTGGGCGCCCGTGCGCGCCACCAGGTTGGTCACCTCATAACCACTCGGCCGCCCCGTGCGTCGCCACCAGGTTGGTCACCTCATAACCACTCGGCCGCCCCGTGCGTCGCCACTCGGTTGGTCACCTCATCACCACTCGGCCGCCCCGTGCGTCGCCACCAGGTTGGTCACCTCATAACCACTCGGCCGCCCCGTGCGTCGCCACTCGGTTGGTCACCTCATCACCACTTTCGGCCGCCCGTGCGTCGCCACCAGGTTGGTCACCTCATAACCTTTGGGCGCCCGTGCGCGCCACGGGTTGGTCACCTCATAACCACTCGGCCGCCCCGTGCGTCGCCACCAGGTTGGTCACCTCATAACCACTCGGCCGCCCCGTGCGTCGCCACTCGGTTGGTCACCTCATCACCACTCGGCCGCCCCGTGCGTCGCCACCAGGTTGGTCACCTCATAACCACTCGGCCGCCCCGTGCGTCGCCACTCGGTTGGTCACCTCATCACCACTCGGCCGCCCCGTGCGTCGCCACCAGGTTGGTCACCTCATAACCTTTGGGCGCCCGTGCGTCGCCACCAGGTTGGTCACCTCATAACCACTCGGCCGCCCCGTGCGTCGCCATCAGGTTGGTCACCTCATAACCACTCGGCCGCCCCGTGCGTCGCCACTCGGTTGGTCACCTCATCACCACTCGGCCGCCCCGTGCGTCGCCACCAGGTTGGTCACCTCATAACCACTGGGCCGCCCCGTGCGCGCCACCAGGTTGGTCACCTCATAACCACTCGGCCGCCCCGTGCGTCGCCACCAGGTTGGTCACCTCATAACCACTCGGCCGCCCCGTGCGTCGCCACTCGGTTGGTCACCTCATCACCACTCGGCCGCCCCGTGCGTCGCCACCAGGTTGGTCACCTCATAACCACTCGGCCGCCCCGTGCGTCGCCACTCGGTTGGTCACCTCATCACCACTCGGCCGCCCCGTGCGTCGCCACCAGGTTGGTCACCTCATAACCACTCGGCCGCCCCGTGCGTCGCCACCAGGTTGGTCACCTCATAACCACTCGGCCGCCCCGTGCGTCGCCACTCGGTTGGTCACCTCATCACCACTCGGCCGCCCCGTGCGTCGCCACCAGGTTGGTCACCTCATAACCTTTGGGCCGCCCGTGCGTCGCCACCGGGTTGGTCACCTCATAACCACTCGGCCGCCCCGTGCGTCGCCATCAGGTTGGTCACCTCATAACCACTCGGCCGCCCCGTGCGTCGCCACTCGGTTGGTCACCTCATCACCACTCGGCCGCCCCGTGCGTCGCCACCAGGTTGGTCACCTCATAACCTTTGGGCCGCCCGTCGCGCGCCACCAGGTTGGTCACCTCATAACCACTCGGCCGCCCGTGCGTCGCCACCAGGTTGGTCACCTCATAACCACTCGGCCGCCCCGTGCGTCGCCACTCGGTTGGTCACCTCATCACCACTCGGCCGCCCCGTGCGTCGCCACCAGGTTGGTCACCTCATAACCACTCGGCCGCCCCGTGCGTCGCCACTCGGTTGGTCACCTCATCACCACTCGGCCGCCCCGTGCGTCGCCACCAGGTTGGTCACCTCATAACCTTTGGGCGCCCGTGCGCGCCACCAGGTTGGTCACCTCATAACCACTCGGCCGCCCCGTGCGTCGCCACCAGGTTGGTCACCTCATAACCACTCGGCCGCCCCGTGCGTCGCCACTCGGTTGGTCACCTCATCACCACTCGGCCGCCCCGTGCGTCGCCACCAGGTTGGTCACCTCATAACCACTCGGCCGCCCCGTGCGTCGCCACTCGGTTGGTCACCTCATCACCGGTCGGCCGCCCCGTGCGTCGCCACCAGGTTGGTCACCTCATAACCACTCGGCCGCCCCGTGCGTCGCCACCAGGTTGGTCACCTCATAACCACTCGGCCGCCCGTGCGTCGCCACTCGGTTGTTCACCTCATAACCACTCGGCCGCCCCGTGCGTCGCCACCAGGTTGGTCACCTCATAACCACTGGGCCGCCCGTGCGTCGCCACCAGGTTGGTCACCTCATAACCACTCGGCCGCCCTGTGCGTCGCCACCAGGTTGGTCACCTCATAACCACTCGGCCGCCCTGTGCGTCGCCACTCGGTTGGTCACCTCATAACCACTCGGCCGCCCTGTGCGTCGCCACCAGGTTGGTCACCTCATAACCTTTGGGCGCCCGTGCGTCGCCACCAGGTTGGTCACCTCATAACCACTCGGCCGCCCCGTGCGTCGCCACTCGGTTGGTCACCTCATCACCACTCGGCCGCCCCGTGCGTCGCCACCAGGTTGGTCACCTCATAACCACCGGGGCGCCCGTGCGTCGCCACCGGTTGGTCACCTCATAACCTTTGGGCGCCCGTGCGTCGCCACCAGGTTGGTCACCTCATAACCACTCGGCCGCCCCGTGCGTCGCCACCAGGTTGGTCACCTCATAACCACTCGGCCGCCCGTGCGTCGCCACTCGGTTGGTCACCTCATCACCACTCGGCCGCCCCGTGCGTCGCCACCAGGTTGGTCACCTCATAACCACTGGGCCGCCCGTGCGTCGCCACCAGGTTGGTCACCTCATAACCACTCGGCCGCCCCGTGCGTCGCCACCAGGTTGGTCACCTCATAACCACTCGGCCGCCCCGTGCGTCGCCACTCGGTTGGTCACCTCATCACCACTCGGCCGCCCCGTGCGTCGCCACCAGGTTGGTCACCTCATAACCACTGGGCCGCCCCGTGCGTCGCCACCAGGTTGGTCACCTCATAACCACTCGGTCGCCCCGTGCGTCGCCACTAGGTTGGTCACCTCATAACCACTCGGCCGCCCCGTGCGTCGCCACTCGGTTGGTCACCTCATCACCACTCGGCCGCCCCGTGCGTCGCCACGCGGTTGGTCACCTCATCACCACTCGGTCGCCCCGTGCGTCGCCACTAGGTTGGTCACCTCATAACCACTCGGCCGCCCCGTGCGTCGCCACTCGGTTGGTCACCTCATCACCACTCGGCCGCCCCGTGCGTCGCCACGCGGTTGGTCACCTCATCACCACTCGGCCGCCCCGTGCGTCGCCAATCGGTTGGTCACCTCATCACCACTCGACCGCCCCGCGCGGCTTCAGATAGCTAAGTCATTTTACATTCTGTTATTTTGTCTTTCCGAGTATCCCGTAATTCACACATCACCTTCACTCGAAGGACGCACCACCGAGTGTACCTCTACGCTCGGCTGCTTATTTTTCACATACTTGCTTGGTACTGGTTATGTGACTCCCTAGTCCAGCTTCCATTTTTCCGTATACATCATTCATTAACACCATGCATCGTTCTTAATTTCGAGTTTGCATCGGTCCTCCGGGGCTGCAACTTAGTCGAAACACTACACTTCTATTTTATTTGAGCCAATATTCCAATGAGTTCAGTCGGATCCGTCGCTTCGACAAGTTCGAACTGATCCTTCGCTCTTTCAGACTCTTGCTGGTTAACCAACAAGCCCCTTGCACTCCCAGCGGGTGTCTATGGGTCTTATTCACACAAATCATTTGAGCACACACCGAATTTCCTCTAGAAATTATTTCATTGGCTTGTGCCATTGTTTACACAAGTTACGATCACTCACCGGCCCTATGTGCCAACTTCATCGCTGCTACTTTTCGGTCACCATACGGTCCCTGGGCACCACAACACCAACCACAGCCGCTCTGTTGACTTCAAACACATCCGGCCAGCCCTTACGTGGAACTCTCTTCATCGTATCAATGATATAGACCTCGTCGGGTGTAAGGCAGATAAGTCTCTTTCATAATTAAACTTCACACTTCACTCTTTTGCGAGTTTGCCTCTTTCGAGCATCACTCGGAGCTTCTCCTCATCTTTACGAGTCTAACTTCGATGAATTGCAAATCATCTATTCAAAACCATATTTCTCGTATTCCGACATGTCCGTTGTCGAAGCCTGTAGTATGCTCGGGGCTCGCGCCTTTCGAGGACTGCATCTCATTTGGAATGACACTCTTCTACGTGGTCGAGTACTTCATCACCAATCAGACCCTTCACTTCAACAAGTACATTCGATCCGTCACTTTGACGAATTTCATAATCACCCAGACACTCTGCGTGCAATCTTCGTTCCTACTCAAATTCAGTTGTCGCACCGGTCTTGTTGCGCCACAGCCACACTACACCGACCTTGTCGCCACATCAGCTTCGAAAGCATATGGCTAACTCCTTCAAGGACCATTTTTGCCACTAAGCTGGACATTTAGTCCTTCACTCGGCCGCCCCGCACGTCGCCACTCGGTTGCGCACGTCTTCATCACTCGGCCGCCCCGCGCGTCGCCACTCGGTTGTGCGCGTCTTCACCACTCGGCCGCCCCGCGCGTCGCCACTCGGTTGTGCGCGTCTTCACCACTCGGCCGCCCCGCACGTCGCCACTCGGTTGCGCACGTCTTCACCACTCGGCCGCCTCGCGCGTCGCCACTCGGTTGGGCGCATCTTCACCACTCGGCCGCCCCGCACGTCGCCACTCGGTTGCGCACGTCTTCACCACTCGGCCGCCTCGCGCGTCGCCACTCGGTTCTGCACGTCTTCACCACTCGGCCGCCCGCGCGTCGCCGCCACTCGGTTCTGCGTCTTCACCACTCGGTCGCCTTGTCGCCACTTTCGGTTTTGCACGTCTTCACCACTCGGCTGCCCAGCGTCACCACTTTCGGTTATACCGTCCTCGCCCCTCGGTCGCCCCGCGCGTCACCATCAGTTGGACATGTCCTCACCTCTACACCCCCAACATGGGAATGACTAGGTTACTCATATGATCAAACCTCATATCACATTCTCTAGCGAGCTTACCTCTTTCGAGCATCACTCGGGGCTACCTCCAGATCCTCAAGTACTACTCGACCTCCGAGTCAGAGAGGAACAAGTTCGACTGGTACCAGCTAAGAAGATTTTTTCTCAGACCACCTCCGACTGCCCGCAGTCGACGACAGTCTCGGGGACTACACCCAGTGGGTGCACTCAGCGTGCCCCCCCGGAATGGTATCCACTCGGGCAGTCCGCCCGGTCGAGTGGCGCCAAACAAGAACAAAAAATACAGGCTCTAAGACTCCCGCCGACTACCCGCAGTCGACGACTGTCTCGGGGACTACACCCAGTGGGTGCACTCAGCGTGCCCCCACTGGAATGGTATCCACTCGGAACGGTCCGCCCGGTCCGAGTGATGGCCAAACAAGAAAAAAAGACACGTTCCAGGCGTGAAGAAATTCCGAGTAATCAGTTACTCGATGCAGGACCAGCTCCAAATCACTCCAAAAAAAAATTGCTATAAGGTGAGTTCAACGCTCCTCCGTGGACCCGATTGAGCTCATTTCACTCGGACATCGTGCAGTCTAGAATCCGTCAAGGCAACACGTGAAGATAAGACCACCGGGTGACCAGAGGAAGTTCATAAGTGCCTCCGTTGCACTCGACTTATCTGGGATTTCACCTCAACTCGACCCGCTCAACCTCGACCGATTCGGGGGCTAATGACGAGGACATGTATTAGGGGTAGGGTAACAGGCCTGACCTATAGACCCTACCCATGGACACACTATCCACTCGGACAAGCAGCATACTATCCACTCGACCAAGCAACATACCATCCACTCGGATGACGGTTCACCACTCGACCGTACGACTCACTCGGATATACGAAGACCAGCAGGCAGCAAGGCAGTCGGCATCTTTCTAATAGTGAGGGCTTAATAGCGTGCTGGCATTATGGCATTCATACCCCACTTTGTAACATAGGAGGTGAGGGGGTGGCGCACTCTATATAAGCCACCCCCCACCACTAGACTAAGGGGGTTCTTTTTCTTCCACCTCTTTCTCTTTCCACCATTAGTCTCAGGACTTAGCTCAGGCATGAGGATCCGTTCCTCTCTCACACACACACATTGTAATCTCCGGATATATACTCAGATAAAACAAAGCCTCTCCGGAGCACGAGACGTAGGGTTGTTATCTCCACCGTGAGAGGCCCGAACTCGCTAAAACCACCGTGTCACCCATATGCATCTCGATAGATCATGCTCCGTTATCCTACCCCTCTCTCACTGTCGGAGTCGTTCCCACGACAGGTGGCGTCGATGGCCGTCCACTCCTCATCGTCTGCCATGAAGCGGGAGTCCATGGAGCCATCGATGTGATCCCGGAGATTGTACTCACGGAACACAAGGGAGAAGTACGTCTTCCAGGCATAGTACGTGGAGGTGAGGTGGTTGAGGGCAGCGGAACCAGGCGAGATGTTGGCGTCGCGGATGCGACGGGTCGGGACCCTCGAGCAGGTTGGTCGCGGCGGCTGCGGGAGGTGCCGAGTGGAGGCGGGGAGGCCATGGCGAAGGGGTTAGTCTTCTTGGCGGCAGGGTAGTAGGGCCAGAAAGGGCGGCGCGACGGGTAGAGGGCAGTGACAGGGTGCGGCGCAGCCTGTGGCGTGGCGTGGTGCTGGCTGTGGCTGTGAGCCAGGGCGGCGCGCGGGCGAGGCGGCGGCGGCGGCGTGCGGCGCGAGGTGGCGGCGGGTGGTGGTGGCGGCGGCGGCGGCGGCGGCGGATGGGATTATGGGCGGCGGCGGCACGGGTCAGGGTTAGGATCGTAGGTATGATACCATGTTGGAAACGATTGTTTTGGCAATGCTTCACGATGTATTGATCGGTGCAAAGCGCACGTATATATGGAGTACAAAGTGGGCCACAACCTCAACTATACAAAGACTAGAAGGTGGGCCAAACTATACAATATACATGCACAAACTATATATTCAACACCGAGGAACCTCTATGTCACAGGCTGGCCTTACATCGATGACGCAAAACTTATCACGGAGATCATCAAAGAAGCTCCCTCTGCTGGAGCGCCTCGTCATGTCGGATGGCTGTTTTCAGATACAGGTACTCAACGCCCTCCTCGACCACTGCCCACGCCTTGAGCTGCTGGATGTCACTAAATGTTGGCCCACGTTCAGGGACTGGGAAGAGCCTATTTGCACGAGAATACAGAACTGCACCATCAAAGACCTCCGGCTGCCGGACGAGGTTTTGGAGTGATGCATTGCATCCAGAAACACACAGTAGTTTACTATTGTCACCGCAAGTACTTCAGTTTTATCATATATATAAAGGTCCTTCTGCACGCTTGTGTCAAACTGCAATTGTTTTGAGTAAGTACTATACTGTGGGTGAAATGTCTCGTTCTCATATCAGCCTTCCCAAACCCAAATCAGGTTCAGCCATCCCAGTTCAGAGAATATACTGATTTCTATTTGATCTAGCCTATTCAGTAATGTGTGAACATAATTCAGGATGTATCCCACAGCATTAAATGAAAGTTAGTTTCCTACGTACTACAATACATGAAAGCTACTTAATATAGATTTTTTGAAGATAGAAACCAAAGTCACTGATTATTTTCTGAAGGTATTTCCAGTTTATTTCAGGGGAGTACTAATCTGCTTGTGCTAGGAGCTGTTGAATGGAAACAGTAGGTGGAAACCTAATACTCCCTCCATTTCTTTTTACTCCGCATACAAAATTTATTTGAAGTTAAACTATGCAAAGTTTGACCAAATTTATATAAAAAATTATTAACATCTACAATACTAAAGTTATATGGCATGAAAGTTCATTTCACGACGCATCTAATAATATTGATTTCATATTATAAATGTTGATATTTTTTCTATAAAATTAGTCAAACTTTACAAAGTTTAACTTTGACCAAATTTTATATGCAAACTAAAAAGAAAAGGTGGCACGCCAGTGGGAGTTGATCCTACCACACATCTGTGAATTCATTATAACTCAACAGAGGAATAGGCTCGAGTTAATTAATATTCTTCGCACGACAGTGGGGATCAATCGTACCACACATTTGTGAATCCAACTAGCAATGTGCCCGTGCATTGCAACGGATCCAAAGTAGAATAGTACTTGTTCACAAATTTGAAAGAAAACACTCTTGTTTTGATATACATATACCACTAAAAATATATTACGTTTCACTCAAAATTTCTTTCTCAGCCTATTTTGATTAGGTGAGGGAGGGATGTGGTTGCTTTCAAGATAATAAGAGGTTTTCTGAAATTGGAGCAGAGAAGTGGGCTATTGTTGCAAAAATGCCACAACTTACATCACATCCGTTAGATGCAGATCCAATGGTCAGAAATGACGAATGGCAGACACACCATCATCACCAATTGAGTCTTTCTAGGAGTAGAAATAGCACAAACTCCTACCCTTGCCAGATACTACCAGACAAGTCGTTGCTAAAGACAGATCCGGCTCTATCACCTTGGAAATTTGGTCAAAGTTACCACCCGGAACGGACGAAGTTCCTATACCGGAGTTGGTAATCGTCGCAGTGTGGTATGTGTGGTGGTAATGGCACCAAATTGTAAAGGGAAAATTGATAAAACCCCAGGCAGAACAACTCTTGCTATTAGGGTGTCAGCTGCAAACTATGTTAGAGTTGCATCTCCTAAAGTTATTGAACAAAAAAATAGTCAGATTTGGAAAATGCCTAGCAGGGGAGCTATAAAATTTAATGTGGACGCATGCTTTTTCAACGGTCTCTTAATGGTGCTATAGGGGCTGTTGCAGGTGATGACCACAGTCATTTTATTGCAGTTGCAACATGGGTGTTACCATATGTGAGTAGTGCTGATTCAGAGGAGATCTTCATCATCAAGCATGATCGTTATTTGGCAGTGAGGATCCGATGCAATGTTGCTCATATTTAGTCCGACTCTAGTTTTGCGGTGGAGACTATGCAAAAACAGGAACATTATCACGGCGAGGAGGTTGCAACAATCACAGAATGCAATCAATTGGTTTGTGATTTTGTGAAGGTCTCGTTCTCTCATTGCTTTTGTGAAGCAAAATTAATAGCTGGTCGCTTAGTTGGCCACTCCTATACAGGGTCAAAAATTTGAAAGAAATTACAGTGAAATTTCGCATATTTCAATGGGGTCCAAAATATTTTGAACGCCAAAATTTCAAGGCAGATTCAAACTAATTTCAAAATAAATTAAAATTATGTTAGAATTCATTAAAATTGAGTAAAATTTAATATCTTAAAATCCGAAATAATTTTCGAAATGTGCGAGATTTCAAATATTTCGGTGAGGTCCGAAATTAAAACTAGATCTTCTAATTTTTGGGAGAAAGTTCTTCCCCGATTTTATTTCTCAACCTCTTGTAAATGAGATGTCTATGATTTGAGAAATAAAGTCTTATATTGATGGGAAAAAAAAAAACCTCCTGCCCTTGCCCTATCGTATAGCTCCAGTTGCATGCCTCCCACGCGAGCCGTCATCCTTCCAAGATTTAGAACTCGTCTTGGCCATGACAGAGATCTCGCCCCTCCATAGGGTAATCGACGCCGGCCGGTGGGAGGCCGAGCGCCTCCTTGGCCGCCTCATAGTCATCGTCCACGCCGCCTTCCTCGACACGGGCTTCATGTCCCACCCACACGCCGTCCCCCCGAAGTCCGGCCGGGTTCCGAGGCGGGTGGGCGCGACGGCCTCGACGCTCTCCCTCCGCTACGCCGCGCCGGCCCTGCGGGACGTGGTCGTGCTGAGGATGAGCGCGCACGGGATGCGCATCGTCCTCTACGTGCGCGTGAGATCCGACCAAGACCGCGGGCCAGGCCTGCACTGGGCGTGCGTGGACGCGCGCGCCGCGGCGCCGCTCCTGTCCGGCGGCCTGGACGACACCGCGCGCGCGCTGACCAACCATGGCGCCTGCGGCCGCGGGCTGGCCGCGCTCTGGAGGGAGCTCACGGGGAAGCTGTGCCGGGGTGCCCTCGTCGACCTGCGCCGTGCGAATGCCTTCGTGCTGCTCCCCGGCGACATCATCTTGGCAATCCTGGCGAGGCTCGTTGACGGTCTGGACCTCTTGAGGGTTGCGAGCACCTGTGCCGAGCTGAGGCGCCTCGTCGCCGACCACGACCGCGAGCTCTGGAAGCACAGGCTGTCCTCGGCGTGTGGCTGTGGAGATGGCTCGATGAGTTGGATGGAGAGGTGGTGCTGCTGCTGCTGCAAACATATACGGTCTGCGAAAGGAATTGGTTTGTCCAGTATGAAAGATGATTATCGTAAACATTTGGAGGGGCTAGATCAGTCAATACTCGCTCAATTGTACCGACACACTTCTCAGTCCACCAACACTTGACATTTGTAGTCCTACCTTGCCTACGGTGTTCTCTGCTCCTGCTTGTTTTTTCTCTTTGAGATAGCTTATTGCTTGAGCCATGTGGTCGTGGTGGGTTTTCCTTTTGCTTGTGGTTGCAGCTCAATTTGGGGCTGGAGATTCCAGAAGACGCCGTCGGCTATAGTCTAATTTTATGCAAGATCGTAGTGCATTTCCTTGTGAATTGGTACACACTTGAATTTAGACTCTCCTATATATAAACCAAATCAGATTTCAAACCATTTTTGAAGAATACTGTGCTTTTTCTGATTCCTATGAATCAAGCGTCCAACTCCACAAAACATACAACCCTACCTACCTTATTCTTGTGATTTTCTTATTCCTATGTTTTCGGAATCCCTCGAATTAAAGAAGGCCTAAATGGTGGGCGCACGAGGAGGAGCTCGAAACTTATCCGGGATTCCCTCGAGTAAACATCCGGTTTTAGTCCTCTAACCGGAACCTAGCCGAACCCGTCTAAGCTATAGGTGAGTATAAATTTTACTCCGCCGCTTATATGGCGAGTAAAACTACTCCACCGCTTGGTCTCGGAGTAGAACTCCACACGCCTCCTCCGCCTCTCCTCCTCCCCAATCCCCGCCGCCGGCGAATCCCCCACCGTTCCGTCATTCCCAGTTCCCCACCGCTGCCTCCATGGCTGGATCCCATGGCCGCCAGCGTCGTCGACTTCGACACCGTCAGCACGATGACGCACTGGGTCGTGGTCTCGTGGAGCGCATCCCCGCCAGGGAGGGCATGCCTGCGGTGAGCCCGCTTCTTGATTCTTCCCGAATTTGCGCGAATTTGGTTCTGTTCTTGGCATCCGAACCCAACCGCAGGGAGCAATTCATGGTTCTGTTCTTGGCATCTTGCGAAATTTGCGTTTCTTGACGTCTTCCATCTCTGTTCGCAACTTGGCATTTCCGCTTTGCACCCTGACAACGAGACTCAACTGCAGCTCCCCCTCGCCGGAGGCCTCGACGTCCTGTTGCCGCGGCGGTGGGTCGTGTACGCCTCGGCGGGCGCCGATGGGGGCCCCGCCTTCTGGGCTACGTTGGGGTTCAAGGGGAGGTCTGTGTTCCGCCTGAGGAGCGAGCTGGCCAGCGAGATAGGCATCGGCATGGGCGACCTCGTCATGTGCGTCCAGGCGGGCACTAACGGGCGGCCTACCCCACTCGTCGTCAACCTACCCCGCGGCACGCGGACCCTTTACATCCTCGTCGTCCCAGGTGAGAGGCATACTCATCTTCCTACTGGTCGATGCATCTTTGGTTTTGTTTTAATGGAGTGCTATTCAGCTTGTGTAATGAAACTGTTAATTAGTCCCAAAAACAGTTTACTCAAACTGCTGCTACTCTGGTTCAGTTAAGACTTCGGAGTTTGTCTGAACTGTTGTGTTTTTGATAGAAGTAGAAGTAGTTGAATGCTAGAAAGTGGTCTGGAACTTTGGAACTTGAGAACCCAAATCTGGTTCAGTCATACTAGTTTAGCTTTACAGAGAAGACACTGATTTCTAATTGTTTTGAGACCCTAGGTGTGAACCAAATTCAGGATGTATCCCACAGCACTACTTGAAAGTAGGAGTAGAAGTTAAATGGAAAGTAATGTTCAGATTTCTTCAGAGGGACACTAAATGAAACAGTAGGTGTTTACAAAACGTGATCTGAAAAATCAGACTGCGCCGCGGGAGTAGGACACGGCAGCGGGTTGGCAGGATCAAGCTAAGCACCGGAAAAGCGGCGGCGACGGATCGATCTGAGAGAGGCTACTACGCTGAGGATGAGCGACATCCCAAGTCGGCAGAGTTACGCAGCGGATCAGCGACATCCCAAGTCGGCAGAGTTACGCAGCGGATCAGCGATTGTTCCGGTGATAGCCGGATCACCCATCGGACGAACCTTGCTCTTGATGCCAATGTTAGAAATTTAGGGTTTGTGGTCTACCCCCTAATTCCTTTGCGCTTATCCGTGGTGCCGCTCACAATTCACATATCTGAGGCTAAGGGGTAGGGACCATCTTATACTGTCTTTACTAAGAGTCCACCTCTTATACAGATATAAGATTCCTAGTCTTTTCCACTAGTTTCCGGGATAGAGTCCAGATCAAATAACCAACCACGATCATATTTGTGCATTTAGCAGTTCTACCGTTATGTCCCCGGAGCTCGCGCTTGTGAGCAACGCGCCATAATAGAGTGTAAATTCCTCTAATTATGTAGATCAACATTAGGGATGTAATCTAATTATACGATCTAGCTCCTTCCAATCATCAGTGTATCCGGGTAGTCTTTCCAATATAAACAGTATATTGTATTCCACTGATAATCGACCAGCTTCCTTAAGCATATATTACATAAGTACATTCCAACAAGTGATAATTTCATGATAATCAGATAAAGTAATTCCATGCACAAATACATGTACAATTCCATAATGAGGTATTCCGAATATTAGTAATTCCTATTAGTTTGACTATAGTTGCAGGACACATAATTCCAACAAGATAGAACAGGTTTTCATCTCGGCCAACGCTCACCGCCACCGAACGCCACACCCCGGCAACCACGCCGCCCACACGGCCATGGTGACCGGGCAGCACCAAGGCCCGGGCTCCGCCCAAGAGCACCGCGCTACCACCACCCGAGCCGCCGCCCCGGCATCCAAGACCTTGACACCACCTCACCCGAGACCCGCCGCAACCCCAACGGAAGAGACGAGCGGAAAGGTCCCACCTTTCACACCCCTGGACGACCCACAGTGTCGAGACCCCAATAGGCCGGCCAGAACTGGCATCCACCGACCCGTCCTGCTGCCCCAAGTGTGAGACGAGCTCTGTCCTGCAGCACCGAGAGGGGGACGAGGTCAGTCCTGCTGCACCGTGCGCGAGACGAGCTCGGTCCGGCGACACCGTGCGCGAGACGAGTTCGGTCCTGCAGCACCTGGCGCGAGACGAGCGGTGGACCGCAGCTGGGAGAGGACCAGCCCTCTGATGAGAGTAGCGCCCGAGCGACGAGGAAATGGATCGAAGGTCGAGACGGTCCGCACGCAGGCGAGCCGACACCAGAGAAGCCGGCCGCTGCCGCGTGCAGATCCGTCGAGCCACCGTGAAGCCGCCACGACACCGGAAGGCCACCCGACGGACCTCCCCACGCCGCCGTCGCGGCTCTCATTACAGAGCCGCCGCCGTCGAGGTCCTCAAATTTAGAGCAGAGTAGAAAAGGATAAGAGCAGGACTCCCGACCGCCGCCTTGGACTGTTGGACACGATGACATGAGAACTCAGAACTGCATTTTGCATTGAGATATAGGTTTAGAAAAACCCCAGCAGCTCTTGTGATTCTGCTAGCTGAAACTGATTCATTTTCCAGGCAGGAGGAACCATTGTGGTTCTGAACTTCAGAACCAGTGTGAAGTGAACATTGGTTCGTAATGTTTGCTTCTTATTCTGGCTGCTGCCGCATTTCTTTTAGGTGTCACAGCAGTTAATTGAGCACACGACTTTAGCTGTGCCTTTTCAGGTTTCAGTCCATGAGCAGAAAATGAATTTTTATTTTGACAGAGTTCTGAACATGCATTGTACATTTGGTTTAGGCTGTTGTATAAGAATACTAGTTTCTGCAAATTACACTGTTCACAGGTTATAGTATCCCACAACACTATAAGAAACAACATGCTCTCCCTCCCCGCTCTCCCTCCCACGCTCCCCACACCTCCGGCCTCTCCACCCTCACTGCCGGCGCCGGCCACCATCGACGCC
The DNA here is from genome assembly GCA_021437245.1 of Aegilops speltoides. Taxonomy (NCBI): domain Eukaryota; kingdom Viridiplantae; phylum Streptophyta; class Magnoliopsida; order Poales; family Poaceae; genus Aegilops; species Aegilops speltoides. The sequence continues at coordinate 68,716,589 of CM038147.1, forward strand.
CAGGTCGCCTCCCATGACTCCCCCACCGCCCAAGCCCTACGCGCCGCCCTCGGCGTCGGAGACGCCATGGGCGATGACTTCAAAGACCAGGTTTGGCGTTGCCTTTCCAAACGCATCAACCCTCGCCGCCATGAAGAGCCATGTTTCCTCTCGGTACATGTCATCCACTCCACACTCGCCATTGACGACGTGCTGGCGGGCGTCCTCATGCAAGCTTGCTTGGGCGGATCCGCCACCGCCTTCAAGGCTGTTAGAATCCAGGAAAACATGTTTCGCATCTCCCTCTCGGACATGCGCATCGTTCGGGCTCTCCTCGCCGAACCCACCCTCGTCGCCACCACACACTCCATCAAATTCCTTCCTTTTCCACCGCCTCCACTCCCTCAAACAACAAGGATCGACTACGGAGATCGATTCGACCATGCCGATGCCTTCCTCCGCTCTCAAATTGGCTTTCTTCCGACGCCCGGCATCGACTTCGCCCGGAATATTTGGGACTCCTTCTCATCACGAGTCTTCGCCATGCCACGCCCTCACACTCAAACCACAAAGATCATCTTTTCGTCCATAAGGCCACCTTCACGGTCGACACCATTCTAGTTGCCACTCTCCTCTCCTTTCGCTTTGGTGGTCAGCCCCGCTCCATCTCCGTCGAACGACTCTCAAACGCCGCCTTTACGGCGCCCGTTGCATCCAGTTACATCGCAACCCTCATGGCTGCCTGTTCTCCCATTGTCGCGCCGCGTCTCTTCGCTACCATCACCGTCGCTCCCCCAGCTGCGCCGGAACTACAAGACATGCCGGTGCAACCCATGTCGCCGGACTCGCCGCCTCGCCCCGGCGTCAACATCCACGCCCGCCCACCAACCTGCATGCCGCCCATGCAGATGGGGCCCGCACACGCCAACGGTCTGGAGCCAACTGCCTCTCCCCCAGCTTCAACACCGCTCCAACCATCACGATCGCAGCCAAAGGTACGACTGTTCCGACCCGGGATTCTGTTCAATAAGCTTATTTACCTTAAGTACCGCTGCCTTGTCACCACCCCCACCACTTGCTTAACTCATAAACCTACTACACCTATTTGGATAGTTTTCTCCTCCAAGTCAGTATGCGCCAATGATACTCTGATCAACAATGCATTAGACCACCAATTCTCATTCAAATGTGTTTTCCGTGCCACGAAGCTTGCCCCAAACCTTTATCTAGTACACGTGTACTCGGTCAATGTTAGATCAGAAGTTCTACGCTCGGCTACTATTCAGTTTTCAAATTTCGAACTGCGATTGTTTGACTCGTTGGACCGTGCATCACAAACAGTGCAACTGGTACCTCCACCGGTCACGTTCGAACCGGATTCCCTTGACCCAGCCGCGCCCATCCTGGCTAACCACCCCAAGTCCTTGCTTGGACCGCCACCTTCGCCTAAACAAATAACGCAAAATCCCTCTCGCCTGGCCACAGTGATACAGCACACTATTCCTAGCGCGAATTCCCTCGAACACACCTCGGTTGACCACAATGCACTCGATGGCAATGGACACGGCTGCACACCGGCCACAGCGGCCTCTCCGGTCAAGTCTCGCTGCATCCCTGCACCGATTAGAATACACGACCAATGCGACGACGGTGCTGCACTGTCCATTGATCTACAAGATCTTCCCAGCGATTCGATTTCGAGCGACCCCAGCCACCGCAACCCATCACATCTCTCTGCACAACGGCCCCACCTCGATCGCCACGGCCGCCCCGATCGACGCGCGAGCCGCCTGCCTCCCCATCGCCGTTCGCACCAAAAACCAACCCAACGATCAGCGATCGGTGGGACCGCAAGTCCACTCTAGACCGTCAGCTTCTCTGGATATATCCAACGTCTGCATGCACACGCATGCGCCCATCATCATGCCTACCGCGCCACCTGCCTCCCCTACTTCCACCAGCCTACTCGTTGGCCCGTCCCCTCAGCCCCGTACCGAGGACGCCATTAACCGATCACATGCCACTGACACTGCCGCTGCACTCGCGAGCTCTTCGGTTCCCTCGCCGCCGCTGGCCCCGCGCAGCTACCGGGAGGTTTTGCTCTGCCCCGCACCCCCATCCCAACCGCCGGCCCCTCCATCGCCATTGACCACACAGGCCTATATATCCAGCTCCTCCCACATGCCTCCATCCAAGCACATCCACCACCACTACACTCGCAAGAAAAAACCAAGGTGCTTCCGCTGCTTGGCCTCTGATCACGTCGTGGAGGACTGCAGGGATCCCGTCCGCTGCTCCCGCTGCTGGCGCTCCGGCCACCGGAGTTTCAGGTGCAAAGCCATTCGCCTCCTTCCATTCTTCCCTGCTATGCCCTCCTCTCCGAGTACTACCCCTAACCCAGCTTTTCTGTGCCCGCCTCGCAGCCCAATGGCGCACACGACGGGGACGCACACTGCTTCTGGATCATCTGCGGTCTCCAGGCACTCCGACGGAGCCCCCATCTGGTTCGGCTCTCATTGCGTCCTAACCAACGATCTGCCGCCGTTCCGCCTCCCGCTAATCTTCGTGAAGGAAATATGCCCTAGAGGCAATAATAAAGTTATTATTTATTTCCTTATTTCATGATAAATGTTTATCATTCATGCTAGAATTGTATTAACCGGAAACATGATACATGTGTGAATGCATAGACAAAACAACATGTCACTAGTATGCCTCTACTAGACTAGCTTGTTAATCAAAGATGGTTATGTTTCCCGACCATGAACAAAGAGTTGTTATTTGATTAACGAGGTCACATCATTAGTAGAATGATCGATTGACATGACCCATTCCCTTAGCTTAGCACCACGATCGTTTAGTATGTTGCTCTTGCTTTATCCATGACATATACATGTTCCTATAACTATGAGATTATGCAACTCCCGTTTGCGGAGGAATACTTTGGGTGCTACCAAGCGTCCTGGCGTAAGCGGGTGATTATAAAGGAGTACTACAGGTGTCTCCAAAGGCAGATGTTGGGTTGGCGTATTCGAGATTAGGTTTTGTCACTCCGATTGTCGGAGAGGTATCTCTGGGCCCTCTCGGTAATGCACATCATGAAGCCTTGCAAGCACTACAACTAATGAGTTAGTTGTGAGATGATGTATTACGGAGCGAGTAAAGAGACTTGCCGTAGCGAGATTGAACTAGGTATTGGATACCGGCGATCGAATCTCGGGCAAGTAACATACCGATGACAAAGGGAACAACGTATGTTGTTATCTTGATCGACCGACAAAGATCTTCGTAGAATATGTAGGAACCAATATGGGCATCCAGGTCCGCTGTTGGTTATTGACCGTGAATAGTTCTAGGTCATGTCTACATTGTTCTCGAACCGTAGGGTCCATGCACGCAAGGTTTCGATGGCGGTTATTATGAGTTTATGTATTTTGATGTACGAAGGAGTTAGTCCGGATGTAATCACGGACATGACGAGGAGTCTCGGAATGGTCGAGACATAAAGATTGATATATTGGAAGCCTATGTTTGGAGTTGGAATGGTTCGGCGGCGGAATTTACGGAGTAGGGAGGTTACGGAACCCCGGGAGGTAAATGGGCCTCGATGGGCCCTAGTGGAAAGGAGGAGGGCAGCCCAAGCCTGGCGCGCCTCCCCTTCCCTAGTCCTACTAGGACTAGGAGAAGGGCAGCCCCCTCTCTCTTTCCCCTCAGGAATCCTAGTCCAACTAGGATTGGGGAATCCTACTCGGAGGAGTAGGACTCCAGCGCCCTCCTTGGCATGGCCCCCTCCCCTGGCTCCTTTATATCACAGGGGGCGGGGGGCACCTTGGAACACACAAGTTGATCGTGAGATCGTTCCTTAGCCGTGTCGGTGCCCCCTCCACCATATTCCACCTCGGTTATACCGTCATGAAGCTTAAGCGAAGCCCTGCGCGGTGAAACATCAAGATCGTCACTGCGCCGTCGTCTTGTGGAACTCTCCTCGACACTCGGCTGGATCGAGTCTGAGGGCGTCATCGAGCTGTACGTGTGTCAAGAACTCGGGCGTCGGATGTGGCGCCGGGATCGGTCGGATCGCGAGGAGAACGTCGACTACTTCCTCTACGTTGTGATCGCTTCCGCCGGGTCTACAAGGGTATGTGGACAACACTCTCCCCTCTCGTTGCTATACATCACCATGATCTTGCGTGTGCGTAGGAAAATTTTTGAAATTACTCGTTCCCCAACAGTGGCATCGAGCCTAGGTTTTTATGGTTTGATGTTTTGCACGAGTAGAACACAAGTGAGTTGTGGGCGATACAAGTCATACTACCTACCAGCATGTCATACTTTGGTTCAGCGGTATTGTGAGATGAAGCGGCCCGGACCGACATTACTGCGTGCGCTTCTGCGAGACTGGTTTCACCGCCACGAGCACTCATTGCTTAAAGGTGACTGGTGGGTGTCTGTCTCTCTCACTTTAGTTGAACGAGTGTAGCTCGCCCGGTCCTTGAGAAGGTTAAAGCGGAGTCTATTTGTGAAATATCGTTGTGGTTTTGATGCGTAGGTGAGGCTGGTTCTTGCTTAAGCCCGTAGCAGCCACGTAAAATTTGCAACAACAAAGTAGAGGGCGTCTAACTTGTTTTTGCAGGGCATGTTGTGATGTGATATGGTCAAGGCGTGATGCTATATTTTATTGTATGAGATGATCATGTTTTGTAACGAAGTTATCGGCAATGGGCAGGAGCCATATGGTTGTCGCTTTATTGTATGCAATGCAATGCCTGTAATGCTTTACTTTATCACTAAGCGGTAGCGATAGTCGTAATAGCATAAGTTTGGCGAGGCGACAACGATGCTGCGATGGAGATCAAGGTGTCGCTACCGGTGGCGATGGTGATCATGGTGGTGCAACAAGATGGAGATCATGAAGCACAAGATGATGATGACCATATCATATCACTTATATTGATTTGCATGTGATGTTTATCCTTTATGCATCTTATCTTGCTTTGATTGGCGGTAGCATTATAAGATGATCTCTCACTAAATAATCAAGAAGTGTTCTCCCCAGTATGCACCGTTGCCAAAGTTAAATCGTGCCCGGACACCACGTGATGATCGGGTGTGATAAGCTCTCGTCCATCTACAACGGGTGCAAGCCAGTTTTGCACACGCAGAATACTCGGGTTATACTTGGCGAGCCTAGCATATGCAGATATGGCCTCGGAACACGAGAGACCGAAAGGTCGGCGTGAATCATATAGTAGATATGATCAACATAAGATGTTCACCATTGAAAACTACTCCATTTCACGTGATGATCGGTTATGGTTTAGTTGATTTGGATCACGTGATCACTTAGATGACTAGAGATGTTTTTCTAAGTGGGAGTTCTTAAGTAATATGATTAATTGAACTTAAATTTATCATGAACTTAGTACTGATAGTATCTTGCTTGTTTATGTTTGATTGTAGATAGATGGCTCGTGCTATTGTTCCGTTGAATTTTAATGCGTTCCTTGAAAGCAAAGTTGAAAGATGATGGTAGCAATTACGGATTGGGTCCGTAACGAGATCATCCTCATTGCTGCACGGAAGAGCTACGTCTGGATGCACCGCTAGGTGACGAACTGCTTCTTGGAGCAACGCCGGATGTTATGAGCGTCTGGCGAGCAAAGCGATGACTACTCTATAGTTCGATTGTGCCATGCTTTACGGCTTAGAACCGGGACTTCAACGGCGTTTTGAACATCATGGAGCATATGAGATGTTCCGGAGTTGAAGTTAATATTCAACAGAATGCCCGGATTGAGAGATATGAAGTCTCAATAAGTTCTATAGCTGCAAGATGGAGGAGAATAGTTACGTTAGTGAGCATATACTCGAGAATGTCAGGTACTACAATCACTTGACACAATTGGGAGTCAATCTTCCGGATGATTGTGTCATTGATGAATTCTCAATCACGCCACCAAGCTACAAAGGCTTCGTGATGAACTATAATATGCAAGGGTTAGTAAAGACTATGCGAGCTCTTACGCAATGCTAAAGGCTGGAGGTAGAAATCAGAAGGAGCATCAAGTGTTGATGGTCAATAAGACCACTAGTTTCAAGAAGAAAGGCAAAGGGAAGAAGAAGGGAATCTCAAGAAGAACAGCAAGCAAGTTCTTTGCTCGGGAGAAGAAACCCAAGTCGGCCCTAAACCTGGCGAGTGCTTCTCTCGCAAGCGGACTAGTCCTTTGAAGCGGAACTGCCCCAAGTATTTGGCGGATAAGAAGGATGGCAAGGTGAACAAAGGTATATGTGATATACATGTTATTGATGTGTACCTTACTAGAGCTCGTAGTAGCACTGGGTATTTGATCTTTGGTTACATTGCTAATATTTGCAACTCGAAGCAGGGACTACTGATTAGCGAACTCGGCAAAGGGCGAGGTGGCGATGCGCGTGGGAAATGGTTCCAAAGTCGATGTGATCGCGGTCGGCACACTACCTCTACATCTACCTTGGGATTAGTTTTAGACCTAAATAATTGTTATTTGGTGCTGCGTTGAGCATGAACATTATATCTGGATCTTGTTTGATGCGAGGCGGTTATTCATTAAATCAGAGAATAATGGTTGTTCTATTTATATGAGTAATATCTTTTATGGTCATGCACCCTTGAGGAATGGTCTATTTTGATGAATCTCGATAGTAGTGATACACATATTCATAATGTTGAAACCAAAAGATGCAGAGTTGATAATGAAAGTGCAACTTATTTGTGTACTTGCCGTTTAGGTCATATCGGTGTAAAGCGCATGAAGAAACTCCATCTTGATGGACTTTTGGAGTCACTTGATTATGAATCACTTGGCACTGCGAACCGTGCCTCATGGGCAAGATGACTAGAACACCGTTCTCGGTACTATGGAGAGAACAGCAGATTTGTTGGAAATCATACATCTGAGATGTATGTGGTCCGATGAATGTTGAGGCTCGTGGCGGATATCGTTATTTTCTCACCTTCACGGATGACTTAGCAGATATGGGTATATCTACTTAATGAAACATAAGTCTGAAACGTTTGAAAAGTTCAAAGAATTTCAGAGTGAAGTTGAAAATCATCGTAACAAGAAAATTAAGTTTCTCGATCGATCGTGGAGGTGAATATTTGAGTTCTGAGTTTGGTCTACATTTGAAACAATGCGGAATAGTTTAGCAACTCCGCCACCGGAACACCACAGCGTAATGGTGTGTCGAGCGTCGTGTCGTACTTTACTAGATATGAGTGCGATCTATGATGTCTCTTCTGATTTACCGCTATCGTTTTGGGGTTATGCTCTAGAGACGGCCGCATTCACCTTGAATAGAACACCGTCAAAATCCGTTGAGGCGACACCTTATGAACTATGGTTTGGCAAGAAACCAAAGTTGTCGTTTCTTAAAGTTTGGGGATGCGATGCTTATGTGAAAAAGCTTCAACTGATAAGCTCGAACCCAAATCGAATGTGTCTTCATAGGATACCCAAAGGAAACAGTTGGGTACACCTTCTATCACAGATCCGAAGGCAAGACATTCGTTGTTAAGAATGGATCCTTTCTAGAAGGAGTTTCTCTCGAAAGAAGTGAGTGGGAGGAAAGTGGAACTTGATGAGGTAATAGTACCTTCTCCCTTACTTGAAAATAGTTAAATCGCGAAACCGGTTTACGAGACATCTACACCAAGTAGTGAGGAAGTTAATGATGTTGATCATGAAACTCGAGATCAAGTTCTGCGAGAACCTCGTAGATCAACGAGTAAGATCCGCACGAGTGGTGCGGTAATCCTGTTCGGAAGTCATGCTACTAGATCATGATGAACCCTCGAACTATGAAGAAGCGATGGTGAGCCAGATTCATAAAATGGCTTGAGGCCATGAAATCGAGATGGGATCCATGTATGAAAACAAAGTGTGGACTTTGGTTGACTTGCCGAGGGTAGGCAAGCAATAGAAAACAAGTGGATCTTCAAGAAGAAGGCGGCGGACGGTAATATTCTTGTCTATAAAGCTCGACTTGTCGCAAAAGGTTTTCGACAAGTTCAAGGGATTGACTACGATGAGACCTTCTCACCGTGGCGATGCTTAAGTCCGTCCGAATCATGTTAGCGATTGCGCATTTTATGATTATGAAATTTGGCAAATGGATGTAAAGACGCATTCTGAATGGATTTACGGAAGAAGAGTTGTATATGATGCAACGAGAAGGTTTTATCGATCCAAAGGGAGCTAACAAAGTATGCAAGCTCCAGCGATCCATATATGGACTGGTGCAAGCATCTCGGAGTTGGAATAAGCGCTTTGATAGTGTGATCAAAGCATTTGGGTTTATACAGACTTTTGGAGAAGCTTTGTATTTACAAGAAAGTGAGTGGGAGCTCTGTAGCATTTACGATCTTATATGTGGATGACATATTCTGATCGGAAATGATATAGAATTTCTGGATAGCATAAAGGGATACTTGAATAAGAGTTTTTCAATGAAAGACCTCGGTGAAGCTGCTTACATATTGGGCATTAAGATCTATAGAGATAGATCAAGGCGGCTTAATTGGACTTTCACAAAGCACATACCTTGACAAAGTTTTGAAGAAGTTCAAAATGGATCAAGCAAAGAAAGGGTTCTTGCACGTGTTACAAGGTGTGAAGTTGAGTCGGACTCAATGCCCGACCACCGCAGAAGATAGAGAAAATGAAAGATGTTCCCTATGCTTCAGCCATAGGCTCTATCATGTATGCAATCTGTGTACCAGACCTGATGTATGCCTTGCTATAAGCCTAGCAGGAGGTACCAAAGTAATCCGAGTGGATCTTTGGACAGCGGTCAAGAACATCTGAAATACGAAAAGGACTAAGGATATGTTTCTCGTATATGGAGGTGACAAAGGGCTCATAAATGGCAGTTACGTTGATGCAAGCTTTGACACCGATCCGAACGATTCTAAATCGCAGACCGGATCGTATTTACACTAAGCGGAGGAGCTGTCGGTTGGTGCAGTTCTAAACAAAGCGTCGTGGCGGGATCTACATGTGAAGCGGAATACATAGCAGCCGAAGCAGCTAATGAAGGAGTGCGGATGAAGGAGTTCATATCCGATCTAGGTGTCATACCTAGTGCATCGGGTCAATGAAAATCTTACGTGACAATCTTGGAGCTATTGCCTTAGCAAAGGAATCCAGATTTCACAAGAGGACCAAGCACATCAAGAGACGCTTCAATTCCATCCGGGACTTAGTCGGTGGAGACATAGAGATTTGCAAGATACATACGGATCTGAATGTTGCGAGACCGTTGACTAAGCCTCTTCCACGAGCAAAACATGATCAGCACCAAGACTCCATGGGTGTTAGAATCATTACTATGTAATCTAGATTATTGACTCTAGTGCAAGTGGGAGGCTGAAGGAAATATGCCCTAGAGGCAATAATAAAGTTATTATTTATTTCCTTATTTCATGATAAATGTTTATCATTCATGCTAGAATTGTATTAACCGGAAACATGATACATGTGTGAATGCATAGACAAAACAACATGTCACTAGTATGCCTCTACTAGACTAGCTTGTTAATCAAAGATGGTTATGTTTCTGACCATGAACAAAGAGTTGTTATTTGATTAACGAGGTCACATCATTAGTAGAATGATCGATTGACATGACCCATTCCCTTAGCTTAGCACACGATCGTTTAGTATGTTGCTCTTGCTTTATCCATGACATATACATGTTCCTATAACTATGAGATTATGCAACTCCGTTTGCGGAGGAATACTTTGGGTGCTACCAAGCGTCACAGCATGGCGGGTGATTATAAAGGAGTACTACAGGTGTCTCCAAAAGCGGATGTTGGGTTGGCGTATTTGAGATTAGGTTTTGTCACTCCGATTGTGGGAGAGGTATCTCTGGGCCTCTCGGTAATGCACATCATGAAGCCTTGCAAGCACTACAACTAATGAGTTAGTTGTGAGATGATGTATTACGGAACGAGTAAAGAGACTTGCGGTAGCGAGATTGAACTAGGTATTGGATACCGGCGATCGAATCTCGGGCAAGTAACATACCGATGACAAAGGAACAACGTATGTTGTTATGCGGTCCGACCGACAAAGATCTTCGTAGAATATGTAGGAACCAATATGGGCATCCAGGTCCCGCTGTTGGTTATTGACCGTGAATAGTTCTAGGTCATGTCTACATTGTTCTCGAACCGTAGGGTCCATGCACGCTTAAGGTTTCGATGGCGGTTATTATGAGTTTATGTATTTTGATGTACGAAGGAGTTAGTCCGGATGTAATCACGGACATGACGAGGAGTCTCGGAATGGTCGAGACATAAAGATTGATATATTGGAAGCCTATGTTTGGAGTTGGAATGGTTCCGGTAAAACGGAATTTCTGGGAGTACCGGAGGTTACTGGAACCCCGGGAGGTAAATGGGCCTCGATGGGCCCTAGTGGAAAGGAGGAGGGCAGCCCAAGCCTGGCGCGCGCCTCCCCTTCCCTAGTCCTACTAGGACTAGGAGAAGGGGCCGCCCCCTCTCTCTTTCCCCTCAGGAATCCTAGTCCAACTAGGATTGGGGGAATCCTACTCCCGGAGGGAGTAGGACTCCTGTAGCGCGCCCTCCTTGGCCGCCCCCCCCCCTGGCTCCTTTATATACGGGGCAGGGGGGCACCTTAGAACACACAAGTTGATCGTGAGATCGTTCCTTAGCCGTGTCGGTGCCCCCTCCACCATATTCCACCTCGGTTATACTGTCGCGAAGCTTAAGCGAAGCCTGCGCCGTGAAACATCAAGATCGTCACCACGCCGTCGTCTTGTGGAACTCTCCTCGACACTCGGCTGGATCGGAGTACGAGGGACGTCATCGAGCTGTACGTGTGTCAAGAACTCGGGGGCGTCAGAGTAACGGCGCCGGGATCGGTCGGATCGCGAGGAGAACGTACGACTACTTCCTCTACGTTGTGATCGCTTCCGCTTCGGGTCTACAAGGGTATGTGGACAACACTCTCCCCTCTCGTTGCTATACATCACCATGATCTTGCGTGTGCGTAGGAAAATTTTTGAAATTACTACGTTCCCCAACACTTCGGTCCTCGTGCGTCTTCTTCATCCCCGCCAGCGCCCTCCTTTGCCACCCCTCCACCCCACTCCCCAACCTCCGTTCCCACGGTGGCCTCTCGCTTCGCACTACCGGAGCCACATATTCCCCTCCTTGTCCCCCCAACATGCTTGGTCCGCCAAGTTGACAACATTGCCTACGTCCACCTTGCCACCCCGATGCACAACCCTTTCCGCTTCATTCGACAGGCACTCGCACGCCACCGCAACAATATTGTCTTCGGCCTTACCTCCTCCGCACGTGGTGCCGCTCGTCTCTCCTTTGCCAATGCAGAGGAGCGCCTTGCCGCCACTGGCCACGGCCCCATCCACCACGAGGGCAACACCCTCTTCTTCGAAAGACCAGAGCACACAGACAACAGATCCACTGCTATCTTCGTCCACATAGCCGAAATCGAAGCTTTTGACTACCCCGACGAGCTCTGGCACCCAGAAGGGGCGGAGTACTTCTTCTCTCACCTCGGCGACTTCGTCTCCGCCGACCAACACTGCTTCCAGGGCGACCATTCCAGCGTCCGAGCCCTTGTCATGGTGGCTCGTGACTTCGTTCTCCCACCCTGCCTCATGGTTCGGCTGCCTGACAACGACGTCGCTGTTGTCACGCTCGAAAGCCGCGCAATATTCCGCCATGGCTCTGAGGCCTCGCCTTTCTCCTCCACCAGCAGCGACACTTCATCTCAAGTCTCCAACCCTACCATGTCGCCTACCACCATATCCCGTATCCGCAACATTGCCACGGCTATGTCACCCTTCGCCTGCACTCCCGAATCCCCAATAGGTCCCCCTCCTTCCCCAACTGATCGCCCCTTGGATGGCATCCCAATCCTAGCTGTAATGGCGGATGGCATGCCAGTCGCAATGCTCGTCCACGCTCCATGGAACCCTCTTGCTTGCATGCAGCCACAGGCCTCATCGCGCGCTCGTGCCCGTCTCGCTCGCCCTATCCGCACGCTGCCTCCTCCTCCTCCGCCTCCCTCTCCACCCAAGACTCCTTCACCACCTCCTTCCCCTCCCGCTCCCGCTGTGCCTCTCGCCGCTCCGGCTACTGCTGACGACAACGTGGACATGCCTCCCGAGCCTCCTCACGAGTGCCTGGCCAGGCGTATCAGCAGGCGCTCCAAAATGGCGGTCGACTCATCGGTGAAGGCCAGGCGCAGCGCTCGCCTGGCGGAGCTTGACCCTCCTATCTACTCCACCATGACCGCCAAGGCCATGCGCTCCAAGGCCAAGAAGCTTGATCTGTCTGCGGCGTCGAAGGACCTCACTGACGCTCTCATCCATGCCCGTCTCTGCGACGAGACGGGCCTCATTGACGGCGCCGATCGCAGTCCGGCTTCGCCTGAGGAACTGGCGGCTGTTGCTGCTGCATGCGGTGCCCCGCCCGACATTGTGGGCGACTTTGCATCAGGCTCCGGTGCCCCTGGATCTCCATGATCTTCATCTCAAACCTCGGCCACACATGGAGCAGCATGTGCTGGCTTTGTATCCGGTGCTTAACACCCCTAGAACCTGTCTATCTTAGTCGTATGTGTTGGGGAACGTAGTAATTTCAAAAAATTTCCTACGCACACGCAAGATCATGGTGATGTATAGCAACGAGAGGGGAGAGTGTAGTCCACATACCCTTGTAGACCCGAAGCGGAAGCGATCACAACGTAGAGGAAGTAGTCGACGTTCTCCTCGCGATCCGACCGATCCCGCCGTTACTTCGACGCCCGAGTTCTTGACACACGACAGCTCGATGACGTCCCTCGTACTCGATCCAGCCGAGTGTCGAGGAGAGTTTCACAAGACGACGGCGTGGTGACGATCTTGATGTTTCACGGCGCGAGGCTTTCGCTTAAGCTTCATGACGGTATGACCGAGGTGGAATATGGTGGAGGGGGCACCGACACGGCTAAGGAACGATCTAAAGATCAAACTTGTGTGTTCCAAGGTGCCCCCTGCCCCGTCAGATATAAAGGAGGGAGGGGGAGGCCGGCCGGCCTAGAGGAGGCGCGGGAGGAGTCCTACTCCCACAGGGAGTAGGACTCCCCCTCTTCCTAGTTGGAATAGGATTGGGGGAGGGAAGAGAAAGAGGGCCCCCGCCTCCTTGTCCTATTCGGACTGGGGGAGAGGGCTGTGCGCCACCTCCTGGCCGGCCCTCCTCTTCTCCCTCGAGGCCCACCGAGGCCCATTTACCTCCCGGGGTTCCGTAACCTCCGGTACTCCAGAATTCCTGCCGCCGGAACCTTTCGAACTCCAAACATAGGCTTCCAATATATCATTCTTTATGTCTCGACCATTTCGAGACTCCTCGTCATGTCCGTGATCACATCCGGGACTCCGAACTTCTTCGGTACATCAAAATACATAAACTCATAATAACTGTCATCGAAACCTTAAGCGTGCGGACCCTACGGTTCGAGAACAATGTAGACATGACCTAGAACTATTCACGGTCAATAACCAATAGCGGGACCTGGATGCCCATATTGGTTCCTACATATTCTACGAAGATCTTTGTCGGTCAGACCGCATAACAACATACGTTGTTCCCTTTGTCATCGGTATGTTACTTGCCCGAGATTCGATCGTCGGTATCCAATACCTAGTTCAATCTCGTTACCGCAAGTCTCTTTACTCGTCCGTAATACATCATCTCACAACTAACTCATTAGTTGTAGTGCTTGCAAGGCTTCAAAGTGATGTGTATTACCGAGAGGGCTCAGAGATACCCCTCCGACAATCGGAGTGACAAAACCTAATCTTGAAATACGCCAACCCAACATCCGCCTTTGGAGACACTGTAGTACTCCTTTATAATCACCCGATTACGTTGTGACGTTTGGTAGCACCCAAAGTGTTCCTCCGTAAACGGAGTTGCATAATCTCATAGTTACGGGAACATGTATATGTCATGGATAAAAGCAGAGCAACATACTAAACGATCGTGTGCTAAGCTAAGGAATGGGTCATGTCAATCGATCATTCTACTAATGATGTGACCTTGTTAATCAAATAACAACTCCTTGTTCATGGTCAGGAAACATAACCATCTTTGATTAACAAGCTAGTCTAGTAGAGGCATACTAGTGACATGTTGTTTTGTCTATGCATTCACACATGTATCATGTTTCCGGTTAATACAATTCTAGCATGAATGATAAACATTTATCATGAAATAAGGAAATAAATAATAACTTTATTATTGCCTCTAGGGCATATTTCCTTCAGTCTCCCACTTGCACTAGAGTCAATAATCTAGATTACATAGTAATGATTCTAACACCCATGGAGTCTTGGTGCTGATCATGTTTTGCTCGTGGAAGAGGTTTAGTCAACGGTCTTGCAACATTCAGATCCGTGTGTATCTTGCAAATCTCTATGTCTCCCACGGACTAAGTCCCGGATGGAATTGAAGCATCTCTTGATGTGCTTGGTCCTCTTGTGAAATCTGGATTCCTTCGCTAAGGCAATTGCTCCAAGATTGTCACGAAGATTTTCATTGGACCCGATGCACTAGGTATGACACCTAGATCGGATATGAACTCCTTCATCCGACTCCTTCATTAGCTGCTTCCGGCTGCTATGTATTCCGCTTCACATGTAGATCCCGCCACGACGCTTTGTTTAGAACTGCACCAACCGACAGCTCCTCCGCTTAGTGTAAATACGATCCGTCTGCGATTTAGAATCGTCGGATCGGTGTCAAAGCTTGCATCAACGTAACCGTTCACGATGAGCTCTTTGTCACCTCCATATACGAGAAACATATCCTTAGTCCTTTTCGTATTTCAGATGTTCTTGACCGCTGTCCAAATGATCCACTCTGGATTACTTTGGTACCTCCTCGCTAGGCTTATAGCAAGGCACACATCAGGTCTGGTACACAAGATTGCATACATGATAGAGCCTATGGCTGAAGCATAGGAACATCTTTCATTTTTCTCTATCTTCTGCAGTTGGTCGGGCATTGAGTCTTACTCAACTTCACACCTTGTAACACGTGCAAGAACCCTTTCTTTGCTTGATCCATTTTGAACTTCTTCAAAATTTTGTCAAGGTATGTGCTTTGTGAAAGTCCAATTAGGCGTCTTGATCTATCTCTATAGATCTTAATGCCCAATATGTAAGCAGCTTCACCGAGGTCTTTCATTGAAAAACTCTTATTCAAGTATCCCTTTATGCTATCCAGAAATTCTATATCATTTCCGATCAGCAATATGTCATCCACATATAATATCAGAAATGCTACAGAGCTCCCACTCACTTTCTTGTAAATACTGAGCTTCTCCAAAAGTCTCAGACAAACCCAAATGCTTTGATCACACTATCAAAGCGTTTATTCCAACTCCGAGATGCTTGCACCAGTCCATAGATGGATCGCTGGAGCTTGCACACTTTGTTAGCTCCTTTGGATCGATAAAACCTTTTGGTTGCATCATATACAACTCTTCTTCCGTAAATCCATTCAGAATGCAGTCTTTACATCCATTTGCCAAATTTCATAATCATAAAATGCGCAATTGCTAACATGATTCGGACGGACTTAAGCATCGCCACGGGTGAGAAGGTCTCATCGTAGTCAATCCCTTGAACTTGCGAAAACCTTTTGCGATAAGTCGAGCTTTATAGACGAGAATATTACCGTCGCCGTCGGTCTTCTTCTTGAAGATCCACTTGTTTTCTATTGCTTGCCTACCCTTGGGCAAGTCAACCAAAGTCCATACTTTGTTTTCATACATGGATCCCATCTCAGATTTCATGGCCTCAAGCCATTTTATGGAATCTGGGCTCACCATCGCTTCTTCATAGTTCGAGGTTCATCATGATCTAGTAGCATGATTTCCGAACAGGATTACCGTATTCACTCTGGTGCGGATCTTACTCGTTGATCTACGAGGTTCAGAGAACTTGATCTCAAGTTTCATGATCAACATCATCAACTTCCTCACTACTTGGTGTAGGTGTCTCGTAAACTGGTTTCTGCGATTTAACTACTTTCAAGTAAGGGAGAAGGTACTATTACCTCATCAAGTTCTACTTTCTCCCACTCACTTCTTTCGAGAGAAACTCCTTCTCTAGAAAGGATCCATTCTTAGCAACGAATGTCTTGCCTTCGGATCTGTGATAGAAGGTGTACCCAACTGTCTCCTTTGGGTATCCTATGAAGACACATTTCTTCGATTTGGGTTCGAGCTTATCAGGTTGAAGCTTTTTCACATAAGCATCGCATCCCCAAACTTTAAGAAACGACAACTTTGGTTTCTTGCTAAACCACAGTTCATAAGGTGTCGCCTCAACGGATTTCGACGGTGTTCTATTCAGGTGAATGCGGCCGCCTCTAGAGCATAACCCCAAAACGATAGCGGTAAATCTGAAGAGACATCATAGATCGCACCATATCTAGTAAAGTGCGACACGACGCTCGGACACACCATTACGTTGTGGTGTTCCGGTGGCGGAGTTGCTAAACTATTCCGCATTGTTTCAAATGTAGACCAAACTCAGAACTCAAATATTCACCTCCACGATCAGATCGTAGAAATTTAATTTTCTTGTTACGATGATTTTCAACTTCACTCTGAAATTCTTTGAACTTTTCAAACGTTTCAGACTTATGTTTCATTAAGTAGATATACCCATATCTCGCTTAAGTCATCCGTGAAGGTGAGAAAATAACGATATCCGCCACGAGCCTCAACATTCATCGGACCACATACATCAGTATGTATGATTTCCAACAAATCTGTTGCTCTCTCCATAGTTCCGAGAACGGTGTTCTAGTCATCTTGCCCATGAGGCACGGTTCGCAAGTGCCAAGTGATTCATAATCAAGTGACTCCAAAAGTCCATCAAGATGGAGTTTCTTCATGCGCTTTACATCGATATGACCTTAACGGCAATGCCACAAATAAGTTGCACTATCATTATCAACTCTGCATCTTTTGGTTTCAACATTATGAATATGTGTATCACTACTATCGAGATTCATCAAAATAGACCACTCCTCAAGGGTGCATGACCATAAAAGATATTACTCATATAAATAGAACAACCATTATTCTCTCGATTTAAATGAATAACCGCCTCGCATCAAACAAGATCCAGATATAATGTTCATGCTCAACGCAGCACCAAATAACAATTATTTAGGTCTAAAACTAATCCCGAAGGTAGATGTAGAGGTAGCGTGTCGACCGCGATCACATCGACTTTGGAACCATTTCCCACGCGCATCGTCACCTCGTCCTTTGCCGTTGTTCGCTAATCCGTAGTCCCTTTTTCGAGTTGCAAATATTAGCAACAGTAACCAGATATCAAATACCCGGTGCTCTGCGAGCTCTAGTAAGGTACACATCAATAACATGTATATCACATATACCTTTGTTCACCTTGCCATCCTTCTTATCCGCCAAATACTTGGGGCAGTTCCGCTTCAAAGGACTAGATGCGCTTATAGAGAAGCACTCAGTTTCAGGTTTAGGGCCAGACTTGGGTTTCTTCTCCTGAGCAGAACTTGCTTGCTGTTCTTCTTGAGATTCCTTCTTCTTCCCTTTGCCTTTCTTCTTGAAACTAGTGGTCTTATTGACCATCAACACTTGATGCTCCTTCTGATTTCTACCTCCGCAGCCTTTAGCATTGCGAAGAGCTCTGCATAGTCTTTACTAACCCTTGCATATTATAGTTCATCACAAAGCCTTTGTAGCTTGGTGGCAGTGAATGAAGAATTCATCAATGACACAATCATCCGGAAGATTAACTCCCAATTGTGTCAAGTGATTGTAGTACCCGCACATTACGAGTATATGCTCACTAATGTAACTGTTCTCTTCCATCTTGCAGCTATAGAACTTATTGAGACTTCATATCTCTCAATCCGGGCATTCTGTTGGAATATCAACTTCAACTCCGAACATCTCATATGCTCCATGACGCTCAAAACGTCGTTGAAGTCCCGGTTCTAAGCCGTAAAGCATGGCACTCGAACTATAGAGTAGTCATCAGCTTTGCTCGCCAGACGCTCATAACATCTGCAGTTGCATTAGCAAGAGTCTGCACCTAGCGGTGCATCCAGACGTAACTCTTTTCAGGCAGCAATGAGGATAATCCTCGTTACGGACCCAGTCCGTAATTGCTACCATCATCTTTCAACTTTGCTTTCTCAAGGAACGCATTAAAATTCAACGGAACAACAAAGACGAGCCATCTATCTACAATCAAACATAAACAAGCAAGATACTATCGGTACTAAGTTCATGATAAATTTAAGTTCAATTAATCATATTACTTAAGAACTCCCACTTAGAAAAACATCTCTCTAGTCATCTAAGTGATCACGTGATCCAAATCAACTAAACCATAACCGATCATCACGTGAAATGGAGTAGTTTTCAATGGTGAACATCTTATGTTGATCACATCTACTATATGATTCACGCCGACCTTTCGGTCTCCGTGTTCCGAGGCCATAT
This sequence comes from Aegilops speltoides, assembly GCA_021437245.1. Classification (NCBI taxonomy): domain Eukaryota; kingdom Viridiplantae; phylum Streptophyta; class Magnoliopsida; order Poales; family Poaceae; genus Aegilops; species Aegilops speltoides. The sequence continues at coordinate 68,735,152 of CM038147.1, forward strand.
CTGCATATGCTAGGCTCGTCAAGTATAACCCGAGTATTCTGCGTGTGCAAAACTGGCTTGCACCCGTTGTAGATGGACGAGAGCTTATCACACCCGATCATCACGTGGTGTCCGGGCACGATTTAACTTTGGCAACGGTGCATACCGGGAGAACACTTCTTGATAATTTAGTGAGAGATCATCTTATAATGCTACCGTCAATCAAAGCAAGATAAGATGCATAAAAGGATAAACATCACATGCAAATCAATATAAGTGATATGATATGGTCATCATCATCTTGTGCTTCACGATCCCCATCTTGCAGCACCACCATGATCACCATCGCCACCGCGCGACACCTTGATCTCCATCGTAGCATCGTTGTCGCCTCGCCAAACTTATGCTTCTACGACTATCTCTACCGCTTAGTGATAAAGTAAAGCATTACAGGGCGATTGCATTGCATACAATAAAGCGACAACCATATGGCTCCTGCCGATTGCCGATAACTTTGGTTACAAAACATGATCATCTCATACAATAAAATATAGCATCACGCCTTGACCATATCACATCACAACATGCCCTGCAAAAACAAGTTAGACGTCCTCTACTTTGTTGTTGCAAATTTTACGTGGCTGCTACGGGCTTAAGCAAGAACCAGTCTCACCTACGCATCAAAACCACAACGATATTTCGTCAAATAGACTCGCTTTAACCTTCTCAAGGACCGGCGAGCTACACTCGGTTCAACTAAAGTGAGAGAGACAGCACCCACCAGTCACCTTTAAGCAACGAGTGCTCGTGGCGGTGAAACCAGTCTCGCGAAGCGCACGCGTAATGTCGGTCTGGGCCGCTTCATCTCACAATACCGCTGAACCAAAGTATGACATGCTGGTAGGTAGTATGACTTGTATCGCCCACAACTCACTTGTGTTCTACTCGTGCAAAACATCAAACCATAGAAAAAACCTAGGCTCGGATGCCATGTTGGGGAACGAGTAATTTCAAAAAATCCCACGCACACGCAAGATCATGGTGATGTATAGCAACGAGAGGGGAGAGTGTAGTCCACATACCCTTGTAGACCCGAAGCGGAAGCGATCACAACGTAGAGGAAGTAGTCGTACGTTCTCCTCGCGATCCGACCGATCCCGGCGCCGTTACTCCGGCGCCCGAGTTCTTGACACACGACAGCTCGATGACGCCCTCAGTACTCGATCCAGCCGAGTGTCGAGGAGAGTTTCACAAGACGACGGCGTGGGACGATCTTGATGTTTCACCGGCGCAGGGCTTCGCCTAAGCTTCATGACGGTATGACCGAGGTGGAATATGGTGGAGGGGGCACCGACACGGCTAAGGAACGATCTAAAGATCAAACTTGTGTGTTCCAAGGTGCCCCCTGCCCCCAGATATAAAGGAGGGAGGGGGAGGCCGGCCGGCCTAGAGGAGGCGGCCGAGGAGTCCTACTCCCACCGGGAGTAGGACTCCCCCTCTTCCTAGTTGGAATAGGATTGGGGAGGGAAAGAGGAAAGGCGCCGCCTCCTTGTCCTATTCGGACTGGGGGGAGAGGCGCATGCCACCTCCTGGCCGGCCCCTCCTCTTCTCCTCGAGGCCCACCGAGGCCCATTTTACCTCCCGGGGTTCAGTAACCTCCGGTAGATTCCGATAAATTCCGTTTCGCCGGAACCTTCCGAACTCCAAACATAGGCTTCCAATATATCATTCTTTATGTCTCGACCATTTCGAGACTCCTCGTCATGTCCGTGATCACATCCGGACTCGAACTTCTTCGTACATCAAAATACATAAACTCATAATAACCGCCATCGAAACCTTAAGCGTGCGGACCCTACGGTTCGAGAACAATGTAGACATGACCTAGAACTATTCACGGTCAATAACCAATAGCGGACCTGGATGCCCATATTGGTTCCTACATATTCTACGAAGATCTTTGTCGGTCAGACCGCATAACAACATACGTTGTTCCTTTGTCATCGGTATGTTACTTGCCCGAGATTCGATCGTCGGTATCCAATACCTAGTTCAATCTCGTTATCGCAAGTCTCTTTACTCGTTCCGTAATACATCATCTCACAACTAACTCATTAGTTGTAGTGCTTGCAAGGCTTCAGTGATGTGTATTACCGAGAGGGCCCAGAGATACCTCTCCGACAATCGGAGTGACAAAACCTAATCTCAAATACGCCAACCCAACATCGCCTTTGGAGACACCTGTAGTACTCCTTTATAATCACCCGATTACATTGTGACGCTTGGTAGCACCAAAGTGTTCCTCCGTAAACGGAGTTGCATAATCTCATAGTTACAGGAACATGTATATGTCATGGATAAAAGCAGAGCAACATACTAAACGATCGTGTGCTAAGCTAAGGAATGGGTCATGTCAATCGATCATTCTACTAATGATGTGACCTTGTTAATCAAATAACAACTCCTTGTTCATGGTCGGAAACATAACCATCTTTGATTAACAAGCTAGTCTAGTAGAGGCATACTAGTGACATGTTGTTTTGTCTATGCATTCACACATGTATCATGTTTCCGGTTAATACAATTCTAGCATGAATGATAAACTTTTATCATGAAATAAGAAAATAAATAATAACTTTATTATTGCCTCTAGGGCATATTTCCTTCAGTATGATGGTTGCAATGATGCTCGCTTCTTATTCTGTCAGCGTGTTGATCTGTATCAGGAACTGCATGCCTTCGCTTTTGGGTACCCGCCCCCCTGTAAGGTGTCAATTATCTTTCCATTATGAAAAATGAGACGTTCTCTATCGTTTCCTGGAATGTGCGTGGGCTAGGAGACAATGACAAATGTGCTAATATATTCTCCGAAATAAAACAACTAAAGCCATCAATCGCTTTGCTACAAGAAACGAAACTACAAAAACCTGACTCCATCAAAATACGATCTATCTTCCCCCGTTTCCTGGACTCCTGTAATCACCTTGATGCTATCGGATCTGCCGGTGGAATTTTATCCGCAACAAACTCGCGCTGTTTTTCCCTCCTAAAATGTCAACACAAACGCTTCACGACAACCCTACGTCTATCCTGCCTTGCCTCACCACACCACATCTTTGTCACCAATGTATATGCACCCTCACAACGTGCACTAAAACTAGAATTCCTAGATGAACTGCGGCAAATTGAGCCACCAACCACATCCCCCTGGCTACTCATTGGTGATTTCAACCTCACAAGATTCCCCAATGAACGGAATAACAGCAACTTTAGACGATCGGAGGCTGATGCCTTCAACGACACAATTGATCAACTGGCATTACTAGAAATGCCGCTACTAGACAGGCAGTTTACTTGGTCAAACAAACGATCCTCGCCCACGCTGATTAAACTAGACCGAGTTCTTATCAACCTCCCTTGGGACACCTTATTCCCAAACACGCATCTAACATCCCTAACCAGATTTGTCTCTGATCATGTTCCGCTCCTAGTTACTATTTCCACTAACGTCCCTTCCTCCCGCCTCTTTCGATTTGAACGCTTCTGGGCTTCCTTCCGGGCCTGCACCTGCTGTGTAAGGGACTGTTGGAAGCCCAATGGACTCGGGCCGACCACTGATCCTGCCGCAACCCTTGCCCACAACATAAAAAAAACAAGAACGGCCCTCAAATCATGGGCCAAGACACTCCGACCCATTTACCAAAGGGAAAATAACTGCAAAATCGCAATACAAGCCCTCGACCTTAATGAAGAATTCGCTCCTCTAACTCAACTCGAGCAAAAACTAAGGCTAGCCCTAGCTGACGTACTACAACGTGCTGTCAAACACAAGACTGCGTTCTGGAAACAAAGGGGGAAGATTCGAGTCGCCATTGATGGTGATGAGAACTCCAGATTCTTCCACGCCTCCGCAACTCAACGCTCTCGCTCAAATAAAATCCCCATGCTCATCAACAACTCATCTGAAGTTTTCCTACATGAACAGAAAGCTGCCATCCTTAAAAACTTTTTCCAACAGCTGATCGGGATGAATAAACAAGACATTTGGAACTTTAGTTTGCAACAACTATACCCCTCTACCTCCCAACAACTATCCGTTCTCACACAACCTTTCACAAACGACGAAATCCAACAGGCCTTCCTCAACATGAACACAAACGCCAGCCCAGGACCAGACGGCTTCGGTCCGATCTTCTTCAGAAAGTACTGGCACGATGTCAAACACTCAATATTACCATTCTTCTCCGCTTTCCACGACCAAACGGCCTCTCTGGAACGATTTAACCGAGCCTTTATGATTCTCCTTCCAAAAACAATGGCGCCAACGTCTCCAGACGCCTTTCGACCGATCTCCTTACAAAACTGCACCCCCAAGGCGGTCGCCAAACTTCTCACAAACAGAGTCAAGCCTTTCATCCCTCAGCTCATCCACTATGATCAAACAGGTTTTCTTCATGGACGCAATATTGCTGAGAATTTTGTTTACGCAGCTGATCTCCTTACTACCTGTCATACACGTAAAGCCCCGACCATGGTTTTCAAATTAGATTTCAGGAAAGCCTTCGATTCCATTAGCTGGTCTGCCCTTCTTCAGATCCTAAAAGCTAGAGGCTTCCCCCCGTTATTCTGCTCCTGGGTCCACGAAATCCTATCTACTGGCAAAACTGCGGTCCTCCTAAATGGAATCCGGGGCCTTGATTCAATGCGATGCGCTCACGTCAAGGTGACCCATTCTCGCCATATCTGTTTATCATTGTCGCTGACGTCCTCCAAAGACTAATCGCACACGCATTCCTACAGAATGTTCTTTGCCATCCCCTTCGTCCAAACGAACCGCCAGTGACGCTGCAATATGCGGACGATACCCTCATTATCGCCGCGGCTAATGATTCAGCTGCACTAACACTAAAACAGACGTTACACGACTTCTCTTTGGCAACAGGCTTGATCATCAACCTCCAAAAAACAGCACTCCTTACCATTGCCACTGATCCAGCCCTACAAAACAATATTAAAACCACCACCGGATGCTCTCTCGCCAGCTTCCCACTAATATACCTAGGCCTTCCACTCTCACCTACCAAACTACCCCTCACTGCTTTCGACCCAATCATAGATAGCTTTCGGAAATTCCTGTTTGGCTGGGTAGCGCGCCTGCTCTCGCGCGGGGCTAGGCTGACCCTGCTAACTGCAGTTCTAGACTCCCTGACAGTGTACTTCATGTCAGTATTTCGCCTCCCCAAAGCCATTCTGACAAAACTGGATGCGATTCGTAGAGCGTTCTTCTGGTCTAACGAACCTACTTGCACTGGGGCAAGCTGTCTAGTTGCGTGGAAAAACGTTTGCAAACCGAAAAAATATGGTGGTCTAGGCATTAAAAATCTGGAGATTCAGAACCGCTGCTTGCTTATGAAATTTTCCTACAAACTTCTACAGAACCCCAATGTCCCCTGGACAAGGTGGTACCACCAGCAACACCCTCTGGGTATAGCGGCAAAAACTGCCAGACCATCCTTTCTGTGGAAAACTATCAACAATCACTTGCCAATGCTCATTGATCACTCTTTTGTCATTACCTATAATGGCCTTGCCACCTTCTTTTGGCTAGACACATGGATACTCCAGTCCCCTCTCCACAAAGTTTTCCCTAACTTACACTCACACTCCTTGGATGACAAGGTCCTAGTGGCTACGATATGGCAAAATGGCTTATTAACGAACCTGCGGAACCGTCTATCTAATGCTGCTGTCATGAGGATGGATTGCGCTCTTGTGTTGCAGGATTTTCAGCAGCTCCTAGACCAGACGAGCGGTCCCTCTCCCACGGGCTGCCGTTCTCAGCAAAGAATGCCTACCTTTCCATCCTGGCCGAGGAAGATTATGACGACAACCACCAATTCATCTGGGGCTCTATGGTGCCAATCAAGGTCAGGATCTTCGCCTGGCTTCTCCTCCGCGACCGTCTGAATACCAAGGCCAACATGCTTCACAAACATATTGCACAATCAGCCGCTTGCCCTCGGTGCCAAGACCCCCACGAAGATGCTCTCCACCTCATCTCCAAATGCTCCTACGCTACACAAGTCTGGTCGGGCTTGGGACTGCCATCTCCAAGCTCCCTGGACGAACTACAACAACACCCTACGATCAATGGGCTAAACCCCAACATCTGGCCATCTGGCGCTATAACAGTGGCATGGAAGATCTGGGACTCAAGGAATGCCTGGGTCTTCAGGGACGAGGATCACTCCCACCGCACCACCATTCGCAACATTCTAGCTGATTTTTCCCTTTGGGTCTACCGGATTAAAAACAAAGAAGACAATGCCTCGGCCAAGCTATGGCTGAATTTCCTCGCTGCCAATATTCATTAACTCTTCTTATTGTAATATGAGCTACTCTGTAATTTCCCACATTCTCCTTTGAGTGGTAATATATTCAGGTGGGGAATCTCTCCCCCCCCGGTGACCGTTCAAAAAAAAAAATTGTGGGTATTAACCATCAGGCCCTTTAGAGTCTGTACGCTGGACACTCAGGTGGACGCCACGGCTAGACAAACCAACAAACACCTTGCAGGCACAGCACGGCTAATTAAAGAACACACAAAGGCCACCGACTTCCACCCCTCGTTTCAATGGGGCTGCCTTCTTTTGCTTATTCAGTACCTCCTCTTCCAGTCCATACAGCGAAAATTACACATTTGGTCCTCGAATTTGCATCGGAACTTGAGAAATGCTTTAATATGGTCCTTGAATACATAAATACTCCCTCCGTCTCAAAATAAGTGTGTCAACGTTGCATGGCATGGCATGAGGCCAACGTTGCTGACAGCCGGATCCACAAGACAACTAGTGTTGCAGATGCAACACACGAACCTGGCTGGTTCGCTCATGGTGTAGCCTAATGCTTTTCTCCTTATAGGAAGTACACTTTTTGTAATATTTGTTTTTTTACAACAATAATAATCCAATCCTGTCTACATTCAAATGTAGACCATATTGTTTTGCATTTCTTTTCACGGTGTAGCCTAATGCTTTTCTCCTTATAGGAACAAGCCTCACCAAAGGAACATTAATTAACATCAAGGTAAACCCGAGCTCTCAAATTTTTCGATGGATTGATTATTCCCTTGTTGACAATCACCGTTATGGGTGGCTCCCCTACCTTTCTTAAAACCTTCTATGCCAGTTCCTTCTTTCTCACGAGACCATCTGGCACACCATGAATTCTTGCTGAGACCAGAATCTTATCCAGTTTTCCTCCACATTGCTAGAACCATCATACTCTTGCATCACTACAACTGCATCTCGAAACAACCACGGGCCTCCATGGCTCCATCTATCACTCGTTTCCAATCCCTCCGGCAGCTAAGCTGAAAAATGAATAAATTTGCTCCCATCATCTTGAAGGTAATTTGCCGTGTCAATGCCCACGCAGTGCGCATCACATTAAACATATCAGCGTGACTAAACATTCTTGTGGTATGGACTCTGAAGATTGCTAGCCACCTAACCTCATTAATCCGAGTCTTCAACTTTGCATGGAAATCAAGGTCCATTTCTTCTTCACCATGCAGATTGAGTCCTTCAAAGGATCTTCCAGAGACAGTTCCAATCCCAAATTGTGTTCCTCCTTATCTGCTTCTAGGTGACCCCCATCATCTTAGATCCATCTCCCTCCTCAGTCCACACTACCGACTGGCTGCACCCTGACAGGTAGTTCCTTCTCTAACTCCTCTACCCTATGCCCTAGTTCTCCATCCATCATTCCTCCAAGTCTTTCCCAACAACCGCGAGTGGATCCGTGAAGCAACCTTGCGCCTTAAGGCCCCTACCTGACTAGACTCCCGTCCCCCCAATAGATCTCCCGTGGAACATGAGGAAATTGGTGGACCTCGGCATGATCACTGAAGGATGGGTAAACCCTAGAAAACTCGCGAAAATATATTTTGCTCTTTTTTAGCTTAACTATTTTTTGAGGCAAACATTTTGTATTACTCAGCCGTCACAGTTACAGGGACGAAGTTAAGAGCATGTCTAACAGAGCCCTCAAACTGGTCAAACCCTCAAAATAACTGCCAGTTTGAGGGTTGAGGAAATAAAAAGGCACAGATCAGTACCCTCAAATCCCTAAACCATAAAAAAAAATTACAGGCCGAACCCTCAAGTTCGAGGCCAACCTGCACTAGTGAGGGTTGGAGGGCAATTTCCAGGCCCAACCCTCACTTGGTCAATGAGCTGCGCGGGAATGAAATTTCCCCAAATGCCTCTCACCACCATGCCGCCGCCAGCCTTGGTCCGCGCGCGCCGCGTTCTCGCCGCCGCCCGCCATGGACCCTCCAGCCCGGCCACCACCTCCGCCGGCAACGGCCTCAGCCAACACCGGCGCGCCTGCCCCGCCAGCGCCTCCCGCCATGGCCACCCGACCGACGCCCGCCGTCAGGAGATGGTGGCGGCCACCCACGTCGGCCAAAAACAGTGGCGGGCGGGCACCCACGCCGATTTAACAAATGACGGATTCCGGCGGTGAGCAGCGCACGACGTTGATGAAGACAGAGACGATTCCCTCGCTCCCGAGCGTCCCGGCTCGATTCCCTCCGTGCAGATGGAAGAGGACGACGAGACAGAGATTTTGAGGGTTGGTTTGAGGGCACTGATCTGCGCTAGAGATTTTCGGCCTTCAAAATGACATTTTCTCAGCCCTCAAATTGGTTTTGAAGGTTGAGTTTTTACGAGCTCTGTTAGACATGCTCTAAGTTCCCCAGGTATCCCTAGGCAAACATGGCGGCCGGCCTCTAGCGCCAATGCATGTTTTTTTAGGTTAACTTTTTTTTGAGGGGGGCGTTTTTAGCTTAACTGAGAAGTATTACGTTTCCTAGGCACGGCCCACAAGCCCACGTAGTGCCGAAAGCTGAGCACGGCGACGGCGTCAGGCCACCTTTGAAATACTCCGGCTTGGCGCCCAACGTAACCGTCACAACCAACAGCCCCCGCTTCTTGGCTTCCCATCTTCTCTTCCTCGCCGGAGCGCCAAGAAACCAAGAACCGACCATCCCCACCTCTCCACCGCGCGCCTCTGCTCTCCAGCGTCACCGGCTCACCGGCGACCGATGGAGCTGTTCCAGGACGGCCAGCACGTGCGGCTGCGGAGCCGCGGGCGCGGGACGTACCTGCACGCCGACGACGACGGGCTTGGCGTCTCCCTCCGCCGGCTCCGCGCGTCGATGCACGTGGCTTGGGCGGTGCACTTGTACCAGGGCCAGTACCTGCTCCTCCAGAGCGCCGCCTACGGTGGCTACCTCGCCGCCACGGCCGCGCCAGCGCGGCGCGGCCACCGCGGGCGCCGCGTCGAGCAGCGCAACTACTATCACTCGGAGGTGGATCCAATGCTTTGGCAGGCCGTCCAGATGGAGAACCTCTTCCTCAACCACATCAACGGCGGCAACCTCCGCGCCAACGGGAGGTACCGCCCCTGGAACAACGGAGTCAGCGTCGACCACATCGACGACATCAACAACATCAGCACCATGATGCACTGGGTCGTGGAGGTCATCCCCGCCAGGGAGATCATGCCTCGCCTTCCACGTCCGTCTCCGGTGAGTCCGCCATGTTTGCTTCTTGATTCTTCCCGAATTTGCGCGAATTGGGTTCTTGAATATCGTTAACATGCATCGGAATATGCAAATCGTGTTAATTTGGCTCTGTTCTTGCCAAATTTGGCTCTGTTAATTGGGTTCTTTGGCTTCCTCATCTGAAATTCGTATTTGATGTCCTGAAAATGAGATGGTTCTTTGCGACAACTGCAGCTTCCCGACCTCGTGTTGCGGCCGCGGATGATCATGTACGTGTGGCCGGACATCCACGGGGGCCTCATCACCCACGGCACGTTCGTGTTCGGGGGGAGGTCCGTGTTCCGCCTGAGGAGCGAGCTGGCTATGCGGCTGGGCGACCTCGCAATCATGGACTTGGAGGTCGCCGACCTCGTCATGTGCTTGCCCACGCATGATGGCCAGCTTATTCCACTGGTCGTCAATCTGCCCCGCAGCGGCGAGACCCTCCACATCGTCGTCGTCATCGTCGGGTCACCTGGTGAGAGCCCCTCCATATCCTCAACTTCGAGTTTCATGTCAGTTGATTGCTAATCTGCCTTTGTTTGAACATTTTGGGTGTAGTAGTCTGAACTCTGAAAAACAGATTACTGAAACCGGGTTGGTCTGAAACTTTTGATAATCTGTTTCAGATTATGGGTATTATGGGTTTCATGTCAGTTGAGTGCTAATCTGAAAACAGTGTTCGAAACTACGAGTAGTAGTCTCAAAAACAGTTTGCTGAAACTTTTGCCGCTAATCTGTTTCAGTTAGTCTGAACTCTGAACTGCTGTAAGTTGCTCAATCAGATCAGTAGGCGTTCAACAGGCACGACATTATGCTAGAAGGTTTGTCGAGGAGGAAATCATTTCGTTAGTCAAAAATCCACACTGATCTTTGATATGGAAATTATTGACTCAGATGGTTTAGTTCTTCAATTTGATGCACTGAACTTTTATATGCCGCTAGTGGTAAACTTCTGAACTTGAAGACTCAAATGAGTTCGGTCTGCCTAGTTCAGCTTCACAGAACTAAATTCAGGTTCTGTGACTGTTTGGAGTAACGTGTGGGCAAAATTCAGGTTCTATCCCACAACACATTACATTGTTTTGAGGTTTTGTACATCAGCTTTCTTTTCTAGTATCTTCTTATTTAAGCTTCTTGCGCTACCTGTGACACCTGATGCCTAACTGCTTAACACTTTTTCTGCCAACTCAGCCTACATGGCGCTGCAGTATGCGGATGTCGATGCATAGCAGAGAGATACCAGAGCCAGGACACCTAGAAGTCTCGTTCATGTCCACCTCGTCAGAAGTGTCGCCGCCACGGCATTAGAACTCAGTTCCTTTCGTTGAAATATGGGTTCAGGAAAACCCTGCTTGGTTCGCTGAAATATGGGTTCAGGAAACTTGTATGCGTTGGCATCACCATTTCAACGTTGCTAGCTGCATTCTCTTAGCTGCAGTGAGTTGAGCACTTGAGTTATTCTGCTGAAAGTTTCAGTCCATCAGCAGAAGATGAATTGTGTGCTTTCACACTGAGACCAGAGTTCTGAACATGGTGAGGTCAATGTGTCCGGACACGAGTTGCTGCATTTTGATGCGTCCGTGGTTTATTTGATTCAGCCTATGGCAGTGTTCTTGGCTGGCCCTTAGGTGCCTCTCAAATTCACCTAAATTTTACTCACAAAAAAATCACCTAAATTCGCTATTTTTTCTGTTAAGTTCGGGTCTGATGGTCTGAACTTTTGGTCAACCCAACACTGGGACTGACAAGAGGGCCATGCCCTTAACCCTCGGCCGCTAACTCTCTTTTCTCCATGGTACCCCAGTAGGCAGAGGCGGAGCAAGGAATTAAAGATTAGGGGGGCCAAATGACACAAACTTTGGATTACAGGGGCTAAACTACACTAATGCATGTATTATTCTCTAAATTCAGCCCCCCCCCCCCTCTCCGCCACTGCCGGTACGCCTCTTGAGCATTTTTTAAAAAAGATGATTACCTGGGCGCCCCTATATCTCGCCTTCAGCGAGTACAACTTCCAACTTGCCGAAGGGGCGAGTGAGCTGGGCGTCCCACGAGTGCGGGAGACCACAACCTCTTTTTCTGTTTTTTTAATGTTTTCTGCTTTTATTTTTGTACTTTTGTTTATACTTAAAAATATTATATATATATATATATATGTAAAACTGTGTCTATCATAGCTTGCCACAAAACTAGTTAAAGCTTGCTAAACATTTAACGGTTTAAAAGTAAGTAAAAATAATGAAATAAATAGGGGAGCCTCACTCTAATATAATAAGATGATCCAACGGTGTGATTGTGAAAATATGCATTTATGTGTCCTCAGCGAAAAAGAACAAAATTTTAGCGCACGTGTCCTGGACAAAAAGAACAAAATTTTCAATATATATTGATCCTGCAGTGAGCTGAAATGCTTGTTTTTTTAACGTGTCCTGAGTAGGATTTTCTACAATAGCTTGCCACAGAACTAGTTAAGGTTTTCGACGGTGTAAAAGTTCTCAAAAATCCGGAAAAAAATACTGAACTAACATACCTATAATATAACATGATCCAACGGAGGGATTGAAAAAATATGACTGCACGTGTCCTGGACAAAAAGAACAAAATTTTCAATATATATTGATCCTGCAGTGAGCTGAAATGCTTGTTTTTTCGCTGAGGACACATAAATGCATATTTTCACAATCACACCGTTGGATCATCTTATTATATTAGAGTGAGGCTCTCCTATTTATTTCATATTTTTTACTTACTTTTAAACCGTTAAATGTTTAGCAAGCTTTAACTAGTTCTGTGGCAAGCTATGATAGACACAGAGTATGATTTTCTACAATAGCTTGCCACAGAACTAGTGAAGGTTTTCAATGGTGTAAGAGTTCTCAAAAATCCGGAAAAAAATACTGAACGAACATACCTATAATACAACATGATCCAACGGAGTGATTGAAAAAATATACCTGCACATGTCCTGGACAAAAAGAACAAAATTTTCAATATATATTGATCCTGCAGTGAGCTGAAATGCTTGTTTTTTTTGCTGAGGACACATAAGTGCATATTTTCACAATCACACCGTTGGATCATCTTATTATATTAGAGTGAGGCTCCCCTATTTATTTCATATTTTTTACTTACTTTTAAACCGTTAAATGTTTAGCAAGTTTTAACTAGTTCTGTGTGCAAGCTATGATAGACACAGTTTATATATATATAGTACAAAACATACTCTATTTTTTTTGAAAAATGTTCAACAATTATTGAAAAAATATTGAACAATTATTTAAAAACGTTGAAAAATATTTGAAAATGTTGAACAAATATTTCAAAAATGTTAATCAAGCATTTTGAAAATATTAAATATGTATAGAAAAAATGTTGACTATGTATTAGAAAAATGATAAAAAATTTGACGATGTATATATATTTTTAATCAGGCACTAAATAAAATATTGAACAAGTATTTGAAAAATGTTAATCAAGAATTTTAAAATGTTAAATATGTGTAATAATTGTTGAATATGTATTCAAATACATTAATATTGTATTTGAAAAATGTTAATCAATGATATGAAAAGTAAAATAAAAATGTGTATTGAAAAAATGTTGAACATGTATTCAATAAGTGTTTTTTTGCATTAGAAAACGTTAAACATGTATTCAAAAAATGTTCTTGACATATACAAAAAATGTAGAATAAAAATCAAAAGAGATAAAGAAAAACCAAAAACAAACGAAAACTAATAAAAACAAAGAAAGACACAAGGAAAAAGCAAATGAAAAAAGAAAAGAAAGAAAAACTAAGAAGGAAAAAAAGAAAAGAAACAGAAAATGAAAAAAAGGGTATCTCCTCCCAAAACCGAGTTGTGCACCCATCTCCAATAATAAAGTTACCCCTATTAAAGAAGGCTACCTTAATTCTCATTAAACTCTTCCAAAAGGGTGAATCATTTGGTTGTGCCGTTACTTGAGATAAGGTCTTGGAATGTAGGTACCTGTCTTGCAATAACTGTATCCATACCCCCTACTCCTTAGTGGAAAACCGATAGAGCCACTTATAAGCAGACACTTATTCTTGACCTCCAGGTTTTCATTACCCAATCCCCCTTTGTCTTTGGGTGTACACAAAATATCCCACTTAGCCGGCCTATATTTTGCTCTATTCTCATCACTTTGCCAAAAGAACCACGATCTATAGAAGTCTAACTCTTTCAGTACCTGTAAGTGCATCTAGTGCCCCTTGGTGATTTTGGTGTATGGAAGACTTATAGGTTAAGGGACTAATGCGTTTGTGAGTGTACACAGGTCTATAAGTCTACGAGGAGTTTGATATTTATAGAGAAAGTCGACCCCTAAAAATGAATGTCCTCAACTGAAGACTTTTGATTTTTGAAGACTTTCTGAAGACTTTGAAAGTGAAGAAATTGGTGTGACCGTGAAGACTTGATATTCATACGAAGAACGTGAAGCGTGAAGACTTTTGTTTTCGTAGTTTCATTTTCTCTTTCTTGAGTCATAGGAAACACCATACTATTAAAGGGGGTCGAGGTAAAACTGAGGAAAAGTTTCCAAGTGATGCTTAACTCAAAATCCTACACTTACCAATCCCTTCGAGTGAAGCCATTGGAAATCTCATACAGTTCAGTCAATTTCTTCAGTGACAGATACGAAGCTCTTCTGGTCTTTGAGGAATTTGTTCTGACTGAGGAGTTAGGAATTCGCCAGTGCGGTTACCTACAAGTAAGAAACATGATAGCCCTGAGGAATTTGATAGTCAAATTTCCGATCGTTATTGTGCTACGCGCCAGCTGTCCCAAAATATCTACCCACCTAACGGTCATATCATTGAAGGGAATTCATGTCTTATCATGTCGGGCTGCTCCCTAGGCTATAAATAGCCGCCCCCTACAACCACTAGCTGGTTGGCTGCTCCGCGAGAAACTGGCACTTGTCATTGAGAGCATCCCATCCTCCGAGGACTTTGAGCAAAAATCATCAAGTGAGGAAAAACCCAAAACCAAACACCTACAAACCCAAGTGATTGAGCATCACTGAAGAGATTGTTCATGTGTGGAACCGACGCTTGTTACCTTTGAGGAATGTGCATCCTTCAGACGGTTAGGCATCATGGTCTAGAGCATCCAAGAGGAAATTGTGGATTGTCGAGTGACCGAGTCTGTGAAGGTTTGGAAGTCACCTGAAGACTTACCACGAGTGATTGGGCGAGGTCTGTGTGACCTTAGCTCAAGGAGAATACGGTGAGGACTGTGTGTCCTCAGGTTTAAATACCTAGCCGCTCCAACTAGACGTACAACTGTCACAACAGTTGGAACTGGTCTACCAAATCATTATCTTCACTAAGCTAACTTGTTCTATTTTCTCAACCCTTCCATTTCCTCATTACTGTGTTATGTTCGTGTTCATATCTGTTTGAAGACTTTGACTGAAGACTTTCTCAATTTCCTCAGTTCAATTTCTTCAGTCTGTTTGTCTTCATCCTGTTTTATCCCGTGCTTACGCTTGCTGTACTCTGTGTCTGTTTTCATTTCATCATGATATCCATGCTTATGTTATGTCATGTGTGCATCTGAGTACTTATTCCGCTGCAAGTAGTTCTTCGCTCAGGAATTTCCTCACCCTGAAATTCCTTAGTGAAGAATTCATACAAATCGCCTATTCACCCCCTCTAGTCGACTTAACGCACTTTCAATTGTTATCAGAGCAAGATACTCCCTTGTTCTGTGTAATTTTGGTTTAACCGCCTAGAGTTTTAGTTATGTCGACCACAGGAATGAAGACTGTGACTTGCCCCATCTTTAACGGTCATGATTATCCCAAGTGGAAGGCCATGATGAAGAAGCGCCTCATGGCAATGAATAGAAAACTCTGGACCATCACTGAGATTGGTCTTACTGACCTATGCAAGATGCGGAGGCTGATGGTATTCACAAGTACACTCTACTTAACCTCACGGCGAAAGACATCATCTGCTCCGGCTTGTCACAAAATCAGTTCAGGAACGTTATGCATCCCTGCCATGCAAAGCTTATCTGGGACCGTCTATCTGAGGTCTATGAAGGTCATCGAACTCATCATGATCCCTGGTTTGGGGATTTCATGGAATCGCGCAAGGCTATGACTTTCAATTCAGAACCATCATCCTCTCCACCATGCCTTATGCTGAAATGTGCCAAGGTAGCTGAATGCTACTTATCAAAGTCCAGTGATGATGAATCTAGTGATGAGTTTGGACCCAGTTATATCAAACTTGCTTCCCTTGCCACTAAACAACAAAGAGCTTTGGAAAAAGTTCAAAACATGCTAGATGAGAGCGATGATAGTTCGGTGAAAGTCCTCAGGAAAAAGTTCTAAAGCTTTGGCTGAAAGTCCTCAGGGACTCCAGTCCAAGTTTGATAACCTTCAGAGTCATCATAACACTCTCCTATATGATCATAAGAAGCTTTCTTATGAAGGAAGCGACGATTCGGTGCCCGAGCGCAGCTGCTCCCAAAATCGCTCGCGCCCGTTTCTAGCTCGGGATGCGAACAAAGCCCACTGGCATGTCAGACGGGAGCTGCAGAAAATCGGGCGTTCGCAGCAATACGGTACGCAAGAGTGGCTCTTTTTGTGGGACCAAGGCAAAGGAAAGGGATGGAGGAAGCGAGTTGGCGTATTGGGCCGTGGACCAGGACGTTCGATTGTCCACATCTGAGCCGCCTGCCGGTCGTGGGGACAGGCGGTGTCCCTCCCTTTGGGCTGGGTCATTCTGGAAACCCTGGCCGCCACCCCTCTTCAGGCAGAAGCCCTTCTCCTCTAATGCTGCGGCAGCTGCTTGCGGCGGCGCTCGTCCTGTCTCGGCGCCGACGGCCGAAATGGAGGATGATAGTATGGAGTTCCTGCTTGACGCCATTGACAGCTTAATCCACGCAAATGGTTTTGAGATTTCTTCAGCAAGCTAGCGCGCGTGCAGAAGTAACCTGACGAACGAGGCTTGTTGCCGGTGAATGCCGTCGCTTTTTCAGATTCCCACTGTGAGAGGAGTTCGCTGATAAGCTTGGTCACCCAGATCCTGTTCTGTTGTGGTTCCTGCTGACTCTAATGCTGGGTCTGGTTGCACCGAAATGGTCGGGGACGGTGACGCGAGTAGAGGGCGTGAAGGAGTGCGCCGTCGCCGGGATGCATCTCCGACGAGATCGGCGCAGTCGACTGACATAGTCAATCCAGAAGCACCTGGCTGGACAAAAAGGTGTGGAACGACATCTTCCTCGCTGTAGGACTGTATTGC
This sequence comes from Aegilops speltoides, assembly GCA_021437245.1. Lineage (NCBI taxonomy): Eukaryota > Viridiplantae > Streptophyta > Magnoliopsida > Poales > Poaceae > Aegilops > Aegilops speltoides. The sequence goes on from CM038147.1 coordinate 68,752,023, forward strand.
AGTGAACACTTTTTTATTAGAAACATTAGTTTGCTTTGTTAGTCCGTACCAAAATGTCAGTAGCAATTGTGAAGGCGATCATTTTGTGCCAAACTTAATGATTTTCCATTACTCAATTACCTTGCCTATCCGCAGACATTGGACTGATAGTACTGGTATGATAATAGTACTGAATCTCAGCATATACTCCCTCCGTAAAGAAATATAAAAGCGTTTAGATCACTATCTAAACGTTCTTATATTTCTTTACGGAGGGAGTACGTTTCAAAAATTACTGGTTGCGTCTAGGCAGTGCACCACTAGACAGAGCACCCTGGCCCTTCTCGGATAAGCACTCTAGAGCAGTCGATTCGCAAGTATGCAGAGGAGCCCAATAAAAGTGTAGTGTGACCTTTTGGTTTGTGTGTTACACTCACTGTCGTGGACTGAACTATATTATGACAGGGTGGAGCAGTGAGGAGAACGAATTTGGCGATAGAGCGGCATGCAAGCAAAATCTACAATAGGAATATGTTTAAGGACTTTGGTTGGCTCCTCATTGAAGGGACGACGTACAATGTAACTGACGTCGAGACGTTTAGGAAGTACATCACAACTCACAATAATGCAACTAAAGAGAAAAATGGAGCAGGGTTGAATATGAGGTGACCATAAACGAAGACCACACGGAGTTTACTTGTGAGTGTGGCTAGTTTGAGCACACTAGGATGCTATGCAGCCATGTCTTGAGGGTAACTTCACAAAGACCTTGTTTCTTCTGGGTTAACAAGTTGAATTTCTGAAACAGCAATGTTGAGAATTTCTTATGGCGTAGGTGATGGAAATACTACACCTGGAGGAGATTCGTAAGAAGCATGCAATCAAGCGGTGGACAAAAGGACACAAGGGACATACTCCCAAAGCACCTGGTTCAGTACCGAAAGGACAATTCAGTTAACTTGTTATTCACATGTAGGAACTCGACTCTATACCTATCACATGTTTGCTTGTCTTGAAGCTCACCTTGTGAGTGGCGTACCTTTGGCAGAGAAGAGGGATGGTTTGGGTTTTGAGGACCGTATGGCAGGTCTGGCAACCGGGAGAATGGACGGCAGTGGCGAAGTCGCATTTGTTGGGGACGACAGTGCTGACCGACAAACTGCAGGGAAAAGGCCCCATACGAAGGTCTGAGTATGCGAGCCAGGAAAATGCAAGAACTGCGGTATGGAAAGACACAGATGGAACACTTGCACAAGGCCACTAGGAGTTCCTGAAGAATGAGTTATGAATTTTTGATTTGTAGTATGTGTTGGAAATTCGAATTGCTAGAAAGATTAAATGCAAGTGTTGATGTGGCATCACGCAAGGGCAGTATAAAGAGTGCACGACGGCTAGCTGCTACCTCGCCTTATTGTTGTCTAATTCAAGAATAAAAATTGAAGCTAGATTATGCAACCGATGGGGCGGGTGTTTGCTGAATCCGGCTTCAGTGGCACAGCCAGGAGCTGTGAAGGAGGCGATTCAGTTGGCAGAATCAAGGTTCAGGTACAATATCTTGCGTGTTTTCTGCATTATTAAGAGCGACACATGATTTGTGACTCTGCCGCCATTTGCAGTCATCTGCCTCTTCGATGATGGACTCAACGGCGACCGCTTGGAGTACAACACAGTTACCGCGCGGGATTGCTGTCGACTTAGTGTGTTCAACAAGCCCCCGAAAACATCAACGGTCCATGATCGCCCGATATACCCCTTCGCTGGAAAACTTAAAAAGGGTAGGATGGTCTTGCCCATGACCCTCCTCAGTCCCGACGACGGAGTGTATGTGATCATATGATGTAATCCTTGTAGGGTTTTTGAATGTGCCCGACATGTGGATCAGCAGGTCACGGTGCCTGCAGGGCAGGTTGCCTAGCAATGGAGTGATTGCAGCCGTTTGATGCGACGACGTTGGTCACTTTTTTGGTACAACCCCTAAAAACATCCGGTGGTCAACCGCTGAAAACTTAAAAAGGGTAGGATGGTCGAACCCTCCTCAGCCGCCCGGGAAAGCGCGACGCACGACGCTCACGCTTTTTTTTTACGAAACGCGTTTTTTTCCCGTGGTCAACCGCCGGTGGTCGCCGCCGCCGGGAAAGCGCCGCGCGTGAACTCGCCGCCGCCGCCCGCCGCCCGACCGCCGCCCGCCGCTTGCCGCCGCCTCTTCGCCGCCGCCGCTTCGCCCCGCCGCCGCTTTGCCGCCGCCGATTGAATGTTTTTCTGCGGTGGCTGCTGCTGCCGGTGGTCAAACCGCTGCCGCCAGCCCTGCCGCCGCTCGCCGCTTCGCCGCTTCGCCCTGCCGCCGATCGCCGCTTCGCCGCTTCGCCCTCGCTCGCCGCGCCGCTGCCGTTGCCGCCGATTGAAAGCATACCGACCCGCCGCCCGCTTCGCCGCCTCCTTTATAAAACTTCGCTTCGCCCGCCTGCCGCCGCAAAACACCGCCCTCGCTCGCCTCCCGCTTCACCTCCCAAAATCCTGCCGGCGACATGTCGTTTCCATCGCGGCAGCAGCTCCGCACCGGGCGGCGACGACGGGCTCAAAGGCGGGCTGCCGAGCTCGAGCAAGCCGGAGACGGAGGAGCTGCACCGTTCGCCTCTCTCGTGCCGCTGGTTGCCGTCTTCCGCACGATCGAAGCTCGACAAGGACGGCTACCGACGCGGGCCGGCGCCACCGCTGAGGAGAAGCGGACCGCGGACGCAACAATATCGCCGCCGCCACGCTTCGACGGCAAAGAGTACGCCGCCGCCATCGGCGCTGTTTCAGCCGGGCGGAGTCCGCGCCACGCCGACTCGCCGGGCGATCGCCGCCACCTTCTTGTCCCGCCGCTTCGCCAGCAGCAGCGCGCCGCCGGGCTCCTCCAACACCGGCGGCGGCGCCGCCGATCCCCGCCCGCCGGAGGTGGAACCGCCACGAGCAGGTGGTTCTTCGAGGACGGTGATCCCGACGATACGCTGGTTACCTCGCCGCCTCGCTGCAGCGGCGGCGGCTGCAGCGGCGGCCGCAGAGGCGGCGGCGGTTGCAAGGGAGGCCGCCGAGCAAAGCGGCAGCGATCTCGGCGGCGGCGGCGATTCCGCCATGGTCCAAGAAAGCGCAGCGGAGGCGCCGGAGTCGCCGGACGACGACGACATCGACCGGGAGCGCTTGGCCCAGGTCAGCGATTTACGACGACGACGAGGGCGGTGGTGACGGCGGTGACGCCGGGAGGTCGCCGATCTGCTGGCTAGCGACGAGGAGGAGGACTAGATTTTTTTTCCTAAGTTTGAACTATGTATCGGTTATGTTTGGAAAAACTCGTCTGACATCGGCAATGTTGAATGGACTATGTAAAATATATCTATGTTCAATCTGTTTTGTTGGAGTCTTGTTTAAATTTGTCTACAAAATTGCTAAAAAATTAGCTAAATATAAAACGCTTATTTTAAGAAAAATTGAAAATATTCAGACCTATGCATAAAAATGTTCATAATATATTTAAAAAATTTCATCGAATATATATAGGAGAGAATAAGGTATACAATTATCAAAAATTTGTAGAATAAAAATCATGAAAGCACATAAATTAAAAAAATTATGTATATGTTTATAAAAGCGTTTCAGAAATGTTCAGATTTTGTTTAAATATGTCCATATAGTATAGCCGGTCGATGAAAAATTGAAATTTTGAAATACAAAATATAAGAAATAAAAAAAGAAATTAAAAGGTGATATATTTTAATTCACTAACATTTCCTGAAATTATATTAAATTCGTAACACTTATGAATAAGAGAATATTTTTAAATTCATTAACATATATGAATGAATACAAGAATTTTTAAATTCATTTACATTTTCTGAAATATTTTTAAATTACTTTGAGGAACCTCAGAAGCTTCGATCGAGGGTCCCTCCGCCATACCGAAGCACCCCTTCCACAGCAAGTACCGACCGGTTTGATGGATTGCACCCAACTTCGGGAGCGCTGTAGGGCCTCAACGGCACCCCACGCCCAAATGAACGAACCGACAACGAACGACGCTATGCCACGTCCGGCAGATTTTCGTGGTTTTGTGCCCAAAAATTGTAGTAAATGCATACGGAATCAAACGGAAAGTTTTTATGCGGCTTGCCCGGTAGGGCATAGTATCACGTGGAAAAAATTGGGCACGCTTACGGATGCGGCGGAGAGACGCGACCGAGGGTCCCTCCGCCATACCGAAGCACCCCTTCCACAGCAAGTACCGACCAGTTTGACGGATTGCACCCAACTTCGGGAGCGCTGTAGGGGCCTCACCGGCACCCCACGCCCAAATGAACGAACCGACAACGAACGACGCTGCGCCACGTCCGGCAGATTTTCGTGGTTTTGTGCCCAAAAATTGTAGTAAATGCATACGGACTCAAACGGAAATTTTTATGCGGCTTGCCCGGTAGGGCATAGTATCACGTGGAAAAAATTGGGCACGCTTACGGATGCGGCGGAGAGGTGCGACCGAGGGTCCCTCCGCCATACCGAAGCACCCCTTCCACAGCAAGTACCGACCAGTTTGACGGATTGCACCCAACTTCGGGAGCGCTGTAGGGCCCTCACCGGCACCCCACGCCCAAATGAACGAACCGACAACGAACGACGCTGCGCCACGTCCGGCAGATTTTCGTGGTTTTGTGCCCAAAAATTGTAGTAAATGCATACGGACTCAAACGGAAAGTTTTTATGCGGCTTGCCCCGGTAGGGCATAGTATCACGTGGAAAAAATTGGGCACGCTTACGGATGCGGCGGAGAGACGCGACCGAGGGTCCCTCCGCCATACCGAAGCACCCCTTCCACAGCAAGTACCGACCAGTTTGACGGATTGCACCCAACTTCGGGAGCGCTGTGGGGCCTCACCGGCACCCCACGCCCAAATGAACGAACCGACAACGAACGACGCTATGCCACGTCCGGCAGTATTTTCGTGGTTTTGTGCCCAAAAATTGTAGTAAATGCATACGGACTCAAACGGAAATTTTTATGCGTGCTTGCCCGGTAGGGCATAGTATCACGTGGAAAAAATTGGGCACGCTTACGGATGCGGCGGAGAGGTGCGACCGAGGGTCCCTCCGCCATACCGAAGCACCCCTTCCACAGCAAGTACCGACCAGTTTGACGGATTGCACCCAACTTCGGGAGCGCGTAGGGCCTCACCGGCACCCCACGCCCAAATGAACGAACCGACAACGAACGACGCTATGCCACGTCCGGCAGTATTTTCGTGGTTTTGTGCCCAAAAATTGTAGTAAATGCATACGGACTCAAACGGAAAGTTTTTATGTGCTTGCCCGGTAGGGCATAGTATCACGTGGAAAAAATTGGGCACGCTTACGGATGCGGCGGAGAGGTGCGACCGAGGGTCCCTCCGCCATACCGAAGCACCCCTTCCACAGCAAGTACCGACCAGTTTGACGGATTGCACCTAACTCGGGAGCGCTGCAGGGGCCTCACCGGCACCCCACGCCCAAATGAACGAACCGACAACGAACGACGCTGCGCCACGTCCGGCAGTATTTTCGTGGTTAAAAATATGCTATTTCAATTTCTAAAAAATGAGGCCTGAAAAAAACCGCTGGTCTTCGCTAACCGACGCGAATGCGCGCATGGGGCCGCCCCACTAACAACGACCCGCAATCAGCGCCGGGCGACGCCGTTAGCCGACGGCATGCAAAATTTTTGTACGCCCGCCCGCTCCCCGCCGCCGCGATTCGCACTCGCTGCCACCGTGACGCCTGCCGCTCGACACTCCAAAACGGCGGCGGCGGGGCCGCTACCGCCTACCTCGACCTGCCGTCGCCTCTTTCTCCGCCGCCGCCCCACCGCATACATACTACGCCGGTGCGCCCGCGCCGCCTTCCGTCTCCCCGACCCGTCCGCCGCGTGTAAGTTTTTTTTTTCCACTTTTTATACAACGAGGCTCATAGCAAGATGATGGTATGTGATGAAATCTATTTCATGCAAGATGAATATCGACGTGTGATTCCATGTTCGTTCAAAGTGGGTTAGCCTAGTTGACAAATTGTCACCCAAATGTAAATTCAGGTTTTACTTAAACGGATATGCAGGGCATGTTTAGAATACCATCGATAAAGATGCGTGATTTTTGCTTCACTTTTTACTCCAAGGTTACAACCGAGTAGCAAAAATTCATGGTTCAACAGAGTTCGAAGTATCGCTGGATGTAAAGGTCTTATTTCATTAAGGCTCGATGATGTGTACTCCATATTTGGTTGGAAAACAATGGAGTGGATGTTTTGGGTTTCTAAGTAGTGAAGGAGAAAAGCAACCAAAAAATACCTGTTAGTTTTGTTAGCAAGAAAATGGTAAGATCATGATTGATGATCTCATAGAAAAGATTGTGAAGGATAAGAGCACCGATGATGACTTTATTCGGATGACATTTCTAGTTCTCCTAGGAACTATAATTGCACCAGTGTCTCATGAGTACGCTCCAAAAAATACTATGCCTTAGTGCAAAATATTAAGTTTATAAGGAAGTTCAACCGAATGCATTCACTTCACGATTCTGTTTATCGGAGATTGGTAAGCTTGTGCAGATTTGCCATGTCGTGCAAAGGGCCTCTGGGGAACCTCGCCTTTTGCAAGTACGTTGTATTTATTAATTTCAACAATTTTGTTATAAAATTTCACAGAAGAACATGTAATTTAATTAGTTCATGTGTTTTGCAGTACCTATATCGGGAGAAGTGCAACCAATCACCGGTCCAAAATATGATCCGCTGGCATTGTTGAGCCCACTGATGAGGAACCGGACGGAAGATATGGCAGTGAGAAGAGATAAATACGACTATGAATATGGTCGTGGTGTTGGGATGGTAATCCTAGTAATCATTTTTTTACATTTATGAAGTAAAGTAAAGTGTGCATATAGTTTTTATGTATAATTATCTTGTTGCACTTGTAGATCGATGACAACATTACAGAGGAGTATAGGCTGAAAAAAATTGCGGAAGAAGAAGCTCAAAAACCAAGAAAGCTAGTAGCAAAAAATCTAACGTTATCGAATGAGGAAAGAGGGCAGTACCTGGAGGCTTCGAGCCAAAAGCCTACTATGGACCGGATTTTGAGTGAGATGAATGAGCTTCGAAGGAAATGCTTCGCTTGCCGAGTTATGCGACAGTAACACTTGATCACGCTCTCGTAATGTCCATCACTCAATTGAAGAACTAAGATGAAATGTTTTCTTGCAGAGGATGATTGAGAAACTGAACAAAACCGGCGTCTCCTACAAACCCAAAGAACTCGAAGAGGACGAAGAGAATCTGTACGGAGGCATTAATGAGTCTTCAAACGATGGTGGACGCCCGCAAAAAGAGTTTGTATATCAAAAGATGATTCAGACCGTTCCGCACACCTTCCAAAATGAATTTGCAAAAGGATGATAATGGCGTTGATGTAACTCTCGTGGAAACACACCTTTTACTGCACACCGAGTACGGGATAGTTTCAAGGGTGATATGGATGATCCTGTCCAAGTACCGTAAGTATCGATGAGAAAGCTGCCACATCTTTGGAGACGGACGAAATCGCATCGCATGCGCCGGTTGGTTCTCAAGGAGTACAAGAGGAAGTGGAGGAGGTTATCGAGGCGCAAGCGAGAGGATCACAACATGTCAAGTCTCCTTATGTGGTCCCTAAACCAAACAAACGTGCAAAACGCTCGCCAAAGGAAGTAAGTTTTCTTTGTATCTAATTGTTATTGCGCCATAATTATTTATGTGTTTATGCTTATAAGTATTTGAGTGGTGCGGTACAGAATTGTTCCAAAATGGTGATGTTAACAAATCTGGTGATGAGTATGATGTGGTGAAAGCGCCCATCAAGTACGCATGCGGCGCATGAGCATTCACAAAAACATGCCAAAACAGAAATTTTCAATGATGGCATGGAAGAAGGTCTCACTGTATGGAGAGCTTGTCGATTATTAACCATGAGTGGCTAAGTGGCGACGTAAGTTAATTTCATATATTGTTTTACAATTGATTCTAAATGCAATTGTTTAATGTAACACATTATTTATAGGTAATTGATGCATACTCATCATTTTTGGTGGACAAAGTTAATGATGATCATTTCATGTTAACAACTTGAGGGTACATTGGTTGCTTCACGTTAGACCCGGAAAAAGACCGTCGGCAATGATTATGAAGCAGAGTCGCATAGTAATGGACCCGTGAACAGATGTGAGGACGAGTATTTCAAAAAACAAAGGTAAGTTTGATTGTTAACACGGAACATACATACGATATTATGTCATGATTATGCTTTTATGGTCCTTGTGATGCAGACTTACATTCCTCTAAACAAGGACAATAATCACTGGATTACTGTCGCCATGCATAGTGGAAAAGAGAGTTTCAGGTTCTTGACTCGCTGATGACCGGAAAACTTGACACTGTTATTAGAGAACTCGTTGAGGACCTGGTAGGTTTAACTTGCAAATGTGCATTTGGTAACATTCGCTTTCTTTAATACACTGAATGACATGCTTTCCATCATGTTTATTATATCTTTAGAGAAAACAACTAGCAGAAGATATCCAAGAAGCAAATGCAACCGAATTGTGAATTATCCGGATGTTTCCAAGTGGCCTATTCAAACGTATGACATGCCAAAACAACATGATGGGTGAGTTTTACTACGACGAATGTTGGTCTTGTATGTACAGTACAAATTTAATCTTCGTAAGTTGTATGCACTAGGAATTCGTGTGGAATATTTCTCCTTCGATGCTTTCAATATTGGGATGGTGACAAATGGACAGGCTTATTTTCACAGGTACGCAAGTCATATTTGGACTACGATGTATAATGAATGTTGTGGTAACATCATTTTTTTTGCAGACCTCTATTGATGATTCGAGAGAGTTAATGATTGCGCAACTTATCTTTTCGGAAAGAAACAAGCTTGATGAAGTGAAAACAAAGTTATTCGGATATCAAGAAGAAGAAATAGATGCGGCATGAGGAGTTTTGTATGTGCTTTATGACTTGCTTATGAATTTTATGTAATGACTATGCTTCCGAATAGTTATATGTAATAGACTCGCACTTTTCCAAAAAATTTAATGTTCACATGATATTTTTTTGTTTACATGATTTTTGCTGTCAATAGTTATATGTAATCATGCCGTCGTTAAAATTTTGTGCACTAAACTATGGCAGCACACTACGTGTTACTGAAAAATTATTTGACATAAAAAACGCCGCCCGCCTCCACAACGCTCTTAGTAAGCCCGTCGTTATCAAGCCCAACGGCGACTACAACAGCGCTTCGAGGACGATCGAAATCAGGCCCAACAAGGGCAGAATCGATCGCGACATCGACGGGAAGTATTCAAAGGAGCTCAGGCAACGACGGAGCAGAGTATATAAACAGTCGCCGCCCCTTCGCCGCCGAGGTGGGACTAAACTTCCGTCGGCTGCGGGCGACGTGGACACAGCAAGACGCGACGGGCCGCCCAAAGGCAGTGGACGGCACGGTCTTCTATCGCCGACGCCGCCGGGCCGCCCAAAAGGAAGTGACGGCGCGGTCTTCGATCGCCCGACGCGCCGTGGGCCGCCCGCTTACCACCGCCAGACGCCGCCGCTGAAACCGACGCAAGTTTAGTCCCACCTCGACGGTCAAGGCGACGACGACTAGTTTATATACTCAGCCCCGCCGTTGTATTGAACTTCTCGACATTACCCCGCCGACTTGTGCTGCCGATGCTGCCCTGTTGGGCCTGGTTTCTCCACGGCGTCCTCCGAACGCCTGCTGGTCGTGATAACGATTTAGCTTACTAAGAGACGGCTGTGGAGACGGGCGGCATTTTTTTCCTTTTGTTAAAAATAATAGTACACAGAGTACTTCTTCTATTTTTGACAGCCGACGGACTGTAGCAAATACATGCAGAATTCATACAATAAGCAATGAATAGTGAATTTTATATCAACAGCAATGTTGTTCGAACATAAAATTGTCACCACAGTAATTTTATTGTAGTTGATGAAAGTAACACGCCTGAAATGACAACGGTCCAGACGTTAATAATCATGTTTCACACATATAAAGTACTCAACACGAACAAAAATTTAATAAATGTTCTTCATATAAATGGAAGAGGTAAAACACTCGTGATCGCCTTCACTTGAGTCTTCAAGCCCAGTTGCTGCACACAAAAAAATATGAGAATGAATGCACCGATAATGAAACAACAAAACTGACATAAATAAATAATAGACATACTCTTCATTTGTTCTGCATGTGCTCCTGTTATGACCTGAGCCTTTGCATAAGCTACATTTTCGCCCAGATTTTCGCCAAATGCTTTAGGCCTCTCATTTTTGTCACATCTGGCCACCCTTACCGCGACCTCTACTGCTCGCTTAGGTGCGCCTTTGGTGGAAACATTTATCGGATCACTTAACAAGAATATGATCTCGTTAGGCTCAAATGGATTACTGTTCACTAAACTTCACTGAACATCATCTTCATTTCTGAATATCCTTATTCACTATAACATCATCCGAGCTGCCATCAACTTGTCGAATAAGAAAGGATTACTGCATGCACATGACAGGCTTCAAGATTTGATGGTCAACTCACTATATCTAGCTCGTCCTCACCACTCGACCAACCCCACGCAAACAAATCGCTGGTGCGCTTCATCGGCAGTCCAGCTCGTGCTTTTTTTGAGAATCTTCGCAGACACAACACTTGGGTATCACAGGTAAGTTCAGGCATTCAAAACATGAATAATATGCTTACAAGGAAGCCCTTTATGAGTCATACTTGCAAATCGACTTTATAGTTTCGCCGAAGTTACTCGGCGATAGTCCACATTAAATCTGTGATCCCGTTATTCTTCCACGCAACCACAAATCTCGACTATCGGTCCCCGCTACTATCAATTACCTCAAGCTCATGTACCTTCTTCATATCTTGTTGCAACATATAAAAGTTTGCTCTGCGTGAATGCTTTCGCAAAGATACGACTCAATGGCCCGACACTCACCATCAGCATCGAAGAGTCTGTGATGCCGTAGTCATCATAAGCTTCATTCTCACGGAGGCGAACAATACAATTCTCGAGTGTACAATCATGTCAACGATCGTCATACCATAGTCAAGATGAAGGTGCAGGCTGGAGTTCGACTCACTCCTCCGACATCGCAAGATACCAAGGAAAAACCCACCGCATAAATATGATGCAGCCCAAAGCGCCCTCTTCCTGTACATCCTATGGAGCCATGTTTTCGCTTTTCTCCGCTCGCCATTTGCGCACAAACGCGCCCATCTCTCCTCAAAACCTTATGTGTAGTGGCATAGTACAAGAATGCCCTAAACTCCTTCAATGACTTGTGGTTGAGGTGTTTCGCATATTCTTTTCAATATGCCATGAACATAGACGATGCCACACGCCGAAAAGCACCTTCCTAATAGCCCTTATCATCGCTGCATCTCCATCTGTAATAACAGATTTGGGCCTCTTTCGACAGCTTAGCTTTCAAGAACGTGTTAAGCAACCTGACATATGTAGCCTCGCCTCTGCTCAAACAATGGCGCAGCGAATACAAGAGTGCAACGGTGGTTGTTCAGACCACGAAAGGGATGAACGGCATTCCATACCTGTTCATCTTGTATGTGCTATCAAGACAACAACATCACCATAGTCTAGATAATCCCGCGGATCGCTAATCACACCGAAGAGGTTTTGGAGCCTGCCTTCGCCACAACCGTGTGCTCAAAGAAGAAGTCCGGATCTCTGTCCTTTTCGTCAACATGATTCCTACGGCAAGATCAAGATCACCTTGTGCAAGCAATTTCATCTTCTCCCTATAGCACATGTTATACAGCTTTGTCCTCCGAAATGGTGACTTTGCATACGACCCATACCGCTAACGATGTTGTCAAAGATGATATGTTTTCTTATCCCAGCTCCAGCCATAGCCAAGATCTCAGCTCTCTCAAATGCTTTGATCTGATTATGAGATCGGAGGAAAGGGACTTCGTCCGGTCGTGCAAGAGTGTGGCTGTGATCATCGGAGAAACTGCCGACATACCAAAGATTGAGCTTTTATCGCTTAATCACAAATGGGCTTCAGATAAGAATCGACTCTCCGGTCTAAGCTCGCGGGTCCGCCTTCCATGGTACGTAACTTGGCTCGTCGCTTTTCTCGCGGCGAACAGAGATACCTCCTCAAGCGCCGGAGTCCTTGCGCGATCCTTTGAAAATTTAAGCGAGTCCTTCCGACATCGAACCCACGTTCTCTCGCGTGCTTGTTGTAGAACGTAAACCTCGCCTAATGACCTGAATGTCTTTACCATCACCGCCCAATGCCTATCAAGTGACTCCGCCGATATTCATCATAGCACATGTCAAGGTCAAACTGATCATCATCGCTGTGCTCATCATTCCCGCTTAGGACCATCAACACCTCCCCGCAAAATATGACATATAACCTTGCATGTCAATCTCTTCTTATGTTCGTACTAACCATAAATAATGTAAAGAACTTACTTGACTACCGCCACACTACGAGATGCATGGACCTCGCCTCGCATTGTCATCATCTATATTATTACGCCATTGTCACCATTAGCATTTATCTGTGCACATTTAAAGTAACATAAGTGGTCATACAATTTTAATGTCAATCATTTTTCTACAAGTTTTTCAATATACCGCTCACACTATCTGCATAAAACTGTTCATCTACATCATATTCCTCATCGTCAAGATCGCCATGCACCTGCATAAATTTAAAAGGACATGTTAGGGTCAAATAACTAGTTTTTGTTCAATATGTTTTTCTCAACATTGAAGGTACTTACATTACCACTGCATTTATCATCCCGACTCATATAGTTGTTTCCGGATGTTGGTTCGCATTCAATGACGAGGATCCATTATCGCTACCGAATCATCACCGACGATCCGGTTACTTGCTCCATCTATGCACATACAAATAAGGTGTGAGATCAATGCCAACATTCCACAAAAATCATCGAATACAGTAAATTGGCCAACAAAGTGACATGACTATGTGGCATGCATACAAATTTGAACATACAAAATCATTATGAGGTCATTAAGAGGTCACTACTCTCTCTCTTATTTACCTAAGTAAGGAATCATTTTGCATTACAAAATGCACAAAATGCAATGGACAAATCATTATCATAAAAAAGAACAAAAAGACATCCTAACCTCATCAGGCGCCGCCGAGGGTCTCGCCGGGTCGACGCCGATGTGTTGCTGCCACCGACGCCGTGGAGGGCGCGTACCAGACAAAACGGCGAAGCGAAGGCTGGCGTTTCACCGGCGACACGGCGGTGGTCACTACGGACGCCGCCGGTGTTAGCGATTAGGCGGGCACGCCGGGTCGACGCCGTGACGGCGGTGGGACCACGGCGGCGCCGATGCCGCTTAGGGTTTTCAAGGCGGGATGGGGTGTCGGTTTCACGGCGCGTGGTTGACTACGGACGCCGCCGACGCCGCGGACGGCGATGGACCACGGCGGCGTTGATCCCGCTTAGGGTTTCAGACGTGGAGATGGGGTGTCGGGTGGGCGCTTTTTTTCCTTTCCCGATAGCAGTATCGAATCGCTAGCGACGACGCGCAGGAGTACGGGCCGCGACGACACGGGCGGCCGGCCCTACGACGGACGGCGGGTATAATGTACGTGTAATTTAGTATGGACAATACTACCCCTTATACGTTTATTGGGGGGGGGTTGTACCGAAGTCCTTCTCAGTGTTGGTATTTGTGTGAGTGTGTGAATCGCTAATTCTTCACCTGAAAGTTCAAATGCTTCTATTGCTGCAAATTCTTCACCTGTCTTTGCTATCACTAATTCCTTATCTGAGGATATTTCTAGTATCACTGACAATGTAGGGCTGAAGCAATTGTATATGACAGGCATGTACAAAAGCCTCAAAGGGCATTAGGCTCTTTGTAATGTGCTTGAGAAGCAGATCCTCAACAGGAACCCTAGGAAAGAGGGTATTGTCGTTGAGAGGAAACTCAATGCTGATGGAACATACTGGAAGCCTGAGCAGTATCCCAAAACCTCATGGGTTGCTGCAAAGGGACCTCCAGTAGATCCATCTACTCTATCTGGCTTTACATGTGAATCTCCTCATTATTCTGATGAGTCTTTTGACTCCAACTATAAGCTATTCAAAAGTCAGAATGGTGAAGTGTTTGCTAGATATGTTGGCACTAACTGCAGGAACAGTTCCCCTATGAAGAAAATCTGGGTTCCCAAAAGGTGCCTTTAAAGTCTTCAGGTGAATGTCATCATGACACCACTTGTGAAGAATAGGAAACCCAGATCAAATTCTTCATATGGACCAAATTCTTCATATGGATCCAAGTCCTCATACGGACCGAACTCCTCACATGGATCAAAATCCTCAAAAGGATCAAAGTCCTCATATGAACATCATCGTGCTAACACCTCTGTTTCGCAGGGAAAGACTAAGGGCCATGAATATGTGCATTATTCTTCAAACCATTATGTTCATAAGTCTTCGAAGAATTTCTCTGCTTATTCATATGCTTACTCTAACTCCTCTTATGTGAAACGAAGTGGACTGGCTTCTATGCCACTGTTCTCTTATGGAGCTCGTAGAATGATGAACTCTGTGCCACCCCTTCAGATGTGGGTGGTGAAGAAAAAGAACTAATCTCTTATGTAGGGTTAGGTCTCCAGACGAACTTAAAAGTCTGAAGAATTTGCTAGAGACATGAATAAGCTTGAAAGGACGCAAGCTAATCATGAAGAAATGAATTTTCATTTCTCACGTCCTCACATTGCTATATCTATTTTATTGCTTGATGAAATTGATCTGATGAATTTGATGTCATATTCTTCACTGATGAAGTATATGAGTTTGTAAGCTGCACTAATTCATCTGCAGGATGATCAACCCAAAGCCACTGAGTGGGTCCTCGATAGTGGATGTAAATATCACATGACTGGTGACAAGAATCTATTATGGATGCTCCCTTATCTCCATCGCATCTGAAGCATATCACCTACACTGACAAAGGCAAAAGCAAGGTATTGGGTCTAGGTAAGGTTGCAATCTCAAAGGATCAACACATGGACAAAGTCATGCTTGTTGAGTCCTTAGGGTTCAACCTCATGTCTGTCTCAATGCTTTGTGATCTTGATATGGTTGTTGTCTTTGGCAAGTATCGTTGTGTTGTGATCATGGAAGCTGACAATTCCAAAGTCTTCGAAGGCTTTAGGAGAGGAGATTTGTATATTGTTGATTTTTCTACAGGTCCACAACCTGCTACATGTCTACTTGCAAAAGCTTCAGAAGGCTGGCTATGGCATCGATGACTTGGTCATGCTGGCATGAGGAACTTGCACACCCTCGCGAAGAAAAAGCATGTCATTGGCATCGAGGGCGTCAAATTCCTCAAGGACCATTTGTGTGGAGCTTGTGAAGCTGGAAAGATGACCAGGGGCAAGCATCCCTCAAAGACCATCATGACTATCACTCGTCCATTTGAATTGCTTCACATGGATCTCTTTGGCCCTACTCATTATGCCACATTCACTAATGCTGCATCTTTATATGGCTTTGTCATTATTGATGACTATTCTCGTTATACATGGGTGCATATCATCACTTAAAAAACTGAAGTGCAGGAAGTCTTCAAACAATTTTCCTCGAGGGCTTCAACCAACTTTGGTGTGAAGATCAAGCACATCACAAGTGACAATGGAACTGAGTTCAAGAATACTGGTCTTGATGACTATCTTGATGAACTTGCTATTACTCATGAGTTATTTGCTCCTTATACTCCTCAGCATAATGGCGCCGTGGAGCGCAAGAACAGGACTCTTGTTGAGATGACTCGCACTATGCTTGATGAGTACAAGACACCTCCTCGCTTCTGGCCTGTGGCAATTGGTACTGTGTGCCACATCATCAATAGGGTATATCTTCATAAATTCTTCAAGAAGACTGCATATGAACTCCACACTGACAAGAAACCCAATGTGAGTTATTTCAAAGTCTTCGGTGCTAAATGTTGGATTAGAGATCCTCATCACAATTCTAAATTTGCACCGAAAGCACATGAAGGTTTTATGCTTCGTTATGGTAAGGACTCGCACACCTACAGAGTCTTCAACACCTATCACCACAAGGTTGTTGAAACTGTAGATGTGCGGTTCGATGAAACTAATGGCTCGCAAAGAGAGCACCTACCTCCTGTGCTAGATGAAATAACTCTTGAGGAAACCATTAAGTTCAAGGCTACTGAGGATGTCATTCCTACCGAAGAATGTGCTGAAGAAGTCATTCCAGAACATGAAGAACATCATGCTAGTGCACCTGAGGAAAATGGCTCTGAAGAAAATACTGATCCAATTCCTCGTCGCCAACCAGCTCATCCTCGCGTTGTTAATGAAGTGCAGATTGAAAGAATCATCAATGACATCAAAGCACCAGGTCCTCTCACATGCTCAAAAGCTTCAAATTTGTCTAAATTTTGTGAGCACTTTGCTTTCGTCTCTATCACAGAGCCCACTAAGATAGATGAAGCATTTCTGGAGCCTGAGTGGATTCAAGCTATGCAAGAAGAATTACATCAGTTCGAGCTCAACAATGTCTGGGAACTAGTCAAGTGACCAGACCCTCGCAAGCACAATATCATCAGCACAAAGTGGATCTACCGCAACAAGCATGATGAAAATGGCCTTGTGGTGAGGAATAAGGCACAGCTTGTAGCTCAAGGCTACACACAGGTTGAAGGAATTGATTTCGATGAAAATTTTGCACCTGTTGCTAGACTTGAGGCTATTCACATTTTAATTGCTTATGCTAACCATCATATATCATCTTATATCAAATGGATGTGAAAAGTGCATTCCTCAATGGTAAGCTTGAGGAAGAAGTATATGTTGCTCAACCCCAGGTTTCGAAGATCCAAAGCATCCTGTCAAAGTCTTCAGACTCAACAAGGCCCTCTATGGCCTCAAGTAGGCCCCTCGGGCGTGGTATGATACTTTGAAGAAATTCCTCATGAAGAAAGGCTTCAAACCCGTTTCACTGAACCCAAATCTTTTCACCAAAGCTTATGATGATGAATTATTTGTGTGCCAAATATATGTTGATGATACCATCCTTGGCTGTACTGACCAACGTTACAGTGATGAATTTGCCTATATGATGAGTGAAGAATATCAAATGTCTATGATGGGAGAATTGAAATTCTTCTTAGCTCTTCAGATTCGTCAACTGCGCAATGGAATATTCATATCTCAGGAGAAATACCTCAAAGATGTACTGAAGAAATTCGGCATGCAAGATTGCAAAGGCGTCAAAATCCCTATGCCCACAAATGGCCATCTATCCACTGATGAAAATGACATTGACTTCGATCGAAAGGTATACCGCTCCATGATTGGCTCTTTATTGTACCTATGTGCATCTAGGCAAGATATTATGCTTAGTGTTTGCATGTGTGCCCGTTTTCAAGCTACACCGAAGGAATCACACCATAAGGCTGTGAAGCATATTCTTCGATATCTAGCTCACACTACAACACTTGGATTATGGTATCCCAAGGGCTCGGCTTTTGATCTCATTGGATACTCAGACTCTAACTATGCTGGTGATCGTGTGGACCGCAAGTCAACATCAGGCACATGCCATTTCCTCGGACGATCTTTGGTATGTTGGTCTTCGAAGAAACAAAATTGCATATCACTATCTACTACTGAAGCTGAGTACATTGCTGCTGGTTTGTGTTGTGCTCAATTGCTATGGATGAAGCAAACCCTCAAGGACTACGGCGTCAACGTGAAGAATGTGCCACTCTATTGTGACAATGAGAGTGCCATTAAGATTGCTCATAACCCAGTTCAGCACTCGAAGACAAAGCACATTCAGATTCGTCATCATTTTCTTCGTGATCATGTGTTGAAGGGCGACATCTCCATCGAGCACGTGAAGACTGAAAAACAGCTAGCCGATATCTTCACAAAGCCCTTGGATGAGAAGAGATTTAGCAAGTTGCGGTGTGAGCTAAATATCTTAGAATCTTCGAATGTCCTTTGAAAAGGACACACATCCTAACACTTATGCAACATTGATGACTTAGATGTGCAACACACGAAGTAACGTTTTTCTTCAATCAATGAAGACTAACCCTCTAAGTGTGAAGAAATTAACGAAGAATTTGATTCTCAGAGCCCTACGATAATTGTACACGGTGTCTGAAATCATCATTTTTATACGGTGGGTCACGCCACCAACAAAAGTTGAAAATCTTCAATTTGAGTTTTTCTTCATTTTTGAATTACCTCAGTTGTTCGATTTCTTCAACTTTGCAATGTCTTCACTGTTTCTATCATTTTTATTCATTGGCTATATATACATATATGAGTTTATGTCCTCTACAGCATTCACTTATTGCTATTTCTTCAAGTTGCTTTTTATGCTAAGTGAATGTGATCGGACCCTTCCCCCTCTATGCTAAACTCAACTCAATCCGTTCACAAATTCTTCATGTGCGTTCTATTTGAAACCCGTTCAAAATCTTTACTATGTCCTTGTCAGCTGAAGAATTTGCGAACGAAACATTAAAATTTTCATATCTGAATTTTTGGCTTTTGCCGTTCAAACCATTCCACATTCCATGATAATACTTATCTATCCACCCAAGATCTCACACAATCTCCACCTCACAATACGTGGGTGACACATGTCGCACAGATGAGAAAGGTCAGGGGCAAGTTCGTCCATTTTCCTTGGGCGAGCAGTTTTTCATCGTGGCTATATATACCCCTTCCCTTCCTCAGCCTATTTTTACTCCGCTCGACCTCACTCCCTCGCTCGAGCTCTCAAGACCTAGCGCCGCCGCTACTTCCATCGTTATCGGTGAGGAAGAGCTTCGCTGCCTCGACCTCGTCGCCGTCGTACTCGCGCTGGCCGCGGGTTTCTTCACTCCGCCGCCGCCGTAGCTGTCTTCCTCTACCGAGTTAGGGCGTGGAAGATCTGAACCGACAAACTTCCAATCTACATTCTCAGTTTGTCGTGTTCTTCGTCAAGGGTAAATAAAAGCTATTTTTACCACCCTTGTTGATTCATATGATTTCTACAAAATCTTCAAAAGGTGTTTATTATTCATTCTTCACACTCTAAACACCTCACACAAACATCTGTTCTTAATATGTTTCCCTAAGCCATGTTTTTCTTCAAGATTCCTCAATTGTGTGGATTTTCAATCTATACAACTCTGGAACCTAAGTCAAGGAACGCTTAGTGAAATTCCTCAAGACACATCTGGTCAAATTCCTCAAACTTGTTCTTTTTGCAAAAACTTCTGAGAACGCATATGACCTTTCCAAATTCTTCGCACCTATAATCTGTTCACAAGTACACATGTCTGTTGCTGAATCACTAGATTCTCATCAACTTAACTCATTTGCAGCGTTCCTCGAAGAAAAGTTGCATACCTCTTCAGAGAAATCAATTGTTCAAAATCCTCAGCTGAAGAAAATGGCAGATGGAAAGAAACCTCAGAAGGGAGGAAAGAAGTTGGAAGTCAACACTGCATTCGAAATCCCCGAAGATATCTATGCAGGGTATTGCACTCCAAATGAGGCATTTCATGGAAAGGAATCGAAGAATGAGCGCAAAGTGCACATTCAGAAAATAGAAAGGAGATGGGCCAGAGAATGGAGGGAGTACAGATATGTAACTCCCAAGTATATGAAGAAATTCGCAGTACACCCTCCATGTCAAAGACCTCCCTTGGCACTAGGCCAAGAAGCTGATCCCTCAAGTATTAGAAGAGGTGAGGAATTTCCTGTTGAATGGGCCAAGCGTCAAGCTAAGTTGGCCAAGGTAGCAAAAGAGGCAGTGAAGAAATTTAATGAAGACTCTGCTGCTGCTGCCACTGTTGAGTCCTCTGCTACCTAGCTTAAGAAGGCTATGCCCAAGAAGCCCGCTCACAAGCCCAATGCTTCTTCAATGCCCTCATGGCCAAGCTCCTCAGCAATGCCCTCAAGGCCCAGTTCTGCAAAGCCCTCAGGGCAAATCCCTCAAGCTGCTCCTGCTCCTCCAAAGTCCTCGTCTCCTCCGACAAAGTCCTCAGCACCTGTGCATCTTGCCTCGTGTCAAAGGACCACAGGCAAATCAATTGCCTCATGAGCCTCTGCAAGTTCTTCTGCTCCTCCGAATTTCTCAACAGGCCCCACTCTGTTGAAGACAAAGGCCACTGCAGGACGAGGCACTAGACCAAGTCCTTAGAAGAAGCAAGTCGCCTTTCACGTGCCGTCCAATGATGACGAAGCTGATGACGAAGAACTTGAAGAAATCATTAGAGACAGACAACAGAGGGCCGCTAGAGCCAAAGGAAGTGAAGTTCCTCTCTTACTGGATCCGAAGTTGATCTTTGAGTACATTGATCTCTGGCAAAAGGACCCAAACACTCCTATGCCAGACTTCAAGTTGACTCCTGGCGAAAGTCACATGCTGACCGCCTTCATAGGCGAAGAAAAATGGAAGTTTGAGAAGGCCAGGCAGCTGAAGAAAGCTCAATACAAGAAGGAGCGACTTCTGAAAAAGAACATTGTGAAAATGACCACTAATGAACTCATTACTGCTCAGACTGAGATCAAAAACCTTAGTGATGAATTTGACGCATACCGTGCAGATTGGCTGGGAGCCAAGGTCAGATTCGTCAAAATGGCGAAGGGATTCACCTCAAATGTT
Source organism: Aegilops speltoides (assembly GCA_021437245.1). Taxonomy (NCBI): domain Eukaryota; kingdom Viridiplantae; phylum Streptophyta; class Magnoliopsida; order Poales; family Poaceae; genus Aegilops; species Aegilops speltoides. Next base: position 68,772,802 of record CM038147.1, read on the forward strand.
GCAGCTCCATCGCAACATGAATCTCCTCAGGCTGAAGCATCTGCTCAGCCTACTGAAGAACATGCCAGCACCGCTGATGAAAATCAGGCTGCTGAAGATAATGAGAGTACTAGGGCTGATGACTGCATTCCAGCCGCTGATGACATTGCTAGGGCACCCACTAGTGTTGCGCCTGAAGAACAAGCCAGGCCAGCTGAGGCATCAACCGTTGAGCCTGAAGAATCTGAACCAACCAGGCAAACTGAAACAGTTGTGCCTAAGGAAACTGAACCAATATCCTCTACTCCTCCTGCATCAACGACAAGTCCCACTCTTCCTTCTGCATCAGAAGCGTAGAAAACCAGAGCTGCGGAGCGAGCAGCAGTGAAAAAGAGGAAAGCATCTGCTTCGTCAAATTCTTCAGCACCGAAGAAGATGAAGACACTGACAAGCTCTTTTGAGAATCCCATAGATGCTATTCCTGTCTCTAGTATGCCATCAAAGGAACTCGTTCCTTTTGGTGAAGATTATGAGATGCCAGGCGGATCGGATGAAGACGTTCCTTCTGCTGCTTCTACAGAGTAGTTGGACAAAGAAATTGAAGCGGATGATATCCCTTCAACTCCAATCATCTCATCGCCTATGCCTCAGTTCACAGCTGAAGAGGCAGGCGTTGAAGAATTAAATGAAGAAGATGAAGACGTGGATATTGGGTGCTCCACTCCGGTGCTGAATGATGACTATTGGGATAGTCAGCACCCCAACTCTCCGCTCTTCACCCCCACTGCAACAAATCCCTCAGTCCCCAGTGCACACTAAAGTCCTTATGGGCTCTGAAGAACCTCACATCTCTCCGTCTATCCCTGAAGAAATTCCAGCCACTAGTGTTGATGAAAATGCTACTGAAGCAATTCCAGCCACTAGTGCTGATGAAAATATTGATGAAGAAATGAAGACCCAGGCTGCAACAGAAACCGAAACTAAAATTCCTCAGCCTGTGGTGCCTAAGAATGTGATTCCTGAGGCTGTGATGCCTTTGACTGATACTCCTCAGCCCAAGCCGAAGAATCCTTTCTCCAAGAAGCAAACCTTCAAGGCTGATGACTTCTTCCATGAGCATGTGTTCTTCACATATTACAACCCATATGATTCTGCTCGTCTTAGAAGGAAGCGTTTCTGGACTGCCAGCCAAGCCAACTTCTATTCTTCACTGCTTTTCGATAAGGACAAAGTATTTGATCATGCAAATATTCCTCATGTGGACATGGAATCACTGCCTTGATTCACGCCAGTCCTCAGTGTTCCTCATGATGCTGGACTGCTCAACTTCTGCATAGATATATGTGATTGGAATGAAGAACTAATTCTTCAGTTCTATGCAACACTGCACATCACAGGAAATGCTGAAGATCTGAACTCTTGGGTATTGGACTGGATGACAGAGAATACTCACTTCAAAGCACCGGCATCTGAATTACTTCATGCCCGGCCTGTCAATCCTCCCCTTGAAGGTGCACGTTGTATATATCATGAACCTGAACTTACTGACCACTATATGCAAGTGTTGATGAAGCCGCTGAAGCCCGGTCAAGCCTCAAGAACCAAATTCCTCGTGAAGGAATTGATGTATGTGCCTCAGACTGTATATCGCATCTTGACCAAGACTTTGAGTCCAATCAAGGGCCACGACTCTAATGAAGAAGAGGTCGTTGGTATCATGAAGAATCTGCTATTCAACATAATTCATGGCATTCCTGTCAACTACCATGATTTCTTCATGAGGACTCTGGCCAATGTTACATTGTCTCCCTTTGAATTGAAGCCTTATGCTCCCTCGATTATGAGATTCCTCAGATCAAGGTCTTGAATCAACTACAAGGCTGATTTGCAGAATCACGTTAGCTACTTGCGCCCAATAGAAGTGTCACATCCATAGATTATTGCTTGTAATTAGTTTCATTGCATCCATGCATCATTTTCAATTTCTGTTAAATTTGAAATGGGGATTGTTGAAACCCTAGAACCAAATGGAATTTAACTAGGTTCAATAAAAAATATTTTCAATAACCCAGAATGCCTTTGGTAATGTTCATGATTTCTGTTAAAGGTGAAAACCACTTCCAAAAATGATGAGCATGTTTATAGGCTATTCCTGGATTTTTGAATTAAATCTTAAGCTATTTAACTTTGGGCATTTAAACACTATTAATAATTTAAATGCTCAAATAATGTTGAAACTATTTTTGGGCCACTGAAATAATTCAGCAAGTGTCCATGAATATTTTCAGGATTTTAGGAAATGCCCTGGTATTTTTCCTAAGCTCAAAACAGAGGCAAATAAATAGAAAACAAAACAGAAAACAGAGAGAGAGAGAGAGAGAGAGAGAGAGTTTTACCTGGCGCTCACCTGGCCTGGCCCAGCTCTTGTGCTGGCAGCCCATCTGGCCGGCCCAGCCCAGCGCCGCTGCCAGTCATCGCCTACCTCTGCCAGTAGGCAGAGGAGGGACACCGCGACGTGCCCGAGCTCGCCACGTAGCTCCCTGGCCGCCTGCCTCGCTTGGACAGCGCGGCGACGCCTCGAAGCCACTCCTCGGCGCCGCCCCGACCCCGCCAACACCCCATTCTTCCCCCTTGCTCTCTCCCTCGTCCTCCCCCGCTTTGGCCGACGCGTCCGTCGCCGCCGACGAGCACCGCCGTGGCCACAGCCACTGCCTCGCCTCGTCGTTGCGCCCAGAGGCTCCGCCTCGACCCCCTCTTCCTCTCCACCAACCCACGCCCCGCCGGACGCCCTCGAACGCCGGCCACGCCGTCTTCTTCAACCTCGGTCCGCCGAGATCGCCTTCGCCGCCCCGTCTGCTCCGGTCATTCCCCGAGCTCGCCGTCCACCCCACGACGATCACCGTGAGCTTCTGCCTATCCTCCCCCTCTCCGTTCGCTCTGCCGTGCACCGTAGCAACCACACCGCACTCACCCGGATGCGCCGTCGCCCGCACTCGTCGCCGGTGATGCTCCGGTGACCATTTGGTCCCGGGCATCGCGTCAACGCGCTCCCCGCATCGCGTAGAGCCTCCGTGGCACCTCGTCGCGCTCGTTTGCGCACCGCAGCCCCATCCCCACTTGCACCCGAGCTTCGGCCGCCGCCAAGCTCGTCGCCGGCACCACTCCTGCCACTCCCCGGCCGCGCCACCACCACGGTTGGATGCGGACGAGCGTCCGCATCCCATAGCTGTGCTCCACGCGCCAAACGGCGCCCAGTAGGCGAATCCCGCGCCGCTCCGCCGCGCCTGGACTCGCCGGCGGCTAGACGCCGGCGGGTTTGACCCGCTGACCGTTGACTAGGTGGGCCCAGTTTGACCCCTGGGTCAATGACATGTGGGCCACCCTTGCTAATTTTAGTTAGATTAGTTTAGCGCTAATTAACCTGGATTAGTGACTAACCTAACACTAGCTAACCCTGTTTAGTTAGTCAACTAACCACTGACTTGCGGGCCCAGGCCCATTGACAGTTTAGTTAGTATTAACTTAATCCTGTTAACTAGCTGTTACATTGACATGTGGCTCCCAGCGTCAGGTTTGACCTGGAGGCGCCCAGTTGACCTACTGACGTCATGATGATGTCGGTGATCTGAGAACTTATTTTACGGATTTATTTTATATAGGAAATTCGTAAAATAACCAAAACTTCTAAAATTCATATAAATTCAACCGTAACTCCAAATTAAATAATTTATATATGAAAAATGATCAGAAAAATCCAATCTATCCATCTGTATCATTTTCATGCATGTTAGAACAACTTACAGCTGCTGTTTAGCACAAATCATATTAATGGCATTTAAACCTTCACATATGGAGTTTGAATTTGAACCTAGGGTTCAAACCAACTTCATTTAACTTGCTGCTAGTTGCATTAGCTCAATCAACATAATATTGCCATGTCATGATCATGCATCATATTGTGCATTGCATTGATTGAGTTTCTTCTTTGTTTGTCGGTGTTTGTCCCCTCTTGATAGACGTGGTTTCGACGACGAGTTCGATGACACCGATGAAGAACTATATTATCTTCAGAAGTGCCAGGCAAGCAAAACCCCCTTGTTCATTTCGATACAATCCCACTCTCTCGCTCCTGCTCTCTTTTACTGCATTAGGACAACAACGATTCATCTGTTACTTGCTGCGGTAGCTGAACCCACTAGCATGAGTAGGAGTTGTTTGAGCCCTGTTGTGCCTACTCATACATGCTTTTTTGTCATGCCTGCTACTGCTTAGAGTTGAGTCGGGTCTGATTCATCCGGGATGAATCAGAGGTGTGCAAACATGTCCTACTGTGTGTGAGCTAAGTGTGTGAACACGATTTGGTAAAGGTATCGGTGAGAGGCCATGTAGGAGTACATGGTGGGTTGTCTCATTGAAGCAGTCCTTAGGAACTGAGTTCTGTGTTTGTGATCCATGATTCAGCTACTAGCATGCATTGGGCCCTGAAATATGACCCCGCTCGACTTCTTAATCACCCTTGTCCTCTGTCCAGGAGTTGCAAGTAGTTTCGTGTTTGTAGTATTTGGAGGCCGGCGTGATCTTGACCGTAGGGGTGGGCTGTGATGCGGTAGGCACGTGGCCGGGTAAACCGGGCGCCCGTTTGGTGTCACGGAACCCTGTTCACATCGTTTGGGGCTGTGAGTGAAACTTCGGCCGGATCTCCTCATGGATGGAACCCGAATAGGCGATAAACCTGGACTAGGGACTTGAGTGTTTAGGTAGGTCGTGGTCTACACCCACGTCGGCTTTCGCTTGAAGTCTGCCGAGCACATGTCGTGTGCAGACGCTAAGTGGTGGAAACATGTATGAAGAAGTACACCCCTGCAGGGTTAATATGATCTATTCGAATAGCCGTGTCCGCGGTAAAGGACTTCTGGGTTGCCTATAACAGTTCATAGACAAGTGAAAGTGGATACTCTAAAATATGCAAGATAAGTGTGAGTGCTATGGATGGCGTTCTCGTAGGGAGACGGGAGCGGATCCATAGTGGTGTGTTGATATGGTGAATATGTGGAGTCGTGTGCGCCACCTCAAAAGAGTTCCTTGCAGTCGTAGTTCAGGATAGCCACCGAGTCAAAGCTGGCTTGCTGTAGTTAAACTCCACCATCCCCTTTATTGATAATGATGCATATGTAGTTAGTTCTGATGTAAGTCTTGCTGGGTACATTTGTACTCACGTTTGCCTATTTTATGTTTTTGCAGAGAGACTTCGGTCTTGCTAGTGGTTCCGCGTGGACTTCGACGTTTAGCTTGTTACCTCAGCTACGATCTTGTGCCATCGGCAGGATCTAGTAGATAGTCAGGCTTTCAAGCCTTTTTCATTTGTAGATGTCTGTACTCAGACATATTAGCTTCCGCTTGTGCTTTGACTTGTATGCTCTGAATGTTGGGTCGTGAGACCCATGTTTGTAATATCTCGCTCCTCGGAGCCTAATGAATAAATACTCGAGTCGTAGAGTCATGTTGTGATGCCATGTTGTATTTACACATATCGAGCATATTGTGTGTATGTTATTGAAATGCTTGGTACGTGTGGGATCGACTATCTAGTTGTTTATCATTAGTAGCCTCTCTTACGGAAATGTCTCCTAGTGTTTCCACTAAGCCATGGTAGCTTGCTATCGCTCCGGAGCAACGCTTAGGCTGGTGGCATGTGTCCTTCTTCGTTCTCGTGTTCGTCCCTTCGGGAAATGTCACGCGTTGAGTACCGAGTCTGTTAGCCGCTAGAGCCGGTTTATCGAGTCCTGCTAGCCAGCGCTACAGCCCGAACTCACTCGATGATGACCGACACGTTCGATTTGGGTCATGGATGCTGTCCTCGTAAGTCTGTGCCACTTTGGGTTTATGACTAGCCATGTCGGCCGTGCTCCTTATCATATGGATGCTAGCGACACTATCATATACGTGTGCCAAAAGGTGCAAACGGTCCCGGGCAAAGGTAAGGCGACACCCGTGGGAATACCGTGCGTGAGGCCGCAAAGTGATATGAGGTGTTACAGCTAGATCGATGTGACATTGAGTCGGGTCTGGCAGCTTTGGTATCGAGCTTTGTTGCTCAGAGGATTACCAAGCCAAACCTGGTGAAGTTGAGTCTAGAAATGCTTTAGTTATATGTAGGGGAATTGATTGTGGGTTGGAACGTAAGGCTCTTTTTACTCCTTATACCTCATGGCCTTCTGATCTGAGTCATCCTCTTCTCTTCTACGGGGATTAAGAACTAGGCCTTCTCATCTATCTATTAGGATGACGTGTTACTAATCCATAGACTTATAGGATTGATAGTTTCAAGCCTCAATTCAGTTTCTACTACTTTTAATATGTTCTCAGTTCAACCAGAACCTTGATATGATGTTGTTAAGTGACTATGCAAATTCTTGTGAATGTCTCAAATCTTTTCCGAGCATTTACAGCCGTTATGCTGTCCGAGTCATTCCAGGTTTCTAAACAATCTGATGCGCTTGCAAATCCTTTCCCTCTGGTCTTGATGTTCCTTTGGGCCAGGTTAATCACACTAATTGCAGAGTTGAGGTATTCTATTGCCTCGACATATATGTTGGAATTATTATTACGACCCTAGGTGTCTTAGGGGATCATTCAGTAATCTAGCCATGATTTGTGTCCTAGTGTGAGGATTCTGGCCTTTATTCCCGAAGCATCCCGTGATGCAATTTAGTTAGTAGGTATTCTACTCCTGGGTTTTTGAACCCGAGACTCACCCTACTTACCTCATGTTGATAGTCTTTGCTCGTTCCTTTAGGATATTAGTAACCTTTGCATTATTCCTCGTGGTCCGTGGTATTTCCTTCTTCCAAATACTATGAACCGCTTATGGCAGAAGTTTGTTGGATCAAAAGATCACAACAGGAGTGCTCTTGATGAGTTCTCCATTTTATATTGTGACTCTGCCAGTTCTACCTTTCCGCATGGATTATCCGGAAGAAAAATGTTGAACTTGGTTCGACATACTAATCTATGCATCCACGACTCAGAAAATCATATGTTCCTTTGAGTTGTCCCTCTTAGTTATATTCTGACCCCCGTCTATCAATTGATAGTCAAGAGTATGCGTGCATTCGTTTATCGATGCCTATCACTCTTGTGGTCCGTCAGGCCATTCTATTCAGAATGACTAGGAGAAACAAAACTCCAGCACCTCATCCATATCCAAGATTGGGTCAAAATAGTTGTGCTCCGCAGATCAAAATGCCAACCCAGCTTTTGATTCTGTTCTACCCTGAAGTATTGCCGTCTTTATGTCAGGATTTTCATGAGAATTGCACGAGCTCTTGTGAATTATTGACGTAGTGATACTTCTCGCCACCATTATTCATTCCTCGGTCTCGTGTTGTTGTAACCGGAATACCGACAAGTGAATCGTGATGTGTGAAATCTATACTCCTAGCAACTCCATTGCTTGGTAGTTAAAGGATAATAATTTCATCCTTAGCATGTTGGTTCTTGAATCATCATCCTAAGATAGATTGTCTTACCTACTCCTTATTTTGGTGCACTCTTTGATCAATGAGTTAGGATTGTGTCAATCCCTCGCTCTTTTGATCATATCATCTTGCCCTGAAAAGCAAGATTGCTCTCGAGCTTAGTAACATACCGGTGGTTTGTGATTCTCTGATTGTCTTCTCAGAGGTATCACCAGGATGTCACCTGACCGCTATGTTGAGCTCGTGATTAAGTTGGTTTTTTTATAAACCACCCCTTCTCCAAGAATCTGTGTTGCATACCCCCTGAGATGTTTGGTCAAGCTAAACAACAACTTGGAGAGTTGGAAGATGGAAGCTTGTCCGACATAGCTCAGGTTAAGGGATATCTTGTATATGTGTTGAAGAAAGATGATATCCCCATCGATTGGTCCTCGTGATCAGTTGTTGGATCTATTGCGTTGTCAAAACTTTGACTTGAGTATGGGCTATTGTCAAGTCATATCAGAAATGTTGTCTTACCCGTGGTTGATCCCTCAGGCATACACCATTATATTCTTTGGTCTGACCAATGCTATCACCGCATTCTTTTAATTATGGAATTCCATTTATATGGAAACCTGGATGAATTGTTGTTGAGCCCATCGACAACATCCTTGTCCTCCATAATTTTGTTGAATATTAAGCTAGTGTTGGAAACTTTTGAAAGCATTTGTTCATGCTAGATCATGAAGCATATGCCCAGGTGAAAGAAGTGACTTCCTCTAATTCATGTGCATTTGATGCAAGTTGCCGCCGTGAATTCGAGAAAGTCAATGTTGCTTCCTCTGGAGTCACTCCAAATCAGCCATGCATACGTGCGAAGTATTCTGTGGTTCGAAGACTTGCAACCTTCATTCTATATGTATTCCTAGCACACCAAGCCACTGATTGATTTGTTCAAGAAAAAGAAGTCTGGCGCGCGTAAAGACTTCGATATCCTTGTTGATGGTTCCCCACCTGAACTCGGTAGTGTTTTATTATAAGACTACTCTGTGGTCATGCTTGTCTTGGACAACATGTTCACATGTTGTAGCAGAACCGGCTCGTGTTTTGGAGCTTACTACCATAGTTCATTTCCCAAGAATCTTGCAACGTTATCTCGTCGGTTTGTGTTGCAAACTTTCTTTTTCTTTCTAGACTTGAAGAGTCTAGAATTTCCTGACACCAACCAGATCTGAATCTCAGGCAGATATGATGGTTGGAACGTTTCCCAAGAACTATAATATTGGTCTCTCTATAACCCGGTAAAATGGATGTCGTGGCCAACACACCCAGCCGGAAGACCTATTATTGTAGTATCTTGATTGAAGAAGTTGGCCACCTCTTCATAAGGACTTCGTAAGAATTATTCCCTACTTGTGTGCCTTATGATTTTTGTGCTCCCGAAGTCCGACCTCTACTTGATGTTCTAGATACCAGACCATATCTATGAATGGGATACGCTAGTACATCAAGGAGAACATTAGAAGCGGAGTGCTAAATGTCTCTCGGTCGATCATCCAGATTTAGTCCCCTTGGCCCCGCTAAGGTGAAATCTGAGAAAGTGTTGTCTTCCTTTGTATCTGCATCGTCCATCGCTACTCATCATGGTAGTATGTTGTGTTGTCAGCACCCTTGACACGGATGTTGATAAAACCTTGATGAATATGGAAATGCTCAAGTTCTTGAGAGCACGCGCAAGCACTAGGTGCTATCATAGTTACCAACTGGGATTGCTCTTAGTTTCCTCGATTATGCTATAACCCTTTCAACAGTAGACTCACTCTCTACTGTTGAGCTTCTCCCCAGTTACTAAAATCAACCCTTGTGTTGTTTTCAACAAGGTAATCCACATCATCCATTCGATTCCGGATATGTCATTCTTTTGAACCCCGCCAATTGATCGATTGTGATTGCCTTAGGCTGGTATAAAGATTTTCAATGATCTCTGAATCAAAGGTAATTCTTTTTGCCACTTAAGGTAATAATCTATGAATCACCCTCCTCCTTAATATCTCGCTGTGGTATCATGGCAACTCAAACTCTCGCTACGTTGACAACCGTTCACCACCCTCTTAGGTGTGGAATTGTTGTCTACCTAGTGAACCCTCGTCATCTGTTCCACTTCATTCCTCTAGACGTGTGCTTTGTATCTCAGCTTGAGAGATGTTTTTATGACTCACCCCGTGAGCTGATCCTAAGTTGTTTGATCTTCAAGAAGATCGATCCTTTTAGAGTTGTTCCTTTCCTCTCGTTGTCATGTTAATTGGAGTCCTCAGAGCAAGACTTCGAGATAGAGATGGTGATTGAGTCAACGTTCATTTGAAGTGCACCCTGGATCGTGAAGATTATGTTCGTTTGCGTTCCCCCTTCATCTTACTCTACACTTGAATCTCGGGGCGAGATTCTTGTTTAGTGGGGGTGAGTTGTCACATCCATAGATTATTGCTTGTAATTAGTTTCATTGCATCCATGCATCATTTTCAATTTCTGTTAAATTTGAAATGGGGATTGTTGAAACCCTAGCACCAAATGGAATTTAACTAGGTTCAATAAAAAATATTTTCAATAACCCAGAATGCCTTTGGTAATGTTCATGATTTCATTAAAGGTGAAAACCACTTCCAAAATGATGAGCATATTTATAGGCTATTCCTGGATTTTTGAATTAAATCTTAAGCTATTTGACTTTGGGCATTTAAACACTATTAATAATTTAAATGCTCAAATAATGTTGAAACTATTTTTGGGCCACTGAAATAATTCAGCAAGTGTCCATGAATATTTTCAGGATTTTAGGAAATGCCTTGGTATTTTTCCTAAGCTCAAAACAGAGGCAAATAAATAGAAAACAGAACAGAAAACAGAGAGAGAGAGAGAGTTTTACCTGGCGCTCACCTGGCCTGGCCCAGCTCCTGTGCTGGCAGCCCATCTGGCCGGCCCAGCCCAGCGCCGCTGCCAGTCATCGCCTACCCGCCAATGGCGAGGAGGGACACCATGACGTGCCGAGCTCGCCACGCAGCTCCTGGCCGCTGCCTCGCTTGGACAGCGGCGCCTCTGGCCACTCCTCGGCGCCGCCCCGACCCGCCGACACCCCATTCTTCCCCCTTGCTCTCTCCCTCGTCCTCCCCCGCTTTGGCCGACGCGTCCGTCGCCGCCGACGAGCACCGCCGTGGCCACAGCCACTGCCTCGCCTCGTCGTTGCGCCCAGAGGTTCCGCCTCGACCCCCTCTTCCTCTCCACCAACCCACGCCCCGCCGGACGCCCTCGAACGTCGGCCACGCCGTCTTCTTCAACCTCGGTCCGCCGAGATTGCCTTCGCCGCCCCGTCTGCTCCGGTCATTCCCCGAGCTCGCCGTCCACCCCACGACGATCACCGTGAGCTTCTGCCTATCCTCCCCCTCTCCGTTCGCTCTGCCGTGCACCGTAGCAACCACACCGCACTCACCCGAACGCGCCGTCGCCCGCACTCGTCGTCGGTGATGCTCCGGTGACCATTTGGTCCTGGGCATCGCGTCAATGCGCTCCCCGCATCGCGTAGAGCCTCCGTGGCACCTCGCCGCGCTCGTTTGCGCACCGTAGCCCCATCCCCACTTGCACCCGAGCTTCGGCCGCCGCCAAGCTCGTCGCCGGCGCCACTCCGGCCACTCCCCGGCCGCGCCACCACCACGGTTGGATGCGGACGAGCGTCCGCATCCCGTAGCTGTGCTCCGCGCACCAAACGGCGCCCAGTAGGCGAATCCCGCGCCGCTCCGCCGCGCCTGGACTCGCCGGCGGCTAGACGCCAGCGGGTTTGACCCGCTGACCGTTGACTGGGTGGGCCCAGTTTGACCCCTGGGTCAATGACATGTGGGCCACCCTTGCTAATTTTAGTTAAATTAGTTTAGCTTTAATTAACCTGGATTAGTGACTAACCTAACACTAGCTAACCCTGTTTAGTTAGTCAACTAACCACTGACTTGCGGGCCCAGGCCCATTGACAGTTTAGTTAGTATTAACTTAATCCTGTTAACTAGCTGTTACACTGACATGTGGGTCCCAGCGTCAGGTTTGACCTGGAGGCGCCCAGTTGACCTGCTGACGTCATGATGATGTCAGGCTGACGCAGTAACTTATTTTCTGGATTTATTTTTATATAGGAAATTCCAGAAAATAACCAAAACTTCTAAAATTCATAGAAATTCAACCGTAACTCCAAATTAAATAATTTATATATGAAAAATGATCAGAAAAATCCAATCTATCCATCTGTATCATTTTAATGCATGTTAGAACAACTTACAGCTGCTGTTTAGCACAAATCATATTAATGGCATTTAAACCTTCACATATGGAGTTTGAATTTGAACCTAGGGTTCAAACCAACTTCATTTAACTTGCTGCTAGTTGCATTAGCTCAATCAACATAATATTGCCATGTCATGATCATGCATCATATTGTGCATTGCATTGATTGAGTTTCTTCTTTGTTTGTTGGTGTTTGTCCCCTCTTGATAGACGTGGTTTCGACGACGAGTTCGATGACACCGATGAAGAACTATATTATCTTCAGAAGTGCCAGGCAAGCAAAACCCCCTTGTTCATTCCGATACAATCCCACTCTCTCGCTCCTGCTCTCTTTTACTGCATTAGGACAACAACGATTCATCATTACTTGCTGCATGTAGCTGAACCCCTTTATCCTTTGCATGACTGTCATTCCACATAAATAGATGAAACCCACTAGCATGAGTAGGAGTTGTTTGAGCCTGTTGTGCCTACTCATACATGCTTGTTTGTCATGCTGCTCATCGCTTAGAGTTGAGTCGGGTCCGATTCATCCGGATGAATCGAGGTGTGCAAACATGTCCTACTATGTGTGAGCTAAGTGTGTGAACACGATTTGGTAAAGGTATCGGTGAGAGGCCATGTAGGAGTACATGGTGGGTTGTCTCATTGAAGCCGTCCTCGAGAACTGAGTTACGTGTTTGTGATCCATGATTCAGCTACTACCATGCATTGGGCCTGAAATATGACCCGCTCGACTTCTTAATCACCCTTGTCCTCTGTCCGGGAGTTGCAAGTAGTGTATCTTTGGAGGCCGTCGTGATCTTGACCGTAGGGGTGGGCTGTGATGTGGTAGGCACGTGGCGGGTAAACCGGCGCCTGTTTGGTGTCACGGAACCTGTTCACATCGTTTGGGGCTGTGGCGAAACTTCGCCGGATCTCCTCATGGATGGAACCGAATAGGCGATAAACTGGACTAGGAACTTGAGTGTTTAGGTAGGTCGTGGTCTACACCCACGGCTTTTCGCTTGAAGTCTGCCGAGCACATGTCGTGTGCGACGCTAAGTGGTGGAAACATGTATGAAGAAGTACACCCCTGCAGGGTTAATATGATCTATTCGAATAGCCGTGTCCGCGGTCAAGGACTTCTGGGTTGCCTATAATAGTTCATAGACTAGTGAAAGTGGATACTCTAAAATACGCAAGATAAGTGTGAGTGCTATGGATGGCGTTCTCGTAGGGAGACGGGAGCGGATCCATACTGGTGTATTGATATGGTGAATATGTGGACTCGTGTGCGCCACCTCAAAAGAGTTCCTTGCAGTCGTAGTTCAGGATAGCCACCTAGTCAAAGCTGGCTTGCTGCAGTTAAACTCCACCATCCCCTTTATTGATAATGATGCATATGTAGTTAGTTCTGATGTAAGTCTTGTTGGGTACATTTGTACTCACGTTTGCCTATTTTATGCTTTTGCAGAGAGACTTCGGTCTCGCTAGTGGTTCCGCGTGGACTTCGACGTTTAGCTTGTTACCTCAGCTACGATCTTGTGCCATCGGCAGGATCTAGTAGATAGTCAGGCTTTCAAGCCTTTGTCATTTGTAGATGTCTGTACTCAGACATATTAGCTTCCGCTTGTGCTTTGACTTGTATGCTCTGAATGTTGGGTCGTGAGACCCATGTTTGTAATATCTCGCTCCTCGGAACCTAATGAATAAATACTCGAGTCGTATAGTCATGTTGTGATGCCATGTTGTATTTACACATATCGAGCATATTGTGTGTATGTTATTGAAATGCTTGGTATGTGTGGGATCTGACTATCTAGTTGTTTATCCTTAGTAGCCTCTCTTACCGGGAAATGTCTCCTAGTGTTTCCATCGAGCCATGGTAGCTTGCTACTGCTCGAACGCTTAGGCTGGCCGGCATGTGTCCTTCTTCGTTCTCGTCTGTGCCTCCGGGAAATGTCACGCGTTGAGTACCGGAGTCTGTTAGCCCGCACAGCCCGGTTTATCGAGTCTGCTAGCCCAGCGCTACAGCCCGAACTCACTCGCGTGATGACCGACACGTTCGATCTCGGGTCATGGATGCTGTCGAAGAAGTCTGTGCCACTTTGGGTTTACGACTAGCCATGTCAGCCCGGGCTCCTTATCATATGGATGCTAGCGACACTATCATATACGTGTGCCAAAAGGCGCAAACGGTCCCGGGCAAAGGTAAGGCGACACCCGTGGGAATACCGTGCGTGAGGCCGCAAAGTGATATGAGGTGTTACAGGCTAGATCGATGTGACATTGAGTCGGGGTCCTGACAAGAATTCTCAAGCAGACATTTTCCTCAGCTGATGAAAAGGGCAAGGCTACTGCTGTTATCGATGAAGGCATTCGTCCATTGGATGGTCAGTTCTGCAAGGCTGCATCTTACTCCACCAATGATTACTCTGCCACTCATGACTCTGCTGCCAATGCCTCAAAGCAAAATCCTCAAGGCACAACTCCAAGGGTGCACTACTAGGGAAAACCCTAGCAGTAGCGCGTGTTTTGTGCCTACTAGTAGCGCGGTAAGCCGCGCTACTAATAAGGCGCTACAGCTAATGCTTAGCAGTAAGGCGTGCCATCACGCGCTCTTGCTAGTACAAATAGCTGCAGCGCTTGTTTAGTCTGGCCATCTTGCTAAGTTATCTACTTGCAGCGTGTTTCCCACCCATCGCTACTAGTATTTTTTTATAATTTTTTATTTTTGTGTATTTATGCGCCATCATACAAATATTGGTACAATACCAGCTGTTATGAGGTTTACATCATTATGTCCATAACAGTGTATTAAATGAAGGTGGATTAGGTTCAAGTGGAGGCAATATGTGGTGCATGTCAAAAGTATACTACTAATCCAAACTTGATCTACTTTGGATTAGTAGTACTTTCGATGTGCACCACATGTTGCCTCCACTTGAATCTAATCCGCCAAAGACAAGATATGTAATCATCATCATGGTCATTACCATCAACATTATTTATTTAATCACCACTAACACTAGCTAATAATAAACATCATAGTCATTACCACGAACACTAGCTATTTTATCATCATAGTAATAGTGTAGCACATCATCATCACGAAACTCATTTCTAGCCAGCTACTCACTCCTCGCTACTCACTCCTGCTGCTCTCTCTTAGGTAAAAGAACATAAAACATGTATAGCTCTCCTCCTTGATCAAGTTGAAGCATGCAGATGAACCTGTCTCCTAATCGTGGAAGGCGTCTCGGTTGCTGCTCCCTAGTACTTCTCTGCGCTCCCCAACACATATTTGGTCCAGTCTTGCACTATTAAGCATCCGTCGCTAATCTTGAATGCACTAAAGTAAGCTGTAGGATATCTTGGCGTAAGTTGACAATACTCATGACACCTTTAGTCTCGATCCCATAAGGCACAACATTCATCGGGAGTCCTGTTGAAGAACATCGTATGGTAACATACTTAGCAATGAAGTTTAGCTTCAAAAATAATGTATGGAAAAGATGCAATGAGGATAAAAGTAAAAATCTTACCATCCTTCCTAAATGGATGTGACCGTAGTTCATTATGAACACTATGGGTCGCACATTTTCAGTACTAAGATTTCTAAATGCACGAAGAAAATATGTCTTGACAGTATCAAGATCCTCAAGCCATGAAACATAATGGTGAGCTCCTCGCAGATTGAGTTCAGCCCCGTGACGATGTACGGTCCTGTCTACCAAGCGCTGGACATGTTTGCTTGCACGGAAATAAGTGACAATACAAATTAGTTGTCAATTATTTTGAATAAACAATATCATAGACATAAATATGGTTGAGAAACTTACATAATGGTATAACTGGAGGCATTTGCACATTGACCCAGATGTCGGTATTACCTTCAATATCATCTTCCGGACGAATATCAAAGGTGATAACCATACCAGGCTCAAATGCATAAGTCTTGCATAGTGCTCGCCATGTTTTGCATCCAAAATAGGTGTAGTCGTCAGATTGTATAACTTCGCATGGAAAATATAACCATGCTCGGTCTTCAAGTAAACTTTCTTTTCCTCCATACTATGACTGAAACCTATCTTATCCAATACAAAAACTCTTGCATGGCAGGGGATACGCTAGTAGAATAGTAAAAAAATATAAGTTGAAGCAAATGAAAGCAGATGTCATGCTTAATTACGAAAAAAGACTTGTCGTTGTGACTTACTGTATCCACTTCGAAGTTCACGTCCAGCTTGATGCTGAAGCGCCTATCATCATCTAGGAAGATTCCGTCACACAGACGAGCGCTTCGTCTTCGCAGATTTGCAAATACCGAAATCCTTCTCGTCGTCAGACATTTCCTATGTTCATAGTTAAAACATTAATTGAAAATCGATCGAAGACAACTACCAAGATACTGAACACACAAATCCGGGGCACTCGATATTTCCTACATATATATTCTAGCACAAGTCATGCCAAAATTCACGGAAAAATCCGGCATGACCTTTGCTAAAATAGGACATATCGGCGCTGAAATTTGCCGGAACGAAATGAATCAACACTCCGGCAAAACATAGGCCACTCGGAGGTGTAACCTGCAAACATGACCGCCACTTGGATATTGAGCAACACAAGATATACATTTCAAAATATCTTATAGGACTCAAATTAGCATGCATTCAATAAGCAAAAGTAGATCATCTCATGCATTTCAAAATATTGTCACTAATACATCACGAATAGTGTCATACATATAACATCACTAATACAACTAAAACTCTAGCACACGACGGGTATCGGCGCGGCGGTGGACACCCACAGAGAAGGCACCATCACGGGATCATAGCTCGGTGAGATCCCCGAAGAACCTGCCGGTATTGGAGAAGCGGCTCGTGCTCCAACGCAAACAAGTAGCGACGGACGTGCGTGTCCTCCTCATCGACACGGTGGCGCACCACCTCCGCGGAGTCCTCGAGCCTCTGGATCGCCATCGCCCACGCGACCGCCACCAAGCAAGGTTGGTCAACGACAGGCTGGCTCCTCACCAACCTCGCCCCGGTAGGTAGCGCCTCCAGTACCACCCGGCGGAGCCAGGTCCCAACATGGCCGATCTGGTCAAGCGGTGTAGATCCTCCGCCGACTCGACAGCGAGGATGCGGGATAGGCATCGCCCACGTCGAGGTGGGAAAAATTGCTTTAACTAAAAATAGAAACAAGTTCTTACTAACTAGTTCTATTAATTCAACTAGTTCTTACTAAAAATAATACTATAAATAAAAATATTCTAGTACCTAATTAGTACCTAATTCTTACTAACTAATTAGTACCTAGGAACTACTGCCCTAATTACCATCTAAGTAATTAACTAACTAGCACTAAAAATAGCCTAGGGTTCATACTAACTAGCACTAAATACCTAGGGTTCATACTAAGAGAAGAGGGATCGAGAAGGAGAGAGGGATCGGAAGGGAGAGTGCTTACAGAGGCGGGAGAGATGGGGTCGGGGAGACGGCGGCACCGAGGCGCGGGCGAGGCGGCGGGTAGGGGAGACGGCGGCGAGGCGGCCGGCGCCGGGGAGACGGCGGCGAGGCGGGTCGGGGAGACGGCGGCACCGAGGCGCGGGCGAGGCGGGTCGGTGGAGAGGCGGCGAGGCGGGTCGGGGAGATGGCGGTGGAGGCGGGTCGGGAATTGGGGAGGAAGCAGGGGAATCGGGCGGGCGGGCGGGGTAAGGTGAAGTAGCTTTAAGCAGATGGCGTGGGAAGCAAAACGCGTTGTTGCTAAATACCATAGTAGTAGCGCTGTCCGCAGAAGGGCGCTACTACTATGCCTACCACGCCGGGAATGGTGTGGCAATTGTAGTAGTAGCGCTTTCCGCGAGGACAGCGCTACTGCTATCTGGTAATCAGAAGCGGTTACGCGAGCAGCGCTATCAAAATAGCGATAGCGCCTCATTTTGACAAGCGCTACTGGTAACATTCTGTGTATAAGGTTTTCCCTAGTAGTGGTGATGACTGATCGTGAGCTTCTCCTCAGTCTTCACCAGAAGGTCGATCGCAACCAAAAATGGGTTAAGCGTCAGTTTGGTTCTATTCTTCACAACATGACTGCTACACAGAATGCAGTGAAGAAGAACCACTTCTACCTCCATGAAGTATTCAATCGCACCTGGGTTGTTCTGTCTCATCTCTATGGTGAAGAAGATCTGTAGCAAATGGGTTTCAAGCGGGACTTTGAATGGTCTCAACCACCAGCGAAGAAATTCAAGAAAATCAAAGGTCCTTCCTTGGTAGCCAGTTCATATTCCTGATCACGTGAGACGGATGAGCATGAAGATTAGATGACACTGCGGCAGGCCCTCCTTCAACAACCGACCCCAACAAAGCTGGCGCTCCTCCATCGACTCAGTGATGATATTCTTCAGGGGCGTTAGTCCTCATTTTTCGTCCCTTTTGGTCATTCAATGACAAAAGTGGAGAAATTTGAGTTAGTCTTCAAGCGGGTCTCTATATATGGGCGTTTTTCTCTAAGTTACAACTCTCGTTCTTCTGAAGATTTATTGGACGGTCTGATACTTTTGCTATGTTCTTCTGCATGCTATTTCCTCATATATGTTAATGCACGCATGCTGATTCACATCAGTCACCATATTTCATCATGCATTTCAAATTCTTCACATCATATGTTAAATACGTGTATGAATTACAAGATATAGGGGAAGATCTCCATGATTCTACTCTTGAAATGTGCATTGCTTCAAAAGCAAATTCCTCACTATGCACATCTTCAGGGGGATTTCTTCTATATCTTGCAATCAAATTCCTCAATATCAGTATTTAGACTTCATATGTTTATCCCCGTTGAAAACTTAACCTATATTGTCATCAATCACCAAAAACGGGGGATTATAAGTTCATCTAGTGCCCCTTAGTGATTTTGGTGTATTGAAGACTTATAGGTTAAGGGACTAATGCATTTGTGAGTGTACATAGGTCTATAAGTCTATGAGGAGTTTGATATTTACAGAGAAAGTCGACCCTTGAAAACGAATGTCTTCAACTGAAGACTTTGGATTTCTGAAGACTTTCTGAAAACTTTGAAAGTGAGGAAATTGGTGTGACCGTGAAGACTTGATATTCATACGAGGAACGTGACGCGTGAAGACTTTTGTTTTCGTAGTTTCATTTTCTCTTTCTTGAGTCATAGGAAACACCGTACTGTTAGAGGGGGTCGAGGTAAAAATAAGGAAAAGTTTCCAAGTGATGCTCAACTCAAAATCTACACCTACCAATCCCTTCGAGTGAAGCCATTGGAAATCTCATACAGTTAAGTCAATTTCTTCAGTGACAGAAACGAAGCTCTTCTGGTCTCTGAGGAGTTTGTTCTGACTGAGGAGTTAGGAACTCGCCAGTGCGGAGTGAGGAACATGATAGCCCTGAGGAATTTGATAGTCAAATTTCCGACCATTGCTGTGCTACGCGCCAGCTGTCCCAAAATATCTACCCACCTAACAGTCATATCATTGAAGGGCATTTATGTCTTATCATGTCGGGCTGCTCCCTTGGCTATAAATAGCCACCCCCCTACAACCACTAGCTGGTTGGCCGCTCCGTGAGAAACTGACACTTGTCATTGAGAGCATCCCATCCTCCGAGGACTTTGAGCGAAAATCATCAAGTGAGGACAAAACCAAAACCCCAAACCAAACACCTACAAACCCAAGTGATTGAGCATCACTGAAGAGATTGTTCCTGTGTGGAACCGACGCTTGTTACCTTTGAGGACTATGCATCCTTCACACGGTTAGGCGTCATGGTCTAGAGCATCCAAAAGGAAATTATGGATCGCCGAGTGACCGAGTCTGTGAAGGTTTGTAAGTCACCTGAAGACTTACCATGAGTGATTGGGCGAGGTTTGTGTGACCTTAGCTCAAGGATCACACGGTGAGGACTGTGTGTCCTCAGGTTTAAATACCTAGCCGCTCCAATCAGACGTATAACTGTCACAGCAGTTGGAACTGGTCTACCAAATCATTGTCTTCATCGAGCTAACTGGTTCTATTTCCTCAACCCTTCCATTTCCTCATTACTGTGTTATGTGCTTGTTCATATCTATTTGCAGACTTTGACTGAAGACTTTCTCAGTTTCCTCAGTTCAATTTCTTTAGTTTGTTTGTCTTCATCCTATTTTTTCCTGTGCTTACGCTTTCTATACTCTATGTATGTTTTCATTTCATCATGATATCCATGCTTATGTTATGCCATGTGTGCATCTGAGTACTTATTCCGCTGCAAGTAGTTCTTCACTCAGGAATTTCCTCATCTTGAAATTCCTCAGTGAAGAATTCATAAAAATCGCCTATTCACCCCCCTCTAGTCGATTTAACGCACTTTCAGTACTCATGCTGGTATTTCAAACAATGAGAGCATAAACATAGGCATATTTGTAAGCACCGAGTTTATAAGAATCAACGTAACCCCATAAGACATAAGCTTTCCCTTCCAATAGCTAGGATTTTTTTAATCGATCATCAATACATTTCCATTCTTTGTTCGTTAATTTTCGGTAGTGAACTGGGATCCCTTGATAACTAAACGTGAGAGATCAATCTCACAACCAAATACTTTCCTGTAATTATTTTGTTCACCTTTGGCGCGTCCAAAAAAGAATAATTCACTTTTGTGGGAGTTTATTTTAAGATCGGACAATTGTTCAAAAAGACACAAAAATAATGTCATATTTCTTGCCTTAGGCATATCATGTTTCATGAAAATTATAGTATCATCAGCATATTGTAGGATAGAGACACCCCCATCCATAAAATGTGGGATTAACCCCCCTCCCCACCCTACCTGATTGTCCTCTTTGGATCCACAAATTAGGATTGCTAGCATGTTTCCAACAATGTTGAACGGGATAGGGGACAATGGGATCTCCCTTGCAACAATCCCTTCTACGTCTAGTAATAATCACCAACATCATCATTTACCTTGACACCAGCATAGCCTCCTTGTACAAAGGTTTCAACCTAGTTCCTCCAAGCAGTATCGAAACCATTCATCCATAGAGCTTGCTACAGCAAGCCTTATCGATCAAAATGCACTTTGCAGACGACTTTGTCAAGTTCCTTGAAATGACTTTCATGTAAAGTTTCATGCAAAACCACAACACTCTCTAGTATGTATCGTCCTGGTATGAAAGCAGTCGAAGTCAACTTAACCACAGAATGTGCAATCTGAGTTAGACGATTTGTACCCACCTTGATAAAAATCTTAAAACTAACATTCAGCGGGCAAATGGGCCTGAACTGCTCAATTCTAACTGCCACTTCGTTCTTAACCAACAAAGTAATAGTCCCAAAGTTAAGCTTGAACAATTAAAGTAGGCCATTTAAAAGATCATCGAAAATGGGCACCAAGTTTCCCTTAATAACCCCCCAACATCTCCGATAGAATTCCGCCAAGAATCCGTACGCACCAGGCACCTTATTATTCTTCATCTGCACAATCCTCAAAACCTCCTTTTTCGTGAAAGGAGCATTGAGCACCTCATTCTCTTCCGCACATAATTGTGGGATATCCCCATTCGTGCCCTCATTTAGGGAAACAAGATTCTCTATCGGAGCACCAAAGAGCTTTTTATAGAAGTTCAAAATGTACATTTTAAGATTTTTGTGACCTACTATTGTATCTTCATCCTATTCAAGTTGGATAATTCTATTTTTCTGTACTTACCTTTCGCAATTAGATGGAAAAACTGAGTGTTATTATCTAATTGTATGACTTCTCAGACGTTTATCTCATACAACAATACCTATGCCATCCGGACACCGGCCCAAAATATATACAAACTCTTTATTGTATAGAATGCACATACTTGACATTGAAACACAAAATCTACACGTCAGTCGATCATTCGTGGAAATCCCGCCTGTGTCAGAAGCATTACAAGGACAAGGGCACAAATGAAAAAAATTAAGAAGGAATGTTGTTTGATTTCTCATGGTGTCCGGCTTGTGATACAGCTTGTACAGCTTCATTTATCTGTATAGCTTGTAACATTGATGCTTGTGAGACAACATTTTTTAATAGAGCATGATTTAAGGCTGGTTTTAATGGGAGTATCATAGCTAGTATCATGCATGCCAACTAGGCAACTTTGATGAGGTGTCATAGAATTAAATGAAGTAAGAGAGGGTTGAGTATCATATCATGATACCGTATCATAATAAATGCTACGCTAGTATGTGTCATGCATGGCAATAAATAAAGTCATCTATGATACTACCATATAATACTATGCATTAGGTAGGTAATATCATACACTAGTATCATATGCATGATACTAACTTATGATACTACCCATTACAACCAGCCTAAGAGATTTGTTTTTTAGTAAAGCATGACACGTGGACTTTTGGAATATGGCGCCATGCGAGGACCATATCCTCTCCGTGTGTTCTTATTTGAGATCTGTATTAATATAGCATTTTTCCTCAATACGTGACAAATACAAGCTATACTTCAGTGAATACGGGCGTCCTGACAAATACAAGCTATACTGATTCATAGCTAACAAATGCTACCAATGTGTTTGTTGTATTGCAGACCTCTATGGCTCTATCAATGTGTGGACACCACTCAATTTTATGGCACTTGTGATTAGGTGTGCCGCTCATCAATATAGGCGGATGAATAAATGTAATACTAACAAATATTAATGCATAATGACTGTTCTATTGTAAACTGGATGGTATACTGTAATACTCATATGCTAATTAGTCCTAATTATTACTCCCTCCATTCACAAATATAAAGATGTTTTAGATATTTCACTATAAACTACATATAGATTAAAATGAGTGAACAAACACCCCAAAAGGTGTCTATATGCACCCGATTCTAAAAAAGTTGAAACATCTTATATTTGCTATGCACCCGATTCTAAAAAAGTTGAAACATCTTATATTTGCGAACGGAGGGAGTAGTTTAGCTAATAACTGACACATTGATTAAACACACCTTTCATGTGATTAGGGCAGCTGTACAGTACTCATACATAGAACATCAGCTAATTACACAAAAGTTAGTTGCAACCATGACAAACTTGCTCCCATATATTTTGGTAACTAAATGTAGCTCGTAGATATTTTCATATCGTAGAGTTTAGTTAGAAATACATGGAGTTGATTTTGACGTCTCTAGTTTATTAAAAAATGGGAATAGTAATTCCTGGTTAACGTCCAAAGGATGATTATGAAGCTGAGATCAAAACCAAAGCCATGAAAAACTCTGTATTCTTGATAAGCCGTGTACATTTATTTTCTATAAATTTTTTGCGCGGAACATAGAGCTCTTGAACATCCGAGGTCCCCACACCTCTCAGCGCCAAGATGACAACCGGAGGCGAGGGACCTTAGTTTCTCAAACAGCGGCGGCGGCGGAGACCACAGTACGACACAATCGGGATATTGATGTAGGTATATATAGTCCTCCGCATTGTTGTTTTTCTTTTGAGGGATTGTGGACGATTAGATTTTTTTTTTTTGAGGTGATTGTGGACGATTAGATTGTTTTTTTTTAGGGGTTGTGGGCGGTTAGGTGGGCTGGATGAAAGTTGCGCGGGCATCGGGACCTATGTCCAACGGCCCACCTAGTGGCGAAAGCCGAGGCTTGAATAAATACTCTGCCTTGGCGCCCAACGCAACCGTCTCAACCAACCAACAGCTCTCGCTTCTTCTCTTCTCCGCCTCGCCGCAGCGCCAAGAAACCAAGAACCCACCTCTCCTTCCCCCGCGCGCCTCTGCTCTCCATCTTCACCGGTGACAGATGGAGCAGTTCCATCACGGACAGCACGTGCGGCTGCGCAGCCGCGTGCACGGCACGTACCTGCACGCCGACGAGGACGGCCATGGCGTCAACCTCCGCTTCCGCCGGGATTCTATGAACGCGGCTTGGGCGGTGCACCGGCACCCGGGCGAGGACGGACAGTTCCTGCTCCTCCACAGCGCCGCCTACGGCCACTACCTCGCCGCCACGGACGTGCCGGCGCCGCCCGGCCACCACGGGTTCCGCGTCGAGCAGCGCGACTACTACCATCCTGAGGTGGAGCCACTCGTTTGGCAGGCCATCCTGTCAGAATCCGAGGAAGAGGTCTACCTCCGCCACATCGGCGGCGCCTGCCTCCGCGCCAACGGGAGGTACTGGAACACCGACGCCACCGTCGACTACATTGAGGACCTCCACAACATCAGCAGGAAGATGCTCTGGGTCGTGGAGCAAATCCCCGCCAGGGAGGTCATGCCTCCCATTCCACGTCCGATTGGGGTGAGCCCGTTCCTTGATTCTTCCCCAATTTGATGGATTTTCTTTCATTCTCATGCTCTGTTTCTTTGGCCTCTTTGATTTGACCATGGTTGTCTGGGACTCAACTGCAGTACATGTGGCGGTCGCGGCTGATCATGTACATGTGGCGGAACATCCTCGGGGGCCTCATCACCCGCGGCTCGTTCGTGTTCTGGGGGAGGTCCGTGTTCCGCCTGAGGAATCAGCTGGTCAGGCGGCTGCGCCCCATGATAGAAGACTTGGACGACTCCGAGCTCGTCATGGGCCTCCCCACACGTGATGGCCGGATGTTTCCACTCGTCGTCGACCTGCCCAGCAGCGCCCATACCCTCCACATCTTCATCACCATCGTCGGGACGCCTGGTGAGAAACCTTCCTAGTCTTCTCCTTTGGCAAGAAACTCGTATTCGCACTAGTCTTGAACTACTAGTCTGAATTCTGAAAAAGCAGTTTACTGAAACCGGTCTAGTCTGAAACTTTTGATAATCTGTTTCAGCCTTTCGGTTACTAGTTAAGACATGGAAATTGTCAGTACAAGTTGCTGAATTAAATCAGTAGGAGGTCAACACTCAACAGGCATGACATTGTGCCGGTTGGGTTTATGGGAATAGTCGGAACTGCAGTACGATTATAGATATCAGTAAATTGTATTTATGGACAGATGCTAGATGTTGCTGAATGTTGTTTGTAGTGTGTGTGCCGGGGGAGGGGGGGGGGGGCCCACTAGTCTGGAAAACAGTTTATGTGGTCTGAAACTTTTCCTAATGTGTTTCAGACTTTCAGTAAAAGTTGTTGAATCAAATCAGTTCTTTGATGCTACTGTTCTTTAATACGATATGCCGCTAGTGGAAGGCTTTGGAATTTGAAAGCCCAAATCAGTTCTGTCTGCCTAGTTCAGCTTCACATAGGTTTCTATTTTTCTAGCCTACAGTAATTGTTCCGAACTTTTTATAATCTGTTTCAGACTTTCAGTTACGAGTTAAGGCTTGGAAATAGTATGAACTGCTGTTGGATTAAATCAGTACGTGGTTAACAGGCACAACATTGTGCCTGTTGGGTTTATGGACAGATGCTAGAAGGTTGTCTGAAGATAGTTGTTTGCTAGAGGTGGGGAATCATTTCATAAGTAAAAAATCCACACTGAACCCTGATATGTAAACCAATGGTTTTGATGGTACTGTTCTTTGACTCAGATTATTCATTTCTTCAATTTACTACGATATGCCACTAGTGGTAGACTTCGGAGCCAATCGTTCATAATGATTTCTGTTTTTTAGCCTACTGTACTTGGGTTTTTAGCCCACAGCACTTTACATTGTTTTGAGGTTTTGTACATCAGCTTTCTTTTTTATCTTATTGTTTAAAGCTGTTGCAGTACATGTGACACATAATGCCTAACAGTTTAACAATTTTCCTGCTAATTCAGCCCACGAGGCGCTGCGGTACGCGGATGTCGATGCAGAGTAGAGAGATGCCCCTAGAAGTCGCCTTCCTGTCCACCTCTTCAGAAGTGTCGCCGCCTCGGACACGACGACATTAGAGCCCAGTTCCTTTCATATAGATATGGGTTCAGGAAAACCCAGCAGTTCATGTGTTCCTGCTACTTAAACTTGGTTTGTTCTCCTGACAGTAGGAAACCTATTTGCTTTGCCATCACGGTCCTAAATTCTGATACTGTTTGTACAATGGTGCAGTGGCATTGGTCTGTAATGCGTTGACAATGGCTACTACTTAATTGTTGTTAGCCGCATTTCTCTTAGATGGAGAACAGATGTGGTGGTTCTTGCAGCGAGTTGAGCACTTGAGTTTTGTTATTCTGCTTAAAGTTTTGTTATTCTCTTAAATGAATTTGTGTTTTCATGGAGACCAGAGTTCTGAACATGGTCAGGTTCATGGAGACCGGAGGAACACGACTTGCTGCATTTTGCTGCGTGCGTACGTGTTAGCCTATGGTAGTTTTTTTGAACAAAAATTCAGGTTCTATCCCACGATACTGTAAGAATGCTAGTTTCTGCACATTACATTGTTCATGAGCATGATAACAACTTCAGACATTCTATGCTTCCCTCTTGGTTTCTGTCTCTTTCTCTCTCTGTCTCTATCTCTCTTGTTTCAGTATTGACTATTGAAACGTTTGAAGGTCAGTAAAAATGTATGTTTGCTTTTTTTTTTCCTTTTCTTTATTGTGAGATTGCAGTATGTAGAGTACGAGGATGGTAGTCTGTGGCTAGGCTACTCATGGCATGTAAAGTTGACCCAAATACTTCAACTCCATATTTTAGGTAGAGTAAAATAAGACTTAACTCTGCAATCTTATGGAGTACTAATAAGACTCTTCACTCCCTTTTTTTTTGCGGGTTCGACTCTTCACCTGTTAGATTCACATAATCTTCTATGCTGTCCATATACCCATCCGATTTTGCAGTTGATGTGAATTCACCCATCAATCTCATTAAACTACTCCAAGCCATCAACCTGCCACAGAATGGTACTCACTTCTGTTCGTTAATTAACGGTGATCAAGGAATGAGATACATTGGAAGGTCGGACACTATCTCAGAATGTGTGAAGCAGAGGAAGACAAAATCATTATCAAGAAGGAAAAATAAGAAATGAAATGAATAAAAGAGTACTTCAGATATTTCACAACCACCTCTCTCTGTTCCGAATCTACAACTAACTTGTTAGCCAAATATCCTTTTACCGCTCTAGAGGTGGAGTGGAGTTGTGCTGGGTGGAGATCTCCCAACATACTCGTAAGAGTCGTTCAATGATGCTTCTGTTTGTTGGCCAACAAACTGCTGGGTAAATAAGTTTTTCTTTGATTAATTCCATACATAAATAAACCATGATAGCAACATCAGTATTAATTCGATACAGATATGTAAACATGCTAGTGCGTACTAGGCATATAACCGGCATATCTATCATCGTGCTAAGTACAGCGAACGCATCAACCAGTAAGACATGGACTAACAGATCATACCAAAAGGGGTTTTATACATGTTATCATTCTTCCACCTCCCAAAAGGGGTTCTTCAGCGCCTAGATTACTTCAGATCCAGATTTTTCTGGAAGAGTGATAATGAAACCAAGAAATATCGACTGCTTGGTGGAATGTATTATGTCGACCTAAAAGTCAAGGGGGACTTGGAATCCAAGACCTTGAGATTAAAAACATTGCTCTTCTCAGTAAATGGGTGTACAAACTACTCACTGAGAATGGAGTGTGGCAGGAAATCATTTGTAATAAGTACGTGGGATCCAAAGCCATTTCTCAAGTTTATTGGAGACCTGGTGATTCACATTTTTGGAGTGGGGTGATGAAGGGTAAGGAATTCTTTTTCCAATTTGGAACGTTCTCGGTTAGAGACGGTTCGCAGGTCCGATTATGGGAGGACACCTGGCTAGGTACCACCCCTCTCAATGTGCAATACCCCAGCTTGTACAGGATTATCAGACATAAATTTGTCACGATCAAACAAGTTTTGGGACAAGAAAACCCGGATATTTATTTCCGCAGGAATCTTTTAGGATCTCGCCTGGGAGCATGGAATGAATTACTCATACGACTGGAGGTCATTCAGCTCTCAGGTGAACCGGACATTTTTCGATGGAGATTGCATCAGAATGGCAAGTTTTCAGTCAAGTCCATGTATGATGCACTGGTTCACAACGAGGTTCCGGTTGATAACAGGAAATTGTGGAAGCTCAAAATACCTCTAAGAGTGAGGATATTCCTCTGGTTTCTAAATGAAGGGTGAAGGAAATATGCCCTAGAGGCAATAATAAAGTTATTATTTATTTCCTCATGTCATGATAAATGTTTATTATTCATGCTATGTATTACCCGGAAACATAATACATGTGTGAATACATAGACAAACATAGTGTCACTAGTATGCCTCTACTTGACTAGCTCATGAATCAAAGATGGTTAAGTTTCCTAACCATAGACATGAGTTGTCATTTGATTAACGGGATCACATTATTAGGAGAATGATGTGATTGACTTGACCCATTCCGTTAGCTTAGCACTTGATCGTTTAGTATGTTGCTATTGCTTTCTTCATGCCTTATACATGTTCCTATGACTATGAGATTATGTAACTCCCGCTTACCGGAGGAACACTTTGTGTGCTACCAAGCGTCACAACGTAACTGGGTGATTATAAAGGAGCTCTGCAGGTTTCTCCAAAGGTACTTGTTGAGTTGACGTATTTCGAGATTAGGATTTGTCACTCTGATTGTCGGAGAGGTATCTCTGGGCCCTCTCGGTAATGCACATCACTATAATCCTTGCAAGCTATGTAGCTAATGAGTTAGTTACGGGATGATGCATTACGTAACGAGTAAAGAGACTTGCCGGTAACGAGATTGAACTAGGTATTGAGATACCGACGATCGAATCTCGGGCAAGTAACATACCGATGACAAAGGGAACAACGTATGTTGTTATGCGGTTTAACCGATAAAGATCTTCGTAGAATATGTAGGAGCCAATATGAGCATCCAGGTTCCGATATTGGTTATTGACCGGAAACGTGTCTCGGTCATGTCTACAAAGTTCTCGAACCCGTAGGGTCCGCACGCTTAGAGTTTCAATGACGGTTATATTATGAGTTTATGAGTTTTGATGTACCTAAGGTTGTTCGGAGTCCCGGATGTGATCACGGACATGACGAGGAGTCTCGAAATGATCGAGACATAAAGATTGATATATTGGACGACTATATTCGGACACTGGAATAGTTCCGGGGGTTATCGGATATATATCGGAGTACCGGGGGTTACCGGAACACCCCCCCGGAAGATATTGAGCCTTATGGACCTTAGTGGAAAGGAGAGAGGGAGGCCAGGAGGTGGCGCGCGGCCCCCCTTCTCCTTCCTTCTCTCCACCTCCTCCTTCCCCCTTCTCCTACTTGCAATAGGAAAGGGGGGCCAAACCTACTTGGAGTAGGACTGCCCCCCAACCCCCTCCTAGGGCGCGCCTCTCTGAAGGAAATATGCCCTAGAGGCAATAATAAAGTTATTATTTATTTCCTTATTTCATGATAAATGTTTATCATTCATGCTAGAATTGTATTAACCGGAAACATGATACATGTATGAATGCATAGACAAAACAATATGTCACTAGTATGCCTCTACTAGACTAGCTTGTTAATCAAAGATGGTTATGTTTCCTAACCATGAACAAGGAGTTGTTATTTGATTAACAAGGTCACATCATTAGTAGAATGATCTGATTAACATG
Organism: Aegilops speltoides; assembly: GCA_021437245.1. Classification (NCBI taxonomy): domain Eukaryota; kingdom Viridiplantae; phylum Streptophyta; class Magnoliopsida; order Poales; family Poaceae; genus Aegilops; species Aegilops speltoides. Next base: position 68,802,141 of record CM038147.1, read on the forward strand.
ACCCATTCCATTAGCTTAGCACACGATCGTTTAGTATGTTGCTCTTGCTTTTATCCATGACATATACATGTTCTGTAACTATGAGATTATGCAACTCCGTTTACGGAGGAACACTTTGGGTGCTACCAAACTTCACAACGAATCGGGTGATTATAAAGGAATACTACAGGTGTCTCCAAAGGAAGATGTTGGGTTGGCGTATTTGAGATTAGGTTTTGTCACTCCGATTGTCGGAGAGGTATCTCTGGGCCCTCTCGGTAATACACATCACTTAAGCCTTGCAAGCATTACAACTAATGAGTTAGCTGTGAGATGATGTATTACGAGCGAGTAAAGAGACTTGCGGTAACGAGATTGAACTAGGTATTGGATACCGACGATCGAATCTCGGGCAAGTAACATACCGATGACAAAGGAACAACGTATGTTGTTATGCGGTCCGACCGATAAAGATCTTCAGTAGAATATGTAGGAACCAATGTGGGCATCCAGGTCCCGCTGTTGGTTATTGACCGGAGACGTGTCTCGGTCATCTCTACATTGTTCTCGAACCGTAGGGTCCATGCGCTTAAGGTTTCGATGGATGTTATTATGAGTTTATGTATTTTGATGTACCGAAGAAGTTCGAGTCCGGATGTGATCACGGACATGACGAGGAGTCTCGAAATGGTCGAGACATAAAGATTGATATATTGGAAGCCTATATTTGGAGTTCGGAATGGTTCGGGTGAAATCGGGATTTTATCGAGTACCGGGGTTACGGAACCCTCCGGAGGCTATTGGGCCTTAGTTGGCCTCGAGGAGAAGAGGAGGGGCGGCCGGGGGCAGGCCGTCGCCCCTCCCTCCTAGTCCGAATAGGACAAGGAGGCGGCGCCCCTTCCTTCTTCCCTCCCCAATCCTACTCCAACTAGGAAGGGGAGTCCTACTCCGGTGGGAGTAGGACTCTCCAGCGCCTCCTCTAGGCCGGCCGCACCCCCCTTGCTCCTTTATATACGAGGCAGGGGGCACCCTAGGACACACAAGTTTGATCTACGGATCGTTCCTTAGCCGTGTCGGTGCCCCCTCCACCATATTCCACCTCGGTCATATCGTCGAAGCTTAGCGGCTCTGCGCCGTAGAACATCAAGATCGCCACCACGCCGTCGTCTTGTGGAACTCTCCCTCGACACTCGGCTGGATCGAGTCGAGGGACGTCATCGAGCTGTACGTGTGTCAAGAACTCGGGGCGCCGAGTAACGGCGCCGGATCGGTCGGATCGTGAGGAGAACGTCGACTACTTCCTCTACGTTGTGATCGCTTCGCCGGGTCTCACGAGTGCGTAGACAACACTCTCCCCTCTCGTTGCTATGCATCACCATGATCTTGCGTGTGCGTAGGAAATTTTTGAAATTACTACGTTCCCCAACAAAGTGGCATCCGAGCCTAGGTTTTTATGGTTTGATGTTTTGCACGAGTAGAACACAAGTGAGTTGTGGGCGATACAAGTCATACTACCTACCAGCATGTCATACTTTGGTTCAGCGGTATTGTGAGATGAAGCGCCCGGACCGACATTACGCCAGACGCTTACGCGAGACTGGTTTCACCGCCACGAGCACTCGTTGCTTAAAGGTGACCTGGTGGGTGTCTGTCTCTCTCACTTTAGTTGAACCGAGTGTGGCTACGCCCGGTCCTTGAGAAGGTTAAACGGAGTCTATTTGACGAAATATCGTTGTGGTTTTGATGCGTAGGTGACATTGGTTCTTGCTTAAGCCCGTAGCAGCCACGTAAAATTTGCAACAACAAAGTAGAGGACGTCTAACTTGTTTTTGCAGGGCATGTTGTGATGTGATATGGTCAAGACGTGATGCTATATTTTATTGTATGAGATGATCATGTTTTGTAACCGAAGTTATCGGCAATCGGCAGGAGCCATATGGTTGTCGCTTTATTGTATGCAATGCATCGCATCTGTAATGCTTTACTTTATCACTAAGCGGTAGCGATAGTCGTAGAAGCATAAGTTTGGCAAGGCGACAACGATGCTACGATGGAGATCAAGGTGTCGCGCGGTGGCGATGGTGATCATGGTGGTCTTGAGGAGATGGAGATCACGAAGCACAAGATGATGATGACCATATCATATCACTTATATTGATTTGCATGTGATGTTTATCTTTTATGCATCTTATCTTGCTTTGATTGACGGTAGCATTATAAGATGATCTCTCACTAAATTATCAAGAAGTGTTCTCCCGAGTATGCACCGTTGCCAAAGTTCGTCATGCCCGGACACCACGTGATGATCGGGTGTGATAAGCTCTCACGTCCATCTACAACGGGTGCAAGCCAGTTTTGCACACGCAGAATACTCGGGTTATACTTGACGAGCCTAGCATATGCAGATATGGCCTCGAACACGGAGACCGAAAGGTCGGCGTGAATCATATAGTAGATATGATCAACATAAGATGTTCACCATTGAAAACTACTCCATTTCACGTGATGATCGGTTATGGTTTAGTTGATTTGGATCACGTGATCACTTAGATGACTAGAGAGATGTCGTCTAAGTGGGAGTTCTTAAGTAATATGATTAATTGAACTTAAATTTATCATGAACTTAGTACTGATAGTATCTTGCTTGTTTATGTTTGATTGTAGATAGATGGCTCGTCTTTGTTGTTCCGTTGAATTTTAATGCGTTCCTTGAGAAAGCAAAGTTGAAAGATGATGGTAGCAATTACACGGATCGGGTCCGTAACTCGAGGATTATCCTCATTGCTGCCTGTAAGAGTTACGCCTGGATGCACCGCTGGGTGCGAACTTCTTCTTGGAGCAACACCGGATGTTATGAGCGTCTGGCGAGCAAAGCCGATGACTACTCTATAGTTCGATGTGCCATGCTTTACGGCTTAGAACCGGGACTTCAACGACGTTTTGAGCGTCATGGAGCATATGAGATGTTCCAGAGTTGAAGTTAATATTCCAACAGAATGCCCGGATTGAGAGATATGAAGTCTCCAATAAGTTCTATAGCTGCAAGATGGAGGAAAATAGTTACGTTAGTGAGCACATACTCGGAATGTCCGGGTACTACAATCACTTGACACAATTGGGAGTTAATCTTCCGGATGATTGTGTCATTGATGTAATTCTTCAATCACGCCACCAAGCTACAAAGGCTTCGTGATGAACTATAATATGCAAGGTTAGTAAAGACTATACCGAGCTCTTCGCAATGCTAAAGGTCATGGAGGTAGAAATCAAAAAGGAGCATCAAGTGTTGATGGTCAATAAGACCACTAGTTTCAAGAAGAAAGGCAAAGGAAAGAAGAAGGGAACTCCAAGAAGAACAGCAAGCAAGTTGCTACTCGGGAGAAGAAACCCAAGTCTGGACCTAAGCCTGGCTCGAGTGCTTCTATCGCAAGCGGTAGTCCTTTGAAGCGGAACTGCCCCAAGTATTTGGCGGATAAGAAGGATGGCAAGGTGAACAAAGGTATATGTGATATACATGTTATTGATGTGTACCTTACTAGAGCTCGCAGAGCACTGGTATTTGATATTGGTTACATTGCTAATATTTGCAACTCAAGCAGGGACTACGGATTGCGAACACGGCAAAGGACGAGGTGACGATGCGCGTGGGAAATGGTTCCAAAGTCGATGTGATCGCGGTCGGCACGCTACCTCTACATCTACCTTCGGGATTAGTTTTAGACCTAAATAATTGTTATTTGGTGCTGCGTTGAGCATGAACATTATATCTGGATCTTGGTTGATGCGAGACGGTTATTCATTTAAATCGAGAGAATAATGGTTGTTCTATTTATATGAGTAATATCTTTTATGGTCATGCACCCTTGAAGAGTGGTCTATTTTTGATGAATCTCGATAGTAGTGATACACATATTCATAATGTTGAAACCAAAAGATGCAGAGTTGATAATGATAGTGCAAATTATTTGTGGCACTGCCGTTTAGGTCATATCGGTGTAAAGCGCATGAAGAAACTCCATACTGATGGACTTTTGGAGTCACTTGATTATGAATCACTTGGCACTTGCGAACCGTGCCTTATGGGCAAGATGACTGAAACCCCGTTCTCCGGTACTATGGAGAGAGCAACAGATTTGTTGGAAATCATACATACAGATGTATGTGGTCCGATGAATGTTGAGGCTCGTGGCGGATATCGTTATTTTCTCACCTTCACAGATGACTTAAGCAGATATGGGTATATCTACTTAATGAAACATAAATCTGAAACATTTGAAAAGTTCAAAGAATTTCAGAGTGAAGTTGAAAATCATCGTAATAAGAAAATTAAATTTCTACGATCCGATCGTGGAGGTGAATATTTGAGTTCTGAGTTTGGTCTACATTTGAAACAATGCGGAATAGTTTAGCAACTCACGCCACCGGAACACCACAACGTAATGGTGTATCCGAACGTCGTGAATCGTACTTTACTAGATATGGTGCGATCTATGATGTCTCTTACAGATTTACCGCTATCGCTTTGGGGTTATGCTCTAGAGGCGGCCGCATTCACCTGAATAGAACACCATCGAAATCCGTTGAGGCGACTCCTTATGAACTATGGTTTAGCAAGAAACCAAAGTTGTCGTTTCTTAAAGTTTGGGGATGCGATGCTTATGTGAAAAAGCTTCAACCTGATAAGCTCGAACCCAAATCGGAGAAATGTGTCTTCATAGGATACCCAAAGGAGACAGTTGGGTACACCTTCTATCACAGATCCGAAGGCAAGACATTTGTTGCTAAGAATGGATCCTTTCTAGAGAAGGAGTTTCTCTCGAAAGAAGTGAGTGGGAGGAAAGTAGAACTTGATGAGGTAATTGTACCTTCTCCCTTACTTGAAAGTAGTTTGTCGCAGAAACCGGTTTTTGAGACACCTACACCAAGTAGTGAGGAAGTTGATGATGTTGATCATGAAACTTCAGATCAAGTTGCTCTGAGAACCTCGAGATCAACCAGAGTAAGATCCGCACCAAAGTGGTACGGTAATCCTGTTCGAAATCATGCTACTAGATCATGATGAACCTACAAACTATGAAGAAGCGATGGTGAGCCCAGATTCCATAAAATGGCTTGAGGCCATGAAATCGAGATGGGATCCATGTATGAAAACAAAGTATGGACTTTGGTTGACTTGCCCGAGGGTAGGCAAGCAATAGAAAACAAGTGGATCTTCAAGAAGAAGACCGACGCCGACGGTAATGTTATCGTCTACAAAGCTCGACTTGTCGCAAAGGGTTTTCGACAAGTTCAAGGGATTGACTACGATGAGACCTTCTCACCCGTAGCGAGGCTTAAGTCCGTCCGAATCATGTTAGCGATTCACGCATTTTATGATTATGAAATTTGGCAAATGGATGTAAAGACGCATTCTGAATGGATTTACGGAAGAAGAGTTGTATATGATGCAACCGAAGGTTTTATCGATCCAAAGGAACTAGCAAAGTGTGCAAGCTCCAATGATCCATTTATGGACTGGTGCAAGCATCTCGGAGTTGGAATAAACGCTTTGATAGTGTGATCAAAGCATTTGGGTTCATCTGAGACTTTTGGAGAAGCTTTGTATTTACAAGAAAGTGAGTGGGAGCTCAGAGCATTTCGATATTATATGTAGATGACATATTGCTGATCGGAAATGATATAGAATTTCTGGATAGCATAAAGGGATACTTGAATAAGAGTTTTTCAATGAAAGACCTCGGTGAAGCTGCTTACATATTGGGCATTAAGATCTATAGAGGTAGATCAAGACGCTTAATTGGACTTTCACAAAGCACATACCTTGACAAAATTTTGAAGAAGTTCAAAATGGATCAAGCAAAGAAAGGGTTCTTGCCTGTGTTACAAGGTGTGAAGTTGAGTAAGACTCAATGCCCGACCCTTTGCAAAAGATAGAGAGAAAATGAAAGATGTTCCTATGCTTCAGCCATAGGCTCTATCATGTATGCAATCTTGTGTACTGACCTGATGTGTGCCTTGCTATAAGTTTAGCAGGAGGTACCAAAGTAATCCGAGTGGATCATCGACAGCGGTCAAGAACATCTGAAATACCGAAAAGGACTAAGGATATGTTTCAGATATGGAGGTGACAAAGAGCTCATAAATGGCAGTTACGTTGATGCAAGCTTTGACACCGATCCGGACGATTCTAAATCACAGACCGGATACGATTTACACTAAACGGAGGAGCTGTCGGTTGGTGCAGTTCTAAACAAAGCGTCAGGCGGGATCTACATGTGAAGCGGAATACATAGCAGCTTCGGAAGTAGCTAATGAAGGAGTCTGGATGAAGGAGTTCATATCCGATCTAGGTGTCATACCTAGTGCATTGGGTCCAATGAAAATCTTCTGTGACAATACTGGAGCAATTGCCTTAGCGAAGGAATCCAGATTTCACAAGAGGACCAAGCACATCAAGAGACGCTTCAATTCCATCCGGGACTTAGTCCAGGTGGGAGACATAGAGATTTGCAAGATATATACGGATCTGAATGTAGCAGACCCGTTGACTAAGCCTCTTCCACGAGCAAACATGATCAACACCAAGACTCCATGGGTGTTAGAATCATTACTATGTAATCTAGATTATTGACTCTAGTGCAAGTGGGAGACTGAAGGAAATATGCCCTAGAGGCAATAATAAAGTTATTATTTATTTCCTTATTTCATGATAAATGTTTATCATTCATGCTAGAATTGTATTAACCGGAAACATGATACATGTGTGAATGCATAGACAAAACAATATGTCACTAGTATGCCTCTACTAGACTAGCTTGTTAATCAAAGATGGTTATGTTTCCTAACCATGAACAAGGAGTTGTTATTTGATTAACAAGGTCACATCATTAGTAGAATGATCGATTGACATGACCCATTCCATTAGCTTAGCACACGATCGCTTAGTATGTTGCTACTGCTTTTATCCATGACATATACATGTTCCTGTAACTATGAGATTATGCAACTCCGTTTACGGAGGAACACTTGGGTGCTATCAAACGTCACAACGAATCGGGTGATTATAAAGGAGTACTACAGGTGTCTCCAAAGGAAGATGTTGGGTTGGCGTATTTGAGATTAGGTTTTGTCACTCCGATTGTCGGAGAGGTATCTCTGGGCCCTCTCGGTAATACACATCACTTAAGCCTTGCAAGCATTACAACTAATGAGTTAGCTGTGAGATGATGTATTACGAGCGAGTAAAGAGACTTGCGGTAACGAGATTGAACTAGGTATTGGATACCGACGATCGAATCTCGGGCAAGTAACATACCGATGACAAAGGAACAACGATGTTGTTATGCGGATCGACCGATAAAGATCTTCGTAGAATATGTAGGAACCAATATGGGCATCCAGGTCCCGCTGTTGGTTATTGACCGGAGACGTGTCTCGGTCATGTCTACATTGTTCTCGAACCGTAGGGTCCGTGCACGCTTAAGGTTTCGATGGCGGTTATTATGAGTTTATGTATTTTGATGTACCGAAGAAGTTGAGTCCCGAATGTGATCACGGACATGACGAGGAGTCTCGAAATGGTCGAGACATAAAGATTGATATATTGGAAGCCTATATTTGAGTTCGAATGGTTCGGGTGAAATCGGGATTTACCGAGTACCGGGGTTACGGAACCCTCCCGGAGGCTATTGGGCCTTAGTGGGCCTCGAGGGAGAAGAGGAGGGCCGGCCAGGGGCAGGCGCGCCCCTCCCCTAGTCCGAATAGGACAAGGAGGCGGCGCCCCTTCCTTCTTCCCCTCCCCAATCCTACTCCAACTAGGAAGGGGTAGTCCTACTCCGGTGGGAGTAGGACTCCTCCAGCGCCTCCTCTAGGCCGGCCGCACCCCCCTTGCTCCTTTATATACGGGGCAGGGGTCACCCTAGGACACACAAGTTTGATCTACGGATCGTTCCTTAGCCGTGTGCGGTGCCCCCTCCACCATATTCCACCTCGGTCATATCGTCATGAAGCTTAAGCGGCTCTGCGCCGTAGAACATCAAGATCGTCACCACGCCGTCGTCTTGTGGAACTCTCCTCGACACTCGGCTGGATCGAGTACGAGGGACGCCATCAAGCTGCACGTGTGTCAAGAACTCGGGCGCCGAGTAACGGCGCCGGATCGGTCGGATCGCGAGGAGAACGTCACGACTACTTCCTCTACGTTGTGATCGCTTCCGCTTCGGGTCTACGAGGGTACGTAGACAACACTCTCCCCTCTCATTGCTATGCATCACCATGATCTTGCGTGTGCGTAGGAAATTTTTTGAAATTACTACGTTCCCCAACACTCTCCCCTTGGCCGGCCCTCTCCTCCTCCCCCCTTATATACGGAGGAGGGGGCACCCCATAGACACAACAATTGATCATTGATCTCTTAGCCGTGTGCGGTGCCCCCCTCCACCATAGTCCTCCTCGATAATATCATAGCAGTGTTTAGGCGAAGCCCTACGATGGTAGAACATCATCATCGTCACCACGCTGTCGTGCTGACGGAACTCTCCCTCGACACTCGGTTGGATCAGAGTTCGAGGGACGTCATCGAGCTGAACATGTGCAAGAACTCGGAGGTACCGTGCTTTCGGTGCTTGATCGGTCGGGCCGTGAAGACGTACGACTACACCAACCGCGTTGTGCTAACGCTTCCGCTTACGGTCTACGAGGGTACGTAGACAACACTCTCCCCTCTCGTTGCTATGCATCACCATGATCTTGCATGTGCGTACGAATTTTTTTGAAATTACTACGTTCTCCAACAGTGGCATCCGAGCCTAGGTTTTATGCGTTGATGTTATATGCATGATTAGAACACAAGTGAGTTGTGGGCGATACAAGTCATACTGCTTACCAGCATGTCATACTTTGTTTCGGCGGTATTGTTGGATGAAGCGGCCCGAACCGACATTACGCGTACGCTTACGCGAGACTGGTTCTACCGACGTGCTTTGCACACAGGTGGCTGGCGGGTGTCAGTTTCTCCAACTTTAGTTGAACCGAGTGTGGCTACGCCCGGTCCTTGAGAAGGTTAAGACAGCACTAACTTGACGAACTATCGTTGTGGTTTTGATGCGTAGGTAAGAATGGTTCTTGCTTAGCCCGTAGCAGCCACGTAAAACTTGCAACAACAAAGTAGAGGACGTCTAACTTGTTTTTGCAGGGCATGTTGTGATGTGATATGGTCAAAACGTGATGCTATATTTTATTGTATGAGATGATCATGTTTTCTCACCGAGTCATCGGCAACTGGCAGGAGCCATACGGTTGTCGCTTTATTGTATGCAATGCAATCGCCCTGTAATTGCTTTACTTTATGCCCGTGAAGTGGAAGTGGAAGAACAACATCGTGCAACCGCGCCTTAGATGCTCCGTGAAAACATAATCGCCCTTCTCCTCGTCTAGAGTCACAAAGACGGGATTCCAGAGGTCTGCTCTCCTATACAGTTGTGAACGTAGACGGGATGGATCGCCAAGCAGTAGCAGTGAGAGGAACAATGATGGGTTGTCTGTGAGGAGGTAGAGCAAAAGTGGTCTTTTCAGGGTGGTGAGTAGCGTTGCCAACACCTCAAATATATAGGTGGTTAGGCACGGAGACGTGGGTTGTGGCCCACAACCGACTTGGTAACATCTCACGATCCGATGGTCTGGATCATAGCACGCCCGTTAGTGACTTGTAAATAATTTCCAATTAATTATTTGTTCCTAAAAGGCAATAATAAAGTGCATACATGACATAGGTCTGAGATCGGTTCGGTTCAGTTCATTCACGAAATACAACATGCGGGCGAGGCATGGTGAGACATACGACGGAGGAGGAGCGTGTGTGTACTACTTCTCTTCTCAAGCTCTAATAGCATGTGAAATAGAATACCTTATACATTGGTCGTAACTCTCCTCCAAATCCGGGTGGTGCTAAACTTCTCACCATGTCATGCAACCCAGCATGGGCCTTTGAGATTTTTCAGGAATTATTTCATATATGTACCCTGGGCTCATATATAATTCAACAATCTCCACCAGACCTCGGAGGCTCATTTTGTTGTCCTATGTTCCAAACAATGTTTTGATATACAATATTTAGTGAAGGCCGATTAAAGTTGAACATCCACTAGAGCAAAGAGATACACTTCTTCAAAACCGAACAATGGAATATGCCTAAAATTGTCAGTTTGGCGTAACGGAATTTCACCAATTCTCTTCCCAGTACTAGGTTTCCGAAGGCTAACCACGCGATGGAGCATATTAGCCACACTCCTCGCCTATTCACGAGCTTACTAGAGATTACCCTATCTCACAGGCTGTGACCAACAGTTGGCTTCATATATGTGTGTTCTTTCAAATATTGCTCTGTATGATAGCATCTTGCTTATAAAAGCCTCAAAATACATTAAGGAAAAAGTCAACCTAGCATACATGCAATTTTGGAGAGTAGTGCATCTCCAACAGAGTGGGTTAGTGAAGTTACTCTCCTCTAGTAACCAATAGCTTATTTTTCCGTCCTACTTCATGGGACTTCGATCACATAGGTGGGGTCACTACTGACATCTTATACCCATCTCCCTCGATGCATTTCTATCACAACATTTGATAGTACTTTTGTGAAGGGTCATGTCAGAATTCTTAGACGACTGGATGTAATCCAAGCTATCACTCTAAAGTTTCTTAAATGTTTGACAAACCTCAATCTTCTCATTATCTTCTTTGTGAATTGCATGTTGTCCTTTGAACTGCTTGCTTTGACAAGCACTCTATGATTGTCACACTTCATGAGGATAGATGAAATTAAATTTTCAATAACTGGCAAGTCCATAAAAAATCTCTCGAAGTCACTCTACTTCAGTACAATATTTATCTATTGTTGTGAGTAATGCTTCCGGAAGGGGAGACTTGGCGCACTGGTAAATCTCTCGATTAGTGTTTGTGGCCTTGTATAGTTGCAAATTGTAATGTTGATTGTGGCCTTGTATATAAAAATGGAGGGAGTACAAAACATGGAATGAAAAATATGGAGGGGATATTTTGGAGAGATGGCAACTAAGATTAAGAAACCTTAGGAAAAAAACAAAAGGGTGGAACGGGAATGTAGATGCCCGGTATAGGAAAATCAAGATGGAGCTTATTAATAAGCTTGATGAATTGGATAAGAATGCTGAGATTAGGGGATTAACTGCAGCTGACAGGGAAGAGCAAAAAGATTTAAGAGCTCAGTTGTGTAGACTGTTGAAACAGGAAGAATTAAATGGTTGCAAAGCTAGAAAGATAAAGAGATAAAAGATGGGGATGGTAACACTAGATACTACCATGCTAAAGTGAATGGCAGAAGAAGAAAAATAGAATCATCTCTCTGGAACAGGAGGAGGGGGTGATAGAGGGAGAGGAACAATTGTTGAAATATATAATAAAAAATGTTTAGTCATCCAGAAGAAACGTGTATCTCTTTGAAGGAACAAGAAATGGACAAAATCTCTAAGGAAGATAGGGACAATCTAACTAAGCCACTCCTTACAATAAGTATGATGTTGTTTTGGGGATGGAGAGAAATAAAAGCCCAGGACCAAATGGATTCCCTACTGATTTTTATCGGGATTTTTGGGATCTGGTGAAATAGGAGTTAAAAGAATTGGTATATGAGTTTGCAAAAGGCAAATTGGACATATCTAGATTAAACTATGGAATTATAACTCTGGTTCCTAAAACAGACGATGCTAATCAAATCCAAAAGCTTAGACCCATTTGTTTACTCAATGTTAGTTTCAAGATCGTTACAAATGTTTTAATGAATAGGCTTACTAGATGTGTGTCTCATGTTGTTGCTCCTACTCGGACAACTTTTGTCAAGGGGAGATATGTAGTGGAAGGGATTGTGATCTTACTTGAGGCTCTGAATACAATTCACTCTAAAAAATGGAGTGTATTGATCTTTAAAATGGACTTTAAGAAAGCATATGAAAAAATTAAATGGCCCTTTGTTATACAAATGCTAAAATTGAAAGGTTCTTTCTGATAAGTGGTTTGATTGGGTTATGAGTACAATGACAGGGGGACATGTTGGGATTAGGGTGAATGATAGAATTGGCCCTTACTTTAAAACATTTAAAAGGGCTTAGACAGGGGGACTCCCTGTCTCCTTTAATGTTTAATTTAGCAGCAGATGCTCTGGCTGCTATTATGAAAAATGCCTCAAAACATGATGTAGTCAGAAGAATCCTGGGTGATAATATGACAAAAGGGATAAATATGTTACAATATGTAGATCATACTATTTTTCTGTTACCAGATGCTATTGATAGTGCTAAAAATCTCAAATTCATATTGGGGGCCTTCAACAAATGTCAGGGGTCAAAATAAATTTTCATAAAAGTGAGTTAATGCTTTTTGGTAATGTTGCAGACAACCAAGATATTTACCAAGTGATTTTCACATGTAAAATGGGGGTGCTACCCATGAAGTACTTAGGTATGCCGATATCTGATGTCAGAATCAGAAATGCTCACTGGAGATGTGTTACTGATAAAATTGAGAAGACGCGCAGTTGTTGGCAGGGGAGATTGTTGGGGTCTATTGCTGGTAGAATTACTTTGGTACAATCCTGCTTGACCAATATACCTTTGTTCATGATGTCCTTTTATCCCATCCCTGTAGGGGTTGTGAAAAAGTTGATTTCTATAGAGCGAGACTGGTATAGCAAGAGGATGAAAATATTAGAAAATATCGTTTTGTCAATTGGAAAACCTGTTGTTTACCCAGAGATTTTGGGGGCCTGGGAATTCTTAATCTGAAGATTATGAACATAGCCATGCTGGCTAAGTGGTTCTGGAAGATGGAGATTGGCTTATGGCAATTAGTATTGCTTAATAAGTATATGCCTGATGGATGCATTTCTAGAGTAAAGAAGAAAGCTGGTGACTCTAAATTTTGGAGCACTTGCTTAAAGTGAAAGACATTTTTTATGAATTTGTGAAGAAAAAACTAGGGGATGGGAGAAAAACTAGATTTTGGGAGGATGTGTGGGTATATGATAAAACACTGAAAGAGAGCTATCCAAGACTGTACAGTCTGTGCTTTGATCACAATAACAATGTCTATGAAGCTATTCAGAAAGGCTGGGTTGGGTCTAAATTCAGAAGATCTTTGGATGGAGATTCCCTGGATTTGTGGACTAGTTTGAAAAAAAAAGATGTGGGGAAGTGGAAATGGGCTCAGGACAGGATGAGTTAGTTTGGACTCTTAGTGCTGATGCTAAATTTACTGTCAAATCTTTATATATGAAAATGACAACTGAAGGATGCAACTATCTACAATTTTTTTGTGGAAAGTGAAAGTACTAGCAAAACTAATTTTTTACCTATGGCTAGTTAATAAGAAAAGTATTCTTACTAAAGACTCCTTAGTTAAAAGGGGAGGGGGTGGAAGGGTAGTGAGAAATGTGTATTCTGTGGTAAAAATGAAACAACCACTCGATTGTTTTTTATTGCTCCGCGGCATCTTTAATTTGGAGCCTATTGAAATGTACTTTTGGGCTAAGATCAATCCCATTGTCTATTGAGGATTGTTTTGACAATTGGGTTAAAACTTTCAACAAAAATGACAAGAAAATGGTCTTGGTTGGAATATCTGCCTTATTCTGGGCAATTTGGAAGCGTGGAAATGGAGTGATAGTTGATAAGAAAAACTATAATGATCCAATGACTTTGATTATTCTAATGTGTCGATGGATTTGTGATTGGGCTATGTTGTAGATAAAGGAGCAAAACATAGAGGTGTTGGTGCTGGGAACAGAACTTCTCGAGCGGGTAGCAAATGATGTCTACAAGGCTTCACAAGGCTGGAGATTCAACGTGATGTAGTTAAGCTAAAGCTGGTGAAGCCGCGTGGATGTCTTCTTCCCTGCTTGATAGTGTGCTCTACCTCCAATAGACCTCGTTTGTCTGGTGTCCTTAGGCAGTTTTATGTCCCTAGGAGTGGTTTTTGTCCATGTGGTGGAAAACTTGTGGTATTTTGCTTGGTTGTGGCGATAAAATGTTATGAATGCTTGGGGAGTTAGTCCGTGGTGACATTTCTTTTGGTATGCCAGAATGGATGCGCTTCTGGATGGCAGTTGATGGTAGGTTTCCGTCTTTCAATAGATATCTGAACTTTGGTTCGAAATCACTAATTAAGGAGTATTCCTTGCGGAGATCACTCCAACTTTCCCAGGTTGCGACAAGTGGAGCGCTGCATGTGCGCCACTTGTCGCAACCTGGGTGTTTTCCTTTGTTTCTAGATCCGTTTTTTCTTTTCTTTTTTCTGTTTCTTTTTTTCCTTGTTTTCCCTTTTTTTCAAGTTTATTTTTCTTTTTCAATTTTTTGGAAATATCAAATATTATTCAGATTTTTAAAAAAAGTCCCTGGTTTTCAAATTTTGTTCATAGATTCGAAAAATTTCGTGGTTTCAATTTTTTTTCTGAATTTCAAAAAATGTTCCTGTTTTTCAAATTTTGTTCACAAATCAATGTTCCCGTTTTTCAAAATTTGTTCATAAATTCAAAAAATGTTCGTTGTTTCAAATTTTTGTTCCGAATTTCAAAAAAATGTTGCTGTTTTACTAATTTTGTTCGCAAATTCAAAAAATGATCAGGAGTTTCAAAAAATGTTCGTGGTTTTAAAAATATTTTCGGAATTTCAAAAAAGATTTTTGTTTTGAAGATTTGTTCACCAATTCGGAAAAATGTTCATGTTTAAAATAAGGGCCATTTGCATTTCTGTCCCTAAGTCGAACCACCTACTCAGATATGCCCCTAATTTCAAAGTGTGCTCAAATTTGCCCCTCTGCCGTTAAGTGACCTTACAAAAATGCTCTTCCGTTCCGTTTCCGTCCAGTCAAAGGGGTTTGACCGTCTATGGGGCGTTTGTTGGACATTTTACCCCTGAAAAAAAATTAAAGAGAAGGAAGAGAGTGCTTACCTTTTGGCCCAAGTGCAATGTGCACTTTCGGCCCATGTGCATACCGCCAGGCCCACCCATCTCCACCAGTCGTCGTCTTCGTCAGCTCATCGATTTGTGACGCGCCGGCTGCCGGCGGCCGCCATTTATTCGACAACCCGCCGTAGTAGCTCGAGTAGGGCTACTTAGCGACGCCGGCAAGCCCTTGGACAACCCTAGCTAACTTTCCCTTCCTGGATCTCCTCCTCACCAAGATCCCAGACGCCGCCGTGATCGCCGCCATTGCGCGCCATTATCCTCCTGAGAGCCGAAAAGCTATCCAGGAGACACGCACGCTCGACTTCGTCTACTCCTAGGAGCAGCTCGAGCAGGACCTCGCAAACATGACCGGATCGACCGTCTTCCTCATCTGCGGCCGCCAGAGCACCGTCGTAAATTCGCCGCCCCTGTCCTACTAAACCACAAATCAATGACTCAGTCGTGTTCGTGGTGCCCCTAAGATGTCGCCCAGCCCCCTAAACCACTGGATCCATGGCCGCCTTCTCGAGTCCGTCGAGCATCGCCGTCGGCGGCCGCCTAGCTCGTCGTTGCGGTCGCGAGAGAGGTAGGGAGAGGAAGGGAGGGAGGGAGAGGGAGAATGGAATGGAGGGAGTGCTGCCGCGTGTAGGGAGCTGGTGCCGACGGCGCACAATCCGGCCTATCGGTGCTCGCCGGAGGTGAGACAGAGAGGTCGTGAGGTAGGGGAGAGAGGTGGGAGGGATTTTTTTATTTATCTATTTTGTTTGGGGCCCACATGTAAGTGTGTGTGAGAGAGGGTGAGAGGGAGAGTTTTTCCTTTTTATTTTTTTCTGACTAGGTCCCACATGTAAGTGGCACATGGAGGCAAGGGCAAAATGTCCAACAAACGCCCCGTAGACGGTCAAACCCCTTTTACCGGACGGAAACGGAACGGAAGGGTATTTCTGTAAGGGCACCTAACGGCGGAGGGACATTTTTGAGCAGGCTTTTGAATTAGGGGCAAATGTGAGTAGTGGGTTCGAGTTAGGGACACAGATGTAAAAGACCCTTAAAATAATGTTCGCGGTTTTATCGTTTTGTTTGCAATTTCAATAAATGTTCCCATGTTTCAAATTTTGTTCGCATTTCCAAAAACTCATACAATACAAATTTTGTTTGTATTAAAAATGTTCTGTTTTAACTTTTTTGTTCCGAACGTAAAAAATGTTCATGTTTTCCATTTTTGTTCAGAACTTAAAATTTGTTCGTGATCTCTGGAAATATTCGGAAATTTGAAGAAAGGTTCACATTTTTTCGCAATTTTTTTGTTTTTCAGAATGGTTAAAAATTTTAAAAAATGTTCGCGTTTTAGAAAACTGTTTAGGATTTGCAAGATTTGTTCGTGTTTAATGTTTAAAGTGGGATATCAGAAAATCTTCACTTCTAAAAAAAAGGAATATAGTGAAATCACGGTATTTCAAAACTGCTCGCAATTTTTGAGAAATGCTTTCCAAATCTCAACGCTTTCTGTGTGGTCTTATAATATTTTGCACCCCTTATTGGCAGCTGTTGTTGTCTGGTGTAGTGGCGAAGGGCTCGCTGTCTTGCATGAGGTCCTGGGATCAAATCCCGTAAGTCTTGTTTTTATGCCCCCTTTTTATGTCGCGCGTCACGAATCAGATTGGGCCGGCCCAGTAGCGCGTCCGAATAGTCACCTTGAACTTGAAATACTCTGCCTTGGCGCCCGAACGTAACCGCCTCAACCACCTCATCTTCTCCGCCTCGCCGGGGCGCCAAGAAACCAAAAACTCATCCTCCCCCCGCCCCCTGCCCCCCTCTCCACCGCGCCCCCCCTCTCCATCGTCGGCGACCGATGGAGCAGTTCCATCACGGCCACCACGTGCGGCTGCGCAGCCGCGTGCACGGCATGTACCTGCACGCCGACGGCGACGGCCGTGGCGTCTCCCTCGGCCACCGCCGGGATTCGGTGAACGTGGCGTGGGCAGTGCACGTGTACAACGTCCAGGCGCATTACGTACTCCTCCAGAGCGCCGCCTACCGCCGCTACCTCGCCGCCACGGTCATGCCGGCGCCCCGCGGCCAGCGCGGGCTCCGCGTCGTTCAGCGCAACCACTACCATCCGGAGGTGGGACAGATGGCCTGGCAAGCCTACAGGTCCGGGTTCGAGGATGACGTCCTGCTCCGCGACGCCGCCGGCGGCCGTTGCCTCCGCGCCAACGGGAAGTACCTCCCCTGGAACAATGGCGTCAGCGTCGACGGCATCGACAACTTCAGCACGATGATGCACTGGGTCGTGGAGCACATCCCTGCCGGGGAGAACATTCCTCGCCTCCCACGACCGACCGGGGTGAGTCCGCCATGCCCGCTTCTTGATACTTCTTCTCCAATTAGTTTCGGCTGGGAGCGATTCTTGGCAGTTAAAGCCTCTGTTTCTTACTGTGCAGCTCCCCCTCCCTGAAAGCCTGATCAGACGGTTGCCGTCGCGGGTGATCCTGTGCGCGCGGGCTGCCGCCGACGGGACCCGCTTCGGCCACGTCCCGTTCATGTTCAGGGGGAGGTCCGTATTCCGCCTGAGGAGCGAGCTGGCCAGGCGGCTGGCTGCCGTCGTGGACGTCCCCAACCTCGTCATGTGCTTCCCCACACGTGATGGCCGGCTGTTTCCCCTCCTCGTCGACCTCCTGCCCAGCAGCGGCCCGCTCTTCCACATCGTCGTCGTCACGGCCGGGACGCCAGGTAAGATCGAGGACCTCAACTTCCTACTCTTCTCCTCAAATTTGCAGTTGAGTCGGTGCTTATCTGCTTGTGCAGTGTCCGAAACTACTGTCCTAGTCTGAAGAACAGTTTACTGAAACTTTCTCTAAATCATTTTCAGTTAGGACATGGAAATAGTCTGAACTATTATAGGATTTCCTGAACCTGGTTGTTTGTTGGGGGGAAATCATTTCATAAGTCAAAAAATCCACACTGAACCTTGATATATTCAGTTTAATGCTCTATGCCGCTAGTGGACCTCAAAACCCAAACCAGTTCAGTTTAATAGAGAATACACTATTTAACCCATATCAGTGCTAATCTGCTTGTGCTTGGAAAACAGTGTTCGAGACTACTAGTCTGAAGAGCAGTTTACGGAAACTCTTGATAAATCATTTTCAGTTAGGACTTGGAAATAGTCCGAACTATTGTAGGATTATACTTTCAGAAGGTTTTTGATGCTAGAAGGTTTTCCTGAACCTAAATGTTTTTTTCCTGAGGGAAAATCTTTTCATAAGTCAAAAAATTCGGATGAACCTGGAAGGTTTTGATGCTACTGTGCTTTGATTCAGATGATTCAGTTCTTTAGTTTTGACACATGATGCCTAATTGCTTAACTATTTTTCTGCTAATTCAGCCCATGCCGAGCTGCGGTACCCGGATGTCGATGCATAGTAGAGAGCTACCAGAGCCAGGACCCCTACTCTCCTAGAAGTTGCCTTACTGCTCACATCTTCGGAAGTGTTGCTGCCTCAGACACGACGACATGAGAACCTATTTGCGTTGTTGTGTTTCAGCTAAACTTGGTCCATTCTCCTAGTAGTATATGAACCTATTTGCGTTGGCATCGCCGTTCTGAAATTCCAAAACTGTTCGAACAATGGTGCGGTGAAATTAGTCTGTAAATGCCTTGACAATGTTGCTAGCTACATTTCTCTTAGATGGAGCATGTCGTGTGGACACAGATGTGGTGGTTCTTGCAGTGAGTTTTGTTATTCTGCTGAAAGTTTCAGTCTATCATCAGAAGATGAATTTTCTGCTTTCACTCAGACCAGAGTTCTGAAAGTTTCAGTCTATAAGCACAAGATGAATTTTGTGTTTTCAGAAACAAACTCCCGGACACGACTTGCTGCATTTTGTTGCGCGCGTGGTATATTTGATTGAGCCTACACTTACTTACTTACGAAGCCTTTTATCCCAAAAAAGTTGGGGTAGGCTAGATATGAAACCCTTTCACGAGGACTTCCCAGGAGGTCATCCATCCTAGTACTACTCTCGCCCAAATGGGTTTCATACGCAAAAGACTGGCTAGTTTTTAAGTTGGCTCGCCAAGCTTATCACAACCCTTAGATATGAAACCTTTTCACGAGGACTTCCCAGGCCATCCTAGTACTACTCTCGCTCAAATGGGTTTCATACCTATGGGACTGGCTAGTTTTTACGTTGGCTCGCCAAGCCTATCACAACCCTCCTCCTTTACCCGGGCTTGGGACCGGCTATTCCTAGAAGACATAGGCGGAGTTTGATTGAGCCTACAGTAAAAAAAATTGATTGGTAAAAGTATCCCACAATGCATGACAACTTCAGACATTTTGCTTCTCTCTCTCTCTCTCTCTCTCTCTCTCTCTCTCTCTCCTGCTCTCTCTCTCTCCTATTGAATACTGAAAACAAAACGTCTCAAGGTCATTACAAAAAGAAAAAGCAAGGAAGCTCTAGATTCAGGGCGTATCGAATATCGATCGATCTTGTTTCAAACTAAACCAATTCGATCGGACGTCGCTGTCATTGCCAACTTTCTGCCCTTTATATAGAGTAGTAGTTTGAAACAATTCGATCAGTTGGGGGTTTTCTGCCCGATGATCGATTGATCGGTGCCTTTTTTTTGTTCTCCAATTTAAGATCGGTTTGTGTCGTCCAGCATCCGTCAACTCTATGCGCCTCTACTCCGACATGGACATCGACTACACGTGTCTCTTCTCCGACAAAACGGCCTAAGGGAGGCCCATTGTCCGCACATCGTTCCCTGCTGCGCCGCCATGCTCTGATCGGGTTTGCTCCGCCCACCCCGCCTTCCGCTCGGCTGCATCATGATGCTTCATGCAGGTCGACGCACTCATGCGTTGGTGCAACGTGCTGGTCCTTTCCTCAGCAGCGTTCACATTGGTCATTCTCATGTGCGACGCGCCAACATTGTAATGCAATAATGCGTCAAATAGGGTTTGGCCAATTAGGCATGCTGCATACCTCTCAGAGCGCCTCCTCATGTGTTGCCTGAGGGTTGTCGCCTCGGAAAGCCAGCCCAAAGTTAAGGATTGCTCTAAGAGTCCATCTTATGGAGGAGTCACACTATTGTAGACCCTCGTCGCCGCCAAGAAGTGGGGCCATGCGCATGCGGGGGGGTTTCAGTATTTGAGGGGAGACGAAGGTGACATGAAATCAAGGGCGAAGAGGAAGGCTGGCCGAGAGAAAGAACTGGAGACTTAGACAACGACCGTCTAATGCTGAGAGCCCACATAGTAGCCAGACACACCAACGGGCCAGCGACATACCAGTGGGGTCCTGAGCAATACCCACAGCCCCAGCGCACCAGGAGCCTTCGTTACATGGAAGCTTAGTAACGTAAGGAGTTAAAAGCATCAGGAGTCCTAGAACTTGCTCTCAATATGTGATGCTTTAGTCCTACAACTTGAAATTTGACCTTACCCAGTCCCTCAACTTGCATAAAATGTGCAAATTTGGTCCTAACGTATCAGAGAGCGCCATGTGGATGTGTGGGTGCATACCCGGTCAGCGGGTGCTGTATTGCAAAGAGGCCCCTGATGTTGCTGTGAATCAACCCGCACTACCAGCATCGGGAGCACCTGAATTTATTAAGGGCATTTAATCTGTCGAGGGGAGGAACTCCTATAGCCTATCGCAACTCCTGTAGCCTATCCTGAAACGGAGAACACGATGCGATGTGACCCAACCACGGCCAGCAGGGGGCAGTGAACAGTAGACTACCCACAATGGGAGTAACATAGGTAGTAACATCACACATATCTAGATAAAATAGATGATGTGGCAAGCAATAAATGAAGAAAGAGAGGTATGTGGTAACATAGCTAGTTACTACTAGTATGAGTAACATCACACATATCAAGGCAAGATGAGTCTATAGCCTAATAAATAAAGTGTTGCATGTTACTACACATATGTTACTCCCCATTGTAGAGGTAGTAACATAGAGTAGTAACATGGGCATGTTACTACTCTATGTTACTACCCATTGTGGCTAATCTTACACCAGTACCCACCCGGCAGAGACTGGCGTGCACACATTATGATGGCAGTAATCGACACCCAACGGTCACGGGGGTCCTATATGTATGTATGGGTGGTTGACCGTCCTCCGTTGCAGACAATTAAAGCTGGGATATTTAGTCAAGTTTATTTACGCTCACCACAAAGGGGTTGTGTTTGGCACTGCTGTCCAACCAGCTTTGGCTCACTACTAGGAAAAGGCCTATAGATAGGATTGACTCTAATGGCGCACCGGGGGGGGGGGGGGGCAGTGCGTCACTACTATATACTAATGGCGCACCTGAAACAGATACGCCATTAGATTGGAAGACACTAATGGCGCACCATGGAAAGGGTGCGCCATTAGTATGAATTTTTTTTTTCCATTTTCCCATACATACTAATGGCGCATGAGGCCTGCCATGCGCCATTACTATATATAACTTCTAATGGCGCACCATGTGGGCAGTGCGCCATTACTCTAAATTTTGTTTTATTATTTTTTTTGCATAACTTCTAATGGCGCACGCTCTTCTGATGCGCCATTAGTTACCAGGGTTTCTAATGGCGCATGAGGGCAGGGTGCGCCATTAGTAACCTGGGACCAACAAGATATTTTGGACAGCCCACACCTACCCACTCACTTTCCCCACTTCATTCCATCCACCTCCTTCTCCAAGATTTCGGCCATCTCCTCCTCCTCACCTCATTTCCACCATAGATTCAACAAAATTAAGTGGTGAAATTACCTAGTTTTGATAGGTAAGTAAGGAAAGCTATCTTCATGATATAGATCTATTTTTTTCTCCCTAGCTCGCTCCAACAACGTGCACATGCACTTTTGTGGCCTAGCTAGATCTATGTATGTTTGTGGTGTTGCAAGTGTTTGTGGTGTTGCATATATGTTTGTGTTTGAAGGTACCGGTATTTGAAATATGCGATAGTTGCCAATATTTTGCGGAATGTTTTGATTCATTTCCGTTTGCGAGAGTTTTGGCACTATGCATTCTTTTTGGTCCTATTTTTAGCGAAGGTCATGCCAAATTTTTTCTTGGTTCTAACATATCGTTTTGCTCTACCCATGACGACCATGGTCCGCATGATGGTGAAGGCATCGTGAATAGGTTTTGAGCTCCATGAAGGCCGAGATGCTTCAAAAGAACGAGACGGAGATAAGATGTCCATGTCGAAGATGCAAGTTGAAGAGCCTTATTGCGGACCCGGATTCCGGCAGGTGCGGGACCACCGCTCTTGCGTGGTTTCATGGATGGCTATCGGTGGCAAGGTGATGAAGATGACTATCAAGTCGTCCATGGCGGGGCGGGCAAGAAATGAGGAAGGGCAACAAGACAAGTACCACCGTGGCGAGGGCGGGCGAGAAGACGAAGAATCTCCGTGACATGATCACGACGGTGATGTTGTACACGATCATCATGTAGAAGATGTCGTACATGATGATGAGGAAGATCAAGGCGAAGGGCATGATCATGAAGATGAAGATGCCGGAGCAGACGACGATGGAGGCTGGGTGCAGGACCCTCATATTCAAGAGCTGCTTCTCAAGCGGACGGATAACGCAAGAGCTGCCGCCGAGAGAAAGCCAAGCTGGATCAACCGGAGATAGACGCGTTACTCCGTTGTATGAAGGATGCAGCCCGAGGATACCCGCTGAAAGTAACGCTCATGGCTCGAGATGAAGGTAAAACACAAAATGACCGACGATGCTTCGACGAGAACATGTCATTCGCACTAACGTCTTCCCAAGGGGAACAAGTGCCCGACCAGTTTCGAGGAGGCGAAGAAAATCGTGTGTCCTCTGGATTTACCGCGACGTGAAATACCATGTGTGCATGAACAATTGCATCATTTATCGGGACGAGCACTCGAGTCTACCATATGTCCGTGTGCGGCGCCACTCGATACAAGAAGAGGAAGAAAGCTCCTCGAAAATCGGTGTGGTACTTTCCGATCACTCCTCGCTTGCAGCGGTATTTCGCGGACCCTAAGGTAGCAAAGCTCCTGCGTTGGCACGCGGATAGGGAGGAGAAGAAGCGAGAAGATGACGCAAATGATCCGGAGATAGATAAAAAGACAAGATCTTTGAGTCACCCTAAGGATGCGAGCTGGCAAGCGTTGAACTTCAAGACCCGAATTTGGGAAGGATCCAAGGAACATCGTGGCCGGGCGCGAGCACCGATGGAGTCAATCCGCTTGGCAGCCAGAGAAGCACACATAGCACTGGCCTGTGTTTGTGTGGATGTACAACCTTCCCCTGGTTGTGCATGAAGAGGAAGTACATTCACATGAGTATGCTAATTGAAGGGCCGAAACAACCAGGAACGACATCAATCAGATCTGGGGCTTTGAAGGAGGAGCTAGACACGCTGTGGAAAACGCCACCAATACGTGGGACGCGTGAGAGAAAGAATATTTCCTATGAGAGCCCGACCGCTCACGACGGTGCACGACTATCTCGATTACGGATATCTCGCGGGCGGGTAGTCCACGGATTTTACGGATGCGTAAGGTGCATGGATGACACAACGATCGCCGACTAGATAGAGATCCCGGGTCTTCGAAAACCGTGTTCATGGGACATCGAAGGTGGCTTCGCGACGATGACCCGTGGAGGAAACGCAAGGATCTGTTCGATGGTGAAACCGAACCCCGAAAACGCCCGTGTACGAGGAGCGGCGAGGAAATAGACAAACTGTTGAAAAATTGGAAAGACTGCCCACTGCCGGGAAAGATGCGAAAGGCGCCAGAGCCGCTGCTGAAGGTATGGAAAACGAGGTCATTTTTCGGGACTTGCCGATCGAAGATCCACCGTGTGCCTCACAGCCTTGATGTCATGCATATCACGAAGAACGTGTGCGAGAGTCCGCTGGTACCGCTCAACATGCCGAGAGGACCAAAGATGGGCCGAAAGCAAGGGCGACTTGAAATCAATGGGCATCGGCAGAGCTTCACGCTAATGATGATGATGATGATGATGATGAGGCGAAGCAGACACGGAAAGTCGTCGCAAAGGCAAAAGGCCAAGAAGACCGAAATGACTACCCTCCCGCGTGCTTCACTCTAAGTCGAGGAGATCGAGCAATTTTTCACCGCCTCCTAGGAGTAAAACTTCCTTACGGTTACGCTGGGAAGATAAGCAGATACCTAGACCCAGCCAAGCGAAGTTCAGCGGATGAAGTCTCACGATCGCGTCTTGATGACGCAGATATTTCCGATTGTAATCCGTGGGATCATGGACGCGCACGTCCGTGAAACGCTATTTGGCTCAGGTAACTTTTTCGACGCCATCTCGGAAGTCGATTGGCGTGAGGCAACTCGAAGGCTACAGGAAGAGATCGTGGTGATACTTTATGCGAGCTTGAGATGTACTTCCGCCCGCATTCTTCGACGTTATGGTGCATCTGCTGGTCCATATAGTGGAGGATATCATCCAACTCGGCCGACGTTCCTGCACAAAGATGATGCCGTTCGAAAGGATGAATGGTGTCATCAAAGGATACGTTCGCAACATGTCACGCCCAAAGGGAAGCATAGCGGGGCTTTCGATCAAGAGTGCATCTCCCATCGCACGAATTATCTAGGCATCGAGAACCCGCTGGTCCGCCTCGTCAACAGCACCTCGGCGGGCTCGCTGGATGGGGTCACCATGAGGGTCGCCGCGAAATGCATGTCGGCTTCGAGGGTCGACTCGCCGACTTTGAAAGAGCAAACCTAGTCGCGCTACAACACATAGACGTGGTCGATCCTTGGGTGGTAGAGCACAAAACCTTTATTAAGAAGACGACAATGACCGAGGCCAACAGAGGACGGACGGAGATATACTCAAAGAGCACAACTCATGTTTCACGCGTTGGTTCAAGCAGAAGCTTCTATCGTACCCTTTACATGAGGATTCTTCCGCGGAAGAACAACTACTATTCGCCTTGTCACAGGGCGCCGAGCACAACGATGACCTATGAGGCGTCACGATATCAACGGCTACACATTCTACACCGAGGACAAGGACATGAAGAGCGATGGTTATCGAACTCCGGTAACGATGGAATCCTACACCGTAACGACAAGGACAGATACTACGGAAGGATCGAGGAGATCTGGGAGCTGAGCTGTTGGAGAGAAGGTCCCGATGTTCCGTGTCGATGGGCCAAAACGCTATAAAAGAAGACCGTATTTCACCACCATGGTTATACCCGAAGCCAAATCCAAGACCGCGGGGCAAACGTCACCGCGAAAAATGAGCCATGGGTACTGGCTTCCCAAGTGGACCAATGCTTCTTCATTACCGACCCGCCAAAGCCCAGTCGTGTTGTCGTGAGGAGAGGCAAAAGGAAGATCATCGGAATGGATGGAGTAGCCAATGAGCAAGACTTCGACAAGTACGGCGACCCGAAGATCGAACATGACGACGACGATGAAGTAGCAGCACACACCACAAGAAGAAGCAGGACCACCCTACCTAAAGGACGTCTGTTCCACAGAAGAACTCCGTTTGCGAAAAAGAAGGGCAAGAAGATTGTGAACAGATAGCTAGCTAAGACCGATTGTATTTAAATCGTAGACTTCATTTCTCGATTGTATTTCATGGGCACTTTTTGATATCATGAATATTTTTAAATTTCATGGGCACTTTTTGAATTCATGAGGACACTTGATCTCGATTCCCCTCCATCTCGATCTCGATCCCCTCCATCTCGATCGCACCGCAGACCTCCCCGCTAGCTCCACCCATCGCAACCCTCCCCGCTCCACCGCCGAGCACTTTTTAAATTTTTTACTATTTTTATAAAAATATTACTGTTATAATTTAAACAAGTTTGAACATATTTAAACACAAATAAATATAAAAACAGCATTTAAAATGCATAAAAATATTACTGTTATGATTTAAACAAGTTTGAACATATTTAAACACAAATAAATATAAAAACACCATTTAAAATGCATAAAAATATTGGGGATCCTAGGAATCGAACCCGGGACCTCCTAGTGTGTGTGCAGAGTCTTGACCAGTCGGGCTAGTGGGTGGGTTCATTGTAGAAAGGGTTGGGCTGTAGATATGGCTACTGTGGTAGATAAAACAACATTCTAATGGCGCATCATGAGGTGGTGCGCCATTAGAACAATCAGACTTATAGGCGCCAGGCGTGGTGCGCCATTAGAAAGCATCCTCACCTATCTCCCTCGGCCTCTCTCCTCTCCTCGCCAGATCCCCCTCCAGCCTCTCGCGCCGTCGCCCCGCCCGCCCATGCGTCGCCCGCCCAGCCGAGAGAGACGAGGAGCCGCCCCCTCCGCCGCGCGCCCTCCTCGCCTCCTCCTCCGCTCCGCCCGCGCCAGCGCCGCGCCGCCCTCGCCGTCCCCTCCGCCAGCGCCAGGCTCCCCTCCCCTCCCTGCGCCCCGCTCGTCCCCCTCCGCCCAGCGCCCTCCTGCCGTCCCTCTCTGCCAAGGCCAAGGCCAGCGCCCTCGCCTCCCCCTCCGCCCGCGCCCTCGCCCCCCCTGTGTGATTCTCCTTCTCCTCCACCCGTCACACTGCAAACCCTAGGTATTGCTGGTTCGAGATTTCATGTTGCCTAGTGTTGATATTACTTGTTGCCTAGTGTTGATATTTCAGTAGGGATGCATGGAGTATATTTTGTAGAATTTGCCTAGTGTTGCCTGAGCAAAAATATACTCCATGGCGGGAGTATAAGGCAACTAGCTAGTGTTGCACGGGTGATCTCAGTGCAGATTGGGGTTGTTTACATTATGTGGCACTTGCATCATGGCATGGCTAGTCATTATAGATTAGTGGGGGTTGGCTGTAGTGCATGGGAGTAGTCATTATCTCAGGGTTCAGTAGCAATTCTTAGATCACACAAAGAGCAAGTGAATGTTTTAGTGTTGGGGAGGAATGTCTGAACCCTATTTGATGTACTCTCCTGTTTGTCCAAGGCTCATAGATGTACTCCTTGGGCATGTCTACACAAATTTAAATAGATGGAGGGTCAATTAGTTCTGTAATCTCGGACAAGATGTTGCTTTTCTGATGCTGAAATTCTGTTTGCTGGGTAGTTTAAGTACTTTTCAGCACTGGGGATGAAATGTCTGATGTAATCTTTGTTCGGATTCGTATTTTTTCGGCAGTGAGATTGGGCAGTTGATTCTGTGATACTGTGTACACAAATACGTCGAATAAAATGTTAAAAAAGCTATTAGACTGAACAAAATGCAGTTACAACTTAATACTAGTGCCTCAAGGGGACCATTTTTTATTGTTGACCTGGTAGAAGAAAGATGACACAAGAAAGACATAGCCAATTGCCATTCTTAATGGTCCTAGTTAGAATCTACCAGTAGCATTTTCAAAGACGTCATGGCCCTTTGCACCCAGCGGATACAATTCATGTCAAAGCCAAGTTTGACAAATTGTGTTCTGGTTTTTATTTGAAAATTGATTAGTCACGAGTAAAGCTTCTTGTGCATTTTTTTGCATTACTGTTCATTTTTTTATCAACTAGCTAGTTGTTGCTCATGTGCAAATTTTGTTTCCTGTTGTTGACTTGGAACGTTTCATCCTGTGAGGAGGTTCTCAACAAATCATGAGCTCAAGTATCTCAGAGGTGCCTAGCATTTAGTAAACTAAATTCGAGTAACATGTATCTTGACGAAGAGCGAAGACACCAAACACTTTGTGTACAAAAAGTTGTCATTTTCAAATTTTGTAGTACTGCGGTACTAGGATGTTTGTTGAACTGGTGGACACATGTGGCGGGATGTGGGTACTTCGGGCTGAGTCTCGAGTCTCGATCAGCAAGCAAATTTGCAGTACCCGAGAGGCCCTTGAGTTTGCGGAATGTCGATTAACTTCCGTTCCGGCAAATTGGTACTCCATATGTCCTATTTTCAGCAAAGGTCATGCTGAAATTTTCCGTGAATTTTAGCATGACTTTGCTAAAAATAGGACATATGGGGTACTTATGACTAATGCATGGGCCGGGCTATCTTAGTACTTAGTTAAGTAGGATCAACTGCCCGCCATTCTTGCTGCATTAAATCATAGGTGGCAATAGAGCCAAGTGATTAGGCCCAACTTAGAATTATCCTTAGCATCGATAAACCCTAGATGATAAACCCAACATAGGTGGCAATAGAGCCAAGTGATTAGGCCCAACCCTAAATCATGAGACCATGATCTTGTTCCTTGACAATAACCATCTTTTGACCAAACTTTTTTCCTATTTAGAGAGAAACATGGCCCACAACGATGAGGCCGGTGGTTCGGGCGGCAAGCAATTCTGGGAGATGTCCCAAGAGTTGGAGGAACAACAACCTCACCGCTATGATGACGCCGCGGAAGACACCGATCCTGATTACACAACCCCTAGTGGCGTCGGGGATGACACCACTAATGGTGCCGCCGAGGA
Organism: Aegilops speltoides; assembly: GCA_021437245.1. Classification (NCBI taxonomy): domain Eukaryota; kingdom Viridiplantae; phylum Streptophyta; class Magnoliopsida; order Poales; family Poaceae; genus Aegilops; species Aegilops speltoides. Next base: position 68,830,543 of record CM038147.1, read on the forward strand.
TGCCACCACTGATGATGGCGGCGCACACACAGATGGCAGCCAACCGAAGAAGCAAAGGAAGGACCGGCGCGCCAATGCGCTCCGCACCGTCAAGGAGGAATTCACTCGGTGGACTCGACGGAATCCAACGAGCCCAAACATATAGTCAAGGGTACGCGGTTCAGCTCGGTGCATTCTCCGAACACCGTCTCGATCAACACCGAGAACCTTAGGCATAAGGACCGAGGAATTTGCGCAGCCTCCTCTTCACGAAGCTGCACGAACGATACAAGTTCCCCGACGAATTTGAAAACACACGCCTCTCAGGGAATAGAGTGAACAATGCCGCCCTCACGAAGATGAGCACGGCCCTGTCTACTTGGAGAAGCACGGTGAAGAGAATGATTGATAAAGGTGATAGTTATGACAAGATCAAGGCGAAATATCATTTGATGAGCGAATATGAGTACAAGGAGTTCAAGATCAAGTGCCAGAGCCCCGCAAGCTCCGAATCAAGTCAGTGGGGGAAAGAAATGCGGAGTTGAACTTAGGGAACACAAACTCGGTCCCGGCGGTTATAGAGTGGCGGAGCCTATATGGGACAAGGAGGACGCGGGCGTGCCGAGCAAGGCCTACCGCCCGCCGAGAAATACAGCGGTGACAAGGCATCAGAACTATGTCGGGCCCGGTACAAGGAGGACCCGATAACAAAGGAGCTTACCACGGATCCGAAGACCGGGAGCTTGAGCTTGTTACGTAAGGAATACACCCCACGTAATTAGCTCCATATGGTTGCACTCTAATTAATCACCAATATTTCTAAATGGCTCATGTTCCTTTCGCAGACAATGAAAGCGATGGCGCTGGGTCGTCTAAGAGCTCCCTTCGACACCCCTTTAAATAGGGCGTTGAACATAATGAAAAAGAAGGATAAGCTCGATAAGCCGACGTCACCTGGTCGTGTGGCGGCAAAGGCTTGTCCACAAAATGGGGTCATACTATACCACTGGTGTGCGGAAGGAGAAAAGGCCAGCTCGGAAAGCCGACGCGAGGTTGAAGCACTCAAGGCACAAGTGGCGCGGATTCGGAGCTTGTCCAAGAGCAAGTGGAACAACAGTGGAAACGGCTCGAAGCCATGGTGCCTACGTTGATTCATGGGGCGACGACGTGGATTGCGGGCGGCCAAAGGGTCCTCCCGGTTCCCAGCTTCATGGCAAGAACTTCGCCTGGGCGGGCGGCACCATTGGTGTCTCCGCGGCGGCGCCATTGGTGTCTCCGCGGCGGCGCCATTGGTGTCTCCGGCGAGGCGGTATTCGTGTCTCCGCACCGCACGGTATTGAGCTTAATGCACCGGGTGTACGCCGGCGGCACTCGCCAAAGAAGCGCCCCTCCGTCGGTTACGCCGCCGTTGGCGGTGCCTCGACATTAGCCGAGCTTGACGGCATCACGGTAACTAAGCCTCTCGGCTGATGACTTCATCTCCTTGCCTTTGACTGGGCATCCCTGACGCCCTACACATGTTTTCGCAAGGCACCGCCGACGTTCCTTGCACTCTTCTGCACTTCGTGGGCGCCGAGTTGGTCGATGTCGCCAAGGGCAAAATCGTCAAACCGGGCAACCCCATGTTCCACGGTAATCCGATGCCACCCACAATGTATAGGGTTGAAGTGGTCCGGGTGCTGCCAGGCTGCGACGAGTTGTTACCTCCGATTCGACCCGCTGGGGCCGACAAAGAAGATGAGATGACCTCGGCACTGCATAAACGGCCCTCGCTATGGCGAAGAGCGATTCGTTTGGGGCGGGGACACCACCCCACGACAAGACCGCCCGGTCGTGCGGCGCCAAGCCATGGCAAGAACGCAGAACGCTACCGGACTGCGGACATCCCTATGGCACAGATCCGGACAGCCCTATGGCACAGATCCGGACGGCGGACGACAACGACGACGGTACATTTACCAAAGTTGACAAGTACTTTGCGAACATGGGTATGCCGACGATTTGCGGGCCTCTTTCTCAAGAACCCAGCCAAGACCACCGCGATCTAGCTGCGGAGAAATCCAATTGCAACAAGCGCCGTCGGCGTTCGGTTCTCGAGACACGCCCAGCTCCCGTCTTCACCGAGCCTCGAGATAGCCGAGGCGCAAAATATTATCAGCCCCAACACGCTGAAGAAGGCGGTGCGTGAGCGTAACTCGGTCCCATTACAGAGATCAAGAAGAAGGGCCGAAACGAAGACTAACAAAGGCGCCGGTGCGAGCCAGCCGGCACCGAAGTTCGATCCGTGCTCGGGACGGGCCACCTTCACCTAAGGATATCTCGAGGAGGGTGCATGTGGCGGGTAGGGCGATGCTACCGCCAAATATGCTGAATCTTGCAACCGGTGCTATGCGGAGTCTGCATGATGGTGTTCGATTTTGGAGAAGCGGCGTCTCGAGAGAAGGATGTGGCATACCGGTTTTCGTGGCCAAGGTGCGAGAGCAAGGGCTTTGTGGATGGCGACATCGGGGTATGATCGTCCTGCGGTTTGATGACATCTTTGCTATGTTTAACCTTCATCCATTGCACTACACCTTCGTTCGGGCTGTTTTACCGAGCATGCAGATGCGGATCATTAGAGACAATACCGGACATCGTGATAGTCGACCCCTTCTACATGCGTGCCAAGCACTTGAGCAGCGCTGGGACCGCCAAGTTGCGAGTTCACACCTCAAGGCGTCATTCGCAAACGCAGATAAGGATAACTTCCTTGTGCCTTACTTTCCCGAGTAAGTCATCCCTTAACCGCCCCGTAACATATGATTTCTTAGATTTCGATCGTTTTTTTTTTCTAACATTCCGTGTTCTGTGCAGTGACACACATTGCACACTCATCCTCTTAAGCCCGAAATATTCCATGGCCACGTATTTCGACCCGAACCGTAACTCCATGATAGACTACACAAATGTGAAGAAAGTTCTTGATGATGTTCTCCCCGGCTACGCCCAATCTGGAGGCACCTTCACCAGGCCAGTTCGTAAGTACGGCAAGCACATCTTCTCACACAATACGAAGTTCTGCTGCGTCAAGCAGCCGCCTGGCGGTCAGAAGGATGCCTACTACGCCCTCCATCACATGCGGGCGATCGTAAGGGACCATCATCACCTTCTGCTACCAGATAATCTCAAAGATTGGGCCGCGAGCTTGTCGGCAGTCCAGGACGCGGACCTCAGACAAGAATTCTTTCGCATCCAGTCGGAGTTTGCGGACATCATCCATCAAGATGTCCTTCATACGTCGGGGCAGTTCTTCCTCAGAAATCAACCGTCCAACAGTGAGATAGATGGAATGCTACAAATGCAGGGTGACAACGACCGCGATTTCATGACCATCGCGACAGACGGCGGCTTCATCCACGCTCCTGTCCGATGAGTCGAGTCGAAAGTAGTGATGTGTAGTTCGAAACATTGATTGGCTCATGTTGTAATTAAACTTTTAATGAATTCGTATGTCTCTTTGGTTTGGACGGTTGTTCAACTTAGATGTAATCGATGCTATTTTATTAGTAGGACCATGAATCGTGCTATTAATGTCTTGCTTTTCTCTTCCGATCCTTTTGTTGCATACTTACACATTGTTTATGTATTGTCATTGTTTGGCTTGTGCATAGAGATGCCGTCGTATGTCGTGGTACAAGGGTAAGGTTCCTGAGTCTACGATGGTCGGGAGGAGTGTCGGAGACAGGTTCACCGTTCAGCGGTAATAGTTACAAAGGGTACACCACTAGGGCGGAGGCGAATCTAGATACGCCCGCTATCTAGCGGAGAGAGGAGGGAGCGTTGGAGGAACCGGATGAAGACCAGTTTGATCGCGATGATGCTCATCGTGATGACCACAGCTCTCTTCTATGTGATGGTAGTTTAGATGATCGATATCGACTTGTAATGTGAAGGCAAACTCGATACTCGCGGTCTTGAGACTTGTAATGTTTTATCTTTGTCCGGTCTTTTGAATCCGGAGACTAATATGATGAATTGTATTCGGAGAACAATCTTCTATTGTATTTGATGAATTTGATGTTGCTGTGTGCTGCTGTCTATATTCTATGCAATAATATATTTTGTAATCTGTGCAAAAATCAGAAAAGCAAAAAAATAAAATAAAACCTAATATACATACTAATGGCGCACCACAAAAGACACTAATGGCGCACTGTGATCATCACACTAATGGCGCATATACTGGTAATGCGCCATTAAAATGCCATAGCACATTTGTACATATGGCCCCTGGGAGGCATTCTAATGGCGCACTGTGAGCAGTACTAATGGCGCACCGCCGGGTGCGCCATTAGAATACCAGATTCTAATGGCGCACATGTGGTGCGCCATTAGAAAGAAATTCTAATGGCGTGATGCCAGTGGCGCACCAGCCATGCGCCATTAGAAGGCAAAACTGGTGCGCCACTAGCATGCCTTTTCCTAGTAGTGGCTATTTTATTTATTGTTAGTTATTGTTCAGCTAACCGATGTTTTATTCTAGTTTCATGCCCATTTTATCTGCAGGAGACTATAATAAACAAGGTAAAACGCAATATACTTCTACAACCGTAAATGAAGGATAGGTTTTTTTCTGACATGAAATGAAGCATAAGTTAGCTATATTGCACCTTGAGATGGGCCGATCTCGAGACTAACATTTTAAATGGGGTTGTCCTGGATCGAGGGATGACCATAATTTGATGGGACCGTCCTATGTTTACTGGGCCATCCTTTACGTAAGGATGGGCCATCGCCAGTTGATCTGAACTGTTTAGAATCGAACGTCGTGAGATTTATGGCGCCGTTTCTGATCTAGGACTTGATCACGGTTGTTCAATTAGCATGGGTAGCCTCCATTATGACTGTTAGGGGGTTCGATTGCCAGACATCATGGTAGGTCCTTGAAGAATAAAATTATCTTGTTTCCTAACAAATCTTCCTATGCTACCAAGTAGTCGCTACAACGAGGATGTAAAATAAGACGGAGTTTTCTTATAATATATCTAAGGCATGACATAATGGAAAAAACAGAGAACGATGATCTTATTTCCCCTTTGCCACTATCAAGAAAAACCATTCCCTCATTGTTTATTATGAGGAAGTATGCATATATAGCAATGCATCTTTAGTCATCTTGAACCATATATTAGAAATAGATTACTCATGATTTGTTTAGGCTTGAGAATGGAACATTTAAAACATTTGATGTCAAATTTTTGTACATCACTGGAAAGGACGGAAGTTAAAAAATGGCCCCATGTGTGTTGGCTCATAACTTCAGTACGTATCTGTGCGCAAAAGATAAGGCTAGAGTTAAGCTATACCCATTGTAAAAAGGATTCACGCAAATTACATGCATGGTAACTCTCGTTGTAATTTTCATAATCATTCTTGCATGCTAAAGGTAATCACGGTTAATGTGCCTTTTTCCTGCCTCTCTCGAGCTGTCGTATATGATACCATCCGGCATGAGCAATTAGCTAATCGACAAACCCACACTCAACAACAACAAAAACTGCATATATGACGGAATATAAGGACGGATTAATTTATCATATATATATCTATATCTCTCCCTAATAATAAAGCACGGATTGGGTCTCCGGGTTCACCGTCACAATACGCTTCCGCCCAGTCGTAATACGCTTTTACGATTGGTATAGACAAAATCCTAATATAAACGAGGTGGTACTAATTGAGGATGCCTACCTCCCATCTCCTTCTCGAGCGCATCTCCACGCTGCAGCGTGGCGCCGACCCCTGCCACACGCCGCTGCAGCCGGCCCCCGCCCCTCCGCCACGCGCCGCCACCGGCGGCAACCGTCGTTCGCCACCCCTCCGCCGTGCGCCGACCCCGCCCCTCTGCCGCCACCGCTGGCCACCGCCCCTCCGTAGTCTGGATCCACCCCTTTGCATCTGGGGTTCTTTAAGTCTCCGACGAATCCCTCTATGGATGGAGCAGCATCGCCCGCCACCTGCGTTCGGACGGCTGGATCCGCACCACCGCCGCCCGTGCCGGCGTTCCCACGGCCACGTTCCTCTTCACGGTCGCCTGCTCCCGCCAGCGCTCATCCATAGCCGTGTTCTTAATGGCTTCGTTGACCATGGCGCCTTGGCTGCGACCCACGCCTGCTTGGCCGCCGGATGGATGGATACCGGCAGGACCTCATGAGCGGTGACTTGCATCCAGTAGGAGGCAGCAAGAAGCAGCGACGACTCCGAGCAATGCACCACCGCCCATCTCATCTACTTACATGGATTTTCAACGGCCAAACTACTTTCTTGATTCTTTCTTTAGCGCTTTCAGTTTTCACTTTTCACTAACAATCCATATTTTGTAAACCGTGAACCCAGTTCATGAGCACCTGCCAACAACCTGTCTGATGTTATGCATACGACAGATTGAGATACAGTCTAATTTTCAGGTCAAACTCTTACCTCTGTTTAGAAAAATCAAAATGAAGAAATAGGTGTATCTGATGTACAATATGCACTTAAGAACAAGTGTACCTGTTGTTCCAAGCTGCCGGCGTTGACGGCCAAAGAGTCGGCGAGGGTCCACGGTTCATTTGATTTCGTGGGGATTATTCAGTAAAATGCGATCTACACGGAAGCCAATCCGATCCAGGTGAAACGGAAGCTGGTAGATTGGGCGACGGGGCTTCTGCTTGTGCGGCTGTGCATGTATGTTTTCAACTTGCAAATGGCCTGATTTTATCAATTATTGCTTGATGAAAGACTAACCAGTTTATGCCTGACATTTGCGTCTACATTTATGCAGTACCATTCCAGAGCTCAAGGCATCAGGTCTGCTTTAGAGACAAACTCTCGCTCAGTTTAGTTTCCATGTAGTGTTAAATTCCAAAGAACTATCTTCATTACAAATGGTAAGCTAAAGCAGATTAAAAAGGATAATAATTTTGCTCAATCCATGGTCAGTTGCTAAACTGAGCAGGAGCTGCACTTCGAGGAGCTAACTGTTCACTATAATCCATGGTCAGCTTTTAGGGTATTCATCTACTCAGTGTCCGGTATCTGAATTTTGTGGTCTGGAAACTTTTACCGGTTATTTCAATATAAGATTATAGAGTTGTTCTCCTTCTGTTTTGCTAATCTGCTCACTTGCTACAGTAAACAAGAGCACTTTGAGGTCTCTGCTATCACACCAGTACTGGCAATACATGGGGACATTTGTTGGTGTTGTATTCGGATCAGTGGAGATTGCTCGTTCAGTCACCATGCCAATCCATGTCTAGCATGTTTAGTCACATTGAGCTCTTCCAACTTTTCTTAAGCTATGTTGTACAGACACACAAGTGTGCAGCTGAATATGAATCAATTTATTGTGATTTTTCATTATCATGTAACGTGTTCTTTTATCTTATGAACAATAATATAATTCCATGCCTAAAATCATAGTTTGGGAATGTATTTCTCTGCCATCTAATTTCCCTCAATTATTAGTTGAAGAGACAATCGATCAACCCCTCTCTATTGTATGGTTATTTCGTGCACGTGATTACATGAATGTTTTGGTTATATATTTGATATTTTTACGTAGAAACCCATTTTTTCATGTGTGAACTTTGCATACTCTACACCGGGTAGGAGGAAATATTTACATTTCTAAAGGGTCAGTGGATTGTTGTAAATGAGTTCCCATCAAAGAGGTTCTCATATTTTCTTTTGAAAGTAGTGGCTCAAGCTATCTCATAAAGCTATATAGTAGATGACGCACAACTCAGAGAGACGGAGATGTGGGGTGGAGGAAGGAGTAACTCAACAGTAAAAAAAGGTCGACAATGATGCCTGATGTACATAAGAGTCCTAATAAAAACATCTGACACACAAAATTGGTATTGAACCATAAAATATGCATCTTCAAGATATATGTTACACAAAATTGGTACTGGACCATAAATATGTATGCCCGTTGCAACACATGGGCTCATTTACTTTATATGATAGTTCAACTTTCTTTGATTCTACATATGATGATTTTTCATTGAAACCATGTAAGTATTTTATTTGCTAGCCGTTGGTTTTATGTATGTCCCTTTTGCTTTTACTATGACAAGTGCACTATGAGTTTCTATAGAAAGGAAAATAATATGCATGGTTTGTTCATGTCATTTCTTCATCATGTGAAAAGCTTTTGGCTGTTGTTCTATGTTGGCACGTGGTAGATGCAGTCATCCCTCTAAAAACTTTCTAAGACTTGTCAAACATGGAGGAGCAGGGTGAGCGGGGCATGTGGTGGCCGAGCTTGGGATTGACCATGTCCAGATGAATTGTGATTGGATGGACACCACGGCCACTATCGGCAAGGGCCGGAAGAAAAATAAGCGGCAACACAGATGGGTCTCCGTGTTAAAATACATGACATGGATCTATGGGTCACGGCTCATACTTATTGGGCTAACGACATGTGATTTTTCTCACCCGTTGCAACGCACGGGCATTTTTGCTAGTCTATATCTATATCTACATCTATATCTATCTCTCCCTAATAATAAAGCACGGATTGGGTCTCCGGGTTCACCGTCACAATACGCTTTCTTCTCATGTCATAATACGCTTTTACAATTTGTATGAAAAAAATTGTAATATACACGAGGTGGTACTAATGAAATCAAGTCGTGTGCGTCGAACGATCGCACCGGCTCCCTTCCCTCCTGGGCTTGCCTGGGCCCGTTTTTCTACTTGCAACGAATCAGCGGCTGGACTATCAAAAAATAAAACTATCAGAGACTCAAATTCGGAAACGATTGGTTTTTCCTTCATACTACGGTGTTTTGACCGTGACCCAGTCGAGCTCCACATCCCTCGCCGCTTCCTCAACTTACCTCAACTTCCAGCGCGCCGGAGGATGAGCAGAAGACGGAGTCGTTGCGGGCCGGCGAGCAGGTACTTATCTCAACTTCCAGCGCGCCGCCACCACCTGCCGCTCCGCTGCGTGCCGCCACCACCGCCTCGCGCGCCGCCCTGGTCGCCGCCGCCGGCCTTGCGTCGCCTCAACGCCCGACCCCCGAGTCTCGCAGGCCCGCCACACACCTGCTCTCTTCCAACAATTCCGTGCATCCCGGCTCGATTACTTCAGGAAGGAGGAGGATGACGACGAGGCAGAGCTGCTGGACACGGTCACACAGCCGCCTGTCCCGGGAAGGTCTGCAGCAACGGCGGCCTCTGGTGCACGCGGATGTCTGTGGAGGCGGAAATTTAATTCGACCTCACCTCGGGCTGCCGGCCTCCCCAAGTTCCTGCTGCCGGCGCCCTCCCGAAGCTACTGCCGGCCTCCTCCCCGAGCCCCAAGCACGAACAAGGTACTGTGCTGCACACCTGAAAGTCACCCAGCTACTCCTTGTAAAGCCAAATCCCCTTTTGAAATTGAGCAGTTGACCAAATTAACTAGGAAACCCTTGACGGCAAGTTACTTCGGGACTGATAGAATCACCACAAATTGAGATGAGGCATTCAAGCGGGCTGGACACACTGACACTCGAGCAGTAGGATCCCTTGAACTGAAGAAACGAATAGGAAGATACATGCAATTTAAGGTAGGCGCACTCTAACGTCTCAGTATCAGCACCATAATTTGTGTGTGTGTGTATGAATTTTTTAGTTTGTCTCATGATTGATGCATTCACCTTAGTACAGTATATCTTCTGTTTCATGTGTTTTCTGTGTAAAAGTTGGGTCCCGATGACCAATAAGCAAAGAACAACCTTCTCCAACTGACAGTGTTATTCTCCTAAACAATTTGCCATTTTGGTATTTGCATGGGGAATAAAGAAGAACATTCATCATTAGTACTTGAAGAGACTTGCCTGGTTGGGGCAGAACAGGATCTGCTATAGTGCATGTTACTTGACTGCTCACTGTACGACTTCAATAAAATCAAGGTCTTTTCCTGATGCAAGAAAATGTTTTCTTGCTGCAATGGTAAGCTATTCTGAATCCATCTCATAATGTGGCTGCTCATGTTTGGTGCAGACGTAGCGCATGGCAGGGAGATAAAGTGTTGAGAAAAAGGACGACGATGTAAAGGGCAGATGATAGGGGATTACTCAATAAGTATGCGAAGCTGCTATAAAGTTTCCTCCTTTCTGTATAGTTATTTCACTATCCACCTAAATGTCATCCCATGTATATGTAGGAAACTAATTTTGTGTTGCTAAATTTTCTGTATATATTTAATATTATTCAATGTTAAACTAATAATGATCGAAACAATGCTAGACTTACATGTTGATTCATCATTTGTAGACTTTTGGTTACAACGGATAGATATGAGCAGTTTAGCACTATTCTTGCTTATATATCAAAAAATATTATGATCAGCAGGCTAAATCTACCACACGGGTCGTTAGCTCTGTTACCGTAACATTGCACCATCCTAACACACGAGGAAAATAATTTCACAAGATTCTCATATTAAGTATCTATTCAAAGAGGTATGTGACAATGTGCGGGAAGGAGAAATTCACTCGGTAACAACACCGATGCTACGGCTTGCATGCTGAGAGTTGAGACCTGGTGAGCTTACTCGTACTATTGTGTGATGTGTTAACTTACTTTTGTAGTTTCTATATGCCAACATATATCATGCTGTTTTATGGTTAGTAGTATTTCAACATAATTTTTCTATTCATGCATTGAAGCAAAACTGCAGTTAGTTGCTACAGAGCTAGGAGATCTTGGTGTATAATAAAATACTAGCAGGTAGTGCGCGGCGGCACGCCGCGCTTTGATGCTTGGTTCGAGACTTGTTTTTCATGAGTTTTTGAGAATCTGTTGCGTGTTCATATGCACGAGTAAATCTTTGCAGCGGTGAAGAAAGTTGATGTGCCCTTGTTAATGCGGGTCTTTTTGAATTTGAAGGCATTAAGAGACATAGAAAAAATAGTCTCTTTGAATTTGAAAGCATGAAGAAACATAGAAAACGGACAATCTTATGAAGCTGTCTATTTGGACTGGAAGGCATGAAGACATAGTAAGAAAAAATAGCAATACATATCAATTTGCATGACCGAATATTAATTTACCTCTCAAATATTAGTTGGGATACATTTCACAATAATTAGAAAAATCAGAAAAATTGTTTGAAAAGTTTCAACAGCACGCATTCACTAAAATAGTGAATATAAAGATGTATTCATTAACATGGTTAATTAATTTTGATCTTCTAGGCGGCTTGGGACTAATCCGATCAATACGGAGTGACAAACACTTGTAGACGACTGCCCAATGCCCATCTCACCATCTCTGCACTATTTTCCATCCTTTCTCCTGTTATTGGAGAGAGACATCGGCTAATCCGTGCATTTGTACTCTCTTCGGCCTGCTTTCGACAACACCTGTAAATTAATACCAGGCAAATACAACACTATTTGTCGACATTGCACTATCTTTCTTATACCATCCAAATACAACACTAACTTTATTGAATACAAAAGGACCACACTATTTGCATTCCTGAGCAACACTACAAATATATGCTTTGCTGAAGCATCTACCGGTTGCATGGCTTCATCAAATTTTGTAATTCCGTGGTTTAACAAAATCAAAGTGTGAGCTCTCATGACTATCACACAAGAAAACAAATGAAATTGTTGCTGTTTCTTCACATAAAGGATTATAAAAATGATGACAAGGCATACACTGCAAGCTGTAAGGCAGAACCTTCCGGCACAGCCGTGATTCCATCGACGGTGACGGCAGCGGCCCCTGGTAACGTACCTGATTTTTGCCAGTTCCAAGAGAACGTTGATGTTGCCGATGAATGGACGCGTGCGAATCTTGGTGCATGGTACGTTGCCACGTCGCATGAGGCTGAACACGTCGCAAGGGAAGTGAAAGAGAGTGTGGACGAGAGGGATCCAGCGCATCTTCCAAATCATTTCTCTAGTGGCTGACCGCATCGCCCACTGCTCTCTCTCGCGCGTGCTCGTGTTTGCCGCTGCAGACTCTCCGGAGTCCCGCCGGCAGCCGGTGTCCTCCTCCTCGTTCGTGCTCTCGGCCGCAAGAGACTGAGCTCTCTCTCAGAGAGCGAAGCCAAGACCGTGTTCGTCTCGTTCGATCTCGACGAGATCCTGGCTCGTGCGGAAGGAGGTGGCCGGTCAAGGCCGTCGCTGCAGCAACAGAGCCTGCGGGGCCGCCCGCTCGGCGGGGGATGCGGAGGTTATGGGATTTGCGGAGGGCACCAGCGCCACCTCTGCCGGATCTGGCACCCAGGCGCGGTAGTTGACGTGGCGGTGCTTGCGGGGAGCAGGGGATTTTGGAGCTGGAGGTGGACGGGGAGATGAACACGGTCTGCTCCCGTGCACCTAGTGTCTTGCCCTTTTCGCACCACAGTATCGACCAAGAGGATCACGCGGGAGGCCTCTGTCATGCAGTCGTCCCGCGCCCGATGGACGGCGACCTTCCGGCTGAACATCTTCCTCATGGAGCTCTAGACTCGTTTTGCTCGTCGTCCCCGATCGGTGCATCGGTGAGTAGCTTTTGCCTTTGCTCAATTCCTATTCAGTGCAGGCTATGTTTTGGGGAGTTTTGACTCTGTGGGCAGTAGTGTGTGCCTGATGCAAGTTGATCTGCTTTCAATTCGAGGCTGGTTTCATGCGTGTTCGTGTTTTCTTGGGTAATATATAAAAAAAATTGTTGAAATTTCTTCGAGTCGTACCAGCCATTATTGGCTTACCCAAAGGGAAAGAAAATAAGAGCTTCAATGAATGCAAAAGAAAAACTATATTTAAGTTAAGTCTGAATATAACATGCCTTCAAAAATCAATCCTCACATATTGAAAGTGGATAGAAAATGTGTGCTTAGTTTCTTTGATTGACCTTTAGCACAATATACTGGTAGAAATTAACAAAATAACATTTAGTGGAATGAGAGCCCCTGCCTAGAGCTTAGTAAATCCATTAATGTACTTCACATAGAAATTTACAGTTCTGAACTCAGTTTTAAATATTTATAGACCCTTCTAATTTGAATGAACTGCAATTAATATGAGGTATTTAAAAAAACTATGTATATAAAAGATTAACATGAACTATATAAACAATTGCTTTGGATCCTAACTAATGACAAACGTGATCATCTCAGACTTGGGGTTCAAATGTGGATATTTCTGCATCAGAACGATGAGCTACCTGAAATAGAAGATTGGACAGTCTACTCCTGTAGGGATCCTCCTCTCTCCTCTTCAGATACTTGATGCAGCTCTCCACTTCAGAATTGACATGCAAATAGAGGTGCTGGGCCTTCTCTTTGTCTCTTAACTCCTTCTCCCTCCCTATGCAAACAAGTAAACCAATCGAAAACACAAGAAGCAAACCTAATCAGACATGGGCTTTCTGAAATACGTCTGTATGCATTCTGACTCATTTTTCGATTATCTAAAAAGGATAACAATGCAGCGTATGTTGACTTGCCACGAGAACATGTAGATAACTTTTCAGATTACTATTTGCTAGCGCATCTGGCTACCTTTTGTTTCAATAGGCTCTCCAAAGATGAAGCAAAATCTTCCTGACATTTTTGGCGTAAGCACTACAGGATGCATATCTTTATTCTTTATCTCTCCCATAAAATCAGTCTTGAGAAACAATAAGATAAATAAAGATCATTGATTCTCATGGACAAACTATTATTATTTTGCTTCTAAAATGAAATCAAAACATAATTTAGCTTTAGGTCCTTTTTATTTAGCTTGTTGTCATGGATATCATAAAATGGGTGCTCCAGAAGATCATTGTAGTCTAACAACATTTGAGGTGAAAAATATTATTTCTAGACATTAGATAATCAAGGGGATAACATAGTAAGATAACATATTTTTTTGAGGTTGCACTTACACCATATATATCGTCTTCTCCAACCAATCCAAATGGTATTATTATTGCTCCAAACCTTGATGCCATCTGCAGAAATTCAGACTACTCAGGCCAAAATAGCTAGTATTCCTCTCCCTGTAAACAACTATGTCACCTTCGAGAAAAATTGATCTTTTAACTGTCTACAAAGATATATTATGCTCTCTATACCAAATTCTTGCTACAAACGATACAAAACATCCACATCAGATGCAACTCTTAGCAGCAACAAGACAAGGATCAATTAATTCGCATATTGCTGGCCGAACATTCCTTCCAACTGCATATGGGTCAACAGATCATCTAAAAAGTGCTAAATATGAAACCAAAAGAGAGTGAAAAAGAAACCAAACAAACAACAATATTTTGTAAAAAAAATCAAGCAAGTTAAACACTCACCAGACGATGAATCTACTGGATGTTTCCCATGACGAATTTCTTGGTGTTCCTGCCACCGACGACCTGCCTCACCGGCCCTGGATCTAAAAACACACAAATCATGAATACAACAAAAAGATCACCAAAATCATTCCTTGCTCATAAAAGTCTAGAAAGAGCAGTACGTACTTAACAAGCACAGAACCCAAATGACTTGAACCTCTCCCAGCCTCCCAAGTCCACAAATTCAGATTCTCAAAGCCAGCTTCCAACTCACCTGGCGATTTGATAGGCGTTTGGCACGTTCTGGCTTTTCCCAGCGAGCCAGCCCTGCTAGGGAGGCTCCTGGACTCATGGGCGCATGTGTAGACCGGCTGGAAACGCCACCAGCCCCGACGAGTACTTATAGGCAGCCAAAAGGAAAGAAAAAACAAAAACAAAGCCCACCAGAAAAGTCCAGAAGGCAACGTGTCCAACTGCATGTGGTACAAACGTGGCAACATGCATGGCCATGCAGCATGGATGAGAACCAGCACAGCGAATCTGGAAAGGTCATGTCAAATTGACTATGCAAACCGGTTAGTCAAACAAATATTAAAAAAAACAAAGGAACTCTCCTGTACGACGTGTTGCACACGTAGAGATAGATAAGGGCTGCACACGCGTCGCTCAAAGAAATATGGTAAAAAATTTTCCAAAAAACCCAGAAAAAAGGAACCCTTACGGGCCTAGTATTCTTAGTATATTAATATGGAGGGGTTCCTTTGTCACCTGATTTGATAAGGTATATAGTACGGAAGTTTTTTTATTTCATAATCATATTCTTGATGTACTGTTTAACGTATTTTCTTTTCAGAGATTTGCCCTTCAAATTTTCTTGTGATAGCTAATTGCCTTTCTGTAAAACTCTTTGTGCGGATTAGTTGATATGATCAATGGTCAAACTGTTTGAGTTTCAAAATCATTTTAACATTTCAAATTTGAGGGTTGTATATATACAACCGGATATCATGTGTATCATGCATAGCGATCTACTTTGTTCTGTCTGTTAGCACTAATTAATGTCTACTTCTTGATTATATTTGATATACTTCAGATAGTGAGCATGATTGTGGGGATGGTGCGTATGAGGATTTTTTTCCCTTCTCCCATTGGAACACACAGGTATATTTGGGTTTATAATATGGGTTGTTTTCCCAGTTGCTTTTGCTTGGCGATAATGGCAATGCACTTATCACCATGTTTGCACCGTTCTTCACATGCACATCCCTAGGCTCCTTATGTTACTGTTCACCATCACTGTTGATTATTTCTCCTTCTATTCTGTTATCCAATAGGTATTCTCTTACTACATATAAATTTGGAGGACAAAGCATTTATTCTGTTGATATATTAAACCCCAAATTGCTGACATTTATTTTGTTGATATATTAAACCCCAAATTGCTGAGATGTAACGCCTTCTATCTGAATTTGTTTCATAAAATTAATCATTGGTTTAGTTTGATAGATTAAACCCAAATTAGTTTATGGACTGAACTAGAAATAACACAATCACATATTAGTTTTCTTTTTAAATTTCATAGTAGAGATTTAGCCGTCGATGACCCACTACACGTGGATGCCACATCCTTTCTTCCTCACCTATCGCGCGAATTTTCAATGCCGGTCCACTGCGATCAGGGTGCTGGAGGCTCTTGGGCTTGCAGCTCGCATGCTTGGAGGTAAGTTTTGTAGCGTCCCGTTGCAACGCACGGGCATTTGTGCTAGTACCTACTAATAAAGCAAGGTGCATTTCGTTAATTTTTTCATCCGTTCACCACCGAAAAAAAATCTATCCGAGGTGGTACTAAATTCTTATGCGTCAGACTGCTAGAAAAAAGAATTTTCGTATGTGGGCCGCGCACTGTGGCCCAGCAAAGCAAGCCCCTTATTTTTCTGCCCATGCAGCTGGGAAAATTCTATCTTTTGCCCAAGGCGATAAATAGTCCAAATTTCTCACAGGACAACCTATAATGGGCTGGCCCATTTTCTTTAACTATTTTACTTCTATTTTTACTCACCTTTCCCTATCTCATTTTGCCTTCTAGGTTTATTTTTTTGAATTTATTTCGTAAATTAAAAATTCTCAATAAACGTTCAGAATTACAGAAAACAAATTTCTGAAAATGTTCAGAATTCCAAAAAATTTCTGCTATTTTGAAAAATATTCAAAACTTGCAAAAAGTTTCCCATTTTTTCTTTTTTTTTAAAAAAAAATTGTTCGAAATTTCTAAAATAAAATGGCATTTCAGGAAATGCTCTACATTAAAATTATTCATGTTTTAGTGAAATTTCCACAATTAAAAATAATGTTCGTGTATAAAAGAACACATTTTCTAAAAATCTATGAATTTTCAATACATGTTCCCATCTTGAAAAAATGTTCACAAATTAAATAATTTCATGTTTTTATAAAACTATTGTGTTTTCAAAAAATATTGTGAATTTTATAAGATGTTCCTTTCATATTTTGTTTGTTTAAAGGTGTACACAATTTTCAAAAAACTGTTCAGGATTTTTAAAATTGTTCATGTTTCCTAGAATATTCAGAAACTTCATCCCTTAAAATCCCCTATTGAAATGATTAAAAGGAAAAATAGATTAAATAACTCATGGGCCTTCTCTGCCATACGATGAC
Organism: Aegilops speltoides; assembly: GCA_021437245.1. NCBI lineage: Eukaryota > Viridiplantae > Streptophyta > Magnoliopsida > Poales > Poaceae > Aegilops > Aegilops speltoides. Next base: position 68,847,475 of record CM038147.1, read on the forward strand.
GTAACAAAATCTTAAATGTCCTTGATCAATGAATGAAAAAATAGCGGATTGATTCCTTCACACGCGGCGAAACCGAGAAGCTAGATGTTCATTTTTTCGTGTGCACACAGGGTTTTGCTTGCGCATATAATTCTCATTGACTTTAAATTTATACTATTTTATCTCCCGTTGCAACGCACGGGCATATGCGCTAGTAAATATAAAGGCAAAAATAATGTTAAAACAGGCTTATATATATATAAATAGGTTGACTACAAATGAAGGATACTTTAATGTTGGAAGAACCAGCTAGACCTGCCATCTTATTCATAGTCCTATACACCTAGTTGAAAATTCAGACTGACATGGTTTTGTTCTCTATCATGCTAGTCCTGTCATAGTATGTTGATGTTAACGACCTGCGTGATGCGACGTCTAATTCTAGCTTAACCAATTAGTGCATGTCTCAGATATTCCCTTGCCCGGGGACATGTACGCTACAGTACTAGGCCATGCTGTGCATGCATGGGTCGCACGATGCCTCATGTTCTGTCTTCCGTGCATGCATGGGCAGGGTGGTGCATGCTTTGCATTAAGTTAACAAGGTGACTAAATTCGCATGGACGAACGGAGAGTGATGTAGATGTATGCATGCATGGATACCTGAAGGAGGTGCTTGGCGAGGTCGATGGCGATGATGCCGGCGCTGCAGCCCATGCCGCTAAGGTTGTGGCTGACGACGTCGTGGCGGAGGCGGTACCGGTTCACGATCAGCGACACGAAGGACGGCGTGGGGCTGTAGAGGCTGGAGTTGGCGATGACGACGCCGATGTCCTCCGCCAGGTTGGTTGATTCACAGCAACGCCAGGGGCCTCTTTGCAAAAGAGCACACGTTGACCGGGTATGCATCCACACGTCCACATGGCGCTCTCTGATTCGTCAGGACCAAATTTGCACATCTTATGCAAATTGACAGACTGGGTAGGGTCAAATTTCAAGTTGTAGGACTAAAGCATCACATTGAGAGCAAGTTCTAGGACTCCTGATGCTTTTAACTCTAACGTAAGGGGGTCTCTCGTCATGTGGTGAGATTTGGTGTCAGGTGCTTGAAATCTATGCAAGGGCTCAATGACGACGACTGCAGCACCAAGCGCTGATCCTTAAAGAAACATGCACGAAGACTTTTCGGCTGTCATTGACAAGGTCAAATCGGCTCCAGTAGGGGAGCAGCAACAACGGTGCGTAGACGGTTCATTCTAGCGGCAGCGGTGGTCGTTCGGTGGTCATCGAATCTCGATGTAATTTTATTATGTTTGATATACTTTATACTTTCGATGAATTTTTATAATAGATCTGATCATTTTTGAAAAACCAAGATCCCTAAAAAAAATGTAAGGCGAAGCCTTTTTTCCAAGAAAGAAAAACAATAACCTTTCGAGACAGCACGTTCGGGGGGGTGGGGGTGGGGGGTGTATCTTTTTTTAGCGGCAAAAGCACGTAGATTTTTTTTTTTTTTTTTTTTGAGAATCAATGACAGCACGTTCATGATTAGGCGTGCTGGATCTAACTTCTGCGGGCCGATGGATGGATTTTCTAGGCCCATAAGCCCGCAAACCCAGCTGGTGCCGCAAGGCGACGGCACCTTGAAATACTCCGGCTTGGCGCCCGAAGGTAACAGTCTCAACCAACCGAACAGCTTTGGCTTCCCATCTTCTCCCCGTCGCCAAGAAACCACTCTCCATCTCCACCGCGCCAAGAAACCCAAGCGACCGATGGAGCAGTTCCACGACGGTCACCACGTGCGGCTGCGCAACAGACAGCTCGGCACGTACCTGCACGCCGACAACAACGGGGTTGGCGTCTCACTCCACCACCGCCGGGCGTCGATGAACGCGGCGTGGGTGGTGCACTTGCACCACGACGCGGTGTGGGAGGATGACTATCTGCTCCTCTACAGCGCTGCCTACGGGCGCTACCTCGTCGCCACGGACGCGCCGGTGGCGGGCGGCGGGCGCCGCGTCGTGCAGCGCAACTACGACCATCCGGAGTTCGAGGCAATGTTTTGGTATGCCGCCCTGTCAGAATCCGGGGACGAAGTCTGCCTCCACCACTTCCACGGCGGCAGCCTCCGCGCCAACATCAGGTCCCCGTACCCCCGCTGGAACATCAGCGTCAGCGTCCACGACACCGGAAACGTCACCACGACGATGCACTGGGTCGTGGAGCACATCCCCGCCACGGAGGGCATGCCTCCCCTTCCAGTGAGTCCGCCATGCCCGGCCGCTTCTTGATTTCTCCCGAATTTGCACGAATTGGGTTTGTTAAATTATGATCTAAATTCTAGTACCGTATTGGACTAGGCGTAAGATACATCTGGTGTGGGCGCTTTAACGTTGAGACGACAAGCGGCGTGAAGTCTGTTCGTTTTCTTGTCTCTGAGACTCGCATGTGTTGCCCTCTTATCTATCCCTACTAATAAAGCAATTAGTGCTTCTGGTGGTACGTCGTCGCTGTTTTTACGAAAAAGTCCCTGTATTTTAGAGTATTCAACCCGCAGTCCATATAATAAAGTCAATCGAATCGGTATGGACGAGAAAGAAAAAAACTGCCTCCCGATCTAGCTCGTACGCCGCCGCATCGTGCTCTGCTCCTCCCGAGGCCGCTCCTCGATCTGGACGAGCAGGTCCCGAGCGCCTCGGCCTGCTCCTCACGCCGGCGTCCCGTGCCACTGCCGCCGACCTCCAGCCGTTGTCCATTACCCTCTCCCGCACACTCTATCTCTCTTCTTCTCCTTCCTTTTCTCTCTCTCAAATCTTGTCTCTGTCAGGAACGACAGCGCCATGGATCCCGATGTGGAGCTCCACCGCAGCCTGATCTGACCGAGGGGGTCGCGCTGCGTTCGGGCGCCGCATCAGGTGGCGGCGGTGAGGTGGGAGGGGAGCACGGGGACGGGCGCGCGGAGACGAAGGAGGAGAAAATGGAGTGGCGGGGAGGCTACGCTCGGGGGCCGCATCAGGCGGCGACAGCGAAGCGGGAGGTGCGCACGGAGACGAAGGACCCGAGAATGGAGGCGTCCGGGAGCGAGGACTTCGCCGGCGTCA